>JAWDJD010000015.1:7747500-8947500 GCA_035047305.1 Bradypodion pumilum
AAGGTTGTTGAATTCTGTAACTTTTTCTGCCAGCCTCTTTCGCCTATTCCCTGAATGAAACTGTTTTTTGCCAGAACTTCATGTTTGCCTGTGAGAAAGAGAAGACAAAGTCCTCAAAGTGAAATTGGCATTTGCTGCAATAAATGCAGGTATGTTCTACTGAGACTGTTATGTAAAGTAGACAAATCCATAAGAAATAGAACACATCCCTGTTGCCTCTTACCCTTCGGCAGTTTAAATATTGCTTTTAACATTTTTCTTTCTTTCTTTAAAGTGGTTTTCCGAAAGGGAAATGGTGCAGCTGCTTGTAACCATGAAATTGACTGGCCCACAGCTGTGAAATTGACTGGAGCAGAAGATTGCCTTGACAAAGCTAGGCTAGATGTGTTTCAGCATTCAGTATCAAGTGGTATATGGGGAAGCAGTAGCTGTAATGAAAATGAAGGCAACCCCTTTGACCCAAAATCTCTCTTTTTATTGTTCAGCTGTCTAGCTATTGATTTGCTAGATCAGAGGCAATAAATGGAAGCACTGGGAAAACACTAGCTTATGTTTACAGTAAAAATAATGATATACAGTTAGGGTTCCCATATGTCCTGGTTTTCCAGGATTTTCCCAGATTCAAGCTGTCCCAGCCGATTCAAGAAAAATCATGTAAAAGTCCCGGATTTTTAAATTTGAACGAAGGAAGCAAGATCACCTCCACCAAGGGATTTTTGCAAAGAGTTAATTCACTGCCTCCCTGCCTTTCTTTCAATTATCCTGCTTGAAAGCAGTGAAGGCAAAACAGCACCCTGAGAAGCCCGCCCGGGGAGAGGAGACACTTGCAAGTGAGATAATTGAAAGAAAGGCATGGAGGCTGTGAAATAACTCTTTGCAAAAATCCCTTGGCTCACCTTGAAGTTTGGGAGACAAGGAGTCGTCCTCAGCCCTTTTCCTTGAAAGCCGGGAGGGAGCAAGAAATACCTATACTGTATATAAGAAGCCAAACCTCCACCATACACTGGGACAGAGGATTCCTTCTTCACGTGACCGCAAAGGGTTAATTGCATAGGGTAGGTATTCCCTGTCTGCCCTGGACAGGGATTCTGCGGTGTCTTAGAGTGGCAGTGTCAGCCCCGTCCAACGCATGCACAGTTTGAAGAATGCAATGGCTGTCCCGGTTTGGCAGGAGAGAATTATGGCAACCCTATATACAGTACAGTACATGGCTTTTGTTACTCTTATTTCAACCCTGCAGCCAAGAAGTCAAAAGAAAGTACAGGTAGATAAAGGGGAAAAATTGACACCTTGGAAATATGGTGGTGGAGAAGAGCTCTGTGGATATCTTGCCATAAAGACAAACAAATGGGTCCTAGATCAAGCCTGAATTCTCTCTGGAGATCAACATAATGAAGCTGAGGCAGCCTTATTTTGGTCACATCATGAGAAGGCAGGATTCTCCGGAGAAGACAAAGATTATGGGAATGATGGAGGACCAGAAATGAGATGGATTGACTCCCTAAAGGAAATGACAAACTGTAATTTGCAGGAGTTGAGCAAGGCTGTTGAGGATGGAAATATTTTGGAGAGCTCGCTTTCATTCATTGTCTTCTTTTGCCATATCAGAATCTGAACACTTTATGGGTGATCATCATGGCAATCGGCCATGAAGACTGTCCTGAGAGTATAATCCAGTGGCCCTTTCATCAGCCTTCTGCATCACAGCATCACCACCATACCACTGACCTAGTTCTACAAGTCACTTTCTGGTCCTGAGCCCTTTTGGCACACAAAGTCCTCATCATCATCCCCAGGCCAAGATGGATGAAGCTGCTGCCCTCCATCAAGAGGGATTCAAGTGGGATTTAATCCACTTGGGGACCCTTCCCTGTGGACTTCGGCACCCAAGGCCGTTAGTCCTCAGGGTTGTCAGGTTAGTTAACTGCCACTTGACACTGTGTCGAGTCGCTGGCAGTAGGGTCTACTCTATGACCATAGCAGGATAACCTGGCCATACTGAGCTCTCTTTCATAGGCCCACCATAAATTGACTTGACAGCACACAACAACAAATCCATACATACAGATAAAAGTCGGAAAATTAGAATATCGTGAAACAAATATATGAGATAGACTCATTGCACGTAAAGCGAGATAGTTCAAGCCTTATTTTGGTATAATATTGATGCTTATGGCTTACAGTTTATGAAAACCCCAACCCCCCAATCTCATGTACCCCATAATCATCACATAACCTTGTAATCATCACAACTATAACGAATTAAGGCATGACTGTTGGATCGGGGCCGCGGAGCGGCCATGGGGTCCCGGAGGAGACTGGTCAAGTAACGACACGAGACAAGATGGAGCGAAGACCAGTGGTTTATTGAGGGAAAATCATCATCATATATAGGAATTCAAGGCAGCGTGTGATAGAATCGTCATCTGACAGAAAATCACATCACATGTTTACCCGGGTTAATTGGGAATCTCTCTCGGGGAAGTTAATTAACTAAGGCAAACACTGGCAGGGGAAGTCCATTGTTTCTAGCTTACACAAGAGTAAATATGGCCACTATTGACGCTAGGGCTTGGGGTAATCCGCAGGTGCGGTATTACCTATTTCCTAACTGCTTAGTTAGGCATTCAATTTCCTCCTGCTTGGACTGCCTGTCAGGTCAGATATGGGTGAATCAATCTTATGACTATTAATCCGCTCCCCAATTTCTGTCCCCTCGGAGCCCAGAGGCCTGGAGTGTTCTCACATGGCATGGTCTCTGTCAGGGACAGTATGCCAATTGTGCCCGCGGATACCACAGCATGACACCTCTCGCTTTGCATGTGGTGAGTCTATCTCATCTATTTGTTTCACCTCTTAAGTGAAATGAATGGACATTTGCACGATATTCTAATTTTCCAAGTTTCACCTGTACTTGTTGTACTTCTCATTTACGGTTTAAAAAAAACTAAGGGGCATAAAACTTGAAAAGTTAATGTCAAAACAACTTCGAAAATGGATGAAATGCCTTTAGAAGTAAAAAAGTAACAGGAAGATATTAATGATTATTCTGAGAAGGTAACATTGTTGCTACTTTCTATTTTGGAAATATGTTCACTTCAACAACAAAAAATAACCAGTTACAAACTGTTGTGTATGTACAATGTTGCTTTAAGAAATGTATGAATGTAACCTGACCACAATTACAATGTAGCTCAGCTGTTAAGGAACGCGAGTAAGCTGCCTATAGAGGGCAGCTGCGAGCGTTCAGCTCACATGGTTCACATTCCCCAAATCACCGGCAGCCGCGGGAAACTTTCCCGCGCGAGGATCACCTGGAGAAGATGGGCGTGACTCAGAATGACGTCACGCCGGTAGCAGCCAATAAGCTACCGTGCAACGAGATTCAAATGTATGTACTGCAGTATATAATGAGCTGTACCTCCGCCATTACCACATGTTCATCCTGATCATCACCCAATAAACCTGCGTTTAGCCCTCACTGCTGCTCCTTCTTTGTCTTCCGTGCAAGACACTAAACAAACACACATTATCAGGCGGGGAAATTCCAATTTGCTGACAAGAGTGTCTTCTTGTAATTCATTACTTCCGAGTTTTACTTGTAATTCATTGCTTCCGAGTTTTACTTTTGATTTATTACTTTCGAGTTTTACTTGTAATTCATTGTTTCCGAGTTTTACTTGTAATTTATTACTTCCAAGTTTTACTTGTAATTCATTGCTTCTGAGTTTTACTTGTAATTTATTACTTCCGAGTTTTACTTGTGATTTATTACTTCCGAGTTTTACTTGTAATTCATTACTTCCGAGTTTTACTTGTAATTCATTGTTTCCAAGTTTTACTTGTAATTTATTACTTCCGAGTTTTACTTGTAATTCATTACTTCCGAGTTTTACTTGCAATTCGTTACTTCTGAGTACTGGGTGTTGCAGAGCTGGCCCTACCAGATGGCAGAATGAAGTGACTACCTCAACAGCAGATCTGGGATGACAGCAAATGGTGAGAGATGTCATTTATTATTATTATTATTATATTTAACAGTCACTGTGTGGGAAAGATCTTTGTATGGTTTTCTATTTTATGCTGTAACAATCCGCTTACTCCCAGGTAGGACTTGGTAGTCCTCTGGCCTCCTGGCAATGGGATTGTGCCTGATCCTGCTTCCCTGGCCCGGATTGGAGCCAGCAGTTCAGAGCTTTTCCTATCGGTGTGCCCAGTCACTCCCGACTGAAATCTAGGTAGTGAGCAGAGGGTGCCCGTGAAACTAGTGTAGATTCAGGTAACGTGTGCCAAGTAATCACTCCAAGTCTCTTCAGGTATTTTAAAAGTATATTGAAAGCATAGCAAGATTCAGGATACAGTCCAGCAAAAGCTTAGAAAGCATTTCAAAACAGAAATAAAGCAAGCTGCGTGTTCAAGGGATAGCCCACAGGTCCCCTCTTTCTCCCAAGCGTCTACATTTTGGCATCTTAAAAGCATAGCATTCCAGAGAGCGTCTCTGTGTCTGCATGTGTGTGTGTATGTGTGAGTCTCTGGGTTACATCTCCTCCCACAGGGTCCACCTTTGGCCCTTCCCCTTAGGGATTCCAACCAATGATCTTACAGCAAGACATGTCAATCACACAATAGGTTTCATTTCACTAAAGCCATGAGGCAACTCATGAGGCAAGGATGTTTGCATATTTTCTCTCTCCCTGATTTGAAATCGTCATTTTGAAAGAGGCTCAAGCACAGTGTATACTTCATTCTATTACAATGCCCGTGCTGAGAAAAGCTGGAGGCAGGTGGGAAAAAAGGAAAATAAAACATGAGATGGATTGACTCAGTAAAGGAAGCCACAGCATTGAATTTGCTAGACCTCAGCAAGGCAGTTAATAAGAGGACATTATGGAGGTTACTTGTTCATAAGGTCATCAGAAGTTGGAGTGAATTGATGACCTATAATATAAGCGTTCCGTCTAGTCATGCCTGCCACATGACCACGGAAACGTCTGCAGAAGCAGACAGCGCTGGCTCTTCGGCTTAGAAACAGAGATGAGCACTGCACCCTAGAGTCGGATACGACTGGCTTTCGAGCAAGGGAAACCTTTACCTTTACCTAACAAGAAAAACAATCCAAAATATTTAAGGGCATCAGGTTGTCTACCTGGTTTCTGCCAGGATTTTTCAGGATTCTCCGAGTTATGGCGCCCTTACCAGATGCTCCTTTGGCCAGCCGGCCTGGAGGAGACTGCAGCTGTACGGCTTGGGCGGCACCGACGCCATTATCAGACGTTGTGTTTTTGTATGATTTAATTATCTCAGTTTATTATTGGAATGTTTTTGTATTGTGACGGTTTGATATTTTGTAATTGTAATTGCGATATTTGGTTTCTTTGAAATGTTTCTGAACTTTTTTTGATATTATGTAATTGTAATTGTTTTTGATACCATGTAATTGTGATCTTTTGTTTCCTTATTAGCCACCCAGAGTCGCTCTGCGAGTGGGACGCCACACAAGTTGAACAATTAAATTACAGTAATACCTCACATAAGGAACGCTTTGCATAGTGAAAAATTCGCATAACGAAGCGTTCGTTATGCAAGGGCGATACCCCGCAGAACAAAAAAAAACCAATGTTCGTTATGTGGGGTTTTTGGTAGCCGGGGTATACCCAGTCAATGGGAACATGAACATTTTTGTTTGTTATCCGAGGCATCTCCCATTAGCTTCGCATAACAAAAAGAACCGCATAGTGAAGCAACTTGCAGAATGGAGTTTTTTCATTATGCGGGGTTCTACTGTAAATTAAATTAAATTAAATTAAATTCTCTCCTCTTTAGGAGAGAGTGAAGGGGTGATCCTAACAGGGCATTGCTACTTTTTGAAGTTATATTGGAGGTTGACAGAAAAGGGAGAGAGATGATCAGGTCTCATCTATATAACCCAGTTGTCCAGATGTAAACTAGAGGGCAGGAAGCCTGCAGTCCTCAAGGTGATGGACTACAACTTCCATCAACCCCAACCAAGAGAAGATGGGATTTAGAGTCCAACATTTTTTGGGGGGGAGGGGCAGAGGTTCTCAACACTTTCCCATCATACGCATAGAAAGATGGGAACAAACTACAGTAAAACCCCTACTTTCGAAAAAGTCCGTTAAGCCTTTGCTCAATTTTTTTTATGTAAATCAAAGCAAAGCCATAGGGAAATGAATATTTACGTAACTCGAAACAAACCCATTGGAAAAAAGAATCTTTACGGAACTCAAAGCAAACCCATAGGAAATCATGTAAATCGGGACATGGTTTTAGCACAAAATCATTGTGTAAGTCGAATTTACGGGACTGCAGTGCCTCAAGTGGCTAAGACACTGACTGCGAGGCGGAAGGTCAGCAGTTCGATTCCCGAGTACTGCAGGACAGAATGAGCTCCCGTCTTTGTCCCAACCTCCTGCCAACCTAGCAGTTCGAAAGCAAGAAATTGCAAGTAGGAAGGTAACAGCGTTCCGTGCGCTCCGGTGTCTAGTCATGCCTGCCACATGACCACAGAAATGTCTGCAGAAGCAGACAGTGCTGGCTCTTCGACTTTGAAACAGAGATGAGCACTGAACCCTAGAGTTGGATACGACTGGCTTTCAAGCAAAGGGAACCTTTACTTTTAGTAAGTCAGATTTTATGTAACTTGGGGCATTTGTAAGTCGGGGTTTTACTGTACAGACAACCCATAGCTGTCAAGTATCCCTTATTGGCCGGGAAAACCCCTCATTTTACCCTCTTTCCCGCCGTCATCCCTTATTAATTAGACTGCAATGGCCTATTGCCGCCATTGGAGGGCAGCAGAGGATAAGCATAGCTGTCAAGTATCCCTTATTTGCCAGGAAATTTCCCTTATTTCCAAATCCAAAACTTGACAGGTATGGACAACCTGCAGGCGGTTCCTTCACTGGGAAATTGGCCTCCCTCCAGATGTTGTTAGACTGTGGACTTCAGCAGCCCTTGCTGTTGAGCGGCACCACCTGTAGCCGGGGTTGTGGTCTAGCAATCTCCGGAGAGCCCTATTTGATTGGTACTATTTGCCAAGATATATGGTGGACTTGCCTCACTCGATGAAACACCAGTTGAGCCAGACTTGAGAAGCAGGACTTCCCAGGACATGACTGGGTGTTTAAAGCTTACGCCATGATCAGAGCTGTGTTTTCACAGACGTGCAAGGGCTGGGTGGAGGCCTGCTGTTTGTCCCAGGCTAAGACATTCAGAGCAAAGCCATGACACAATAGGTGGTGGACCTTCCAAGCAATGATTCACAACCTTGGCTTGGCTCACAGCTCGCAAGAGCCTCACCCAAATGGCTATTGTTCCTTTGAATTTGGCTGGGGAAAAGTTACGCCAACAATCTGTAACTTCAGAGAAGTTTCCGAAAACAAACAAAAATTCGCTTTTCCTTCTTTCTTTTCAGTTTGTTATGCACTAAAGTTGCTTCCGTGACCCCGGAGCATGATTTTTTTTAAAAGAATATGTGAGATGTTCAAATTTCCATGGCTGAGCAGGGATTTGAACCCTAGTTTCTGGAGCCCTGTTCTGACACACAAAACACTCTGGGTCTCAATTCACTTATGTCACCTTTTCTTTAAAACACAAAACAAAGCTGGTGGTCCATTTGGATTTAATTTATTTCAGTTTTAATCTCAACAGGAAATGATTATAGAACAGTTTACAAATAGAGAAACCAAAACAATACAGTAAAACCCCTACTTACGAAAAAAAAGCCCGTTCCGTAGGCTTTTGCTTAAATCGTTTTTTTATGTAACTCAAAGCAAACCCATAGGAATTGTTATTGTTTTATTTGTGGTTATATTGTATTTTATATATGTTGTTAGCCGCCCTGAGTGATGTTTCTCATCAGGAGGGTGGGATAAAAATTTATAAATAAATAAATAAATTGGATTTTTTTTTTCGTAACTCAAAGCAAACCTATAGGAAAAATGAAATTTTTATGTAACTCGAAGCAAACCCATAGGGGAAAGAATCTTTATGTAACTCAAAGCAAACCCATAGGAAATCGTGTAGATCGGGGCATGGTGTTAGCACAAAATTATTATGTAAGTCGAATTTTATGTAACTGGAGGCATATGTAAGTCGGGGCTTTACTGTACTATACACACAATGACAAGCCCGACAACAAACCATTTGAAAATTATCCAAAATGTAACCCAAGCAGATCCTCATTCATAGGATCACAGATTTAAGCTTGAACTGTCTCTGGAAGAAGAAATGATGAAAATGAATGTGTCCTACTTTGCGTAAATCATGAGAGCGCAAGACTCTGGAAAAAGACAATAATGCTAGGAAAGGTGTGAAGCAGCAGGAAAAGAGGAAACCCAAATGTGAGATGGGCTGACTCCCTAAAGGAAGCCACAGGGTTGTGTTTGCAAGAGCTGAGCAGGGCTGTTCAGGACAGTGGATTTTGAAGGTCACTCATTCATTGTGAATGGGTGACCTTGCCAACTCAACCCTGTGGCTTCCTTTAGGGAGTCAGCCCATCTCACATTTGGCTTTCCTCTTTTCCTGCTGCCTCCCATCTTTCCTAGCATTATTGTCTTTTTTTCCAGAACCTTGCGCTCTCATGATTTGCCCAAAGTAGGACACATTCAGTTTCATCACTTTTAAAGTAACGGTTTCCCTTGCTTGAAAGCCAGTCGTATCCGACTCTAGGGTCCGGTGCTCATCTGTTTCCAAGCCAAAGAGCCAGCGCTGCCTGCTTCTGCAGACGTTTCCGTGGTCATGTGGCAGGCACGACTAGACACGGAACGCTGTTTACCTTCCCACCGAAGTGGTCCCTATTGATCTACAAGTGAAACTCGGAAAATTAGAATATCGTGCAAATGTCCATTCATTTCACTTAAGAGGTGAAACAAATAGATGAGATAGACTCACTACATGCAAAGTGACAGATGTCAACAGATGTCATGCTTTAATTTGTTATAATTGTGATTATATAATTGTACAGCGTACATGAGATTATGTGATGATTATGGGGCACATGAGATTGGGGGGTTGGGGTTTTCATAAGCTGAAAGCCATAAGCATCAATATTATAACAAAGTAAGTCTTGAACTATCTCGCTTTGCATGCAATGAGTCTATCTCATATATTTGTTTCAACTTTTAAGTTGCATTACTGGACTGAATGAACATGTATGCGCACGATATTCTAATTTTCAAAGTTCCACCTGTACTTTCAGTGTCTTGCTTTCGAGCTGCTAGGTTGGCAGGAGTCCACGATTAGTGTCGCCTTAGCTCGGAGGCGACATCAGGGCAACCCTGTTGCTCCGCCTTTGCGCCAAGAGTGCGCTAAAGGCGGCTCACCAAACCAGGTCCAGTGGTGGCCACCCGTGCAGTGCGGATGCGGCAGCTGCTGAACGTGCGTTGTCCTTGGACTAGGAAGGGGTTAAAAACGGGCCCCATTCATCCGCCCCTTTCCAGGCGAGGCAGAGGAAGGCTGGATGAATGGAGCCATTGAGGACAGCGCTGGCAGGGCTAGGGAAGCTGCTTATCCCTGAGCGCGCTTGCCTTGCGCACGAAGCAAGCGCGCTCCATCGCCTGGTTGCCTTTCCCTGAGAGGGGGGAACCCGGGGTGGGGTGGGGGGGCAGCACGATCGGCAGCCCCCCTACATGTGCTCCACCCACTAGGCACCACTGCCAGCCTCTCCGCCATGTCCCTGATGCTCAATAATAGTGCGTATCAAGGTAGGTGGGGAAAGGTTTGTGATAGATCACTGGGAGAGAACCGCAGTTAAGTTGTTGTTGTTTGTTGTTGTTGTTTTGGACTCCAACTCCCATGATCCCCCCCCTCCCCGGCCAGCTGTGCGCGTTGGAGGTCCAAAAAACAAACAAGCAACATTATTTTATTATTTTACTCTCCAGAAGGTGCAGATTTCAGGATTCGGTCTGTTAGCTTTCTTTGGCGTTTTTTCACATGTCAGTTGGAGAGACCCCCCCCCCACCCCCCTTAAGTTCCCCAAAAAAGAGAAACTTTCCTAATTTTCTTTGCTTTGGATTTAATATCCTTTGGGCACACGCTTGGGCATCCACCCCCCTTCTCCAGATTTAGGTTTGCCATGTAGGTGTGCCATTCTACTTCAGAAACAGAGAACCAGCCTGGTTTGGAGAATACTGTGCAGTAAAACCCCGACTTGCAAATGCCTCAAGTTACATAAAATTCGACTTACATAATGACTTTGTCCCGATTTACACGATTTCCTATGGGTTGGCTTCGAGTTCCATAAAGATTCTTTTCCCTATGGGTTTGCTTCGAGTTACATAAATATTCTTTTTCCTTTGGATTTGCTTTGAGTTACATAAAGTTTCTTTTTCCTATGGGTTTGCTTTGAGTTACATAAAGTTTCTTTTTCCTATGGGTTTGCTTCGAGTTACTTAAAGTTTCTTTTTCCTATGGGTTTGCTTCGAGTTACTTAAAGTTTCTTTTTCCTATGGGTTTGCTTCGACTTACGTTAAAAAAATAATTTTCCCTATGGGTTTGCTTCAAGTTACATAAAAAACAGATTTAAGCAAAAGCCTACGGAATGGACATTTTTTCCGTAAGTAGGTGTTTTACTGTAATAATAATTTTGTGTCGGAAATCACTCTGGGTTGAAAGGAATTTTGCTGGAGAAACTCCGCTCAGGGGATACCCCGAAAGAGGCTCCTTTCATGTCCCTGAGAGCTTTTCCCATCAAAGCGGAACCTATTTATCTACTTGCAGTCTCTTGCTTTCGAACTGCGAGGTTGGCAGGAGCCTGGGAACAGAGACGGGCGCTCAGGCAGTCAGGCAGTACCCGGGTCTTGAACTGCCGACTTGCCAGCCTTCCAGCTAACAAGGCGAGCTTCTTAACCGCTAAAACCTCCACCCTCTTTGTTGTGTGGAGAGCAGCCCTCAACATCTGCCCCCAATTTCAACGGTGGCGGCACAGCTGCCTTGAAGCCTGGCACCTGTTTTGCCATCCTTCAAACACACCACCCGCATTTCTCTCTCTCTCTCGCTCTCTCGTCCTAGGAGGCAAAGCCTATGGATTACTCAAAGCCAAGCAAGAAGGGAGACTGGAAGAGATCAACAAGGTACGTGCACAATGGTCAGAATCCTTTCCTTTTTATGCTCATTATTGCCATCGGTGAAAATGATCTGCCCCCCTGCCCCCCTCATTTTACTCCACTGGCCCAAAGCAGCTTACATGTCTGTTTTCCTCCTTGTCTTAAATATCCCTAGCATTAATCGCCTTGTTCTTAATCAGATTTGCCTGCCAATGTAACCTTCTCCATCTCAGCTCTTTCTACTTCCCAAAGTGCAGGAGTCTGGCATTCCTTATTTTCAGGTTGAGGCTTCTTTCTGGGGATGATAGGAATTGTAGTACAGCAAAGAGAACAAGTAGGTCAATCTTAGAAGAAATCAACCCTGACTGATCATTGGAAGGGCAAATAGTAAAGATGAAGCTTAAGTACTTTGGACACCAAATGAGAAGAGAGGACTCACTTGAGAAAGCCTTGATGCTGGGAAAGGTGGAGGGCAAGAGAAGAAGGGGGCGGCCAAAGATGAGATGGCTGGATGGGATAGTAGACGCAGTGGGCACGAAGCTGAGGATGGTGGAGGACGGGGTGCCTGGAGGTCAATGGTCCATGGGGTCGCAAAGGGTCAGAATCGACTGTGCGACTGAACAACAACAACAACAACATATCTGGGCTTGGGTGCAAAGTTGCAGTGGTTGGTTCTAGTTATTAGCGTGCAACCGAGAAAGGATAAAAGAGGGCAAATGAGGCTGGAAAAGAAGAATGAACGTAAAATCTGATTTTAAAAAACACTAATACAAGTATAACAGGTTTTGGTTATTACTTGGCTAGCTAGTGGGTGTAGCAGTTAGATACCGTGTATACTGGGGTACAGGTGAAACTTGGAAAATGAGAATATCATGCAAATGTTCATTCAGTTCAGTAATGCAACTTAAAAGGTGAAACATATATATGAGATAGACTCATTGCATGCAAAGCGAGATAGTTCAAACCTTACTTTGTTATCATATTGATGCTTATGGTTTACAGTTTATGAAAACTCCAAACCCCCAATCTCATGTACCCCATAATCATCACATAATCTCATGTACGCTGTATGCCATGATCATCAAAATTATAACGAATTAAGGCATGACATCTCTCGCTTTGCATGTGGTGAGTCTATCTCATATATTTGTTTCACCTTTTAAGTGAAATGAATCAACATTTGCACGATATTCTAATTTTCCAAGTTTCACCTGTATAAGTCGGATTTTTAGCCCCCAAAAATGAGGTCCAAATTTGGACTCGACTTATACTTGGGTCAACGTAAACTCTCAAAAATGTCTACATTAATTAATTTTACCATATTTTCATGTATTTTAATTATTGAAACTCACTAGCAGCTGCTGCATTTTCCACCCCCGACATACTCAGGTCAATCTATTTTCCTAGTTTTAGAGGTCCAAATTAGGTACCTCGACTTATATTCAGGATGACTTATAGTCAAGTATATATGGTAGTTGAACTGGGATTGGACACTCAGATTCAGGTTCTCATTTGGCCATAGAGATGTCCTTCTTGACCTTGGATCAGACACGTATTTCTCGCCTTGAAAGGTTGTTATGATGATATAATGAGGAGCAGGAGAATTGCTGATTGCCATGAGGATTGCCAATACAGTATTCGGATTTAGATATGGGAGGAGGAGGTGGTGGTGGTGGTGGTGGTAGAAGCCCTGTGCTGCCCCATGTTCAACGAAGAGGTGCTGCTAAGTTGGTGATGGTGGCGATTGGAGAATTAATTTCTGTCTCTCAAGCAATAAATGTACCTTCTCATGTTTTTGCTGCTAATTAGAACAGATGGAGAGGATACTGCAGAAGGAGTAGAGAACAGGATGTCAAGCTCATTCTAGTGGGTGGTGGTGATGGTGGTGGTGGTGGTGGTGGTGGTGGTGGTGATGATGATGATGATGATGGTATGTCTCCAGCAGAACCCACAAAGAAGTTCTTTTTGGCAACTACAGCTACAACTGCAGCTGCTAAAAGAAACTTTTTGAAATTTGTCCATCCTCTGGTCCGGTGTGTGTGTGTGTGTGTGTGTGTGTGTGTGTGTGTGTGTGTGTGTGTGTGTGTGTGTGTGTGTGTGTGTGTGTGTGTGTGTGTGTGTGTGTGTGTGTGTGTGTGTGTGTGTGTGTGTGTGCAGGGGTGCCCAAACAATGGCCCAGGGGCTGGATCCAGCCCCTGACGCCCCTAGGTCACATGGTTTAGGGGGCTGGTCACTATGGCCCAGGGGCCAGAGTTGCCCCCCCACACACACACACACACATCAATTTATCTGGCCCGTGAGGCCCTCGTCGCTCTCGGAAGCAAAACGCACCCATACAGGCATGTTTTACTTCCGCTTCCGGGAGCGACGAGGGCTTCGCGGGCCAGATGAATGCATTTGGGAAGAGGGGTTTCCTTTTAATATATGCATTTGTAAATAATAGTGTGCCATCAAATCATCTCTGTTCTATGGCAACCCTTTCCAGGGTTTTGTTTTTGTAGATTGTAGGCTTCCCTCCAAAGAGGCAATGTGAGGACTCAGAGACTCCCAAACTCTAGCTCTGCAGCCAGATACCAAGTAGCTACATGAATTTTACTTAATGTATGCATATCCCCCCACAAAGGAAAGCCTGGGTGTTCCATGTTCTTTCAATGGTACACACTTGAGCCCTTTGTCTTCTATTTTTCTTTAATGCATGTAAAGTTTTCTGTTCACTTCATTTTCCCAGAACATCCTGGCACACAGCTTCTCAAATTCAGTTGCTGGTCCCAGATAAAAACCAGCAAAATATGCAATACAATGCAATAAAATAGTACTAGCAATGACACTTATAAACTGCTCCATAGGGGTACACAGAAAGAGCCTCCTCGAAGACTATGGTTTGAACCACAATTGGTCAAGATTGCTAAAGGAGAGGCAACATGGCTTTTGCAAGGGCAAATCATGCCTCACTAATCTGTTGGAATTTTTGAGAGTGTCAACAAGCATGTGGATAAGGGGGATCCAGTTGACATTGTTTATCTGGACTTTCAGAAGGCTTTTGACAAGGTCCCACACCAAAGGCTCTTGAATAAACTTACCAGTCATGGAATAAAGGGACAGGTCTTGTCCTGGATCAGCAACTGGCTAAGGGACAGGAAACAGAGGGTAGCACTAAATGGACACTTCTCCAAGTGGAGGGAAGTAAAGAGTGGGGTCCCCCAAGGTTCAGTACTGGGACCCCTGCTTTTCAACCTCTTCATAAATGATCTAGAGGTAGGAGTAAAAAGCAAGGTAGCCAAATTTGCTGACGACACTAAATTATACTGGGTAGTGAAAACTGTGAGAGATTGTGAGGAGCTCCAGAGGGATCTCTCGACACTGGGGGAGTGGGCAAAACAGTGGCAAATGAGTTTCAACATTAGTAAGTGCAGAGTGATGCATGTTGGGGCAAAGAACCCCAATTACACTTATAAACTGATGGGGTCTGAACTCTCTGCGACAAACCAGGAAAGGGACCTTGGTGTCCTGGTGGACGAGAACTCAATGAAGGTGTCAACTCAGTGTGCCTCAGCAGTGAAAAAAGCAAACTCAATGCTAGGGATCATTAGGAAGGGTATAGAAAATAAGTCAGCAAGTGTCATTTTGCCTCTTTATAAATCTATGGTGAGGCCCCATCTGGAATACTGTGTACAGTTCTGGTTGCCATACCTCCAGAAGGATATTATGGAGCTGGAAAAAGTACAGAGGAGGGCAACCAGAATGATTAGGGGACTGGAACACCTTCCTTATCATCTGAGGCTGCAACGGTTGGGCCTTTTCACTCTTGAACGACGACGTCTAAGAGGTGACCTGATTGAAGTTTATAAAATCATGCACGGTGTGGACAAAGTAGATAAGGAAAAACTGTTTTCCCTATCGCATAACACTAGAACTAGGGGACACTCCATGAAACTTTTGGGTACTAGTTCTCAAACAAATAAGAGAAAGTACTTTTTCACCCAGAGGATCCCTGGTCTATGGAACTCCCTGCCAGAAGAAGTGGTGACAGCTGTCAGTCTTGACAGCTTTAAGAAAGGATTAGACAAGTTCATGGAGGACAAGAGTATCAATGGCTATAATTATGGATATTTAAGGACAACCTCTGGGTTGGAGAGATAGGCAGGATATCTCTCAATATCATTTCCAGGGAATCCTAAGCAGGTGAAGGCATCTGCTTGGGAATACCCTGAAGGAAATGGTGAGCCACTGTGTGAGACAGAATGCTGGACTGGATGGGCTGTGGCCTGTTCCAGCAAGGCTGTTCTTATGTTCTTATGTTCTTATGACGATAGCGGTGGCTAGATTTGCTTGGTATGCAACTTGTATTCGTAAAGGCAAGATAAAACCACAGTCATAAGGACAATGCTCACAGATTAGCACTTGACTGTCATTGAGTATGTTCGTAGGGCGTAGAAATAACAACCCTTGAATTTCTGGTTGCACATAATCTAGCGATTGTGATTTTGTGACTGTTGTATTAGGTTGCCTCGTTTGTCTTAAGCTGCTTAAATTTGTGATACTGTAATACTGGCCTTGGGTTGTAACAGTAAAGAATTTGACCAAATTGAATTTGACCATAGCCTATTAACAGCCAGCTTGTGTTGCCGGCTAATCTTTCTTGCACTGGGTCGGGCAAAAGGAACTGCAGAATGAACTCACCAAATGGTGGCTTCATTTTGCCAGTTTTACATTTGTCCTAGACAGATGTAAAATTAATTAGCATTTTACCCCCGACATGTTGGGTACTCATTTTAACAACTTTGGAAGGCTTGAGTTGACCTTGAGTCAACATCAGGATTGAACTTACAACGTTTTGGCTGCAGTACAGCAGTTTACTGCACCACCAATAAAATAAAATAAATTGCTGCGTGGCTTGAATGACTCCCGTTGACTCAATGATCTTTCTCTAGTTAGGAGTAACAGTTTAGACCACTGTGAACAGGGATGGATAGGGCTGTTCTCAGTGTTTACTTCTAGGCAGACTGGCTAACCCACCCAAACTCTCTCCCCTAAACCCAGCTAAGTGGATTGGGGTACACTGATTTAGGGTTGCCATACGTCCCGGAAAACCAGGATTGTCCCGGATTCAAGATTGGAAAAATTGTCCCGGCCAGCTCAATAAAAATCATGTTAAAGTCCCTAGATTTTTAAAACCTACTGGTTGTGTATTATAATACACCATTAAAATAAATCTGAACTCTCGCCATAAAACAAGCGATTTCCTGCCACATTGGAGTTGGAGTACACCTGGAGACAAATCTTAATGTCCTCGCCTCATACCACCGCCCAATAAGTGTGACCAGTGTGTTTACTGGAACTGAGGACATTAAAAGTTGACATGACTTATCAGAAGTGCAACAGATGGCATTAATGTATTGATATATTTAATATGAAAGTGTTTTATAGCTGTCATTATACATTATTTGTTTTTTGGGGGAAAGATATTTTATAGATAACCCGCCCATTTTTTTGTCAAGTATACTTCTGTCCCGGTTTTGTGGGAGAGAATTATGGCAACTCTACACTGACTAGATATAGAGATCTTTGATTTGTGCATATATCCTGTGATTTGAAAAGCTGAGGATTTATCTCTTTACACTGGCTCAACTCTGAAGCCACAGAGCCATAGTTTGAATAATTAATCTATCTTTCATTTCCTTTTAATTAGTCACAAGCTCTGAAGTTTTCTTTCCCTTCAACGAACCGTATTGTGGTTCTTAGAACGAGTGTATAGATCAGTGACCTTTCATTTAAAACAGGGATTCGCAACCTATGGCCCACGAGCCGCATCCGGCCCCATGGTGCCAAATAATCTGCCCCGTCTTCACTCCAGCTGCCGCCGCCACTGAAATCGGCCGTGGACTCATTTATGGCCATCATAAACGCGTTTGCAACGGCTGTAAATGAGTCCGCAGTCATCATAAACGTGTTTGCGACAGCCATGGATGCGTTTTACGGCAGCATTTATGGCAGGGGGAGGACCACCTGTCCGGCCTGCTCAGCTGTCTGAGGTCTGGCCCGTGGCTGAAAAACATTGCGAACCCGTGGTTAAAACAAGGAAAATGTGCCTTGGCATGAGTTGTCTTGTTAGATGTCTTAAAGAAATGGGCAGGACTCATAAAATGAACTTCACTGGACCTCAATTCTCAGATAGGCGAGTTAACCTATATAAAGATCAGCTGCCAATGCATCAAACATGCAAGCTTTCAAGCTATACAGAATTCTTCTTACAGCCAGGTTTTTTTTTATAAAAAAAAAAAACAGAAAATGAGGAGAAAGGGAAACCAACACTGAGATCTTAATACTTGGTCATTTGTTTCAACAGCAACCAAAAAAAGTCCCAAGTTGGAGAATGAGTCTTGATATGTTGTGGAATGTCTTCTCTGGAGGGAAACACACAGGTTCCTTTGTAGGCCTTGGCAAAGATGCTGAAGAAACTGCAGTCCTACTTGGAACAAAGAATATTAGATTGAATTTGTAGCACTAGGCAAGAAAAAAAGGTCAGTTAAGGCCAATTTTTACAAAGGCAAATGAGTCCATTCAGGCCAATTTGTTTTATCATCCAACCTGATGAAGAATTCCGTAGAGCTCAAAAGCCTACATAGTTTCTGGTATTGGATCCTGGAAATTGCATTTTGTTTTGTTCCTGGGATTGGCAGAACCTCCTCTTTCTTCCTCTTCCTTTTTTCTAACACACAGATCGGTCTTTCTGACTTCTTCTCCTAAAAACAAACACCCTCTTTATTTTGAAATTAAGGGCTAAAGTGGCTAAGACGCTGACTGGAAGGCAGGAGGTCAGCAGTTCGATTCCCGAGCACTGCAGGACGGAATGAGCTTTGTCCCGGCTCCTGCCAACCTAGCAGTTCGAAAGCAAGAAATTGCAAGTAGATCAATAGGGACCACTTTGGTGGGAAAAGTAAACAGCGTTCCGTGCACTCCGGGGTCTAGTCATGCCTGCCGCATGACCACGGAAACCTCTGCAGAAAGCAGACAACGCTGGCTCTTCGGCTTTGAAACAGAGATGAGCACTGCACCCTAGAGTTGGATACGACGGGCTTTCGAGCAAAGGTGACTTTTACCTCTACTAACCACACAAAGACAGCTTTCTTAGCTCTCCTTTATCTTTTATCCCTCTTTTAAAAGTCTAGTTTCTCTCTAAATTGTTGATGCCAACACCCTGTCAGTGGCTTAGTGGTTAAGACATTGAACTTGAAGACCGGAAGGCCAGCAGGTCAGCAGGTCAAGACCTGAGTGCCGCACGACGGAGTGAGCTCCCGTCATCTGCCCCAGCTCCTGCCAACCTTGCAGTTCGAAAGCAAGAAATTGCAAGCAGACAAATAGGTGCCGTGAAAGGTAACAGCGTTCCCTGTGCTCCGGTGTCTAGTCATGCCTGCCACGTGACCACAGAAATGTCTGCAGGCACAGAGAGTGCTGGCTGTTTGGCTGTGAGTGGAGATGATCACCGCATCTTCGCGTCAGGCACGACTGGCTTCCGAGCAAGGGAGACATTTACCTTTTACATAAGGCTGGCTGGATAGCTCCATAATTGAGGCATCTGGCTGCAGAGCCAGAGGTTGGGAGTTTGATTCCCCCCCCCCCGTTGTGTTTCCAGAAAGAGCCAATGTGTGTAGCCATCTTACGCAATCTACACAGTTTCAAGAGCTCCCCCTGGAACAGGGGTGCCCAAAGGTTTTGGACCGTGGGTTGATCACATGGTTCAGGGGCCTGGTCACTATGGCCCGGGGGCTGGATCCAGCCCCCAACGCCAATTCATCTGGCCTGCAAAGCCCTCGTCACTCCCGGAAGCGGAAGTAAAATGCGCCCATACGGGTGCGTTTTACTTCCGCTTCCAGGAGTGACGAGGGCTTCGCAGGCTGGATGAATTGGCGTCGGGGGCCAAATCCAGCCCCTGGGCCATAGTTTGCGCACCCCTGCCCTAGAGGAAGGGGCTGGTAAACCACTTCGACATCTTCACTCCCTAGAAAACCCTAGAAAGGGTTGCCTTAGGTGAGAATTGTCTTGACACTATCCAATTATTCTTCAGATCACACAGGCTGTCTTGTGGAAAAGGGCGTGTGGGTGTCTCCTGCCTCCTAGCCAAGTGCTGTTCCTTGGGTGCTTGTTCTGTACAGGGAGGGAAGGAGGCTAGCATCGAATGGACAGCAGATGTCTGTGATTTCTACCATGTGGAATGATGTCTCCTTGCTAGAGAAGCCGGGAGTGGTTGGATTGCTCAGGACTCCTGAGGGCAAGGGTGGAGGCAGGAAAGGAAGGCTAAGTTTCTGCAGCTGTGGATGGAAGAAAGACAGGAGAGGGGAGGTTACTGTTCTAAAAAGAGACCGTGGCCATCCTAGACATTTCCTTTTGCTCTGCCTATTTGAGTGAAATTAGGTGGCTAGTGCTAAAAATGTTCTGCCTTTAATTACCTTAATTATCAGGTGTGCTTATTTGTGTCTTTGGGCTACAATCTCCTGAATTCCTGAGGATACATCTCTATCTATCTCTATCTATCTATATCTATATAAAACAGAGATGTTTGTTTGTATGTCCTGTATGCGCTCCCACACCCCTGGACCGAGCCCCCTGAAATTTGGCACGCACCTACCATGGCTATGCGGCAGTGTCTGCGTCAGGGTCACGGGTCACATGGGGGGCGTGGGACCCACAAAATGTGAAAAAAAGGGGGGGAACAACAACTCCCAACGACGTGAGTGGGTGGCCATGGAGTTGAATGGAACATTAAGACCCATTGGCTTTACAAAAGACTTATCCCCAGTAGAGATGGATCAACAAAGCAGCTTCCGTTTAAGGACATGGATATGGACACTGTCACAAATATTGCTTGCTGTTCAGAATTTATTATTAAACCTTACTGTACGAGTTGTTGTGGGGGGGACCTCTGAAAGGCTAAACAGGTGTTTATATCCCATGCTGTAACAAAGAAGGCATTCAAATTGGCTTTTATAATTTTAAAACTGAATTGTGAAGAGAAAACAATTGTCACTCTTAAGCTTGAAATACAAAAGAAAACTGCACAAAAGGAAAATGGAAGAAAATGTCTGACGGAGTGTCATGAAGATGATATTTTGTCTCTTGGTCATCTTTGATAGGCCGACTAAATAGATACATGTTGTGGCTTTCTGAAATACTGTATCTTGAAAGTTTTTTTAAAAAAAAATTATCCTTTTTTCCTCCAGGAGTTTCTCTGTGACCCAAAGTTCAGCGATGAAGAAGACCTGGAAGAAAAGCTTGCCGTTTTTAAAGGTACCACTCTGTGTCTTTTGGGACATAGGAGAGAATTGGGGGAGATAAATGCATACCCGTCAAGCGCGGCTCCTGGAAATACAGGAACTGTTCCAGCCCGGGTGTGCATGCGCCGCAACAACTCATCTGCGCATGCGCAGAACCCCTCTGCGCAGAGCCCATTTGTGATGGGGGCATGTGCGCAGCAACCCATTTCCCCACCGTTCTAATACGGGACGGCGGCAGGAAAGGGGAGGAATGAGCGGAGAAATACGGAAAATCCCGGCCAATCCGGGATACTTGACAGGTATGTAAATGTCCCAAAATGGGCATCTTTGTTTCTTAAGTAGCGTAGCCAGGCTCTGGATGAAGTCTTCATGCATTGTTAAGTGTCTTTGGTTCTTCAAGAAAGGAGAGAACGCTCAGAATAAAGAGCACCGGAAAGGGGAATAGTTCAGATTTGGCGATATTGGAATAAAATTCTTCAAAGACAAGGGCTGGTCCTATCTACCATCTCCTTGAGGATCTTTCATGGGAGCTACCTCCGGAGGTTGGCTGATAGGCATGGAAAGGTGGTGACTCCTACCTCACAGGAGGTCTAGATGTGCTCTGGCTTTTACCCTGAACTTTAAGGGACAGCTCCAGGATGCTGAACCTATTTTTTGAGACAGGAGGGTGGGATTCAGTACCCTGGAGAGCTCTTGCAAATGGTATTACTGGCCTTAAAGGTAGTGTGAGCAAATTTGGCAGGTTCCTCACAAGTCTGCTGAATTGCTTTTTTGCACTTCCGGCTGTGTTCCCAAAATTGATGGGTGCATCTAGTAAAATGGCTGAAGGATTGCCAATCTCCCTGTATAGCTTTCAAAATGCTAAAACTTACAGCTTGTTTTTTTTAATATTTATTTATTATTAGATTTATATCCCGCCTTACTCGACACAAGTGCAACTCAAAGGGGCTTACAATAAGGGATATATAATACAATTACAAATAAGAGAAGAGAATTAACAGAAAAATACCAAGTATGATTACAATAATCAACCCGCAAATAAAGGTACAAAATACAGCGAACCTTCCGACAGTGCCACCGCTATGAGTTAATGAGGTCCAAGGTTCAGAGCCCAAGGCTCAATGACCTTGGCGGAGCCTGGGCTCAACATCTCCAGCGGAGCCCAGCTCAATGTCCTCAGCACAAGTGCTCCCACTTCCCCACGGCCAGACTGGGCTGGGGGAAGGAGCTCGAGTGGCGGCAGCAGCGGTTCTTGTTCCCGCGGTGCCATGGAGTCCAGGTGCTCCCGCGGGGGCGGGAACCCAGGACGCCGGCGGTGGTGAAGGGGTCCCGGTGCCTGGTGATGCAGCAGCTTCTCCACCCTACTGCTCACCATACCCAACAGAGCCTGTGGCTCGGCATCTCTTGTACCCTCCGGCCAGGCGGGGGCGGGGGTGGCGACGGCCCCAGCTATCTCCCATCCCGGGCAATGGTGTGGCCATGGGAAAGACACTGCGAGAGTTGGCGATTATAGCAACGGGTTTTACAGAAGTGTTGGTTGACCATTTCACCATAGATTTAATTGCTAGCTCTGTTGGGATTTAGGCCTAAGTTTCCATCAGAGATTCGTTTTCAGCTTCCGACACCATTCAAGGTAAGAAGGAGGCTGTCTGTGAGGAAAGAGTCTCTTCAAGCCAGTGCTGTCTGCAGATGTTTCTGTGGCCATGTGGCAGGCATGACTAGACTTTGAAGCGCATGGAAGTCTGCTACCTTTCCTGCTGTGAAGTGGTACCTATTTACCTACTTGCAATTTCTTTTTTTTTGGACTTCTAAGTTGGCAGGAGCTGGGACAGAAACAAGAGCTTACTCCGTTGAGCAGCACTTGGGTCTCGAACTGCTCACCTGCTGAAAGAGAGCACCCCACAAGCTGGGAGCTGCAACAGAGAAGACTCTCTCTTGTGTAACCCATTAAACATACTTCTGACAGCAGTGGGATTGACAGGAGGGCCTCCTCCGAAGACCTTAAGAGCTGAGTAGCCTCATATGGGAAGATACAGTCTTGTTGTGCAGTTATACAATGAGTGCAAATTTCAGGTGCCATTTGCCAAGAAGTCTTTATAAGCACGATCCTTTGCACACTGAGTAACGCTATTCAGTGTGCAACAATTAATGTTTGCAGGGCTTTCTTAGTTTACAGCAGTTTGCTTCCAAAAGTTACTTTTGCAAAACCCATAACAGCTCGACAGGATTTCATCCAATGTTTTGCATATGGTTGTAAGAGTGGTCATCGAATGCTCTGAAGGCAGATTCCTTCACTCTGGAATAGCAGCTTCCTCAGCTCCAGACTTGCAAAAGCTCTGTAAGAATTCCCTTTGGCTGTAGCATCAGGGTGTGGGTGAGGTTACGTGTTTTTGACACTCGGCTTGCTGAGAAACAGATGTGCGATTTAGACATCAGATTCTTATGTATCTATCTACCTGTTTTGGTATTCTTCTGTCTCAGTGCATCTGTCAGCCATAAAAGCCTCCTTCCCAGCTCTTATTTTGCACCTAATCACCCTCGGTAGATCATTATATTTTTCCTTGTCCTGATCCTTATACAGTAGTTCCTTCTTATTTCCATTAAATTGAGTATGTCATCTGTCATCTATTCCTTATTCTTACGGTTTGGCTTTTGTCTAAAAAAGTATACCTGTCTAACTTTCTGGTTTATTTCTTTCATTATACGCCATTTCTCTTCTACACATCTTTCCCCTTGATGTTTTCTCATTTTGTCTAACTCCTCTCTCATTGTCTCTTTCACTGCAGTTCTTTTAAGAAGCGGAATACTGTATCTCACTAAATTTCGAGGATACTGCAAAATATCTATTTAATATAAACTACAGTGGACCCTTGATTAACGACGCGTTCGAATAGCATAATTTTTGATTAACGACACTACGACGCTCCCAATGTGATTATTCAAATGCTACGACGCTCCCAATGTGATTATTTGAATAACTACAAAAAAGTCATTATTCGAATAACGACGGTATTTTTACTGTCGCTATTCAAATAACAACTTTTTTGTCGTTATTCGAATAACAACGTTGTTCGAATAGCAACGCTACTTGGGGAACCAAGTAACATCGTTATTCGAGGGTCCACTGTACTACAGTGGAACCTCAGTTAACAAACAGATCGGTTAACATAAACATCACAAAACAAAAGGAAATCCTGACTCGGTTTACAGATTTTTTGGGGGGGATGGATTAATTGGGTTTCAATGCATTCCTATGGGAAACCACGTTTTGGTTAATGTGTTTTGGTTTTCAATTCATTTCTATGGGAAATTGCATTCAATGCATTCCTATGGGAAATTTGGTTAAAGTAATTTTCGCTGTAAGAAATGTCCCAGAGAACGCATTAATTATGTTAATTGAGGTTCCACTGTACATGCACTCACCACCAGTGGGACAGTAGATACCTACAGATAACTATTCCCTCCTATACAGTAGAACATTTTTATATTTGTTTACTCTTTCGAAAAAAGATACACGAACTTTCCCTTTTACTAAAACATAATCAATAAATTCTCCCCATATTTTTTTAAAATCAATTTTTTACTCACACTTTTTACATTATACTTCACATGTCAATCTGTCATTTATTGCCATATGCCATGTCTCTTTATATCAATCATACAATTCAAATTCACAGTTTTCTTTAGGACACATCTCCAATTTTATAGACTAAATTTGATTAATTTCACAGGAAACTCTTTTCTACATTTCCTTCACCTAATTACAATCCGACCATAAATGAAGATATGTCCTAGCCTCGTTTTTAGACTTGCTAAAATTAAAAGCAACACTCTTTTTTTGAATAACAAAGGCCAGACAATTGGAGTGTTCAGGTAGATCTTTATATGTAGCCCACCATATAGACCAGAAAAGAGTTATCGTATCAACACATCCCCTTTTCTGAGATTGCAAAATTGAGCAATCTTTCTGAGACCCAGAGAACAAACTAGAGGCGTTATGGCAAACCTTGGCACTCCAGCTGTTCTTGGACTTCAATTCCCTGAAGCCCAAGCACCCTGTGAATCCACACAAATGGGTTTACTGTGCAGTAAACCCATTCGTGTGGATTCACAGAGACTTGGGCTTCTGGGAATTGAAGCCCAAGAACAGCTGTGTACGCACAGTAAACCCATTCGTGTGGATTCACAGAAACTTGGGCTTCTGGGAATTGAAGTCCAAGAACATCTGTGGTGCCAAGGTTCGCCATCGCTGAACTAGAGCATAAAATTCAGGGCCAAAAAATGAGAATGGATCAGTTCTTCCAGGTCTGTAGATAGAAAGCTGCCTTCTCTGCTGCTGCTTATACACCCACTCAGTGATGCACTGCAGCAGGTTCTGCCAGGTTCTGCAGAACCGGTAGTGGAAATTTCCCCAGGCTACACCCACTTGGTTGGTCACGCCCACCTCCATAGCCCATATTGCAGGATGTTTGGCCACACCCACAGATTTGGCCCCGTCCACAGATTTGGCCAGCCCACAGAGTAGGTAGTAAAAAATTTGTGCAGTGCATCACTGCACCCGCTACATAAGAACATAAGAAGAGCCTTGCTGGAACAGGCCACAGGAGCCCATCCAGTCCAGCATTCTGTCTCACACAATGGCTCACCATTTGCTTCAGGGTATTATTCCCAAGCAGATGCCTTCACCTGCTTAGGATTCCCTGGAAATGGCCTTGAGAGATATCCTGCCTATCTCTCCAACCCGGAGTTTGTCCTTAGGTATCCATAATTATAGCCATTAAGAACATAAGAACATAAGAAGAGCCTTGCTGGAACAGGCCACAGCCCATCCAGTCCAGCATCCTGTCTCACACAGTGGCTCACCATGTGCTTCAGGGTATTCCCAAGCAGATGCCTTCATCTGTTTAGGATTCCCTGGACATGGCATTGAGAGATATCCTGCCTATCTCTCCAACCCGGAGGTTGTCCTTAGGTATCCATAATTATAGCCATTAAGAACATGAGAAGAGCCTTGCTGGAACAGGCCACAGCCCATCCAGTCCAGCATCCTGTCTCACACAGTGGCTCACCATTTGCTTCAGGGTATTATTCCCAAGCAGATGCCTTCACCTGCTTAGGATTCCCTGGAAATGGCCTTGAGAGATATCCTGCCTATCTCTCCAACCCGGAGGTTGTCCTTAAGTATCCATAATTATAGCCATTAAGAACATAAGAACATAAGAAGAGCCTTGCTGGAACAGGCCACAGCCCATCCAGTCCAGCATCCTGTCTCACACAGTGGCTCACCATGTGCTTCAGGGTATTCCCAAGCAGATGCCTTCATCTGTTTAGGATTCCCTGGACATGGCCTTGAGAGATATCCTGCCTATCTCTCCAACCCGGAGGTTGTCCTTAGGTATCCATAATTATAGCCATTAAGAACATGAGAAGAGCCTTGCTGGAACAGGCCACAGCCCATCCAGTCCAGCATCCTGTCTCACACAGTGGCTCACCATTTGCTACAGGGTATTATTCCCAAGCAGATGCCTTCACCTGCTTAGGATTCCGTGGAAATGGCATTGAGAGATATCCTGCCTATCTCTCCAACCCGGAGGTCGTCCTTAGGTATCCATCATTATATCCATTGATACCCTTGTCCTCCATGAACTTGTCTAATTTTAATGTTATCTTTTAATAAAAGATAACAACCCACTGTTGTTATCTTTTTAATTCTTCCTTTTGTATTTCCATTTATAGTCTGCTTTTCTCCAGTGAGCTCCTTTCAATATCAAGTGAAAATAATACTTTGAGGGAATGGGAGTAAGTCCTAGAAGCCTGGATCGGTTTCCTTCTGAATCGGGAGCAAGCATTTGTGATGTAGGGTCACGGTCAGAAACAACCCCTTGCCCTCTCAAAAGCTGGGCCTTCTCCCCCTTCCTTCCTTCCCCTCCTCAACCCTTTGGCCACCTTGAGTGGGTTTTTGTCTCAGCAATGGGAAAGGCTTGTTCAGTTCCTATCGCCATGGCCGCTGCGCCAAACGCGTCCTTTGGGGGAACCAACAATCGGTCAATTGTTCCAGCCTCTTTCTCCCATCCTGGGCTTGACAAGAGGCAGTTGGTTGTAGGGGGGGGGAGGGTGGGAGGAAAGGCTTTACAGAATTGGATCTTGTGCAAAACCACTTTGAATGTGTGTGCGCATGTGTGTTAGTGTGAATGTCTGCGAGGGAGGCAGGATTGCACCCCATTGAACAGGGGATGAAAAGAAGGCAGAGATCCTCTTAGACTAAATTGACTAAAACTCAGAATATTGGGGTTGCAGGACAAGAGGGGAATGCAGAAATAGTGAAAAGACTTTTATGAGGAGCTGTGCATTGTTTTCCCTCAAATTGCATTTTCAAAGGACACAGAATTTATATATCCCTATGTGGGCTCAAGTGGCTAAGATGCTGCCTGGAAGGCGGGAGGTCAGCAGTTCAATACCCAAATACTGCAGGACGGAATGAGCTCCCAGCTTTGTCCCTGCTCCTGCCAACCTAGCAGTTTGAAAGCAAG
This sequence comes from Bradypodion pumilum, assembly GCA_035047305.1. NCBI lineage: Eukaryota > Metazoa > Chordata > Lepidosauria > Squamata > Chamaeleonidae > Bradypodion > Bradypodion pumilum. The sequence goes on from JAWDJD010000015.1 coordinate 7,774,369, forward strand.
AAATTGCAAGTAGATAAATAGGGAACACTTGGGTGGGAAGATAAACAGCAGTCTGTGCGCTCCGGTGTCTAGTCATGCCTGCCACATGACCACGGAAACGTCTGCAGAAGCAGACAAGCGCAGGCTCTTCGGCTATGAAACAGATGAGCACTGAACCCTAGAGTCAGATACAACTGGCTTTCGAGCCAGGACGACCTTTACCTATGTGGGGTACAACACAAACTGTGGAGCAGGACTAAGGAAAATAGTGGGATTACATGGATTACGATGGCAGTGGTGAGGAAATCTCATGTCTAAATGGACCCCAAATGTGTTGGTCCATAGAGAGCATTAGGCTCAGAACATGGGAAGTTGTGTAAGTTTAATGCAGGAGCCAGCAACATGCAGGCGAGAGGGGAAACACACAAGCACACCATGGCATGCCTTGAGACCCTTCTCTCCCTCCCTCCCTCTGTCTCACACGCACACTCTTGGAGGAGTATGTCTATATGGACAGATCACAAAAAATGAGTAGGATTTGATATACAGTACGTGCAAATACGATTTCATGTCTTAGCCTGTCTTAATTGGGTGTCTCAGTTTAGTAAAGGAAAAGGTTTCCCTTGCTCAAAAGCCAGTCATATCCGACTCTAGGGTTCAGTGTTCAGCTCTGTTTCAAAACCGAAGAACCAGCTGTTGTCTGCTTCTGCAGACGCTTCCGTGGCCATGTGGCAGGCATGACTAGACACCGGAGCGCATGGAACACCATTTATCTTCCATCCTGCAGTACTCGGGAATCAAACTGCTGACCTCCCGCCTCCCAGTCAGCGTCTGGGAGAAATAAACTTATGTCTTTCCTTGGCCAACAGAGACCCATTGTCTTTGCCAGCTTAGCAGGATCTCTCTCGCTGAGTTTGTTTTAGTTGGCAATGCCAGGCTCTGAGCTCTTAAAATCCTCCGGCTGACTGGCCTCAGCTGCCCCTTTGCTGTATTAATTATTTTGCATCATCCTTGTTATGATTTCTTTGCACAAGGGCGATTCATGCCATTTCACAGTTACAAGATGGGGGGATACTTGATTCAGTAACTTGGAGTTGTTCAGATAGTTGGAGTTGTTCTAGGTCACGGACTAAAGTCAACAGTGCAACGAGGGTGCAAAAAAGGCCAACACTGTTTTAGGCTGCATTAATAGAAGTCTAGTCTCCAAAATATGCAAGGTACTACTAGTCCCCTTCTATTTGGCACTAGTTCATACCTGTCAACCATGTCTCCATCCAATCTGGGACCTGCGCAGAACGGTTCTGCGCAGGTTGCGTTCTACGCATATGTAGAAGGGTTTTACGCTTGCATAGCCCTCTTCTACGCATGTGTAGCCGGGTGCTACGCAAGCATAAAACCCTTCTATGCATGCGTAGAACGCAACCTGCGCAGAAGGGCTGTGCAGTACCTCCTTGCCCCCGCTGCCAAATTCTGGGGTTTCGGCAGTGCGGGGCGGGAAATGGCGCAAATCGGTGCCAAAAATCGGGAAATCCCGGCCAATCCGGGATTCTTGACAGGTATGCAATAGTTAGATCACATCTGGAGTACTGGGTCCAATTCTGGGCAACACATTTTAAGAAAGATGCCAACAAACTAGGTATAGAGAAGGGCAACAAGGATGAAACCAAGCCCTAGGAGGAAAGGCTGAAAGAACTGGGCATGTGTAGGCTTGAGAAAAGGAGATTGGGAAGGGAGAGGATGATGATAGCATTCTTCAAATGCCTGAAAGATGGTCATTGAGAAGAAGGATAGGATCTGTTCTTAGTCATCCCAGAGTGCAGGACATGTAATAATGGGTTGAAAGTACGGGAAGCCAAATATACCTGTAGGCTGAATATCAGGAAAAACGTCTTAACAGTTAAAGTAGTACGACAGCGGAACCCACTGCCTCGAGAGGTATTGAGTTGTCCAACACCGGAAGCTTTAAAGCAGGGGTTTCCAAACTTTTTGGGCTGCGGGCTTGTCATGTGGTTCAAGGGGCCAGTCCCTATGGCCCGTGGGCTTGATCAGGCCCACAATGCCAATTAATCCGGCCCACAAAGCCCTGGTCGCTCCCGGAAGCGGAAGTAAAACGTGCCCGTACGGGCACGTTTTACTTCCGTTTCCAGGAGCGACGAGGGCTTTGTAGACCGGATGAATTGGTGTCAAGGCCCAGATCTGGCCCACAAGCTGTAGTTTGGGCACCCCTGCTTTAAAGAGAGACTTGAAAGCAACCTTCTGACAGATCTGCTTTGATTTGGATTCCTGCATTGAGCAGGGGGCTGGACTCGATGGCCTCAAAAGCACCTTACAACTCATGATTCATGATGCAGAGTATTGGTCCATGGCTTTGGTAGTTTGATGGTCAAGTCCCAAATGAGCTCTAATTGGGCCTTGGGCTGTTTCTTCCATCCTACAGGGTTGTTGTGAGAATAAAGTATGTTGCCCAAGAGCTCCTTAGAAGAATAGTGTGGCATAAGTAGAATTGATGCATAAAATAAAATAAATATACCCGTATATACTTGAATATAAGCCAACCCAAATATAAGCTGAGATACCTAATTTTGACCTGAAAACCCAGGAAAATAGATTGACCCGAGTATAAGCCGAGGGTGGGAAATGCAGCCACTGGTAGTGACTTTCAATAATCAAAATACATTTAAATATGATACAATTGATTAAATTGTTGGCACATCTCAATCCGGCACGGTTCTGGGACCCTCATGGTCATTGACCCGAGTATAAGCCAAGTCCCCTTTTGGGGGCTCATTTTTTGGGGCTAAAAAACTCGGCTTATGCTCGAGGATATACGGTAATGGGAAAGGAACTGGTTACCCTGCAGTGGGTGCTGGACTACAATTTTTTCTAAAGTATTCATGAACATGCGCAAAACACTAGATGGGGCAGTCAGCTTTGCAGGTATAGGGCTCTTACATGTGAAATACCTAGTGTGAAGCTGAGAATTTTAAGATCTTTTCTTTGGTATAGCCAAGGAGCAGTGGGGAAACTGAAGGTTGTGTGACTTTCAGCAATTTAAAAGGGTTTCTGGGTGCCTTTCCACTAGAAAGAAGAACTTGAATTTCCACACACTTGATTTTCTGGACAGCAAATCTAAGGATCCTTCAATTCTAAGAGCCTGCAATTGCTGGAAATGTTGCTGTGGCCTAACTCAACTTTCCTTATTTTTCAGAGAAGTACATGGAGTTCGACCTGAATAATCAAGGGGAAATTGGTGAGTGGATTATTATGAGATCATTTCCCATGTGATGTGGAACACTGTCTGGTGAACAGCTCCCATCAGCCACAGCCAGCATGGCCAGCATTCAAAGCATGATAGGGGATGATTTAATGAGTGAGAAAATGCCTCCTTACTATGGTTATTTTTTGACATTACTAATTACTAATAACATCAAGTGTGGGAGATCTGTCGCCCCCTGCTGACCTTCCTTGTCATTGCTGACTTACATTGCATTGTCTGTAGCATTTTAGTCTCTTGCACTTGTTTCTTGTAGATCTAATGGCAGTGAAAAGGATGATGGAGAAACTAGGAGCCCCTAAGACCCACCTTGAGCTAAAGAAAATGATCTCAGAAGTGACCGGAGGAGTCAGCGACACCATCTCGTACCAAGATTTTGTCAATGTGATGCTTGGAAAACGATCCGCAGTCCTCAAGTTGTGAGTATTGGTAGAGCCTCTATTTTTAGGCACAGTGTTTGTGTTTATTTAATACTTTTATGATTTGTACCTCAGTATAATCTGCACCTAAGGTGATATATAAATAAAGTACAGTGGTACCTCGCACGACGAGCGTTTCGCATAACATCTGGCACCCACCCACCCACTCTTGTAATATCTTATTACTTGTAAACCACCTTGGGTCTCCCCTTAGGGTGAGGAAGGTGGTATATAAATATGAAAATAAATAAATAAATAAAATAACGAAAAATGCACATAACGAAGCGTTTGTTATGCAAGGGCGATACCCCGCATAATGAAAAAAAATCATTCATTATGTGGGGGTTTTTGTAACCAGGGTATACCCGGTCTATGGGAACCCTGGATAACAAACATTTTTTGTTCGTTATCCGGGGCATCTCCCATTAGCTTCGCATAACGAAAAAACTGCATAGCGAAACAACTTGCAGAACGGAGTTTTTTCGTTATGCGAGGTTCTACTGTAATACAATAGTAAGTCTCAAAACATCATAAAACCAAGGAAGGGAACCTTTATCGGCATAAAATTAATATTAAAATTAGAAATCAGCATTAAACACAGTGAAAATATTTAAGGATTGAATCATTTTCACATTCATCCATGCATGGTAACCAGAATTTCATAGTTGCATCTACTGATGTAGCTTCATAAATTCCACCAGTTAAGTCTTCATCCCAAAGAGTTACATTCCCCAAAAAATCAGTGACAGCTGCTTCGTCGGCAGCGGCTGGTACTCGTATCTGAGTATACATTTCCCCCCTGGAAATTATTTTCACAGGAGAAATGCCACTGGTATGAATTTAAGGTGGATCCCATCTTGCCATGAAGTGACCCCCACACACTATGATCATGGAGCCAACTTCTGCGGTACATATGAAATGAGACATGCAGGATTTAAAAACCGGGACTGCAATGGACTGCCGCAGCCTTGAGATTAACAAGGTGTGCCTTCACAGCCAGTCCATCTGGCATGGCCTCTTCTGCCTCCAAGACTGTTAGGAATCAGAGTTCCTCCTCCACTCATTTTGCTGTTGGGCCCGATATGATGTTTTCCAGGGGCATTTCCTCTACTGAGGGGGACCATCACCCCACTTAAAGGGGCTCATCCACCCATAGCTGTTGGCCCCTTGAGGGAGTCAAGTAGTTTACTACCACCCAACACTCAGCGTTGAGTCGTTGGCTGTAAGGTCTACTCCATTACCATAATGGGATGCCAGAATCTGGACAGCTGCAATTCTTCACCGGAATTTAGACTGATGGAGTTAAACTAGCATAAATATATACATATAATTCTTGAAGGAGGAGGAGACGGCGACGACAATGAAGATGACGTCAAAATACAGAAAGGAAAGGACGGAAAGTTGAGCTGCCAACTGGAAAAAAAGAAGATGTCTTCTTTTAAGCTGTCTATTAAAATGGCTCCACAGTCCGGATGTAAGAGAATTGTGTTCTTGTGCAGTCGAGCTTCACAAGTTAGCCAATGTCTCCAGGAAGAAGAGAAAGCCACGTTCTCCCTGCACTTCCTATTAACATGAATAGCTTTTGCTACACACAGGCGCAGACCTTTCTTCTTCTTTAAAGAGCACTCAAACAAACCCCCATTGTTTTAAAATCATTTCTGTTTCTTTTCTAAGTGCAGATTTCCCGCTGTGCAAACAACAGATGTATAGTTTTCACATAGCTGTCTGTGTGTTTATATGAGAGAGAGAGAGAGAACAAATTGGTGCTTGCGTTAAAGTTTTCTGAGATCTTTCTTCCCCTTTATTTATTTATTTGTTTGTTTGTTTGTTTGTTTGTTTGTTTGTTTATTTATTTATTATTTAGATTTGTATCCCACTCAACTCGGCACAGGCCAACTCAGAGTGGCTAACAGCAAGTTAATATAAGTACAATGTAACAGTGTGACAATGCAAAAATAAACAATCAATACACTTACAATACAATTACAATAAATTCCACAATACAATATATCAGTACAACAAGTCAAAAATATCAACAATCAGTATATCAAAAGGACATATCCAAAAAACCTATCAATGAGCATATCAACTATACAGTGAAGCCACAGGACTCCTCTTAGCACATTTGTCAAGTACAACCCCTACTTACAAAAAAAAGTCTGTTCCGTAAGCTTTTGTTTAAATCGAATTTTTATGTAACTCGAAGCAAACCCATAGGAAAAATTGGTTTTTTTTACATAACTCGAAGCAAACCCATAGGAAAAATGAAATGTTATGTAAACCAAAGCAAAACCATAGGGATATGAATTTTTACGTAACTCGAAGCAAACCCATGGGAAAATAATCTTTATGTAACTTGAAGCAAACCCATAGGAAATCGTGTAAATCGGGACATGGTTTTAGCACAAAATCATTATGTAAGTAGAATTCTATGTAACTCGAGGCATATGTAAGTCGGGGTTTTACTGTAGCTGTTTTGCTGAAGGAATGAGCATCTGTTGACTAGCATAAAAATGAAAGGGGTGGGAGAAATGCTGTCTTTGGTCACTTGGCTGATAGTGGTAAGCAGCCTAAGGCATCACATACTTGTCAAGTACTTGATTGGCCAGTATTTCCCGTAGTCCACCGCTCGTTTTTCCAATTTCCTGCCGCCATCCGCCACCATCCTGTAATTTGACTGGCGGGGAAAGTAGTTACTGCGCATGGGTCCCTTCTGCACAGAAGGGTCCTGCGCATGTGCAGAAGGGTTCTGCGCATGCACAGAGGGAGTTGTTGCTGCACATGCACGGCTGGGCTGGAGCAGTTCCCGGATTTTCCGGAGCTGCACTTGACAGGTATGGCATCAGTTATTGGGAGATTGCAGCCACTACTCCGCAGCCATTATTCCTAAATCTTTGATCAGTTCGAAGGACAAAACAATGTGTCTGAAGCAGTTTAAGCAAGTTCCAGACTTTTGGGGGACATCGTGACCCTACTTTGAAGCTTGATGGCTTAAAAACCGTTAAAAATGCACTAATGCATGTCCTTAAAAAGCCAGATGTAATTGGAAGTTCCTTTGTTCTTTTAAAAAGCCCTATGCAGTTCTTACACATAGACAGAGGTGCTGCCTTGAAATATACACAGAAATTATTTTTGGTTGGTGGGCAGAAAGGGATCCACATCGGAGAGCAGCAGATGCCGAGACATCACTGCAGAACATTTGGAAGAAAGTGACGTCATTTGTTCCAGAACTGCTCATTAATACGTGGGTTATTGTACTCTTACTTGTATGTCTTGTTATGCATCGTCAAGTCAACTCGCAGTTCTTGTGACCAAGATGAGACATTTTTAAAGTTTTGCCAGTGCCAAACTCTCTCTCTCTATGTGTGTGAGTTTCCATGTTGAGAAGGTTTGCTCAGAATTCCTGAATCCTGGCTAATAACCTTATCTGTTATGCTACACTGGCTGTCTTGATGTATATGTGTGCGTAGAATAATATTTTAGTCCCTCTGGAATGGAGAATTTTGGGATAAATACTCATGACACACAGTGCCCTCTAGTGCTTTATTTGAGGTTAAAAATGTAAGCAGGGAGAAATCTTTTAGCAAACTTTAAGAACACAATTTAAAACCTTAACTATTTACAACCTGCAAGCTTGTGCTATTCAGAGATGTTAAACTACCATTCCCATCTTCCTCACTTTGGAAGAAGTTGACTTATTACTTCACTAGCTTTCTAAATAAATCTATACTTTAAACTCATATCTGTGTTTTTCTGATAGCCAGAATATGGGACCGCAGTGGCTCGAGTGGCTAAGACGCTGACTGGGAGGCGGAAGGTCAGCAGTTCGAATGAGCTCCTGTCTCTGTCCCAGTTCCTGCCAACCTAACAGTTCGAAAGCAAGACATTGCAAATAGATAAATAGGGACCACTTCGGTGGGAAGGTAAACAGTGCTCCGTGCACTCCGGTGTCTAGTCATGCCTTCCACATGACTACGGGAAACGTCTGCAGAATCAGACAACGCTGGCTCTTCGGCTTTGAAACAGAGATGAGCACTGAACTCTAGAGTCGGATACGACTAGCTTTCCCACAAGGGAAACTTAAAGAATATGGAATGCTGTTATAACTAAGTCATCTGTTTAGCTACTTCTTTTCTAAGTGAGGTGTTCTTTCCAAATATTTATTTTTCTAAAATGCAAAAATAACTCACTACTTGTTTGTCAACATTCTTGTAGAAACATATTAGGAATGTGTTACTTTTAAACTACTACTTTTCTGTTGTTTTAAAAATAACTGTAAAAATTCAAGAAGCAGACAAAAAGTACCTGGGATTATACAAAAAGTAATGTTTGTTGTTGTTGTTTTAAAAAAGCCAAGTTAGTGTTACCCATTATGTTCAATATATTTAAGAATATTACAAGTCAATACAGTATTAAGTAATATTAGGACAGGTGGGACATGGAAACTAACTGGTTACAGGGAATGCCATTACTTGTGAACAGTGGTGGGAATCAGCAGATTCACACCAGTACGCACATACCAGTAGTAAAAATGGCTGGCTCCACCCACCTCCCCACCCCACCCACCTCCTCCTAGAAGAGGCTTCAGAGGGGGCTGGCTCTATTTCCCCCTTCCTCCAAGGCTTTTCCTGCGCTCCGCTTTACCCCAAAGCGCATCCCCAGCCACTCCGGAGTGGCTGGGGAGGTGCTTCGGGGTGAAACAGAGCCCAGGAAAAGCCTTGGAGGAAGGGGGAAATGGCCTTAGAGGGGGCTCTTTGCTATAGAGCTATGAAATCTCTTCTATTTTCATCACTCTATAGCAAACCTCTGAAGCCATTTCCCCCTTCGTCCAAAGACAAACCTTCTTTCACACTACTCCTGGTGTCTGGCTTAACCTCCATGGCCATATGAAACAAACTTGGCAACCCAGATTTATTTAGCACTAGCTGAGTACCCGGCTTCGCCCAGGGGTCTATTGTGTTCGTATAGGTGTGTATGATCCGCTCTCTCTCTCTCTCTCTCTCTCTCTCTCTCTCTCACACACACACACACACACACACACACACAGGAGAGGTACGTGTGTGCTGAATCGCATGGGGTTTGGTCAAGGGGTACGGGAGCGCATTCCGGACACGCCACCCACACCTCTGCTTTATAGTATAGATATGGCAAATAAATCTGGGTTGTCAAGTTTGTTTTATATGGCCATAGAAGTTAAACCAGAGATTATCATTTTGTGTTGATTAACATTGTTATCAGTCTTTTGGTTGAATCATGGAGTCTAGATTTTCGTCCCGAGTAAGAATGTTGATCCAGATGCCACAGGGTAACATCAAGAGAAACATCTTTTGCAGGTTTATCTTCATCTCTATCTGTCTGTTCCTGTTTTTTCTTTCAGGGTCATGATGTTTGAAGGAAAAGCCAACGAAAGCACTCCAAAGCCTTCAGGTCCACCTCCGGAGAGAGAAATCTCCAGCCTTCCTTGAAGGGAAAGAAGCCTCCTTAAAAGCCAAACTCCTCCATTTCACCTTATTCCTCATCCTACCTAGACCATAAATAGAGCCTTCCTGCTTTATGGTTTTATAAAGCAATAAACTAATCCATTTTAGCAAAAGGAACGACAAGGGAAGTTCTAGGGGCTTTTGCTGGAAAGAAGAGTCTCTAGGTAGCATTTTTGGTTTTTTTAAATGGTATTTGTAATAGTTAGCATACAGTACAGTAAAACCCTGGGTTATGACAGAGATCTGCTCCAACAGCCTCCGTTGTTACCCGAAAAAATTGTAAACCAAAACATCCATAGTGATGCATTGAAAAATAAAAAAAAATGGTCCTGGATTGATCGTTGTAAACCGGGGGGAAATACATTAAAAATATGTAAACCGGGACGGCATTTCCATAGGATTTGCCGTTGTAAACTGCAGCAAACCTGGGGTTTTACTGTAGTGCCTCTTCTCAGTGGCAAACAATGAAACAGTGAAAAGGAAAAGACTACAATGTGCTTTGCCAACCAGAAAAAAAAATCTGGATTATTTTCCGAAGCAATCTCAGACTGTGGTAGTTTGCATGTATCTCCATCTCCCAGGCAAAATCAGATTATTCTTGAAGTGGCTTCAAACCCAGAGGAAGGATTCTCCCGCTTCCATTTTGAATGGTGACTTACCTTGTCCAGGAGTGGTTGACTTGCAAATCAACATTCTTAAGTGCCTTCTTCTTACAGTTGCAGCTATTTTCTCCCAACTTCTCTCTGAGCTCCCCAGTTTGGTTGCCCACTCCTTTTCAAAATGTTGGGTTTCAACAGCCCATTTGATGAAGTATCTTCATACCTGTCAAGCGCAGCTCTAGAGATTACGGGACCTGCGCAGAACGTTTCTGCGCAGGTCCGTTCTACACATGCGTAAAAGCTTTCTCTGCATACTTCTACACATCCCCTTCTGCACAGAAGCCTTCTACGCATGCATAAAAAGAAGGGTTCTACACATGCGTAGAAAGGACCTGCGCAGAAGGGATGCACAGTAACTCCTTTCCCCCCACTGCTAAATTACGGGGTAGCGGCAACTCCGGGCGGGAAATGGAGAAAATCGGCGTGGAAATACGGGAAATCCCAGCCAATCCAGGATACTTGACAGGTATGAGTATCTTTCACCTTTAAAAAAAAACCCTTTGGGTGGAGTTTATTTGCAATAGATAGAATACTTGTCATTGGCATAAGAAATGTCTCTAACTGTAGTCCTCTGAGCGTGCTAAATTGAAAATCAAAGAGAATTTGGTGCTCTTAAGAGCAGTGCAGTCAGGTAAATCTAGATTTTTAGAATTCCAGTTCTTATACCTACAACTCCACTGTTTATAGGTCGTATAATCTGCATTATACTTATTCCAAAATGCATTTATGTCAACTCCTTGTGTTAGGGTGATTCTGCTCATTCTACAGAGTGGGACCCTGGACATCTGCCCCAAAGTCCTGTCTTTATGACAACCCTGGGCAATAATTCCCATTTGCTGTACATGTTATTTATTTATTTTTCTGATTTATATTGCCGCCCAACTCCGAAGACTCTGGGTGGCTCACAGAAAATAAAACCAATCACATTTTAAAAACCAATTAAAAAAAACCATTAAAACTGCCACCAAAAATTACTCCGACCCCTACAGATTAAAAGAGGGAGAGAGCGTTCTTACTAAATCAGCCAGCAGGCAGGGGTCACCCCATCGCTGGTGCCCCACACCTGCTTTGCCAGCCAGGTTCCTGAAGGACAGGTTTTTAGCCCTTTCCCCCTACCAGGTTTTTAGCCCCACACCATACCTGTCAACCGCGGCTCCGGACAATCCGGGACCTGCGCAGAACGGTTCTGCGCAGGTCACTTTTTACGCATGCGTAAAAGCCTTCTACGCATGCGTAAAAGCGACTTGCGCAGAACCATTCTACACATGCGTAGAAGGCTTTTACGCATGCGTAGGCTTCTACGATCCCCTTCTGCACAGAAGCCTTCTACGCATGCGTAGAAGGGTTCTACGCATGCATAAAAGCCTACGCATGCGTAGAAGCGAGCTGCGCAGAAGGGATGCACAGTAACGCCTTTCCCCCTGCTGCCAAATCCCGGGGTTTCAGCAGCTCCGGGCAGGAAATGGTGAAAATCGGCGCCGAAAAATGGGAAATCCCGGCCAATCCGGGAAGGTTGACAGGTATGCTCCACACCCGTTATCTACAGCGGATATGTTTCAAGATCTACCACAGATATCTGAAACCGTGGATAATAGCAACCCCTATATTTTACAATGCAGACAGAGGCTTCTAGTGGCCAGGTCTGGTAATGTGCTGTTTATATTATATATTCCAGAAATGTTTTGAATATCTTTAGACCTGCAGATAACTGAAACCATGGATACTGAACCCTGTACTTAACTCTCTCTAGAGTTTAGTGTCTGGAGAACAAAGGAGGTAATCTTTTTACCGCAAGGTATCCCTTCAGTGCAAGTCATTTGAAGATGGGCTGGTGACTGACATCCCTAGGGATCATGAGAGTTGGGAAAGAGATTCAAATTGTAGCCTTTGATCTGATTTTATTTTAGGGGAGTGAAGCCACCTATGATCATGATATGGTGGCTTTTCAGACATTTATCCAAATTAACAGAGTGTGATCACAATTTGGACTGCTTGTGGATCGGTCTGGACTGCTCCCCCAATGATCCTCATGGCACACGGGGGAAGGGGCTCCAGACTGACCACGAGTACTAGTTCTCAAAGAAATAAGAGAAAGTACTTTTTCACCCAGAGGATCCCTGGTCTATGGAACTCCCTGCCAGAAGACGTGGTGACAGTTGTCAGTCTTGACAGCTTTAAGAAAGGATTAGACAAGTTCATGGAGGACAAGGGGATCCATGGCTATAATTATGGATACCGAAGGACAACCTCCGGGTTGGATAGATAGGCAGGATATCTCTCAAGGCCATTTCCAGGGAATCCTAAGCAGGTGAAGGCATCTGCTTGGGAATAACACCCTGAAGCAAATGGTGAACCACTGTGTGTGACAGAATGCTGGACTGGATGGGCTCCTGTGGCCTCTTCCAGCAAGGCTGTTCTTATGTGCCCAAAGTGATCTTTTGGGTTCAACTGTGGGACTTCTTAGTTTGAGAGCGAGGCAGGTGCAGTTTCTGGCAGATGGAAGGTTTGCTTTAAAAGAGATTGCTCCTGTCAAAGCGACCCATTCCAGTGCCATCAGATGCATGCCTTTGCACTAAGACGTTCTGATTATAACAGGTATGATAATAAAGCTCCAGTTTTCTCCACATTTCGATCCTGCACTCATTTGCCCAGGTTGAAGGAAGATAGCAACGGTCCATAAATACATCAGTGAGAAAGGCAAGAGATTTTGCTGGAAAAGGCATGGATAACCTACCAACCCACCATCTGATGGAGAACCATCCTGGTTGTGTTGGTCTTTCCACCAGAGACCTTCCTTACCTGCCTTCTCCTCTGAAGATTAGGTTAAAGATGCAGGTCGCAGCAAAGGGATTAGAGCAGTCTTTTCCAACCTTTGGGTTTGGACTTCAATTCCCAGAAGCCTCAGTCAATTCCCCAAAGCACTGTTCAGCCAATGTACTGACTTAGGCTTCAGGGAATTGAAATCCCCTTGTGGGGCCTGGGGCCTCACATAGGAAACCACTAGATTAGAGGTAGCCTATTCTGGTCATCTCATAGAGCCATGTGGAAGCAGTTGGGGCCACCCAGCTAATTATTATTCTGCTGCAGGCTGTTGCTTAATTAGAGCTCCTCGTTGCTTATTTTGTACCCCATTTGTTTTGTTGCTTTGGAATCCATAATACAGTAATTAGGGGCCGTTCAACAATTACATGATCTATTTGACCCCCCATGTAATCCGACCATAATTTTCGCTTTGACCCCCCCCCCTTTAAAATTACGTAATCCAGAGCTTTTGTATCGAAACTCTAATTTTTAGAGCTTTTCACTATTGGTGCCTAATCCAGAACGTATCGGTGAGGATTCTCGATGCATCACACCCTTTGTGAAGATATTTTTATTTTATTTTTTTGCAGGGAGGAATGAGGATGTCAAGTAAGTTCCGATAGTGTTCTTCTACTATCTTCAATAATCTCAAATCGGATCAAAATTCCCAGAGATCATTTTTAATCCTAAAAAAGCGCCATGTTTTGAAATCACAACAGCTCCAAATGGATTACGTAATTTTTGACCTGACCCCTGCCGCCGCCGCCGCCCCACATAATTTTCCGTAATTCAGATGGCAGATCCCATCCTCCCCTTCGAGGATCACGTAATTGTTAAATGGCCCCTTATCATAGCGCTGACACAACTTAAGAAAAGAAGAATGGATAAGTTATTGTATCTTGCTTCATACTTTGTACTTCATTAGTGTGCTCAAAAGCAGGAACTTCGATCCTTCACATGAGTTTAAATCATGTTTAAATTATTTCTCTGTTGATCTGAGATGGAACTACAAGCCTGAACTATGGGAGAAGAATCCAGGTTCCCCCCGCCCTCTTATTTAACGCTGTTCCAGCCTAATTACCAATTTCCAGGGAGAAATTTTCCTAAGCGTTCTGAAAGCAAAAACAGTGGACCCTCGATTAACGATGCGTTCGAATAGCGTCATTTCTGCTTAATGATGCGTCGTCACTCGCCACATGACTATCCGCACAACGACGAAAAACCGTCGTCGTGCAGATTAACGAGGTTTTTTTAACATCATTGTACGGATAATGACAGTTTTTTGCCACTAGATGGCGCAGCTGCCATTGAAAACCACACAACGGCGTTTCCCCTATAGCGACGGCTACTTGGGGAACCAAGCAACATCGTTATGTGAGGGTCTACTGAATATTTCTTGCTGCCTGTTGTTGTACATTTATAGGATTCTGGCTACCGGTTATTCCTATCTCCTTCATTGCTGATGTCTCTCCAATTCCTTCTGTTCTTATGCTCCTTTTCAGTCTTTTAAAAATTCTGTCCTTGTAAATCAATGATTTTAAATAAAAAAAATAGCAAATCCAGATTCTAGTCATCAGCCTTTCTTCTGTAACACACCATACCTGTCAAGTTTCGGGAAATTTCTGTTAAATAAGGGAAATTTCCCGGCCAAAACAGGAAACTGGACAGCTATGCTTATCCTGTGCTGGTCTCCAGTCTAACTCCAGTCTAACTAATACAGGATGACGGCAGGAAAGAGTGTAAAATATGGGGGTTTGACGGAAGTTTCCTGAAACTTGACAGGTATGTAATACACAGACCTACACAAAGGGGCAAAGTCATGCTATTATGCCATTTTTGTATGTTATATACAGAATTATCACCAAATAGGAAGACAGCACAGCAAATATAAAGCAACACTAGTCCTTTTTAAATTGGAATCAGAACTGTAGGCATCCCAGAGAGCATCTAATCCCGTGATAGTGAACATTGGCACTCCAGGTGTTCTTGGATTTAGTTCCCAGAAGCCCAAGTTAGCACTCCTGCTGATCAGGGCTTCTGGGTATTGAAGTTCAAGAATATCTGGAGTGCCAAGGTTGGCCATCACTGGTCTAATCCTTTGCTGAAGTGAGAAATCCAGAGCTACAGAAGTCATATAATTTCTGCTTTAAAATCTGCAGCACAAAAGCTTCCGCCACCTGTCAGGACAGTATATTCTACTACTGAGAAGGTGTTTCTGTCAGGAAGTTTTTGTAGAGTTGCCATAATTCTCTCTCGTAAAACCGGGACAGAAGTACAAAATAGCCTTTTTTTTTAAACAAACATAATATAACAATAGCTGTTTTTGCAACCTTGAATCCGGGACAATCCCAGTTTTCCGGGACATATGGCAACCCTAAATCAAGATTGCCTTTCTTGTAATTTGACCCCTCTGGTTATTGTAATTTGACTCGATCCCTAGCCTCAGGGATTAGGGAAACAAGCTTGCTCTATCTTCTACATGACAGACTTTTTTAAAAATTGGAAGGAAACTGCCTTATTTCCTCTCAATCTTATCTAGGCTAAACATACTATGTTCTGTCACCTGTATTCCAGAGTACTTTTGTTCCTAAACTTTTATTACCATGGCATACCTGTCAAGTTTTGGATTTGGAAATAAGGGAAATTTCCCGGCAAATACGGGATACTTGACAGCCATGCTTATCCTTTGTTGCCCTCCAATGGCGGCAATAGGGCATTGCAGTCTAATTAATACGGGATGATGGCGGGAAAGAGGGTAAAATAAGGGGTTTTCCCGGTCAATATGGGATACTTGACAGCTATGTACCTTGGTCCTCCTTTCTTCACACATTATAACATGCTGCTACCTTTCTTCAGTTGGAGAGCTGAGAACTAGACACAGTATTTAAAGTGAAGTCTAACCAAAGCAGAATAGAATGATTACTTCTCTTGACCTAGTCTCTATATTTCTGTTGATACAGTCCAGAACCGCATCAGCCATTTTTTTGTTGCTGTATCTCTCTATCCATTCAGGCTTGGCTGGCAGAATACTAGCCCATCTTCACAGATTCCTCTGCAAATCTAGATGTCTGATACTTGACCATCTGTTTTCGCGTGCCAAAATATTATTTATTTATTTCATCGCATTTATACTGCCGCCCCCTCGCCGAGGCGACTCCGGGCGGCTCACACATTCACAATAAAACCTCAAAAACATAAAAAAAAACATTCTAAAATAGACTTTTTAAGTTAATTTTTTTTAATTTTTCTTTAAAAATTCTTTTAAAAGTACCACATAACAAGCTGCCAGGAAATATACATTTGTAAATTCACAGGTTTCTATCTTTTGCCTGAACTTTACAATTATTCCGTTGAAATTATTTTGTTTTGTTTTGATCCAGTTGCCCAGTCTGTTAAGGGCATCTTGATCCTGTCTTCTGAGTCATTGGTTTCCTTTCTTACTCTGGTGTCCTCTGCAATTTTTTTCCTAAAAACAAGAAGCTGGCCTATACTTTGGAAAATACTGGGTGGCACGGTGGTGATGCTAATGATGATGGACAGTTTTAAACAGGCTTCTACTGCCATCTTTCTCGGCAATATGATATTCCAAGGTAAAGGTTTCCCTTGCTCGAAAGCCAGTCGTATCCAACTCTAGGGTTCAGTGCTCATCTCTGTTTCTAAGCCAAAGAGCCAGCGCTGTCTGCTTCTGCAGACGTTTCCGTGGTCATGTGGCAGGCATGACTAGACACCGGAGCGCACGGAGCGCTGTTTACCTTCCCACCAAAGTGGTCCTTATTTATCTACTTGCAATGTCTTGCTTTTGAACTGCTAGGTTGGGAGGAGCTGGGACAAAGACGGGAGCTCATTCCGTCCTGCAGTACTTGGGAATCGAACTGCTGACCTTCCACCTCCCAGTCAGTGTCTTAGCCACTTGAGCCTCTGCAGTCCCTGATACTCCTACTAGTCTACATTTAAAAATTGTGTTAATATTAGTGATGTTAATCTCTTCTTCAAGCACTTTTTACGAATGAGTATACTTTCTAGCGGACTATGGTGGCTTAGAGATTAAGATACTGAACTTGACGACTGGAGGGTTGGCAGGTCAGCAGCTTGAGACGGAAGTGTGCCTGTCATCTGTCTCGGCTCCTACCAACCTAGCAGTTAGAAAGCAAGAAATTGCAAGTAGATAAATAGCTACCGCTTTGGCAGGAACGGTAACAGCATTCTGTGTGCTCCCGTGTCGTCATACCTGCCACATGACCATGGAAACGTTTGCAAACGCAGATCGCACTGTATCTTTGGCTGTAAACTTAGACGAGCAGCATCTTTTAGAGTCAGATACGACAAAGATCTAGTGCTGTCTGCATTTGCGGACACTTCCTTGGACATGTGGCAGGCATGACTAGAACATTGTTTACCTTCCTATCAAAGTGGTACCTATTTTATCCACATGCAATTTCTTGCTTTCGAACAGCTAGGAACAGAGACAGAGATGGAACCATATGTATATGTTCAGAACAGTAAATAAATGTCTAAAAATTATTTTTTCTCTTGGAATCGACTGTGCGACTGGACAACAACAAAGATAAAGGCAAATGTTTCCCTTGCTCGAAAGCCAGTCGTATCTGACTCTAGGGTTCAGTGCTCATCTCTGTTTCGAAGCCGAAGAACCAGCGCTGTCTGCCTTCTGCAGACATTTCCGTGGTCATGTGGCAGGCATGACTAGACAGCAGAGCGCACGGAATGCTGTTTACCTTCCCACCGAAGTGGTCCCTATTGATCTAGTTGCAATGTCTTGCTTTCGAACTGCTAGGTTGGCAGAAGCTGAGACAGAGACGGGAGCTCACCCCGTCCTGCAGTACTCGGGAATCGAACTGCTGACCTTCCGCCTTCCAGTCAGCGTCTTAGCCACTTGAGCCACTGCAGTCCCCTTTGAACAACAGAAAAGGTTTCCCTTGCTCGAAAGCCAGTCGTATCCGACTTTGGGGTGCAGTGCTCATCTCTGTTTCCAAGCCTTTACTCGTAGATCTATCTGGCCTCATTTCTCTTTCCGTCTCTCTCCGCGAACCTGCCATAGAGATGATAGGGAGGCCATGACTAGAGCTACCGGAAGCGCCGTTGATTCCCCCCCCTCCTCTCCCTGAGGCGTTTGTTTCGTTAGTCAGCAAACCGGTAACCGCCGTTTCGTTGTTCCCGCAGGCCTCAGTTGCCTTTTTCCTCTTGAGTCCCCTTATTTTCCGTCGACGTTTCGCGGGAGGGAGGAGGCCTAGAGTCTTACCGGAAGTGTCCGTCCTTTTTTGTCGTCCCCTCCGGTTGGAGGAAGGGATAAAAAAAGGGCGAGGGACGCCGGAAATGTGAGGAGCGGTGGTGGTTGCGAGGCGCGCGTGACATCTGTGCGGTGGGTCGGCCGGCGGCCTCGCCTCCCCCCCTTCTCTCAGCCATGGGGGACGACATGGACGTCATCCCCGAGCGGGAGATGAAGGTGAGGAGGAGGAGGAAGACCCGCTGGTGCCGAAATTGAGGGTTGGGGGTGGGGGAGAGGCCCTGAGAGGAACGTCGTTACTCCAATTACCATCTTTCCCCGTTCCTTTCACCCGGCCCTGAGAGGAACTGCATTCCCTCCCGTTACCTCCCCCCCCGTTCCCTTTGCTTGGCCCTGAGAGGAACTTTACTCCTCCTCTCGTTACCTTTCCCCGTTCCTTTTGTTTGGTCCTCCCGTTACCCTTTTTTCTCGTTCCTTTCGCCCGGCCCTGAGAGGAACTTCACTCCTCCTCCTGTTACCTTCTTTCTCCGTTCCTTTTGCTTGGCCCTCCCATTACCTTTCCCCGTTCCTTTTGTTTGGTCCTCCCGTTACCCTTTTTTCTCGTTCCTTTCGCCTGGCCCTGAGAGGAACTTCATTCCTCCCATTACCTTTCCCCGTTCCTTTTGCTTGGTCCTCCCGTTACCCTTTTTTCTCGTTCCTTTCGCCTGGCCCTGAGAGGAACTTCATTCCTCCCATTACCTTTCCCCGTTACTTTTGCTTGGTCCTCCCGTTACCCTTTTTTCTCGTTCCTTTCGCCTGGCCCTGAGAGGAACTTCATTCCTCCCATTACCTTTCCCCGTTCCTTTTGCTTGGTCCTCCCGTTACCCTTTTTTCTCGTTCCTTTTGCTTGGCCCTCAGAGGAGCTTCACTCTTCTCATTACCTTTTTTTCTCATTCCTTGCACCCGGTCCTGAGAAGAACTGTATTCCTCCCATCCCCCCTTTTTTTAAAAAAAACTATTAATTTATTTATTTATTCTGATTTATATTGCCGCCAAACACCGAAGACTCTGGGCAGCTCACAGAAAATAAAACCAATCACTATTTATTTATTTAAATTTATATGCCGCCCAATCAGGAGAACCTGACTCAGTTAAAAATGTATAAAAACAGATTTTAAAAACCAATTAAAAAAACATTAAAACTGGGTATTTTTCCGTTCCTTGTGCCCGTCCTGAGAAGAACTTCATTCCTCCCGTTATCCCCCCCCCCCCGTCTTATCCCAAATACAGGTGAAACTCGGAAAGTTAGACTATCATGCAAATGTTCATTCAGTCCAGTAATTCAACTTAAAAGGTGAAACAGATATATGAGATAGACTCATTGCATGCAAAGCGAGATAATACAAGCCTTACTTTGTTATAATATTGATGCTGATGAAAACGCCAACCCCCCAATCTCATGTACCCCATAACCATCACATAATCTGATGTTCACTGTGCGCCATGATCATCACAATTATAACGAATTAAGGCATGACATTTCTTGCTTTGCATGTAGTGAGTCTATCTCATATATTTGTTTCACCTTTTAAGTGAAATGAATGAACATTTGCACGATATTCTAATTTTCCGAGTTTCCCCTGTACTAGGTTTCAGCTTTGTATTAACTTCCGAACTCGTCGTACTAGGTTAAAGGGGTTATGATGTATTTGAGTAGCTGACTTTTTTAACTGATTCAGGGCTGTAGTCATTGGGTTGGGTTTTTTTTAGTTCTATGTTTCAAACTAAACAAACTCCAGTACATCTACTGACTGCTGGTTTGTGCAAGCCATATTTCTAAAGCTATGAATGTACCACAGGATTTTCAGTTCAGAGCCCTGAAGAAAGTACGGATCTTTGAGTCCCCTGAAGATCTCCCCAAAGAGCGGTCCAATCTTCTCATCGTGTCCAACAAATATGGATTAGTATTTGCTGGCTGTGCAGCTGGGCTGAGAATCTTTCAGACCAAAAGCCTTCTGATGCAGATTCAACCAGGAGATTCACCAAATAAAATTAGTAAGTCCTCTGTATTTTATAAACTTTGACAAGGCAGTGCATGCAAAGTAGTTGAATGCCTGAATGCATTGTAGAAACTTGACACATAATAATTTAGTCTATACATTGCCATGGGCATTGTGTAACTTTTGCAAGCACCTTCATCCACTGCTGGTTTAGGTTGTAGACGATATTATATGTTCTCTCTTAACACTCCTTGGGTGTCACCATTACACTTTGGGTTACTACCTTTTATATTAGCTGCAGATTTTCTAGGTGAGTTCGCCGAGTCAAGCCAACAATCACTATTGCAATAGCACTTAGAGTAGATTTGGCTAACCTTGGCGCTCCAGCTGTTCTTGGACTTCAATTCCCAGAAGCCCTGATCAGCAGGTGTGCTGACTTGGGCTTCTGGGAATTGAAGGCCAAGAGCAGCTGGGGCACCAGGGTGGGCTACCCCTGCCATAGAGCCTTTTCTGGGCAGTTGACAAAGAAACTAGCATTTTTTGCTCCCATAAAGCTGGGTACTCAGGATACTGACTTCAGAAGAATAGAAAGTTGGTTCAACCTTGAGCCCATTTGATTTATAACCTGCCATATTTAGTATGAAACACTACTCTGGTACATGGGGTTGTGGTTTTCATAAGCACTGGCTGCCAGTATGCTTCCGGGTGCAATTCAAGGTGCTGGTTTTGACCTTTAAAGCCCTACATGGCAGTTGGCCAGGATATCTAAGAGACCGCATCATCCCAAGGTGTTCAACCCATCCTACGAGAGCGGACCGTAGGGGCTCGCTGGTGGTTCCATCAGCCAGGGACGCACATCTTACCGGGACCAGGAGGAGAGCCTTCTCAGTGTCGGCCCCGACTCTTGGTAACCTCCTGCCACCAGAGCTGCGTAAACTGTACCCCTTCAGGAAGGCTCTGAAAACCTGGCTCTACCAGCATGCATGGGATGCATCTGGCAGCACATCTCAGCCTTGCTGTCCCATTTAGCCCTGTAGAGTTTTAATTAAGGGGTTATGTTTTTTACATACTTTAATTTTTTATCAGTGGGTTTTTAATTGTATAAGTTGTTTTATTTGATGTAAGCCGCCTTGGGTCGCTGAGTCGAGGAAGGCAGCCTATAAATTGAATAAATAAATAAATACTCTAGATCGGTAACGATAAAACAGCATAACACAAATAAACATAAATAATATAATAACAAAAACAATATATCATGCAACAATACAAACCACCACTCCCCCAGCCAACAATAACAATCTTAGAGGTACCAGAATCATGCAAATTAATTCTAAAATTCCATTAATATGAATTAATAAAGCTCTCTAGAATCATTATTAATTGTAAAAATTTATTTGGGAAATGCTTCTGTAAATAAAAAGGTCTTCTAACGTTTTATGGAAGACCAGTAGTGTAGGGGTTGTTTGGATCTCAGGCGGCAAGGTTTTCCATAACTGGGGCAACAGGGGGAAAATGCTCTACTTCTTGTGGAAAATTTCACTTCTTTTGGTGTAAAGGTAATGGTCAACCTTGCTCAAAAGCCAGTCGTATCCGACTCTAAGGTTCAGTGCTTATCTCTTTGTAGCTGAAGTTTTTGGTGTAGGCACCCGCAATTTCATTATTTGTGTGCTTCAAGTAGTGTTTCCTAGGAAGAGGCACTCCGACAATTAGCATGATCCTAAACCGCGGTGGCTAAGTGGTTAAAACCCTGAACTTGACGACTGGAAGGTCGTCAAGTCAG
Organism: Bradypodion pumilum; assembly: GCA_035047305.1. Classification (NCBI taxonomy): domain Eukaryota; kingdom Metazoa; phylum Chordata; class Lepidosauria; order Squamata; family Chamaeleonidae; genus Bradypodion; species Bradypodion pumilum. Next base: position 7,795,983 of record JAWDJD010000015.1, read on the forward strand.
CAGTTCAAGACCTGAGTGCTGCATGATGGAGTGAGCTCCCGTCTCTGCTCCTGCCAACATAGCAGTATGAAAGCAAGAAATTGAAAGTAGATAAATAGGGGCCAGTTTGGTGGGAAGGTAAAAAGTGTTCCGTGCACTACGGTGTCTAGTCATGCCTGCCACATGTCCACAGAAATGCCTGCAGACGCAGACAGCGCTGGCTCTCGGGCTGTAAACAGATGAGCACTGAACCCTAGAGTCGGATACGACTGGCTTTCGAGCAAGAGCGTCCTTTATCTAAACCAGCCGTTCTCTACCCCCGAGCCATGGGCCAAACCAGGTCTGTGCATATCATTATTTTGCCCCACAGTGGTCACTCCACCACCTCTAGTACCGCCCCACCTGCCCCCACTGCCTAACGTCGCAATCCGTCATTTACAGCGGTTGTGGTCACGCTTTTCCCCTGTTGTTCTGGGACAGGCTTCACTGGTTCCCAGGGCAAGCAGAAGCCTTTGCCGAGGTGGATCGCTAAGTTTTAAAAAATTCCCCTCCTTTGTAATCCACGGTACTGGGAGAGTTCCCCTGGCGCGCGGCGCTGATGTCAGCACTGCGTGCCAAGGGGACTCTCCCAGCACTGGGTGCCAAGGCTGACGTCAAATCCACGTGCCAAGGAGACTCTCCCAGCGGCGCGGATTACAAAACAGGAGTAGGGAATTTTTTAAAAAAACGTTAGCAATCCATCTCGGCAAAGGCTTCTGCTGCTTGGAAACCAGTGGAGCCTGTCCCAGAACAGCAGGGGGAAAGTGCAGCCACTGCAACCACTGCTGCCCCCACCTTGCGCTGCCGATGACGACGGACACGTAAGTACAGGGACCATACATGCCCCCGGCGGGAAGCGTCGGGGGCAAGTCTGGTCCCTGGTGGGAAGACGTTGAGAACGCCTGACCTAAACCATTAAGGGCTTTGTAAATCATTACCAACACCCAGGCTTAAACCTAGCACGGAAAGCCACAGGCACCCAATCCCCCAGGGGCACACCCTATTGTTATACCCAAGGGTCTGATAGTTCCTCCCCAAGTTGGCAGGGAGGGTCCTGGCTGAGAACGCTGAGCCCATCGCAATTAAACTCAAATTGTGAGCAGAATCTTGCTTGCAGCACTCAATCAATGTACCATGTGGTCTCTTCCTTGAGAATTTGTAGTACTCTCCAGAATCCTGAACTTACCTTGTTTCATATTTGCTCCAGTTAGCTGCTTGCTTTGTGCACATTATCCCAAACTGTTTGTCTTGCTTGAATGAGAGAAAGGGAAATGGAACAGCACAAGAAATTGATTTGAAAGCTTTCCTGGTGTCCTGTTTGATTTAACTTAAATGCCCACGCTCTTGGGCATAAACCTAGAAACCAGTTGACATCCCCATAGTCTCAAAAAGGTTCCTATTTCAGTCTTGGGTTTAGTAGATCAGGATCAGAATTTAAAATAAAAATAGTGCATGCTGCTTTTTTAACACTTGTGAGGGGTTTTTCTTGGTTTATTTTTGCAGTTGAGAATATCCAGAGCCTATTTGTTCCCACAAAGTTCCAAGTACATCATCTGGCACTCAGCTGTGATAACCTCACACTATCTGTCTGCATGTCTTCAAGCGAAGTCGGGGCGTTCGTTGCCTTTTTTGATGTCCGCACCTTTGTGAATCAGGTGAGTGGCCCATTTTCAAGGCATATTGAACCAGCCTTTCCTAGAAAATACTTTGCCATCTCCTTCAGGATCCTAAAGTATAGGAAACTTCTCAACAGCACTGGTGCTGTCTCTTTGCCAACTTTGTTTGCATCAGCCTTAAATGGAGAGAGAGGAGAATCTTATAATAGACCATGCCAGATTGCTCAAAGAAGGGAAGTAAGATGCTAGAAAGATTACCTGCTGGTGGATTTGACAACACAAGAAAACATGAGAAATGGTTCTTGGGATAAGAATGCAGTTTGCATTTTGAAAAAATACAGAAAGTCAAACAAACAAAAATTATTGATATGCAAGTGTTGCAGTGGCGTTTACATGTGATTTGTGGACTTGCCATGAAAGAGGGAACATATGACAGTACCAGATTTCAAATATAATTAAAAGTAGTAATGCAATATTTACATTTACCATATCTTTCTCGTAGAAAGACATGTCTTTTGATTCCCAGAAGCTCTGCTCAGCAGGTGTAATGACTTGGGCTTCTGAGAATTGTAGTCTAAGAATGCCTGGAGAGCCAAGTTTACTGACCCCTGGTCTAGACACTCTCCAATGGCACACAATACGATGTAGTGGTTGACAGTGAGTGATTAAGAATAGTGGAATATGATCCAGATGATCTTAGACTCATGCACTCCCCCACCCCAACTTTCCTATGATCAGAAACATTTACTTCCATGTTTGATTGACCATAGTTTAGTGTCATATCTGAGATTAAAACTAGTTTATCTTAACCGTGTTTTATTGAAACAAAGGATCTGAAGCTGGAAGAAACATGTCCTTTCTTGTGATGTTGGAAAGGGATGCATATTTACCATCTTTGTTTGTCTGTGAACCGCTTTGGGACACCAACAGGTTAGGAAAGCAGTATAAAAATATACTAAATAAATAAATATGCAGCACTGAAAAGGCCAGGCCAGTGGTTAGACTCATGTAACAAAGTAGGAGGCCAGAAACTGCTTGCTGAAACTGTATGTAGCTTTCTTTCTAACAGACGAAACAGCAAAAACGCCCGTTTGCTTACCAGAAGATGGCTGCTGAACTGGTCAGTGACCTAAAATGGAACCCTGTGAATGCCTCCTTATTGGCCGCCTGCCTGTCGGATGGAAGTGTCTGTGTCCTCCAGGTGACAGAAGGAGTGAAGGTGTATGCTACTCTTCCGGCCTCTGTGGCTGTTACGTCAGGTAGGGAGCCCTGTTTAGGGGTGAGTGTAGAAATTCAGCTGATTCACCTGCTGAAAATCTCTCTTTATAAAATATCCCCACCCCACCCCCAAAAAGCTTCCTCATGCCGTCTTGGTGTCAAATTTTTTTTTTTTTTTAAAAAAAGATAATGGCTAGAACGGGTTCCCAAACGTTTCCCGCCATGAGTCAGATGAAGCCCCCTCAAACAGTCATGTAGTTCCTTCCAGTGGTGGCAGCAGCGGTGCATGAATTCACCACGTGTTTTTGGGCATTTTCCCTACCTTTGTTGCTTCCCTTGGAGGAGGGACCGAGGGTGGCACATTTTTGTGCCGGTTTTTGAATTTTTTTGCATGATTCCGGTACTTCCAGCAGCGGCAAAGAGCTTATGGAGACAGTGACAATCTGTCCTGTGGGCCGGATGATGACGTCCCACGGGCCATAGTTTGGGCACTCCTTGGCTAAAGGAACCTGAGTTCCTGATGGGATGAAATACATGACAGAATTGTTTCCTTTTCTTCTTGGGAACGTTCTGAACAATTAAAATTAAAATGGGATGTTGTGGGCAATAGTGAGATACCACAAGCCAGTGGGGAGTTTTGATGTTCCTTCTCTTAGGAGCGGAAGGCAGAGAAATGAAAGATCAGCATCGTGCTTGGAGGTGTGGTTGCCAGGTGGTGGTTGTGGTTAGAAAATCTGTGACACCTTTGCTCAGTCTTCTTAGCTGCAGATATCTCCACTAGAATCCAAAGTTCATCCTTGTTTTATGTAAGATTTGACCTGAATGTTTACATTATACGCGGATGTGAATCCTGGCCTGTCTCCTACTTGGTTTATACTGTTTTTGTCTGTTGCTATTGCTAATGGAGTCCTCTTTTTCCTCTCCCAGTATGCTGGAGTCCCAAAGGAAAGCAGTTGGCTGTCGGCAAACAGAACGGCACCGTCGTTCAGTATCTACCTGTAAGTTTTCCGTCACTGTTCCTATTATTGTTTATTATTCTTGCCATTGCTCTTTTCTTTTTCTATTTCCCTGCCTGCCCTTTGCCATCCACCCTGAATTCATGATTAATTTATCATTAAGCATATAGATAGTGCAATTATATGCCAGAACTCACTGATATGTGTGGACAATTCAAGTTCTGGATAAGCAGTGTGGCGAAATGGCTAGACTTTCAGGCTAGAACTTAAGAGACCTAGATCTCCGTTCTCTCAGACACCCTATTTAATTTAATTGTTCGATTTCTACACCGCCCTCTCGGCCTAGGCCAACTCAGGGCAGTTTACAATCACAGATAAAAACATAATAAAATTAATTAAAACTACAGAGAAACTATTGAAAGAACAACTTTTTGGTATAGTTCTCTTCAGGGATGGGTCCAAAATACCTTTTTAATAAAATAAATGTATGATTACTGAAACATGTTTGGGGTGGGGAGGCAAACATGCAGATATCATCTTGAATAGTGAACATACCTGGCGATGGACATAGCAGACAGTATTGGGTATTATTATGCCAAGTGCTTAGACCATTTTGAACCCTTGTGGGAAATCAGAGTATCAGCACTGAATTCCAAGGTTACCTATCGTATTTGAGATGAAATTAAATTTGTAGAATAGGCTTTGAATTGTAAAGCTTTCTTTTCAGAAAAAAGCAACAATTTTTTAAATCATTTCTTTCAGAAATATTTTTAACTTAATGGTTCATGAGTAACATCATACAAACAATAGTGCAATAACAAAGCTACAGGTTGGTCTCATTATTTCCATTTGATATGAACCTACCTGTTTTCTTCAGAGAAAGAGAGAGCCACATGCCCTGCTTTGGTTCAGTTGTAATTGTCTTATGACATTAACTGCTGATACTGTTGATGCATTTGGTTGCTATAGTTCTGTTGCTGCATTGTATTATACTGTATTTTCATTGTACTTAATTTTAAATGTATTGTGATATATTGTGATTGCGATTAGCCGCCCTGAGTCGCGTAGCCAAGTGGGCGGCATACAAGTCCAATCAATCAATCAATCAATCAAGTGCAATCCTGACGGAGATCTACACCTCTGCTTCTTCATAGAGATATGTAAAGAAGCAGAATAACTTGCCTCATGTCTCATTGAAACTGTAGAGTTCCCTAGTGATGCAACCAGTTGACATAAGAACATAAGAAGAGCCTTGCTGGAACAGGCCACGGGTGTCCATCCAGTCCAGCATTCTGTCTCACACACAGTGGCTCACCATTTGCTTCAGGGTATTCTTCCCAAGCAGATGCCTTCACCTGCTTAGGATTCCCTGGACATGGCATTGAGAGATATCCTGCCTCTCTCCAACCCGGAGGTTATCCTTAGGTATCCATAATTATAGCCATGGATATCCTTGTCCTCCATGAACTAGTCTAATCCTTTCTTAAAGCTGTCGAGATTGGCAGCTGTCACCACTTCTTCTGGCAGGGAGCTCCATAGACCAGTGATCCTCTGGGTGAAAAATGTACTTTCTCTTATTTGTTTGAGAACTAGTACCCAAAAGTTTCATGGAATTCCCCCTAGTTCTTGTGTTGTGCGATAGGGAAAACAGTTTTTCCTTCTCTACTTTGTCCACACAGTGCATGATTTTATAAACTTCAATCAGGTCACCTCTTAGATGCCGTCTTCACAGAAAGGGCAGGTACAGCATAAGCTTGTCCATGAGGATAAAATCCCAGTCTCAGACCCACCATCTGCTGATACCACCCTCTCCTCTGTCATCTTGTGCCACTGCAGATGCCATAGTAGTCTTAAGCACTCTCTTCAATATGTTTTTCAGAACCTCCAGGAGAAAAAGACAATTCCTTGCCCTCCGTTCTATGATTCAGATAATCCTATCAAAGGTAATGTATTCCCATGTTTTTGGCTTCATTTTTCTTAGTAAAGGTAAAGGTTTCCCTTGCTCGAAAGGCAGTCGTATCCGACTCTAGGGTTCAGTGCTCATCTTTGTTTAAAAGCTGAAGAGCCAGTGCTGTCTGCTTCTGCAAACATTTCCGTGGTCATGTGGCAGGCATGACTAGACACCAGAGCGCACGGAACACTGTTTACCTTCCCACCATAGTGGTCCCTATTTACAGTAAAGAGCATAATGCGTTCCACGGGATTGCTCTTTAAGCAAGTTTGCTCTTTAAGCGAAACAACATTGTAAGTGACCGATTGAGACTTGTGGGGGGATTGCGAACCCCGATTTAGTTGTTAAGTGAGTTTTTGGTTGGTTTTAGTTGTTAAGCGAGGCGACCATTGAGAGAACATTCTGTTCTTTAAGCGAGTTAGTCTCTAAGTGAGGTGCTCTTTATGCGAGGTTTTACTGTAACCATAAAGAGGAAGGGAAGGATCTGTTCTCTATCATCCTAGAATGCTGGACTGCATAATAATGGGCTGAAACTACAGGAAGCCAGATCTAGGCTGAATATTAGGGGGGGGGGGGACGTCTGAACAGTTAGAGCAGTATGACAGTGGAACTAACCACTTTGAGAGGTGGTGAGCACTCCAACACTGGAAGCATTCGAGAGAGAACTGGGCAACCATATCTGTCATACATGCTTTGATTTGGGTTCCTGAAATGAGCAGCGGGTTGGACCCAATGGCCTAAAAGGCCCCTTCCAACTCAGTTATTCTTTGATTCTACTGTAAGCGAGGTACCACTGTATCTTTGAAGAGTGTTATCGTCATATCACCTCTCAATCTCCTTTTCTCAAGGCTAAACATGCCCAGTTCCTCCAGTCTTTCCTCATAGGGCTTGATTCCATTCCTCTGATCATCCTTGTTGCCCTTCCCTGTACCTGCTCTAATTTTTTTTTTTTGCAACTTTCTTTAAGAAAGAATTGGACTCAGTACTCTAGATGTGGTCTTACTATTGCTTGATGCAAATTGTTAGAGTAAATCATGCATCCAAAATCAAGAATACCATGATGGCATTGAATCCTTAGCAGAAAAAGAAGAGTGAGAAAATTAATTGAATGTGTTCATTGCCTTTTTGTTGCATGTTGCTAGGGCTGGGGAAAGACTTATGGGAAATCAACCAGTAGATAGTATAAACCAGGGACTCTCAACCTATGGCCAGTGGGCCGGATACAACCTCGGTGCCATTTCATGTGGCCCACCGCCCTCACTCTTGCCACCACCGCCGGAAATTGCTATGTGTGGTTCCTTTTTAATGTAAACAAGCTGTTTACATGAAAAAGGAAAAACACATGGCACAGCTTCCAGCGAGGGCGGTGGGCCACATAAAATGGCACTCTAGGGGTGAGAACCATTGGGCTCCTGGCCTTGTATCACACACACGCACACACCGCCTCCGGGACCCCAGCCCCAAAGATAATCTCCAGCCCCACAAGGAAGGACTAGCCTCATAAAAAACCCTAATTACCTTTTCCCCAAGCAGGCAATTAATCTCTTTAGTGTTAGTCGAGGACGGTCCAAAGCCTCCGTTGATGGTTGGTGTCTCCCTCCTTCCAAGGAAAAACAAACTGGCCACCCCTTTGAAGCTGTTGGGACAAAATGGCTGCCTCAAAATGGCCACCCCATCTTGCAGATAGGACAAAATGGCCATCCGCTCAGCTGTCTGAAGGGAGCGTGACCTGGCCCCTTGGCTTGGAAAGGGTGAGAACCCATGATATAAACAGTGTGCACTGTTCTTTCCTAGTTGGTCTGATGGCATGGCTCAGTCTAAGGTAGTGGTTCCCAACATGGGGCCCAGGCCCCACAGCGAGACTTCAATTCCCAGAAGCCTGTCAGTACATTGGCTCATCAGTACTTTGGGGAATTGATTTGGGCTTCTGGGAATTGAAGTCCAGAAACCAAAGGTTGGAAGATCTAAGGCAAATTCTGAAAATAAGCAGGCTCTGAAAAACCAGGCTAATTTGCCTTCATTTCTATTTTCTAGTCTTGGATGTGTTGTGGATTGGCACCTACGTCTTCACGATTGTGTATGCTGCTGTAGACGGTACTTTAGAGACTGCCCCCGAAGTGGTGATGGCTCTTCTTCCAGTAAGTATGGATTTGGCTGGAGAAAGGGCTTGCTGTCATTTCTGTTGTAATTATATGCCATCAGGTTACTTCCGGATGTTTGCTTGCTAGTTGGAATCCTTCCTCACTTTTCTCAAGTTCAGTGAATGCATCCAAGATAACAGAGATTATATTGTTAGTCAATTAAGTCTTGTATGGAAATGAAAACATAGATTATTCTCAAAGGCTATCTTTACTTTTCTGTACATGTACACTTGTTTTTTTCTTGTTGAACCAGTCTCTTAAGACATTTTTTGAAGTGGTAACCGTGTTAGTCTGTTTGTCAGAGAACAGAAAAAAAGACAAAAAAGCTGTGGCACCATAAAGACTAACTCCTGTATTTTAATGTTAGCTTTCGTGGATCAAGTCCACTTCATCAGACATAAGAGTGGATATCGTGGAATACAGTATACATTTTGTATTAGAGATCCAGAGTAGCTGTGCATGTTCATTGGACATGGAAATCAACGAGTCATGTACAACCAGTAATAAGCGGGGTATAAATAAACAATACAATACAATACAATAAAAAGTGTTACAGTAGAGAATCTCTGGTGAAAGTCAGCTGAGGAGTTAGGTTTCTAAAATAAACTTTTTGACATTACAATTGGTTTATTGCAGAAGTTTTATGGGGTAGACACAGCTAGGGGTCAACTGCGATGAGAGATATCCCCCTCCCTCCCTCCTCTCCACACTTTTAAGACAGTTCTGCAAGGTGAATGTAATTTTTAAATTTGATAATGTCCCAAAAATCCCTAGCCAGTGTCCACATCTTTAAGATGGGGTCCAGCATATGTACAGGTAAAACTCGGAAAATTAGAATATGGTGCAAATGTTCATTCACTCCAGTAATGCAATTTAAAAGTTGAAACAAATATATGAGATGGACTCATTGCATGCAAAGCGAGATTGTTCAAGCCTTACTTTGTTATAATATTGATGCTTATACTGTATACTGTATTCTTATACATTTTATCTGTATTTGTTTTATTTTATCCTGTGTTTGTTAGCCACCCTGAGTCAGCCTTGGCTGATTGGGCGGGGTAGAAATTGAATAAATAAATTAAACCCCAACCCACCCACTCCCAATCTCATGTATCACATAATCTCATGAATGCCGTACGCCATGATCATCACAATTATAACAAATCAAGGCATGACATCTCTCGCTTTGCATGTAGTGAGTCTATCATATACAGTATTTGTTTCACCTTTTAAGTTAAATGAATGAACATTTGCACAATATTCTAATTTTCCGAGTTTCTCCTGTATATATTTTGTCCCCCCCCCCTCTCTCGCTCTCTCTCTGAATTCCAGTCCTATAATTTCCCTATTCCAAAATGGCGACTTTTAGATCCAGTATACAGTGTCCAGGAGAATTAAAATGTTTCGAAACAGGTTTCAGTTTGTTAGCATTTCTGATGTCTGGTTTGTGTCCATTAATTCTTTTGCGAAGAGGTTAATTTTAATTTAGTTTAATTTTTGCATTTGTATGCCGCCAATTAGTCCGGTGATGTTGGAGGGCGGTGGCGGCGTTTTCTCCTCCCAAACGCCCCGGTTGGTGTCCACCTGCCCGCAAGCACTGCAGCTTTTCTTCTCCCCGGCCCCCAAAGGGAGGGGCTCTGGGGGGTCAGATTGTCCTGTTGGACCTATGAAGAGGGCAGAGGGGCATTTTTGGTAGAAGATGTCATAGATCACATTTGTACAGGCACAACTATCCCTAATGTTGTGTTTGACGTTGTTGAGTCCAGTATTTCTGCAGTAAATGTGGGGGCATAGCTGACATTTGAGCCTGTTGCAGAGTTGAAGATCTTTTATTATGTGTTGGAGAGGCCTGAGTTGTGGGTTGAAAGTGACAGATGCGGTTGTATCTTGAGACATTATCAAATTTTAAAAATACATTCACCTTGCAGAACTGTCTTAAAAGTGTGGGGAAGAGGGAGGGAGGGGGATGTCTCTCATGGCAGTTGACCCCTAGCTGTGGCTACCCCATAAAACGTCTGCAATAAACCAATTGTAATGTCAAAATGTTTATCTTAGAAACCTAACTCCTCAGCTGACTTCCACCAGAGATTTTCTGCTCACGGTGTTCACACTTTTGTCAGTGATCGTTCAAACCCCCACCAAATCCACTGTTTCCAGTGACTAAGAGTGTGTAACCTTTTTTTAGCAGTCAAACACGTCCTCCCTTTACGATGTATTAAGATCCTTGTTTGTCTACCTTTGGAGCCTGCAGTGGCTCAAGTGGTTAAGACAGTGAACTTGTTGACTGGAAGGCCAGGGTTCAGTTCTTGAGTACTGCATGACAGAGTGAGCTCCCGTGTCTGTCTCAGCTCCTGCCAACCTAGCAGTTCGAAAGCAAGAAATTGCAAGTAGATAAATAGGGACCACTTCAGTGGGAAGGTAAACAGTGTTCTGTGCACTTTGGTGTTGAGGCATGCCTGCCACATGAGCACAGAAACATCTGCAAACGCAGACAGTGCAGGCTCTTTGGCTATAAACAGAAATGGGCAATGAACCCTAGAGTCGGATATGACTGGCTTTCAAGCAAGAGCGACCTTAACCCTTTTTAATGAGTGGGTTTTTAATGGGGAGGAATTTAAATGATTTTATCATGATGTCCTCTGTACCTGTTTTATATTTTTATCTGTTAGCTGCCCATAGTCGCTTTGGCAAGGGCACGGAGTTATAAATATTAAATTAAATTACAAATTAAATTGTCTACCTTTGCCATCTTATTTATTTGTAGGAAGCCATTTCGCGCCTCATTTTTCATTCCATCTTCCCTTTCAGAAAAAGGAAGACAAACGCCCTGAGGTGTTTATTAATTTTATGGAGCCCTGCTATAGCAGCTGTACTGAACGACAACATCACTACTTCCTTAACTATGTCGAAGACTGGTGAGTGATTTAGAGAAGTAATAGAACTTATTTGCATAACAGTACATTTTGACACGTACGTTTGTTTGTTTATTTATTTATTAGATTTCTTCACCGCCCACTCGGCTGGTGCTGGTTTTGACCTTTAAAGCCCTATATGGTAGTGGGCCAGGATACCTAAGAGACTGCATCGCCCTAAGGCGATGGTGGAAGTAGACATAACGATCCCATAGAGCAGGGCTGCCCAAATTATTGCCCTCAGGCTGTATCAAGCCCCTGATGCCAATTCATCTGGCCCTCACCACTCCCAGAAGTGGATTGGGGGGGGCGCTTTCTGATGTGCATGTGCATCTGGAATGTGCACCCTCTGATATGCATATGCGTCCGCATGTGCACAGAGATGTCTGGAATCACTTCTGGGAGTCGCGAAACCACTTCCGGGAGTGGCACAGATGCATTTGTGCATGCACAAACTTGTCCGGAACCACTCCGGGAAGTGGTTCCTGACGCGCATGCGCAAAACGTGCCCATTTCTGGGGGGCATGGTCAGGACCGCTCAGCTGTTCTGGGGTGCGGTCAGGCCCACGCTGCAAAGAGTTTGGGCACCCATGCCATAGAGCTTCTTTCCAATGATTTTTTTTTTTTTGCCAACTGTATTGCCATATTTTGGTTATTGGCTTATTGTTCATGCTTTGGGCTGTCACAGTTTTTCTCTTTGTGTCTTCTCTCTTGTAAAGGGATCTGATTCTGGCAGCCTCTGCTGCTTCCACGGAAGTCAGCATCCTTGCTAGACAACGAGATCAGGTAACTGTATTGATCTGCTTTTTATGACCCCTAATAAAAATACTTTTATTTATTTATTTATAGTTTGTGGAATGGAAAAGGAGGACCAGCAGGATGTGCTGTGCAAATCACTTATTCAGGTTTATTTTATTGTCTGCTGCTCACCACGTAAAAGTTGTGGTGGTTTAATGTGGTGAGCCGCTTTGAATCTCCTCATCAGGTGAATGGCAGCCTATAAATGAGACAAATGAAATAAATAAAGCTCGTTTTCCCCTCAAAGTGGGAAGCCAGTTGGGCCCACTCCCTCCCTGGCAGAAGAGGTGGCCAAGGAACGCGGCTCAATTTGCAATATTCCTCTTTCAGAGCAACTGGGAGCTGTGGGTGCTGGAAGACTCGAGCCGGGCAGAGCTGCCTGTCACAGACAAAAGTGAAGACACCTTGCCACTTGGCCTGGCTGTCGATTACACCAACAACGTGCCCATAACTGTCAGTAAGTACAAACCATGCTCTTTCCATTGGCTCAGACCAGGGTTGGGAGCGCTTGTGCCTCCAGAGGCCGATAGGTGGCATTTCTTATGATCCCTAGCTGCCAAAGTTCATGGCAAGGAACGCTTAGAGTTTTTATAGTAGTTATATAGGTGAAACTTGGAAAATTAGAATATTGTGCAAATGTTCATTCATGTCACATAAAAGGTGAAACAAATATATGAGATAGACTCACTACATGCAAAGCGAGAGATGTCATGTCTTAAATCGTAATAATTGTGATGGTAATAGCGTACATGAGATTATGTGATGATTATGGGGTACATGAGATTGGGGAGGTTGGGGTTCCCATAAACTGTAAGCCATAAGCATCAATATAACAAAGTAAGGCTTGAACTATCTCGCTTTGCATGCAATGAGTCTATCTCATATTTGTTTCACCTTTTAAGTTGCATTACTGAACTGAATGAACATTTGCATGATTTTCTAATTTTCCCGAGTTTCACCTGTATTTTTGCGGTGCCATAAGATGCTGCCATCTGTAGCATGAAATAAAAAGACGACTGTTTATGGGGAGACAAACTATGAGAAACCTAGGGCATATAGTGAAAAGCAGAGACATCACCTTGAAAACAAAAATTCGCATAGTCAAAGCAATGGTATTCCCGGTGGTAATGTATGCGTGTGAGAGCTGGACCATTAGGAAGGCTGAGCGCAGAAGAATAGATGCCTTTGAGATGTGGTGCTGGAGGAGAGTCCTGAGAGTCACCTGGACAGCAAAGAGAACAAATAGGTCAATATTAGAAGAAATCAACCCTGACTGTTCATTGGAGGGACAAATAGTGAAGATGAAGCTAAAGTACTTTGGACATCAAATGAGAAGGGAGGACTCACTTGAGAAGGCCTCGATGCTGGGAAAGGTGGAGGGCAAAAGAAGAAGGGTACGGCCAAAGATGAGATGGATAGATGGTATTGTGGACGCAATGGGCACAGAGCTGGGCGGGCTGGGGAGGATGGTGGAGGACAACAGAGGGGCCTGGAGGAAAATGGTCGGAATCGACTGAACAACAAGTTGCTGCAGTTGACACTATGTTTTGTGGTGTGCATTTGATTTACCATAAAAAAAAGGTTTTGAAAATAAGTGGTTAGTCGTACTGTACTGGTAAATTTCATGGCTCAGTGAAAACAAACTCAGATCTCCCAAAACCTGTGTTGACTGCAAAACCACACTGGTTTCCTGGTCTTTTGCCAGTTTTGTTTTTGAAGGTTGGCTTACGAAGAAACAGAATCATTCTGTGTCTCTCTGTTCTTCTCCCAGGCGAGGAGAAGACTTTGGATCCTGCTCCGGTCCTTCTCTTGCTCTCAACAGATGGAGTCCTATGCCCGTTTTTCATGGTCAATCAAAACCCTGGTGTTCGGTCTCTCCTTATGATACCTGAACCCCTATCTGTAGAAGGGGACAGAGGAGCAAAATCAGCAGGTAAAGACTGGTGAATGCTAAAAACAAAGAAATGTTTATTTTTTAATAATAATAATAATAATAATAATAATAATATAAGTTTTTTATTTCTATCCCGCTTTCCTGGCACAGGTGCCACTCAAAGTGCCCTACAACATATATAAATACAATATCACAAATATAATTACACAGTTACAGAAAAACAAATTAACAATTGCAAATAAAAAAGTCCTATATTAAATTACAGAAAATACAAGCCCCATATAATGAGGAGGGTGCAGCCCAACTGACAGCAGTGGAAAGAATCAGCGATATCGTAATACGTTTTTTCATGTATTTTTTCTTCTTCACCCAAAGCAGGTTGAATGCCTTAGAATTACATTATAAGATCCTACGGGACTGCAGTGTGCTTAGTGGTTAAGACACTGAACCTAATGACTTTAGTCAGCAGTTCAAGACCTGAGCGCTGCATGACGGAGTGGGCTCCCATGTCGAAAGCAAGAAATTGCATGTAGATAAATAGGGACCCTTTGGATGGGAAAGGTAAACAGCGTTCCGTGCCTGCCACATGACCATGGAAACATCTCCAAATGCTGGCAGCAATGGCTCTTTGGCTGTAAACGGAGATGAAATAAAGACAAAAATCCGTTTGAGGCAAAAATGTATCCAAAACAAAATCTTTTTTTATTCAGAAACAAAACTCAAATAACTTCATGCAGCATTATCACAAATTTCATAAGTCCTTCAAAAAACTCAAAAGTCTTCACTTAATCTTATAATCAGAATTTTTTGTGATCATAATTTTCATAACTTCATAGATCAAACTTAAGGAATTCTTCACAATAAACAAATACACTGAAACCGTTCCAGTAAATCAGTATTTCGGTACTTCATCAGGGTGTAAGTATTCTTTCATAAGCGTCTAGTCAGCCTCTAGTGTGAATTCTTTTAGTGCCTTAGACGTCTAATGGAAAGCGCTTATGAAAGAATACTTACATCTTTATGTTTAGTTTAACAGCATTTCCACCTTGAACACCTTTTATTGTTAGTTTGCAAGTCGCTAGAGGTCTAAAACTGTTGATTGAACTACCCACATGCATGGGGAGATCATGTTCTCCGTTGGACACAGCGGAGGCTTGTTCAGTCATTAATGGCATGCAGGGGAAGCAGTTGTAAATTAAAACAAAAGGAAATATTTCTTTACTTAGTGTGCTTGCAGAATTCACTGCTGTGTGACTGATCACGCGGCAGTGAATTTTGCAAACACACTAAGTAAAGAAATACAGTAAAACACCTACTTATGAAAGAAATACAGTAAAACACCTACTTATGAAAAAAGTCCATCCTGTAGGCTTTTGCTTAAATCGGTTTTTTATATAACTCAAAGCAAACCCATAAGACAAATTAATTTTTTACGTAACCCGAAGAAAAACCATAGGAAAAAGAACCTTTATGTAATTCAAAGCAAACCCATAGGGAATCATGTAAATCGGGACATGGTTTTAGCACAAAATCATTACGTAAGTTGAATTTTATGTAACTTGAGGCATATATAA
This sequence comes from Bradypodion pumilum, assembly GCA_035047305.1. Classification (NCBI taxonomy): domain Eukaryota; kingdom Metazoa; phylum Chordata; class Lepidosauria; order Squamata; family Chamaeleonidae; genus Bradypodion; species Bradypodion pumilum. The sequence continues at coordinate 7,811,061 of JAWDJD010000015.1, forward strand.
GTTGAGGTTTTACTGTATTTCCTTGCTTGGAAACCTTACTGTTTGAACTACAATTTCCAGTATCCCCCCAGTCGTATTAGCTGGATGGAATTCTGGGCATTTTAGTCTCAAATAATAATAATAACATTTTTCATGTTACTGAACAAGGTGTGTGAATAGATGAAACTTTAACCTAAAGGAAGGTGGTATAATATAGTCCTTGAAGCCGTCATGCTATTAGCCACTATATTTGTACACAAATATTGTCTCTCCCTATTTGGTTGTTTTATTTTGTTGCTGTTTTTTATTATGTTATTTTGTTGTCAGTGCACTGACCAGAGTGGGAAATATCCTGAATGTGCAAGATAAAAATGTATCCGATCAATCCCATGCTCAGTAGCCAAAGCTAGACCACTTGAATGTAGGCAAGTAGGTGTAAGTGGATATAAAATGTAAGAAATGGGACTTTCAGTTTGTTGGACTAGGTAAAGGACAGCCTTGCTCAAACACCAGTCGTATCCAACTCTAGGGTTCAGTACTCATCTGTGTTTATAGACAAAGAGCCAGCGCTGTCTGCAGACCTCTCCATGAACATGCAGCCGGCCGGCTATGAGAACTCAGCTGCCACCGCCACCAGTTTCCCTCAGCCAGTCCAGATGACTCCATTTTTTGCCAACTCTGGCCTCTTACACCACCTAGTAACCTGTACTTTTTTTCCTTGTTTGTTCCTCTCGCTCACTCTTTCTCCAGGAAGTGCCACTCCTCCATCGGCCTCTCCTGCTGCTCCTTCAAAGGTCGAAACAGCTCCGCCAGTTGCTTCCCCGGTTGTAGCTTCAGGACCTGGTGGTGGGGCAGCTGCATTCTCTTTCTCCTCGTCTGATTTAAAGCCAGCGGGAAGTGCTCCTGAATCCTCTCAGCCATATCAAGCCCCAGCGGAGGCTTCCAGGCTGGTTCCACCAGCTCCCAATCTGAGCGGGGCAGCTGGATTCTCCTTCGCGTCAGCCGCCTCCAAAGTGCCCCAGACTCCGGCCCTCTCCGCCGCCGGCCCCATTCCGGGCTCTGCCGCCTCGTTTTCATTCGGATCTGTGGCTTTCAAAACCGGCACTGACAGCTCAGCAGGCCCTCCAACTTTGGCTACTCCTGTTGGACCCAAACAAAGTTTTACCCCTTCAGCTTCCTCCGTCAAGATCAACCTCAGCGAAAAGTAAGGTTTTGATTCGAGCTGCTTTTGCCCCGTCAGTGTGTTGTGGTTTAGAAAATAGTTGTGGCATCATGGAACTGACAAGCTGGAATGGACCCCACAAACCATTGAGTCCAAACCCCAGACATTCATAGCTAAACTATCTCAGAGTATTTGCCATCTAATTTGATTACAAATCTCTGAGACAATCCACTATCTTTTCAGCAAACAATTCCACTGTCAAACAGCTCTTAGTATCAGAATTTTTTTTCTAATATCTATTCAGAATACAGTGATACCTCATACAACGTCCAAACTTGGTTGCACAAGTTCCACCAATGAATACACTTGCACTAAATGCTTAGAGAATGCACAAAATATTGTTTACTCACAATTAGGTCAGAGAAATATGCATGTACTCAGGATTGTTTTTAGAAAGAAGTACAGTTAAAGTAAAGTCTTTAGGCAGGGGTGCCCAAACTACGGCCCAGGGGCCATAGTGACCAGCCCCCTGAACCACATGACCTGCTCACGACCCAAAAAGTTTAGGCTCGCCTGTCTTTAGGTCTTTTAGGCCTGCCATGTGGCCTGTAAAATAGAGGCACTCAAATAGACAACTTTATAATTTGAAAGGCGAGAGAGAGAGAGAGAGAGAGAGAAGGCCAGAACTTGCAAAGCCTTAATACATGCAAATACAGTAAAACTTCGAGATATGAAATTAATTTGTTCCCTGAGGTTTCTCGTACCTTGAAAAATTCGTATCTCGAAATGTGGTTTTCCATAGGAATGCACTGAAAAGCAAAAAATCTGTTCCAGAGCTCAGAAAAAAACCAAAAAAATGTAATTTTTTCCTGTTCAAAACTCTTCAGAAAAAGTGCACTTTGGAATTTTTTCACTGCGTTTTGGCCACTTTATAAAGAAATTTTAACAGATAAAAGATGTTTATTTGGCTTTTCTCTGAGCTCTATAAGTGTACAGTGATACCTCATACAACGTCCAAACTTGGTTCCACAAGTTTGGACTTTATATGGATTTCGACTTTGTATGAGGCATGCAAAATCTTAGGCGTGATGCCTCATACAACGTTCAAAACCTTGCCGTGATGCCTCGTACAACGTCGTTTCCACAGAGATACATTGTACTGTAACAGCACAGACTTCAAGGCAAAGTCAAGGAAACAGACAGGAAACTGACAGAACTTTAAGAAATCATTGTCTAAAGGCTAAAAACATTACAAAAACTTGTCAAACAACCCTGATTGTCCAAGAACCTGAAAAATGCTGCAAAAATCCCAGTAATGCTTCTAAAAATTCCGATGAAAACCACTCCTAAACACTCTTCACCTCGTGCAAAATCCACAAGAGCAATGTACACATGTGTCCTGCCTTTTATACTGCCCAGGCACAATGCAATCTGGGAAAAACCCCAATGCCTCATACAAAGTCGCATGACTTTGGATGAGGCAACTTTTTTCAAGGAATTAGGCGATGTTGTATGAATCCGATGTTGTATGAAGCAGACTTTGTATGAGGTATTACTGTACAGTAATTCTCTCTTGTGTGTCTCTTTTTTTGAATTATAATCAATTGGTTTGTGTCCACTCACTTAGAATAGCAGAAAATAAGCTTGTGGCCTCTTCTCTGAAGGAAGATACCCTGTCCTTCTGAGATTGAAGATTATTGATAAATAGAAAGTAGATTGGGAATTTGAATTGAATGGTTGGCATAAAGAGGAATGGAATATAGCTATAAATGATAAATTAACATGTAAGTTGAAAGTTAAAAGAGATTAATAAAAAAAACTAATTTTAGAAAAAATATTGGGAGAATTTTTAGATTATGTATTAGTGAAAGAGAAAAGAGTCAAGCAATGTACAGTGGAACCTCATACAACAATTGCCCCATATAGCAATGAAATCACATAACAATTAGGTTGGAGGGGGGAATGGTGTCCTGCATAACAATTTTCCCTATGGAAAAAAAATCGTACAACAATTTTTCGATGGGAAAAATCACTTAGCAAAGCGTAAGATACATCCTATAGGGAAAATTGCTATACGATGCATGCATCGTATAGCAATTGTTTCATACAACAACGAGCCCCGTGGAATGGATTAAAATCATTGAGGTACCACTGTATTATCTTTTTGGAACAAAGGGACAAATATATAAAAAATTAATGATATTGAGATTCAGGATTAGGTGGATCAGTGATCTGGCATTATTATTATTATTATTATTATTATTATTATTATTATTATTATTATTATTATTATTATTATTATTATTATTATTATTATTATTATTATTATTATTATTATTATTATTATTATTATTATTAAAAAAGTGAGCTCCTATTCACATGGAGCTTCCTGTGGTTCACCAGAACATTGTCAAGTAGCTCTTCTTCGTATGCCATATCCAATTCCAAATATTGGCAACCTTCATGGTGATCAGTCATGAAGATTGTCTTGGGGCCAATATAATGCACTGGCTTTCCATTCACATCCTGCATCACAGGTCTGCGAACCACTTTCTAAGGTGGGGAGCCCTTTTGGCACACAAAGTCCTCATTCAGCCCTAGGCCAGTTTTGACGAACCTGCTGCCCTCCATCAAGATGGATTCAAGTGGGATTTAATCCACTTGGGGACCATCATCATCCTGGTCAGGTTATCCTGCTATGGTACTAGAATAGACCACACTGCCAGCGACTCAACACTGATAGTCAGTGGTTCCCAAGTAGCATTGTTATGCAGAAAACGTCATTATTCGAATAACAACAAAAACCATTGTTATTCGAATGATCACGTGGGGTGCGTCAGTAGTGTCATTAATTTGAAAATGACAGCTAGTTGAATGCGTCGTTAGGCAGGAGTTCACTATATGAGATAGACTCACTACACGCAAAGCGAGAGATGTCATGCCTTAATTCATTATAATTGTGATGATCATGGCGTACAGCGTACATGAGATGTGATGATTATGGGATACATGAGATTGGGGGGTTGGGGTTTTCATATGCTGTAAGCCATTAGCATCAATATTATAACAAAGTAAGGCTTGAACTATCTCGCTTTGCGTGTAATGAGTCTATCTCATATATTTGTTTCACCTTTTAAGTTGCATTACTAGACTGAATGAACGTTTGCACGATATCCTAATTTTCCAAGTTTCACCTGTATAGGCAAGACTACTGTATAGGGTGGTTAGCTCTCCCTAGAGGCAAATCCCTGGAAGCTTCTTAGTCATAGACAATGAAGCGTGCCTTAATCTAATTTTTCCTTTTCCTTCCTTTCTCAGGTTCACTGCTCTGGAACCATCTACTCCATTCACTACCAGCAGCAGCCAAAGCTCGGCCGTCTTCTCCTTCTCACCAGCTGCCAAACCTGCCCCTTCAGGACCTCTAAGCCAGGCAGCTCTGCCCTTTTCGCCAGCTACACCAGTAAAGGCTTCAACCCCAATATCCTCAGGAGGTCCGTTTCCCTCTTTTCCTTCCTTTTAACTGTTGACTTCCTCTACATCTGTGGGCCCCAACGTAGGGCAATTTGATTTTTAAGAGGGGCAGTTCAAGAATGAGTTAGGCCAAGTTAATGGCTTTTTAGGCTTGCTCCGTGTGAATAGGAGTTCACTTTTTGAATAATAAGAATTATATGTCACCGGGGTTTGTGTGTGTCAGGATTTTAGAGATGCTTAGGTGGGGCATGACCCCCCCCAAAAAAGTTGGGAACCATGGCTCTAGGACCGTGATGGCGAACCTTGGCACTCCAGATGTTCTTGGACTTCAGTTCCCAGAAGCCCAAGCACCCTGTGAATCCACATGAATGGGTTTACTGCATTCATCCAGCTCGCTCTGCCCTCGTCGCTCCCGGAAGCGGAAGTAAAATGCGCCCGTACGGAGAAAGAGTTAACCCAGAAGAGCCTTAACCATATGGTCGTATTTTAATTCCGCTTCTGGGAGCGACGAGGGCAGCGCTGGCCAGATTTATCACAGTAAACCAATTCGTGTGGATTCATAGGGTGCTTTGGCTTCTGGGAATTGAAGTCCAAGAACATCTGGAGTGCCAAGGTTCGCCATCACGGTCCTAGAAATTTTACCTTTTTTGGTGCTATAGTGCCTCAAAATTGGCCAGCCAATATGGTCACTTTTTCAAAGTCTGGATTCCATGAAGATTGGACCAGCCTTTTCAGCGAAGGGGCCTGTATAAAAATATCCCCTCTCTCCCTGCCCAACATGCGTAATAAAAACAATACAGGTTGTATGGAAGAATATTAAAGGTGAACTGGTTTTAGTAAGAGCTTTCATGGATTATAATCCTGTTCCCCAGACATGTGACGACCAATGTTTAGACACAGAATTATAAGCAGGGTTATGTATTGTTGGAGGTGGAATTGAAGTGAAGAGGGATACAGGCAGAGCCAGTGAACTTTTAAAGTAGCAATTGCATTATTAATGTGTAATGAACTCTCTAGGCTAGTTATTTCTGTAGGATAATCCAGATGTTATTGCTACTGTGCTGTTTTATCCAGTCTTCAAGGCTGTGAGACATGGATCCATGATACGTGTCCTCAGAGTTCTTTTTATGTTGCGATGTCATGTCTTTCTTGCTGATTTTAGCAAATTTTATAAGTGTTCATACCTAAATCTGTTCTGTGTTGGTGGAGCACAATTCACCTCAAATATTAAGCATTTCAAAGCTTATGTTTTTTGCTTTTGTGTTTTGGACTCCAGTGGTAAGTTCTCAGAATGCTGCACCGGCTTCTATGCTCCAAAAAGCAACCAAAGCTTCTCCTGTGGTCTCAAAATCAAGTTCTTCCCAGGTAAGGAGAAACTGGATTTTTTGTTAGTACTTGGGTGGCACCGTTCTTAAAAGGTTTCTGAGATGTGTGCATTTAAGAAAGTATTAGACGTTCATGGAGGACAAGGTTATCAATGGCTATAATTATGGATCCCTAAGGACAACCTCTGGGTTGGAGAAATAGGCAGGATCTCTCTCAATGCCATTTCCAGGGAATCCTAAGCAGGTGAAGGCATCTGCTTGGGAAGAATACCCTGAAGCAAATGGTGAGCCACTGTATGAGACAGAATGCTGGACTGGACCATGGGCTCCTGTGGCCTCGTCCAGCAAGGCTGTTCTTATGTTATGTTCTTATGTCACCATGTACATAAGAAAGCTGGCCCATGACAGCCACATTTTGTTCCATTACGGTAAATCTGGGATATAAATTGTGCACTGAAACATTCCTCTCTTGAAGCGGAAAGAAGCTATGGGAATTCTGTTAATATATTTAAAATATTTTTGCCCTGTCTTTCTCCTGTGAAGGAGCCAAACCAGCTTTACATCATTAAGAAACGAGAACTGCCTAGTGTTGGCCCTAGATTTATTGTTTTTATCATTAACCTCCACTTACTGCTGCTGATAGTGTTCGTTAGAGTTGATGAGTTGATGCCAATAGAGTTACAGCTGCAGACAGAATTGCTGCCCTTTGGGAAAAGACATAAAACTTGGCTGGCGGGGCAGGTATTGGGCACTGATGGAGAGGTGACCCCCACCTGTTGGCTCTTATGAATAAATAATTAGATCCTCTGTTTTATGGATGGGACAGGTGTTTTTTTTTAATTGGGGGAAAATTGCAAGTAGATAAATAGGGACCACTTCAGTGGGAAGGTAACAGCGTTCCGTGCGCTCAGGTGTCTAGTCATGCCTGCTACATGACCACGGAAACGTCTGCAGAAGCAGACAGCGCTGGCTCTTTGGCTTTCAAACAGAAATGAGCACTGAATCCTAGAGTCGGATACGACTAGCTTTCGAGCAAGGGAAAATGTTTTTATTGTATTTTTATGAGTGTTTTTTATGTCTTTTAATTGTGAGCCGCCCGGAGTCGCTTCGGCGAGGGTGTGGCGATACAAATGTGAAAATTAAATTAAAATTTATTAATTAAATTATTACGAATATTGTTATGGTTTTAAGATTTCTGATTCCATCTGCTTTTATTTCTTGTGCGTTTTTATTGGTTATTACTGTGTGATTTTAATCTGATCGTTACAATATTAGAGGAGAATTAAACAAGTATCATATTAAAAATAGTGCATAAAGATAATAATAAAAGTATACAGGTGAAACTCGAAAAATTAGACTATTGTGCAAATGTTCATTCATTTCACTTAAAAGGTGAAACAAATATATGAGATAGACTCATTGCATGCAAAGCGAGATAGTTCAAGCCTTACTTTGTTATAATTTGTGATGATTATGGGGCACATGAGATGGGAGGGGGTTGGGGCTTCCATAAACTAAGCCATAAGCATCAATATTATCACAAAGTAAGGCTTGGACTATCTCGCTTTGCATGTAATGAGTTTATCTCATATATTTGTTTCACCTTTTAAGTTGCATTACTGGACTGAATGAACATTTGCACGATAGTCTAATTTTCCGAGTTTCACCTGTATGTAAAGTGATAAGGCACAAGCCATCCAATTTTAAAAACAGGTGAGCAAAAGCATGGGGGGGGGGGTGTTGGTACCAGGATTTCACCCCCAGCACAGCCATTGGGCTCAACAAGATGTGAAAGTAAATGTATTCCCAGTTTGTACCTTAAGCTGAGAAAGATGGGGGGGGTGCTGTTTGCATTTTGTCTATTGCACTGCTCTGGAAGGCAGAAATTGCTGTAATGGGGCCATATGATTCTTCCCCTCACCCCCATCCTGCTCTATTCAGAAAAATCGTATCAGAATTGTTCCCTAGATGCTATCTTTCAGTGTCCCATTTGTGATCACTTGTGTATTCCTGGTTTGGGGGGTGGGGGGGAGGTTGCATTTTGACAGGATTTCCTAGGTCTTTACATGGAGCCTCTTAAGCATTCAGTAAGACTGAGACAGACAGACAAAAACCCACCCATCTTAGGTGGAATCTAAGGTGTGTTACTTCTTTGTCTTTAATTTTAAGCACAAACATGAACATTTTAGAACATTAGTTGTGTTTAATCTTCCATAACCAAAACACCCCATCCCAAAAATTCTACACCTGGCGGTTTTATTTTCTATTCACACTTTGTGCTTCACAGGCTCGGCAACAACCTCCGAGTGCTGGAACAGAGAAGCAGCTTCATCAGTGGAGAGATTCAGATCCTGTCATTGTGGGGATCAGAGAGGAGGTGATACTATACTGTGTCCTCTTTGGAGACTTCTAAATGTTTCGTTTCATTTTGTGTGCCGTGGGGCAAGTGGTGAAGTACAGAAGTTTATTTTTCTTTCAGCTTGTTGCATTAAAACAGGGGTGGCCAAACTACAACCAGATTCGGTTCACGATGCCAAATCATCCGACCTGTGCCACCCTCACTGCTCCCGGAAGCGGAAATAAAACATCTTAACCACTAGGCTGCAGTGGTTCAGACCATCTTGTTTAGTTTTTTAAAAAGGCAGTTGTGTAAAATGCAAACTGTAAACGCGTTTACGACAGCCGCAGGTGCATTTGCGGCAGGTTTTTTGTGCACACGCGGGCACGTTTTACTTCTGCTTCCAGTGGGAGGAACCACGGGACCGGCTGGCCCACAGCTCAAAATGTTTGGCCACCCCTGCATTAAAACATTCCTAGCCAGGGCCCATTCTTGAATTTCCGTGAGCTGGCTGCATTTTAAAAGTTACACGAACTTGGTTTGCTTCCACAGATTGCACACTTCCAAAAGGAGATGGAAGAATTGAAAGGGAGGACATCCATGGCCTCTTTCCAGGTGGGGACAGAGGAGGAGAAGAAGATGCTGAGGACAGAGTCCAATGACCTTCACACCTTCCTCTTTGAGATAAAAGAGACAACAGAGGTAAGGAATTCCCACGGCCAGAGCTGGAGCAGTGGAAGTTCAGACTCCGGGAACTGAGGGTTAAATGGTTCTTCAAACTTACACTTACTTTCTTGGTTGATCCGTGTTTCACGTGTCAATATACATAGTTTGACGTGACAGATCGAAGCATCGTCTCTCACTATTTCCAATCCCGTGCCAGTCTCATCCAGGGCCTTGGGAGCATTGCCTTTCCTAGTGGCTGCTTGGCGTCAAGCAGTATCCACTCTGATAGCTTTCATCCACCTGCCACCTTTAAAGTAGCATACATGCCTGGCCCACCGATATCTTGCAAACTCAGTCAACGTTGACGCTTGTTTCGCACCTGATCTTATGCACAGTTCTTCATTGAAATGAAATGAAGAACTTTATGCTTATGGGAAGGAAAAAAATTCTTCCCTGCAAGGTTAAATCAAGGCTTTCTGAATTGCCATCAGAAAACACACCTTGTTCTTGTTGTTCAGTCGCACAGTCGATTCTGACCCTTTGTGACCCTATGGACCATTGTTCGTGTTTGTTATACTTTTGCACTACAGAGAGCTCTGTAAAGGTCTTGATATCAGCAGGGTGAATATTTTGTCTCCTGTAAAATCCATACATTGTGCCAATGGATTGAATGCCAGATTTGACTATACAGTAATACCTCGGATAACTTCAAAACTTGGTTCCACAAGTCTTAGCTTTATGCGATTTATAGCGTTATCCGATGCACGCTTTAAAAAAAACCAGCTGCCTTCTCCAGAAGGCAGGCGCTGAACGGAGCGCCCGTATGTCGGCTGCCCACCCCCACATAAAGGGTGATGTGATCTACTTTTTCACGCTGTTTGGGGGCAAAAAAATCACCATCTCAGGTGTATGTTTCTGGCTCTCCACCGCCCCTGCAGCCTCTGGAAGGGTTGGAGGACCTTTTTTGCGCTATTCCCACCTTCCTAGGGTATCCCTGGGTCGCACAACAGCTGAAAAAAGTTGCAGCCACCCAACGATGGTTATTTATTGCCCCCAAACAGTATGAAAAGGTAGGAGATCAAACACGATGCATCTGATAACACTAAAATGGTGTCATCCGGTGCAACATTTTTTTCAAAACTTTACGTTGTTATCCAGTTTTAGTGTTATCCGATTCGGGCATTTTCCGGGGTTTTGCTGTATTCTTAATGTATGGCAACCCGCTATTTCTACAGAAAGCTACATGTTTGCTTTGACAAAGAAATTCACTATCCTTTGCTGGGCCTCCCTCTCTCTTTTTATCCGTGTCTTGTAGTCGCTCCACGGAGATGTCAACCTTCTGAAGACGAACCTCCTGGAAGGGTTTGCAGGGGTGGAAGAGGCAAAAGAGAAGAAAGAGCGGACTCACAACTCTGAGTATTTGCACCTCCTGTATAAGAAGCCTTTGGACCCCATGAGTGAAGCCCAGCTTCAGGTATGAGCACAGTAGCCCTTGTGCGACATCAAGAAAGCAGAGCCTTTAGAACAGAGGCATGGTCAAAACAGGATGGGGAACAGAAGAGGAGACTGCCAGTTTCATTTTTCTCAAGGTTAAAGGCTTCTGTGTATAGCTCAGTGGTTCCCAACATGGGGGTCCATGCTCCACAGGGGGGAGGCTTCAATTCCCAGAAGCCTACCTCCATACATTGGCTTATCAGTGCTTTGTGGAATTGACTTGGGCTTCTGGATGTTGAAGTCCAAAAATCAAAGGTTGCGAAACACTGGTGTAGCGAGATATGATGTGAAAAGTTCTGCCTGATGAGGAGAAAATTTCCTCCAGCCCTACCTGCACCTGAAACGGTCCACTAAAGTTGGAATGGTGGATGACTCGTTTAACCGGATTCTTTCTCCAAAGAGATTGGGACCGTCTACAGTGTTCTCCTTACTCTGTATCTGTCAAATGTCTCTATGCGGGTAGGTTTGACTGCAAAGTGTGATAAGCAGTGGCCCCTTTTTCAGGGGTTCTACTTACACCTTCCTGCACCTCCCCCTTTTAGGTTCCCCTGGGCTCCACTTGGCTTAGCGTTAGCAAAGGCCCAGGGAATAGAATTAGGTGGCCACTCCGCGTGGTCCAGTCACTTTCCAATCCCAAATTCACTAGACACAAAAGGGTCTAAGAATAATTACATTTATTATAAGTAAGTTAAGAAAATGAGTATAGCATGAGGAAACAAACTTGCAATGTAGTCATTCAAAGAAGTACAAAAATAAGAAAGCTTAAGAAAGGGTATCAATGGCTATAATGATGTATACCTAAGGAAAACCTCCGGGTTGGAGAGAGAGGCAGGATATCTCTCAATGCCATTTCCAGGGAATCCTAAGTAGGTGAAGGCATCTGCTTGGGAATACCCTGTAGCACATGGTGAGCCACTGTGTGAGACAGAATGCTGGACTGGATGGGCTCCTGTGGCCTGTTCCAGCAAGGATCTTCTTATGTTCTTAATTAGTTACCTTTGACCCTCAAGGCCTTATCTAGCCTCTACTCACATCGCATGAGGCTCTCCCCCCCCCCCCCCCCGGACCTTTCCATGGTGAAAGAAAGAGCATCTGAAGACCCTTTCTTTTGTATATGATGCAACCTAAAAGCCCAGTATGCAATAATGTGAATACAGAGCAGTGAATACATACATCAGAGGAAAACACAGTTAGGGGTGACTTTCCTCTGACACAAGGTAATGACCACAGTGAGCTTTGTGGCCTTGTGGGAATTGGCTCATGGGTCTCTGTAGGTCCTAGGTTGATATTCTAAGTCAGGATGTCCCAGTCTTTGGTTCTTGGACTTCAATTCCCAGAAGCCTCAGTCAGTACATTGCCTGGTCAGTGTTTTAGGCCCCCAAAACACTGATCAGCCAATGTACTGACTGAGGTTTCTGGGAATTGAAGTCCACCAGTGTTCTATAGAACATAGTTTGGGAAACGCTGCAAGCGATGCACAACACTGCCAAACATTGAACAACAGGCCATGCCCACCCAGTCACATGGCCACGGCCACAGTGTGGTAGGATTTTTTTTTTATGCCCACCTGAACTCGCCTACTGCCTGTAGTACTGGGAGGAGATGGTCTAATTATCTTTCCTGGGCACCATTGGTAGCCCTGATCTCTCTGTATTTATTGAATTTCCTTCTAAAGCCATCCTACGTTATCGTCCATCATAATACTGTACCTTGCCACAGTGAAATTCCATGGTTTATCTATCCACTGGGTGAAGAAGCACACCCTTGCAGTGACATTTTCTCTCATTTGGGCAGGAAATTCGTCGTTTGCACCAGTACGTGAAATTTGCTGTTCAGGACGTGAATGACGTTCTCGATCTAGAATGGGATCGTCATCTGGAGCAGCAAAAGAAGCAGAAGTGAGTGGCTTGAATTTGCCCTGTTAAATCTGGTTTCAGGATGTGTGTTGATTGGTATAAAACCCTAATAATTCTGCCTGGCATATCACGTTGGGGGCAAAAATGCCAGTTACCATCTGTAGGGTGGTATATAAGTGTAATTGTAAAGTGTCTGGTCATCTGAAAGCAGCCACAGTATTGGCCAGATCACAAATCTGTCTAGTTCAGCAGCTTTTTCTCAGTTGTAAGCAATGCACAGAAGATTAATTTAGTATTAATTATTGATAATTAATATCTAGTCCCTCTCAATTGACCTCAGCTCTTTGTGCTTAAAAATATTGGGGAGCAGGGGTCTTAAAGCATTGAGATCAAATCCAACCTATTTGGCCTTTTCCCGATGGCCATACTCTTTTTTTCCCCATGGTGTCATCCTTTGATGGTTTCCCACACTTAGAAATGAAAACCCAAAACCTGGCTGTTTAAGCGAATACCTGCTGACATATGTGGTCCCAACCTTTTGTCCACCACACCCCTGAAATACAACCTTGAAAACTGCTGTGAAGTTAAATTTGCCCCTGCTAAGTGGGTTGCTAAGTCTAACCTAAGATGGTTAAGAGCTCCTTATTAGAAGGCTCTTCTTCCTTACAAAGGTGATTATGAGAACAGACCCCATAATAGCCAAAGAAGGCTGGTTTCCATTAAAGCACATGGAGGCAATCTGGTGCCCACTTGATGTTCTGGTCCTCAGTTCCCAGGCCGTGCTGCTTGGAGCTGATGGGAGTTGTAGTCCCAAAATATCCTTGGAGTTAACATTTTATTCTCTTGAAATACCTGCATGCCTGCCTTACAATTAAGTCATGGTAGTTGGGAGGAATGCATTTATATTCCATAACACAGTTTCCTATGGGTTTGCTTCGAGTTAAGTAAAAAAATCATTTTTTCCTATGGAGTTGCGTTGAGTAAAAATTCATTTTTCCTATGGGTTTGCTATAAGTTTAGTAAAAAATTCATTTTTCCTATGGGTTTGCTTTGAGTTAAGTAAAAATCCATTTTTCCTATGGGGTTCCGTTGAGTAAAAATTCATTTTTCCTATGGGTTTGCTTTGAGTTAAGTAAAAATTCATTTTTCATATGGGGTTGCGTTGAGTTAAGTAAAAAATTCATTTTTCATATGGGTTTGCTTCAAGTTAAGTAAGTAGGGATTTTACTGTATTGTTAGTATTTTGATAGTGTAGTAGGAGATCCTTCTGTTTACAACTTGCTGCTAGAGTTTTCTTAGCCTGCCTTTCTGTAAAAGGATAATAGTGACCTACCTTTATTCCTATATGATGGCAAGAAGCAAGTGTAATTCAACTTTTTCACATCCATGAACAGAAGTCCTCTTTCCCTTCTTTGCCCCCTTCCTGTCTGTCTCCTCTTGCCAAACGCCGAAGCCTGATTCTCTCTCCACGTTTCTATTTTTAAATAGACGCTTAATGGTACCTGAACGGGAGACTCTTTTCAACACCCTCACTAACAACAGGGAGATAATCAATCAGCAGAGGAAAAGGCTGAAAAACCTGGTGGACAGCCTGCAGGAGCTCCGCTTGTACAAGCAGGTGACATCGCCCTGGCATCTCTCAGCTACCATCTCTTCCCACAACAGCGTCCAAAGGTTTGTGTGTCACCAGAGATTTTTAGAAAGCAGCATCATTTCCCAGGCTACAACCTCACTAGGTCACTCTTTGATTCATCTCTCTGTGTTGTACAAAAGGGTGCCAACGAAAGACTCTTTTCCCCTCGCTTTGGAGTTTGATGTTCCATAGAATGGAAAATTAGCTTTTTTTTCCCCCTGCCTCTCTTTTTGAGTTACGTTTGAAGCCGTGAACTGGGGAAGAAATATTGTAACAGCCGGGATCCAAGCACCTGAAACAGATGTTTCTCTTGCCAGGAGCTGAGGATGAGTAGATAGATAGATAGATAGATATCTGGGATTGATCCTGCCTTATCGCTCCACTGCCATCAGTCACCAGCAGCCCGTTGTATGTTATATGTATGATGAAGACCTAGCTTATTCTCTTCTTCCCGTCTTTTCTACCTCTCTCCTTGACTCAGCCTTGACAGTGAATTGGAGAACTTAAGTAACGCCTTGACAAAAGCTAGTCTGGAGTCGTGCAGCAAAGCGTCGCCAAAATCAGCAGGTAACTTGGTGGTTGTTGGGTTGGTTTGTTGTCCAGTTTCCTTGAACAATGCTAATTATGTGTATGGCTTTGTGCCTTTATGTATTCCTTAGTCTTTCAAAATTGTTTGTGCACTCAGGGTGGGCTGTTACATGCTTCTTCCGTGTCTAGGCCAGACATGAAACTGCCAAAATGAAGGCACCTTTTGGGGAGTTCCTTCTGCAGTTCCTTTCACCTGACCTAGTGTGAGAACGATTAGCCGGCACCACAAGGTTGTTGTTACTAGGGTACACCCAATTGTGGTTCAAAAACCACAATCTTCTAGGAGGTTCTTTCTGTGTATCCCGCTGTTGAGTTCTTTCATATAGCTTCTTGATTAATAACGACTCTGTGAATATCCTACACCCATGATGGTGAACCTTGGCACTCCAGATGTTCTTGGACTTCAATTCCCAGAAGCCCAAGCCCCCATGAATCTGCACAAATGGGTTTACTGCGATTCATCCAACCTGCGCCACCCTCGTCGCTCCTGGAAGCGGAAGTAAAACGTGCCTGTACGGAGGAAGGGTTAGCCCGGAAGAGCCTTAACCATACAGGCACGTTTTACTTCTACTTTCAGGAGCAACGAGGGCAGCGTGGGCCGGATGAATCTCAGCAAACCTATTCGTGTGGATTCACAAGGGGCTTGGGCTTCTGGGAATTGAAGTCCAAGAACATCTGGAGTGCCAAGGTTCGCCATCACGGGTCCTACACTTAACAGCCCTGCTCAGCTCTTGCAAACTTTAGATCATGACTTACTTTATATGGAATTGATCCGTCTCATATTTGGCCAGCTCAAAAACAATTGTGTCCCCCATGTTGGGTGTTAATTAATTAATCTTACATCTCATCTTTCTCCAAATCCAGGGGCTTAAGGCAAATTTATTCAGTTGTTAGATGAGCAGTTTTTTTCTGCTTTTTAAGCTTCAGCCTGTCTATCTTTTCATCACCTATAAACAATTGTAAAGGAAGATTTATAATCAAGTTGTAACCATAAGAATGCAAATGCAAGCATAAATGTACTTTCGGGCATTATCTGTGTTCAAACGGATGCTTATTCGTTGTGTATGCCTCTTAATGTTTGTTTGTTACATCCACATCCTGTCTTCTGCTGTGAGCAAAAATAAAATACATTTTATTTCCTTTTATCCTCACAAAACCCTGTGGGATTTTTTCTTTATTTGGATCAGATCATTGCAGAATTCGTCTATTATTACTTTTCCAGAAATTGGCTACCTCAATGGTGTTACCTCAGCCATTTATTAGATCTTCTTTTGTATATGTGTTTGGGCATAAATTGCATGCATACAAATGTTGCATTTACTGGATTTCTCCACTTCACCGTGGTCCCTGTGCGCGTGTGCGTGGACAGTCAGCTCTTCTCAAGCTTAGTATTTTAAAAAATTATCCCGTTGTTCCTAGCACTAGCATCCCACCTCTCTCCCCTTTCAGTTTCATTTTTACCACCGTGTGGCAGGCCATCTTCTTCTTGAGCTCCTGTTTGTGCCGTAAATATATCTGGTTTATTATTCTTTTACTTAGCTCATCCATCCGGCAAGGTGTGCAGTTCTTGCTTTCCATAGGTTTTGCCAGACCTCTTCTGTTTTAATATTTAGAGCCTGAGAGGTGTGCAGAAATGTTTTCCTTGATTCTAGCTGTTGTCAAGTGGGTGCCCATTAATTTAATTAATTAATTAATTGGATGGCTTTGGTGAAGAAGCCAGGGCAGGCTGAGGTCTTCTCCGCCCCTCCCTCTGAGCCCCCATCAACATATTGTAATGTAATGTATTATTTGTAAGCCGCCCTGAGTCGCTTCGGCGAGTGGGCGGCAATATAAATTTGAACTAATAAATAAATGAATTTTATTCATTATTTGCTAGCACCTCCCAACATACTTCCAGAGGGCCAATATCAGTCAAATAATACATTTTTTTCTATGGGGATAGATTTCAGGCAGCCAGTAATAATGTATTAAGAGCTGCATCCACTTACTTGGCATGTGCTCATTGACACTGGCATTTTCTGTTGTGCAGGGACAGAGTTGTAGCTCTGGTTGTTTGCGGTTGTGCACCTCATTTTGAAACAGGCAGTTTCTAAGTATATTATTTCTCGTGGTAACTTTTGTTTGGTGTTCAGGCAGTGTTTTTGTGGGCCAGAGTTTGATCCAGAGTGATGCCCACATTCTCTTAAGATGTGCTCTGTGAGACACATCACAGCAGAGAATGTAGCTGCCTAATATTATCTGATTATCCTGCCTTATTGAGGACTGGAACCTGGCTGTTTCAAGTCCTAAGCAAGCAATATAACCACTAAGCCACAAGAGTTTTCTTGGCGCTCAGTTGCACAGGGCTGGCCCTACCATTGGGTAGAGTGAGGTGGCTGCCTTGGGAAATTCCCCCTTGGGGTGTCATCACAGTGAAAAATGTTGTATGCCTCTCTGTTGCTGTATTTTTCTTGTAGGAAGTAGAGAAAAGGTTTATGGGATTTTTCAGGTGGAAACATATCTATCTTGGTACTAATTAGCTTATCAGGGTGGTGGGTTCGGTAGGCATATAATTTCCTCCCTTGCCTCTAGCAGTGAAATGTCTTGCGCAGTGCCTCCTTCTGGTGGCAAAATGGGCTGGACCAATATAATAGTTGCATAAATACATTGCGCTGGAGAAGAGTTTGCAGACACTCCGATTGCCAGGAAGATAACACAGACGGGTATGAGATCAAATTGTCTGGAATCAAAAGTGATAAAACTGAGGCTGTCCTACGTTTGGGCACACCATGTTCACTGGAAGAGATGATAATGCAAAGAAAAACGGAAGGCAACAGGAAAATAGAAGATCCCCAAAAGAGGTGGATTTACTCAGTAAAGGAAGCCACAGTTTTGAGTTTGCAAGAGCTGAGGACAGGGCATTTTAGAGCAAGGGTGCCCAACCTACGGCCCATGGCACCATTTCATCCACCCTGTCGCCGCCACACCCAGAAGTGGAAGCGGACACGCTTATGTCAGCTGTAAAACACACCTGTGCATGCGTGAACGCACCTGCGGCTGTCGTAAAAGTGGAAGTGGGCACACTTACGCTTCTGGGGTGTGTGGTCAGGCCCGCTCTGCTGTTTGGGGGACGTGGTTAGGCCTGCAGTGTCAAAAGGTTGGGAAACCCATTCATAGGGTTGCCATACATCAAAGTTGACTTGACAAATAAGGACATTGAGGAAGAAAGATTAAAACTGGTTCATACTGTGTGTCCTTTAGAGTTTTAATTTTTAACGCTATTTAAAGATGCATGTATGGGGAGCCACATACATGGGGCAGCAAAGGCAATAGTGTGTTAGTTAATGTATTTTGAAGTCATCTGCTCTTTTCTTAATCTCCCTACACCCAAAGAGTTCTGCAGTTTGGGAGGCCTATTTCAATACTCAGTCAAGCAACAGTTGTATACTACACACTGTTAACATGGGTACTTGGGCCAGACAGAGAGTCAAGAAATTATTTTTGAACTTCCTTTTTAGATATGGTGCCATCATTGTAATAGGAATATCTTCCAGCACTGTCTGTAGTTATTTGTGACATCCAGCTTGTGTCTGAAAAAGGTACCATCTCCTGGCCTTTACCTTGTCCGTCTCAAAAAAAGGAATGTCAGGAGTAGAGTTTGGCTTCAGGATTGTATGAAGTTCTGGATCGTACTCGATTGCTTACAGTTCTTATTGCTTAAATGACTTTCCCACTTCCTTTTTCAGCCAAGCTGTCTCCTGTGAAGCAGGCTCAGCTAAGAAATTTCCTGTCAAAGAGGAAGGTGCTGCCTGTAAGGTCGACTGCGCCAGGTGAGCCACGGTGTTACTAAGAATGCTTAAAAATATAGTGTACTTAAGATGAGGCTTTTAGCCCTTGTCAGAAATTTTAAATTATATGTACTAACAGCACAGTAAAGCAGGACAGGTTTTAAGCAAATCTTAGTTTGAATGCAAGTTCTCCCAAGCTTTCTCTCTATTTAGCCCAACCAATGAATACACTTGCACTAAATGCTTAGAGAATGCACAAAATATTGTTTACTCACAATTAGGTCAGAGAAATATGCATGTACTCAGGATTGTTTTTAGAAAGAAGTACAGTTAAAGTAAAGTCTTTAGGCAGGGGTGCCCAAACTACAGCCCAGGGGCCATAGTGACCAGCCCCCTGAACTACATGACCTGCTCACGACCCAAAAAGTTTAGGCTCGCCTGTCTTTAGGTCTTTTAGGCCTGCCATGTGGCCTGCAAAATGGAGGCACTCAAATAGACAACTTTCTAATTTGAAAGGCAAGAGAGAGAGAGAGAGAGAAGGCCAGAACTTGCAAAGCCTTAATACATGCAAATACAGTAAAACTTCGAGATATGAAATTAATTTGTTCTTTGAGGTTTCTCGTACCTGGAAAAATTCGTATCTCGAAATGTGGTTTTCCATAGGAATGCCTTGAAAAGCAAAAAATCTGTTCCAGAGCTCTGAAAAAAACCAAAAATATGTAAAAAAAATCCTGTTCAAAACTCTTCATAAAGTGCACTTTGGAATTTTTTCACTGCGTTTTGGCCACTTTGTAAAGAAATTTTAACAGATAAAAGATGTTTATTTGGCTTTACTCTGAGCTCTATATGTGTATTTTGGTTTCAGTGCATATTCGGCACATTTCCGACAGCGTCATCTAGTGGCCAACTCTGGTAATTGCAGGGAAAGTACCCACCAAACAGCAGTTTCAGGAGGGGAGGTTCAGCACTTCCTGGTTGCAGGGAAAGCTTTTGGCAGTGCTAAAATGTGACAAAAAATTCCAAAAACAGAGTGGAAATGTTCCAAACACCCACCCTCCACCATGGGAAGCATCAAAATACCCTTTAAAAAATTTATATCTCGAACAAATTTCATATCTCGAAGCAATTTCCCCCCAAGATTTCCTTTTGTATCGCAGTTTATTCGTAAGTAGAGCCGTTTGTAACTCGAGATTTTACTGTGTGTCAGATGACCGCTAGAGGCTGGAAGACAGGAAACCTTCCAATTGGTTACTTAGGAAGAAACAATACAAAACAACTTCCTTTAGTTTAGGCTAGTATTTCTGTCTCTATGGTTATTGTGCTAACACCCACCACATGCTGGGGTTGCACTACAATAATCAAGAAGTGGGCAAGAGGCCACCTGGCTACCTTCTCCATTCCTAACACTAGAGTTAGAAATAGGATGTACAGTACTGCAAAATGTTACAGCATTCCTCCATCTTCCTGTTTCAGCATGCCAGCCAGTCATTATGAGTGGGACACATTATAAGATTTGTTGAGTGGAAAGGGGTTCTGGCTGCCTCTTTCACCCTACAGAGCCTCTGCACCAGTTGGAGCACCAGGACTTCTCAGTGGCTACTGCTGTAGGGTGACCTGGGCAGGGAATTTCCAACCCTAGGGGTTTGCCAGTCCATGAACTGGTGAAGGATCTAACCAACGAGGAGTTTGGAAGCCTTCGTAACGAGCTTCCCTTTAACGGCCATCCCCTTCTTGTCTTAAAATGAGCCCCTGCCGTTCCTCTTTTTCCCAAACCTTTGCAGCCAATCTCAGCCAGTCCGCTTTCCTCTCCGTGAGATACGATGAAGACTTGGATGAGGTCAGCTCTGTCTCTTCAGTGTCCCAGTCCTTGGAAAACGAAGATGTTCAAGGCGCGGATCACAGGGAAGAGGAGGAAGTCACACCCCTTCAAGTGCCCCGCCATGCCCCCGTTGTCCGGACCACCTCGATTCAGCCTGGTCTGATGCCGCAGCCCCTGCCTCCCGGCAAACCCCAAATCCCAGCAGGCGCTTTAAGTGAGTAATACTGCAATTCTCCAATTTATTGGAGAAAAGAAACAAACTTCCATTTTTTTGAAATGCAGTGGAACCCCGCATAACGAATGCCCCGCATAATGAAAAATTCGTATAACGAAGCGTTTTTGCGCTAACTGTGCTACCCCGCATTACAAATGTTTTCTTTATACGGGGTATACCTCGCATAATGAAATCCCCGTATAACAATAATCTTTATGGGATGCATCGTACAACTAAAATTCTAGAGATATATCTCATCTCAGAGAGATTTTTGTTATACAGGGTTTTCATTATGCGAGGTATATCCCCTTATATAACTGTTATATTTCAAGACCACGACATGGGAGTGAGACTTCATGGCTTCATGGCATCAGTGTATACACATCAGGTACAGAGTGATTGGTTAGCACAACAGATAAGCATACAAATCATTGTGGCTTCATACTGGCAAATGATCTCTAGTTGTTATTCAGATTAGCTGTAAATCCCCCTATTTTTCAATTGCAAATATTGGGAAGATACAAAACAAAGTGCTGGTATTGAACATTTGCTAATGAGTTTATCTTTTCTGTTACTGTGTGAGTAGATCCTGTGTTCTGTGAGACAGCCTGTGTTGTGAAAGAGAAATTTACAGAAAAGTTTGTGAAGGTGGTATAATATACAACATATATAACGATCTGTGTATCAAATTTGATAATGTCCCAGAAACCCTTGGCTAATATTCAAACCTTTGTGATGGGTGTCCAACAGATGGATGTGCAGGTGAAACTCAAAAAATTAGAATATCGTGCAAATGTCCATTCATTTCACTTAAAAGGTGAAACAAATATATGAGATAGACTCACTACATGCAAAGCGAGAGATGTCATGCCTTAATTCATTATAATTATGACAATCGTGGCATACAGCATACATGAGATTATGTTATGATTATTGGGTACATGAGATGGGGGTTGTTTTGGGTTTTCATAAACGGTAAGCCATAAGCATCAATATTATAACAAAGTAAGGCTTGAACTATCTCGCTTTGCATGTAATGAGTCTATATATGTTTCACCTTTTAAGTTGCATTACTGAACTGAATGAACATTTGCACGATATTCTAATTTTCCAAGTTTCACCTGTACTGTATTTGATTTTTGCTGTCTCTCTCTGGATCCTAGTCTTGTAATTTCTCTGTTCCAGAATTGTAACTTTCAAGTATTGCATAGTGTGTCAAGGTAGATTGAAATAGTTTGGAATGGGTCTCTCTGTGTTGCCATTCTTGATGTCTGATTTATGTCTATTAACTCTTTGCACATAGAATGTCCTGTTTGTCCTATATAGAGCACAGAAGGGCATTTTTAGCCAGAGATGGCATAAACCACATTGGTAGATGAACAAGTAAAACTGCCCTTAATGTTGTGTGTTGGGCCGTTGGATCCAGATATACTGTTTCCAGAGTGAATGTGGGGGCAAAGCTGACATCTGGCTTTGCAGCAAGGTTTAGTTCCCATCTCTGTTTCATTTTTGTATAGTCTGTAACCCTGCTGCAAACCCTGATGTCACTCTGGAAACAGTATTACTGGACCCAACGGCACCACACACAACATTAAGGGCTGTTTTACTTACGAGGTAGACCAGGGTAGTAAGGTAAAGGTTTCCCTTGCTCAAAAGCCAGTCGTATCCGACTCTAGGGTGCAGTGCACATCTCTGTTTCTAAGCCGAAGAGCCAGCGCTGTCTGCTTCTGCAGACGTTTCCATGGTCATGTGGCAGGCATGACGACGCCGGAGCGCACGGAGCGCTGTTACCTTCCCACCAAAGTGGTCCCTATTTATCTACTTGCAATTTCTTGCTTTCGAACTGCTAGGTTGGCAGGGGCTGGGACGAAGACTGGGTAGGACATAATAATTAGCCCAAAGTCTTAATTATGGAGGATTTGAATAATGATCTGTTCTAGTGCAATACACTTTTTTCTGGCCTTATTTGTTCAGGATAAAAGATTTTACTTTTCATTGGTCACTTGTTGAATGAGAAGTTGTGAGAGTCAGAACTTTTTCAAAGTTTTGAAATCTTAGGACAGGCTTAGAGTTCTCTATGCGAGACACACATCTGACTAACTCTACCACAAAGAAGATTCTACATTCTTTTGCCAAAACTCCAAAGTCCCCCCCCCCCAAAAAAAAAATTTTTTTTATGACCAGCATGCATGCTGTGACTTATTCTGTAGGTTCCTTCTCTTCCCCCCAAATTTTTTTTATTTAACTACATGTGCATATGAATAATAGCAGGCATATACAGGTGAAACTCGGAAAATTAGACTATCGTGCAAATGTTCATTCAGTCCAGTAATTCAACTTAAAAGATGAAACAAATATATGAGATACTCATTACATGCAAAGCGAGATAGTCCAAACCTAACTTTGTGATAATATTTATGCTTATGGTTTAACAGTTTATGAAAATCCCAACTCCCCAATCTCATGTACCCCATAATCATCACATAATCTCATGTATTCTGCATGCCATGATCATCACAATCCTAACGTATTAATGCGTGACATCTCTCGCTTTGCATGTAGTGAGTCGATTTTATATATTTGTTTCACCTTTTAAGTGAAATGAATGGACATTTGCACGATATTCTAATTTTCCGAGTTTCATAGTGTACAGTAAACGCATAAAGAGCGCCTCGCTTAGAGACTAATTCGCTTAAAGAGCAGAATTTTCTCTGACTCGTTGCCTCGCTTAACAACTAAAGCCAATAAAAAACTCACTTAACAACTAAATCGGGGTCACAATTGGTCACTTACAATGGTGTTTCTCTTAAAGAGCAAACTCGCTTAAAGAGCAATCCTGTGGAACGCATTATGCTCTTTAAGCGAGGTACCACTGTATCAGTACAAGAATAATAAAGCATAGGTTTTGAATGAATAAGGCAGCAGAGCAGTATTTGTAGCTTAAATCAGCAATTAGCTGAACAGTCAGATGTAACTAAAAGTAGTTATGGACAATGAATTACTTTGGCATCAGACCATGGTATAACAGAAGATCATTGCATATTTATGAGCAATGCAAATTTAGACTTATATGCTTTAGAAAGAAAATGCAATCTTACAAGATAATCACTAAATACTCACATGTGGTGAACCATGCCGGGAGTTGCTACCCCAAGAAAGTGACTCTTTTTTTATTTATTCACCTTTCAGCCACACCTAAAACCACCCCCAAAGGGGCAGACAGCACCATATTGGCGACGAAGACTGTGAAACATGGAGCGCCTGGGCCTTCTGTCCCCATCCCGGCTCCGCAGGCGGCAGCAGAAGCAGCGCTGAGGAGACAGAGGGCAAACCAAAATCCAGGTGAAGCTGCCTATCAGCTAAAAGACCCAGGCCTTCTTGTGGGCACAATCCCTGCCTTGGCTTTGCAGGGTCAGCCTGGGTGTTAGGCAAAGTCTAGTGGATGCTTTGGGCAGCAGTTTGCATGGAGAAGGCAACACGTGGCAGCGTTTCTCCTTGAGGGACAGTGTTTCAGGTTGCTTTCCTTGCCATCCACTGTGCAAGACTTCCCTGAAGCATTAGCATTATTATTATTGAATCAGAATATAATATTATTCTGATTCAACGTATACAGGTGAAACTCGAGAAATTAGAACATTGTGCAAATGTTCATTCATTTCACTTAAAAGGTGAGACAAATATATGAGATAGACTCACTACATGCAAAGCGAGAGATGTCATGCCTTAATTCGTTATAATTGTGATGATCAGTGTACGTGATGATTATGGGGTACATGAGATTGGGGGGTTGGGGTTTTCATAAGCTGTAAGCCATAAGCATCAGTATTATTATTATTATTATTATTTTGAGTATTGTAATGTTAAATGATTTACTATATTTTGTTGTTGTTTTCCATAAGGTTTTACATATATTAACATGTCCATTGTGTATACAAGCTGATTCTTATTACTATTGATGTTGATATTGTATTTTGTGGTTACTGTAATGTAATTTGTGTTTGTTTTTTTTGTATTGAACCTGCTTGTACATTTATTGTATTTACATGTTGTAAGCCGCTTTGAGTGGCACTTGTGTCAGGAAAGCGGGATAGAAATTAAACGTAATAATAATAATAATAATAATAATAATATAACAAAGTAAGGCTTGAACTATCTCGCTTTGCATGTAATGAGTCCATCTCATACATTTGTTTCACCTTTTAAGTTGCATTACTGGACTGAATGAACATTTGCACCTTGTTCTAATTTTCCGAGTTTCACCTGTATAACATTTTGGTTTTCCTTTTTTAATTTCTTTACTCTTTTGGACTTTCAAACCCAGTTGAGATGAGATATCTCCCACTTCACCCCCCTGGATCCATGGCAGGCATGGAAGGAATCGTAGCAGTTTTTACAGAGACACCAGATACCTCTGCAGCCAGCCCACCAAAACACAAATTAAGCATTTCTTTCCTGTTTTTAATAAATCAAGAGTGCATGGCAAAAACAAGGTTTAAATATTAATTAGGGATTTGCAATACCTCATGCTTTTTTATACGGGCATTGTATGTGTGTCGGTGACATTTTAATGTTTCGTTATACGGGAAACTACCACACTGGATGGTGGGGGGGGGGAGTTGCTGCACATGTTTGCATTCTTTTGCACATTTTGGGCCACATGCAGATTGACACATCACCTTGTCCATGCCCTTATCAGCCACATCTGGCCATTTAGCAGTAACAGAAGAAGGCACCGCTTTGCAGGGAGTCTGGCATATTGATAAAGCCACTCTGGAAGAGTTTATTTTACAGATGAGCTCATACTGGCAGTCAGATGTTATTTGGCCAAGAATGGTTGACACAGCTCAACGGCACCCACAGCGTAGTATAGTATAGGTTGTGGTTAAGCCTTTTCTGAGTATGTGTGTGTGGAGTGGAAGGTTTGCTATGCTGTTGGCATTGACAAATCCCTCTTTCTTTCTTTCGAAGCAGCGGTCAGTACTTCCTTAACGGAGTCTACTTTAAAGAATGTCCCTCAGGTGGTCAACGTGCGAGAGCTGAAGAATAACACCTCTCCTCCAGCTGTTTCCACTGTCATAGGGTGAGTGAAGGCTTTTTTAACTGATAAAACATAGGGCGCGACATCCACTACCAAAGACCACCTGCAGTGTCCTTGAGGCATTTTGTATTCCAATTCCTCTTATCCCACAGCCTGCTGTTGCTTTCCTGAGATGAAAGCACGGTGTGGACAAAGTAGATAAGGAAAAACTGTTTCCCCTATCGCACAACACTAGAACTAGGGGGGGTACTCCATGAAACTATTGGGTACTAGTTCTCAAACAAATAAGAGAAAGTACTTTTTCACCCAGAGGATCCCTGGTCTATGGAACTCCCTGCCAGAAGAAGTGGTGACAGCTGTTAGTCTCGACAGCTTTAAGAAAGGATTAGACAAGTTCATGGAGGACAAGGGGATCCATGGCTATAATTATGGATACCTAAGGACAATCTCCGGGCTGGAGAGATAATATCTCTCAATGCCATTTCCAGGGAATCCTAAGCAGGTGAAGGCATCTGCTTGGGAATAATACCCTGAAGCAAATGGTGAGCCACTGTGTGAGACAGAATGCTGGACTGGATCATGGGCTCCTGTGGCCTCTTCCAGCAAGGCTGTTCTTATGTTCTTATCTAGAGTTAAAGGCCAGCACATCTTGAGAGTGCTAGATAGGAGGAGGCTGCCCTAACTGATAGACTGGCCCTACCATAAAATCACAAAATTGCCGACTAGGAAGAGATACTAAAAATCAACTTGTCTAACATTCACCATTGCAGGAAATCTATACACAGTTTTTCCCAATGGCTTTTGGACTCCAATTCCCAGAAGCCTAAGTCAATTCCCCAAAGCACTGATCAGCCAATGTACTGATTTAAGGCAATGTTTTCTAACCTTTGGTTTTTAGAGTTCAATTCCCAGAAGCCTAAGTCAATTCCCCAAAGCACTGATCAGCCAATGAACTGACTGAGGCTTCTGGGAACACATGGTCATGGAACATAGTTTGGGGAACAGCTAGCTTGGGGATAAAACAACCATTCGCGCATGTGCAAAAGTAACTCATAATATGAATGCTCACAGTACCACAGTTATGTGGTAGGGGGTTAAAGGCAAGGGGCCTGAGACCGTTCACCCTTACAATTGGCAGTTTGAGACCTGAGCGCTGCCATCATCTGTCCCAGCTCCTGCCAACATAGCAGTTTGAAAGCAAGAAATTGCAAGTAGCTAAATAAGTACCACTTTGGCAGGAAAGGTAACAGTGTTCCATGCATCTAGTCATGGCTGGCACAGGACCACGGAAATGTCTGCAAACCCAGATAGCGCTGGCTCTTTAGCGGTAACTGGAGACAAGCACCGAACCCTAGAGTTGGCCACGACTGACTTTCGAGCAAGAGAAGCCTCTATAGATGGAAGAAAAAAACTATAATATTCAAACACATTTAAATGTGTCACTTTGTTAAAATACGAGTAGATTGAGAAGACTTCTGCAAGCATGCTGGTTAAAATAGTAAAAGTAATAATAATAGTAATAGTAATAAAAAGTAACATTTGATATTGAAAGGAAAACATTATCCTGCAACAGCTCACTCCACCCAACAGTGACAATATTATTTCCCCTTTTCCCCTGCGTTTCTCCCTTCTTTTTGCATAACGGGAGGGGAAGCTCTTTACAATTGGTGTCAGATGGGCCAGCTTTCTGACAACTCGGCTGTGCTGTTTCTCCCCTTTTCTGCCATGGAAAAACATCTGCTCTGTTATTCAGCTTGCCAACCAGCTCTGTACCCTGCAGGAGAATTGGCACCTGTTTCTTCTGGCAACAGGGTCGTTACATCTGGCCACTCTCATTACAAGAACACATGGCGAGAACAAGGGTTAAATATTAATTAGAGACTTGCAATACCCCCGGAATATAAGAAACACATGTATTACATAGTGGCTGAGGCCTGAGGGTAGAATAGGGTAGTACCGTGTTTCCGGGCGCGGACGTTCGCGCATGCGCACCGCTGCCTTTGATGGGCATGCATGCGCAGTAACCCCTTTTCTGGGTGTTTGCACATGTGCACCGCTGCCTCTGACGGGCGCGCATGCATAGTAACCCCTTTTTCTGGCTGTTATACGGGAAGACAGTGGGAAAGGGGTGAATTATTTCCCGGCCAAAATGGGATACTTGACAGCTATGAAAATAGATATACCCTGGTATACTCCCATTGCCAGGAGGCTGGAAGACTACCGGGTCCTACCTGGGAGTGAGCAGATTGTTACATGGCTTATACTGCATGGTTGTTATAGTGGATCATGTGGTGTTTTGATCACACAATGGCGAACAAGTGGCCTCCAACCTCCTCCAACCCATTATTGCGAGTCTCCCCTACCCTGGAGATAGAAAACTGTAAGAGAAACAGAGAATTGCCTTTGGGGAATTTTGCAGGAAGCTCAAGTTATCCTCTGGTCTCTTCCTGTGTCACCCATTTGTGCCTTCTAAAATATTGTGTATTTTGTCAAGCCGCGGTTTTCAAAATCCTGGAGCCGGGCACGCATGCGCGTTAGGTTTCCAGGCGCCGGGCAGGAAAGGGGTTACTGCACATGCACGGCCGTCAGAGGGGCCCTGTATCTGATTTAAAAGGTGACTCACTGCCCCTTGAAGTCTTCTGGGAGTGGCAGTTTACCTTTTATTCCCCGTGGAAAAAGAGGAGGCCCGAGGAGAGGTGGGACACATTTTGTCATAGCTCTTATGGCAGCCGGTTTGCTCTTTCCTGCCTAGAGCCCGCTAGCTTCTTATACAGCTGAAACTTGGAAAATTAGAATATCGTGCAAATCTCCATTCATTTCACTTAAAAGGTGAAACAAATATATGAGATAGACTCACTACATGCAAAGCAAGAGATGTCATGCCTTAATCCGTTATAATTGTGATGCTCATGGCGTACAGCATTCATGAGATTATGTGATGATTATGGGGTACATGAGATTGGGGGGTTGGGGTTTTCATAAGCTGTTAAGCCATAAACGTCAATATTATTAATAATAATAATAATAAAGTTTTATTTCTATCCCGCTTTCCTGGCACAAGTGCCACTCAAAGCAGCTTACAACATATATAAATACAGTAACACAGATATAATTACACCAATAATCAACAATAATACAGTATCAAATTCAAAAAAGCGTAGTATCAGTATATCAAATAATACATAAGTACATAGCATCCAAAATATATTCAATATTAACAAAATCCCCAGGCAATGGAGCACAGCTTACATCCCCGTTGGCACCCCAGCCCAACATCTTCAGCTGCAATAACATCTGCCTGTCTCCCTGTCCATCTGACTCTCTCTCCCTGCCCCCGCTCTCACCACGGGTGGGGAAATGACAAATCCAGCGGCTCCATCAGCAGCATGATAGTGAAGCTGCGACTGTCGCCCCACAACTGGGGGCCAGTCTTTCTCCAGTCTCTCTCCCCACCCTTGCTCTCACCAAGGGTGGGGGTTAGAAAACGCTGGTGTCGGGCGTGGTGGTGGCAGATTTTCACAGCCCCGCCGCAGATGGACCTCAGCTGGGCACCCACCCACCCACCCCCGTGACCAGCGAGGCCATGGAAGGGAGGCGAAGGCTCTGAAGGGGGCGGGGAGGCGCAGCTCGTGGCGTCGGTGGCGTCTTTCAGCCCAATGGGGCTCCTTTTACCTTCCACGCCGGTTTACTATTATAACAAAGTAAATCTTGAACTATCTCGCTTGGCATGCAATGAGTCTATCTCATATATTTGTTTCACCTTTTAAGTTGCATTACTGGACTGAATGAACATTTGCACGATAGTCTAATTTTCCAAGTTTCACCTGTAGTGAGTGGAATTTTTACCTTGCATTCGTGATTTGCCCTGTCACTTTGCTGCCTTAAAAACATGGCCATGTCTTTAACCTTCCCGTTTCATGAGGGTGTTTTATCTCGCCTTGTAGCCACAACAAGTAGCATTTCCCCTTGTGTTGGACTTGGATTTTGCTGCCTTGGTTTTTCTCTGAGCCTTGAGAACAAGAGCAAAAAAAAGGGGGGGGCAGATTGTTTTGGCTCACAGGAACTTGAGCGATGAGCTTTACTTTCATACTTATAAAATGTTGGAAACAGCAGTAAACAGAGTATCTTTAAGCTGCCCAAGGCAAAGTACTTTCAAATAGTCATTAGAGTAAAACCTTGCATAAAGAGCAAGTAAAAGTAAAAGTACTTTCAAATAGTCATTACAGTAAAACCTTGCATAAAGAGCGCCTTGCTTAGAGACTAACTCGTTTAAGGAGTAGCATTTTCTCTGAATGGTCGCCACGCTTAACAACTAAAACAAATCAAAAACTCGCTTAGCAACTAAATCGGGGTTCGCAGTCCCCCCCAGTCCCCCCAGAAGTCACAATTGGTCACTTACAGGTGAAACACGGAAAATTAGAATATTGTGCAAATGTTCATTCAGTTCACTAATGCAACTTAAAAGGTGAAACAAATATTATTTATTTATTTATTTATTCGCTTTATAGACCACTTTTCTCGCCTTAGCGACCCACCATCATTGAGCCTTCGGATCCAACCCCCCTTTCCCTTTTCAATATTTTTGATTTGTATTGTGGATATTGTATGATGTATTTACTCTTGTATTATTGCATTGCTATCGTGTTTCCCCGAAAATAAGACACTGTCTTATATTTATTTTTCCTCGAGAAGACACACTATGGCTTATTTTCAGGAGATATCTTATTTTTATTAAGTATGGTATAACATGGTTTGCTGCAAAGCCACGCCTATCACTATGTCTTATTTTTGGGGTGTGGCTTATATTGCGCAAATGCTTAGAAATCCTGCTACGGCTTATTTTACGGGTATGTCTTATTTCCGGGGGAACAGGGTATTTGAACTTGTATTTATGTTCTTTTGTATTGCCTTTGCTTTTGTTCTGCCGCTTTGAGTCGCCTTCAGGCTGAGCGAAGCGGAATACAAATAAAAAATGATGATGATGATGATTGTACAGGTGAAACTCAAAAAAATTAGAGTGTCGTGCAAATGTTCATTCATTTCACTTAAAAGGTGAAACAAATATATGAGATAGACTCATTACATGTAAAGCGAGATAGTTCAAGCCTTACTTTGTTATACTATTGATGCTTATGGTTTACATCTTATGAAACCCCAAACCCCCCAATCTCATGTACCCCATAATCATCACATAATCTCATGTACGCTGTACGCCATGATCATCACAATTATAACGAATTAAGGCATGACATCTCGCTTTGCATGTAGTGAGTCTATCTCATATATTTGTTTCACCTTTTAAGTGAAATGAATGGACGTTTGCGCGATATTCTAATTTTCTGAGTTTCACCTGTACAATGGTGTTTTGCTTAAAGAGCAAACTTGCTTAAAGAGCAATTCCGTGGAACACATTATGCTCTTTAAGCGAGGTACCACTGTATTCCCCTATTGTTTTTATCATGCTCTGCTTTGACCAGTGTTTCTCAACCTTTGGTTTTTAGCCTCAGTTCCCAGAAGCCTCAGTCAATTCCCCAAACCATTGATCAGCTAATGGACTGACTTGGGCATCTGAAGCCCCCCCCCCCCCCCGTGGGGCGTGAGCCCCATATTGAGAACCACTGACACTGTGACAGGGGCTGCATTTTTCTCATTTGTTGTGGGTGTTTTTTAAATATTGTGTTGGGGTTTTTAACGGATTCATTAAGTCTGGCACAAATTAAAATGTATGTTGGTTTGCTACACTATTTCTTAATTCCATAATCCTAATAACAAGCAGGCAGTTTTCCCTGTGAATAGATTTGTTCACATTCCTGCACTCAAAATATTCAAGAGAATGGGTTTACTGCGATTCATCCGGCCCGTACCGCCCTTGTTGCTCCCGGAAGTGGAAGTAAAATGTGCCCGTACGGAGGAAGGGTTAACCTGGAAGAGCCTTAACTGTCCGGGTGCGTTTTACTTCCGCTACCAGGAGTGATGAGGGCGGCGTGGGCAGGATGAATTGGAGTAAACCCATTCGTGTGGATTCACCGTGGGGCTTCTGGGAATTAAAGTCCAAAAACATCTGGAGTGCCAAGGTTCACCATCACAGGTATAGTCTTGGCAATAGCTGAAACACTATTGACCAATGTTACTACTCTTTAACTCCGAGCAGAGATGCTCCTTTCTAAGCACTCTTGTCTCTTGATACATTTCAAGTACCCCCATTTTAACTGCTGTTCCCTTTGCTTTTCTATGCTGCCCTTGGACTGTAATAAAGATGTGATTTGACTTTATTAAATTTTAAAACCTCTTCTTCTCCCCCACCTTGTTTTTCTATTCCAGATCATCGGTGCCTCACTCTGCGGCTCAAGCAGTTCACCAAGTCTTGGTGACGGTGGCTACAAATCAATCTAGTCAGGTATTGCTCGTAGGAATGGAAATATGTCTGTGACCATTTTTGGTTTTCAAAAGGATCAGGCAGCATTTACCTGCCTAGGCTAAAATACAGTATTTTATTGTGGGATCCCTCCCATTTGTAAGCTACTCAGAAATCCTAGTGCTGAGTAGGAGTAAATAGCAAGGTAGCCAAATTTGTTGACGACACTAAATTATACAGGGTAGTGAAAACTGTGAGAGATTGTGAGGAGCTCCAAAAGGGATCTCTTGAGACTGGGGCAGTGGGCAAAACAGTGGCAAATGACCTTCAACACTAGTAAATGCAGAGTGATGCACGTTGGGGCAAAAGAACCCCAATTACATTTATAAACTGACTAGCAAGGGTTGCCCGGCGTTGCCGGGCTTTTTTGGGGGTTTTGTTTTTTAAAAAATATGAGAAATGGTTTTGGATGATTTTTGTTGTATGTGTGTTTAAATGAGTTATGTTATTTTTTAAAAATATTGTTTTTTTATACATAGGTAGTTTTTTAAACTGTTATAAATAAATTTGGATTTTTAAAAGTGGAAAGGTTGATATATATTTTTCCCAATAATTGCATTTTTAAAAATAATTTGTCATTTTTTTTTTTTTTGGTGATAGGTGTACTTTGGATTAGATTTTTTTAAAAATGTGTAAGTGTAATTCGAATTCATTGAGTGTCATTTTTCCTGTGGCCACTTGGTGGTGCTGTTGCGTAATGTTTGTCCTGTCCTGTGTATTCTTCCTGTTCTTTTGCCATTTCAATTCTGTTTCTCGGCGTGGCTGGACCTGTGTTGGTAAGTTGTGATCTCCGATATTTAAGTGAAAAGGACGCTGGGATATGAATTTTGTTGGGGGGGGGCTGTTGTTTTTTGTTGTATGTTTTTCCTGTCTTTGTTTGTGTTTATTTTTTAAAGGTTATATTTTCTTTTTTTGAATGGTTTTGATTTGATTTTTGGTGTGTCCTTTTTTTAAGGGGGGGTGTGCTTTTTGTTCTCACGGACCATGCTTGGTGGCCCGTGGGAAGGTAGGCTACTTGCAGCGGGGGTGCCTTTTCTTCCCATTGGCCATGCTTGTTTGCCCGTGGTTAGGAAGGGCACTTGCGGCGGGGGGTGCCTTTTGATCCCATGGGCCATGCTGGATGGCCCTTGGGAAAGGAGCGTTGTTGCGGGGAGGGTGCCTTTCGTTTCCACGGGCCATGCTTGTTTTCCCGTTGGGAAGAAGGGCAGTTGCGGGGGAGGGGTGGTGGGTGGATTGTTTTTATTTTTGGCGCGGTGGCAGTCCCTTCGAACGGAAGAGCAGGGGCGGCGGGTTTGTTTCATTTTCTTCCCCCACGGGCCATGCTGGCTCGCCCGTGGGGATGAATGGCGGCGGAGCCGGCTTTCTTTAAGTTTTGTTTTCGCGCGCAGGCTGCCTCAGCGTTCTGCGCGCTCATGGCGCGCAGGACGCTGGGGCTTGTAGTTATGGGTTCGTGCTTTGTGTTTGTGCTGCGTTTTTTTAACATGCTTTTCGTTTGATTGGCTGCGGCGCGTGTCCGAACGCTGCGGCGTGCGTGAGCCACTGAGCCTGATTGGCTCTGGCGCGCCGCGGCGCAATGACTGTTGGGACGTGAAGTTCTTTCCCTTTCTTGCCGTTTGTGGGGCTGAGGCCCCCGTGCCGGATTTTTAAATCCTTCGTTGACCTGCATAGGGAATTCGGCCGTGCACACGAAGGGTGGGTGTGGGTCAGTAGGGCGACGCGTAGCAGCCTATAGCCAGTTCCAACGGTGAACACTTGGTTTTATAGGTTAAGATGGGGTCTGAACTCTCTGCGACAAACCAGGAAAGGGGCCTTGGTGTCCTGGTGGACAATTCAATGAAGGTGTTAACCCAGTGTGCCTCAGCAGTGAAAAAAGCAAACTCAATGCTAGAGATTATTAGGAAGGGTATAGAAAATAAGTCCGCAAGTGTCATTTTGCCTCTTTATAAATCTATGGTGAGGCCCCATCTGGAATACTGTGTACAGTTCTGGTCGCCATACCTCCAGAAGGATATTATGGAGCTGGGAAAAGTGTAGAGGAGGGCAACCAGAATGATTAGGGGACTGGAACACCTTCCTTACCATCTGAGGCTGCAACGGTTGGGCCTCTTCACTCTTGAACGGCGGCGTCTAAGAGGTGACCTGGTTGAAGTTTATAAAATCATGCACGGTGTGGACAAAGTAGATAAGGAAAAACTGTGTTCCCTATTGCACAACACTAGAACTAGGGAGCACTCCATGAAACTTTTGGGTACTAGTTCTCAAATAAACAAGAAAGAGTACTTTTTCACCCAGAGGATCCCTGGTCTATGGAACTCCCTGCCAGAAGAAGTGGTGACAGCTGTCAGTCTTGACAGCTTTAAGAAAGGATTAGACAAGTTCATGGAGGACAAGGGTATCAACGGCTATAATTATGGATACTTAAGGACAACCTCCCGGTTGGAGAGATAGGCAGGATATCTCTCAATGCCATTTCCAGGGAATCCTAAGCAGGTGAAGGCATCTCCTTGGGAATACCCTGAAGGAAATGGTGAGCCTCTGTGTGAGACAGAATGCTGGACTGGATGGGCTTCGGTGGCCTCTTCCAGCAAGGCTCTTCTTATGTTCTTATAAGGGTCGCAGTCCATAAAAAGTATTCTTTTGTATCTCCTTTATTTTTTGGTGAGACATGCATAGGACTTCCCAGCTGGATTGTACCTGGACTTGACTGGGTGCTTCACCCTGCCTGTTTCTTGACCAAACCGGTTTGCTTCATATTTTAGGGGCCTCTGGCAGGATCTGTTAAGGCACAGCCTCCTCTTGGGCCGGCACCCCCTGGAAGTACCACGATGGCATCCGCTGGGCAGACATCAGCTGGGAAAAAGAACTCAGGTGAGTTCCAGCCAGATGGGATCGAAGAGAAATTAACCTTTTACAACGCTGGGATGCAGCCCTTGTTGCAGCATTAGAGAGTAGCAGATTCATCATCCCTCCCAGTGGAACATTCAGCTTATGAATGCTGATGTATTTGTGATTGAAACAAGGCCTTTGAGAATAAAGGCGACATTCTCAGCATCTTTAGAACCTACAGTTTAGTGTGGGGTGGGCGGGGGTGTGTGTGTGACTTAATAGTTAGAGATGCTGAGTTTGATGACTGAAAGGTTGGCAGGGTCAACAGTTTGAGTGCTGGATTACGGAATGAGCTCCCAGCATCTCTCCCAGGTTCCTGCCAACCTAGCAGTTCGAAAGCAAGGCATTGCAAGGAGATAAATAGGTACTGATTTGGCAGGGAAGGTTACAGTGTTCTATGTGCATCTAGTCATGCTTGCCACATGGCCATGAAATCATCTCCAGACTCGGATCACTCTGGCTCTTTGGCTGTCAACAGATGAGCGCCGTACCCTAGAGTTGGATACAACTGGCTTTTTGAGCCAGGGAGATCTTGACCTTTACATTTTAGTGTAACTCAGACATCCTATTGAATATTGAGCATAGGGCAGTGCCACAGAATTCTAAAATGTCTTTTTGGGGGAGAGCTGGGGGGGGGAGGATGGAATAACCTAGAACAAGGAATGGGTCACTGTTAAGCAGATTGTAACCCCCTCTGTCCCGCAGTAGTTGGTGGTGGTTCCTCTAGAAGTGAGCCTCGGAGGCTGATGCCAATCCAGTTAGAATACAAATGCAGAGCTGACCCAAAATTAGGCATTGATACCTGTACAGTAATACCTCGGATAACGACCGCATCACATAACGCTAAAATCGGATAACGACCGGTGATTTTTGTGAGGAAAATGGCATCAGATAACACCATTTTAGCGTTATGCAATGCAATGTTTTCTGCACTCACCCGCCACTGCTGCCACCTCTGTGAGGGTCGGGGGACCCGATCCATGCTGTTTCCGACGTCCTCTGACCTCCCCGGGCGCTGCTGCAAGGCAAAATGCTGGGGGTGAGGGGTGGGGAGTCCTTTGTCGGCTGCAGGTTTTGCCTTGCAGCAGCGCCCGGGGAGGTCGGGGGACATCGGAAACAGCGCGGATCGGGTCCCCCAACCCTCACAGAATGGAATTTTCCCCAACCCATTTCCGACAATTTCAACTGGGGGGTGGGGTGAGTATACATAGTCAAAATTCCCAGCTCCGCCATGAAACCCAGGCCACTTACTATTTTGTTTAATTACTGTTAGAAGAGACTGAGGGTTTCGAAGGAGAAAGAAGAGACTTGGAGCTGTTCAGAGCAAAGGCTAGGTATGAAAAGGTAATTAATAAGTTAAGAAGATTCATCTTTGGAGACAGAGGAAAGAGACGCAGAACTCATTTGTCCGAAGGTTGTGTGTTGCTAATTCTTCTCCATACCTACTTCCCTCCAGGGCAAGGGATCGTGAAGGCATCTACTGCTGCGGCTTCCGGTTCAACAGCCACCCAGGCAACTGCGCCCCAGTTCAACAAGCCATTTGCATTCACCCCCTCAGGGTCAGTATGGCACCTCCCTGTAGTCTTGTAAGGTTTTTATCCCCTCCTCCTCCTCCTCCTCCTCCCTCTTCCCACTTCTTTGTGTTATGCAGCCACAGCTGGAAAAACGCAGGGTGACGTAATGGCCAAGTCCCCACTCTTAGGGCTGTCCTCCCAATGCAAAGAGAGGTAATTGGAATTAAAGCATCAAACTCGATTCAATTCTTTATTAGTTGATTAGTCAGCTGACCATGTTAAGTTAAAGTTGTAACAAGTTGGGTGGAATAAAATGACCACTCAAAGAACTACAGTTAACGGCAGTGATGCACTGCAGCAGGTTCTGTCAGGTTTATGTTTATGTTTATTGGATTTATACCCCGCTCTACTCAGGCAAAAAGGCCAACTCGGAGCGGCTTACAACACAATAATATAAATATAATTTCCACAAAAAATTAATATACATACAATTATAACTATAATAATACAAATAAATCAATACAGTTGTAAAAAAACTCCTCAATGGTACAAAAATCAACAATCAATATATCAATACATTACAATTCATATTGGAAAGTGTGAATCGCCCTGTACCAGTCCGACGATAACCGACAACAAAAACCCAGGGTCCACAGTCCGTCCTTAGACCCCGGGAAAACTCTTTAATTTAATTTAATTTAATTTAATTATCACATTTATATACCGCCCACTCGGCCAAAGCCAACTCAGGGCGGTTCACAACAAGAATTAAAAGCACATGTTAAAAACAATTAAAACAGTTAAAACAGTTAAGACTACCCACCCCCGAAAACAAGGGCTACAGGATCCAAAGGCACCATAGGGAAGAGTTCTTCTACACCAACCACCCCATGGTGGTTACCCTTCCACCTGTGCCCCAGACTTGACCCGCCAGCCAGGTTTTAAGATCCTTTCTGAAAGGCAGCAACTCCGTCCGGAGGCGTACTTCTGTTGGCAGGAGGTTCCAGAGAGCTGGTGCATACACGGAGAAGGCTCTCCTCCTTGTGCCAGAGAGGCGAGCCCCTCTGGCTGATGGAACAATTAGAGAGCCCCTCCGGTCCGCTCTGGTTGGACGGACAGACGTCCTCAGGGCGATGCGGTCTCTTAGGTAACCCGGCCCACTACCATATAGGGCTTTAAAGGTCAAAACCAGCACCTTGAATTGCACCCGGAGACAGACTGGCAGCCAGTGCAGCTCCCGGAGCAGTGGCGAAGCACGGGCATAACGCCCACACCCCATCACCACCCGGGCAGCTGCATTTTGGACCAGCTGTAGCCTCCGAATGGTCGTCAAGGGCAGCCCCATGTAGAGCGCATTGCAATAATCCAGTCTTGAGGTAACCAGAGCATGGGTGACCATGAGCAAGGAGTGGGCGCAACTGGCGAATCACCCGAAGTTGGGCGAAAGCCCTCCTGGTCACAGCCGCCACCTGTTCTTCTAGCAGTAGCCGTGAATCCAGGAGGACCCCCAAGTTGCGCACCGGGTCTGTCTGTGGCAAAATAGCCCCATCCAGAACCAACGATGGTAGCTCCCGGGTTAACGCAGGACCCCCTATCCATAGCCACTCAGTCTTGCTGGGATTCAGTTGTAGCCCGTTAGCCCCCATCCAGACCCCCACAGCTTCCAGGCATCTGGAAAGGACTTTGACAGCATCACTGGGGTCCCCATGGGCCGAGATGTACAACTGAGTGTCATCCGCGTACTGATGGTACCGCACCCCATGGGAACGAATGATCTCACCCAGAGGTTTCATGTAGATGTTAAATAGGAGAGGAGAGAGCACCGAGCCCTGAGGCACCCCCCATTTGAGGGGCCTAGGACTGGATCTCTCACTCTCCAACCACACCGACTGGGACCGACCCCTCAGAAATGAGGAAAACCAGGACCACACAGTACCCTGGATTCCCAAACCTCGGAGCCGTTCCAGAAGGATACCGTGGTCGACGGTATCGAAAGCTGCTGAAAGGTCAAGAAGAGCAAGGACGGATGGGTGACCACCGTCCCGCTCCCGCCAGAGATCATCCATCAGCGCGACCAATGCCGTCTCGGTACCATATCCAGGCCTGAATCCTGACTGAAAGGGGTCCAGGTAATCCGCTTCATCCAGTACCCCCTGCAGCCGATACGCCACTGCCTTCTCCAACACCTTCCCTAAAAAGGGGAGGTTGGAGACAGGCCTATAGTTGGTTAGGACAGCTGGGTTGAGGGAAGATTTCTTCAGGAGGGGGCGCACCAAAGCATGTTTTAAAGGTGCAGGAAACACCCCCTCCCGCAGTGATGCATTGATCACAGCCCCAACCCAGCCACCTGTCACTGCCTTGGAGGTTTTCACCAACCAGGTGGGACAGGGGTCCAATGGGCAGGTAGTGGCGCGCACAGCTGCAAGGAGCCTGTCCACTTCATCAGGGGCAACTGGATCAAACTGGTCCCAGATGGTATGGCCAGACTGTGCTCCAGCTCCCTCCGGACTCTCCCCATCCACGCCAGGATTAAACCCAGAGCGAATCCGATCGATTTTCTCCACTAGATGGTCAGCAAAGTCCTCAGCCGACCCCTGCCAACCAGGCACCGAGGTCCCCCTACCAAGGAGAGACCTGGTAACCCGGAACAGGGTGGCTGGGCGATTATCAGCGGAGGCAATAAGGGTGGTGAAGTATTGCCGTCTCACCACCTCCATCGCCACTAGATAGGCCCTAATAGCGGCTCTAGCTAGTGACCAATCGGAGACTCTCCGGGTCTTCACCCAGCGGCGCTCTAGGCGTCTCTTTGCCCGTTTGAGCTCCCGCAGTTCATCTGTGAACCACGGAGATGACCTAGCTCCATGAGCTCTGAGAGGCCGTAGTGGTGCGATTTCATCCAAGGCCGCTGTTGTTATCCTGTTCCACAGGTCAACCAGCGCCTCAGGCGAATCGTGTTGCCGATCCAGAGGGAAATCCCCCAGTTCCCTCTGGAATCCGTCAGGATCCATCAGTTTCCGGGGGCGGGCCATTCTAATAGGCCCTGCCTCCCTACGATGAAGCGTCGCACCCAGGAAGTCTGGGTCTTTAGACGGAACTGCTACCGCGGCGGTGACTCCCACCCGCCTCTCCTCCCCAGAGCCGGTGGCATGGGCCCTGGGGTGAGGCGGTGAGATTCTGTAGAACCGGTAGCGGAAATTTACCCAGGCAACACCCACTTGGTTGGCTATGCCCACCTCCATAGCCCATAATACAGGATTGTTTGGCCATGCCCACAGATTTGGCCAGTCCACAGAGTAGGTAGTAAAAAATGTTGCAGTGCATCACTGGTTAACGGGTCAGCATCCTGTCCATCTTGGGGCAGGATAGCTGGAAATGGATTCCTAGAGTCTCCTCTACACTTCATTTCTTAGTGTTGGTGAAGAAGGCCTCCATGATGCTTAAACTAGTTTGTTTCTGTCCTGCATTGTTTCCATTCTGTCTTTAAAAATGGAAATAAAAGCAAATGGTGTAGTGCATAGTGTTCATTTTGTCATTCTTTGTTTCTATATCTAGAGCTGGATTTAACTTTGCTGCCGCTGCCTCTTCCCCTGCCGCAGCTGGATCTTTGGCTTTACAAGGTAAAAAAAAGTAATTCAATCAATCGCCAGCGGCGAGTTGCAGAAAAAGGGGGTTTAAATCCAGGAAATACTGACAAAATACACCTTCAATAACACATTCATTGGTATTAAAACAAAATAGAATAAAATCAATTTGTATATTTGTGCTACCATAGGGACAAGAACAGTATCTAATTTAAAAGAATAAAACAGTTTAAAAGTTATAATAGCAGTTATAAAGCACAAATAAAAATGGCTATATATACATGTGCACATGGCGAATAGAATTGCGGAAATTGGATGTAAGACATAATTACTAGCGTGGGATAAAATCATTATTGTTGGTTTTTAACCTGCCACTGTAGCTGATTCACCCTGATGGTGCGTACCCTAGTAGTCCTCCAGGCAAATCTGGCTACAGCGGCCGTCAGGTCAGTGGATCTGTCTGAGAACATATCTCTGAACATGTAGTTGTTCAACTCCGTCTCGGGGAGTGCAGCAAAGAGGTCATGTCTGAGGCTGTCATAGAGTGGGCATTCTAGGAGCACATGCTCAGGTTAATATCCATCGGCAACTAGATTTAAGTAAAATAATTAGTCTGCTTTTTGTAATGCCCCCACCCAACAATACCAGGTCTTTATCTTATTTATCCACCTTGAGTAACCCAGAGCATAGGAGATCTTATACTCTTATGCGCTTCAATATGCTACCATCAGCATTCAGAGGGGTTATTTAAGAAAGTTCCTGTTCAGGAGCTTCTATGTATCTGTCAGGCTTTACAAGGTCAATTTTCTGCAAAATGTGGCAAGGAAAACATAAAACTGGAAGTGTCAGGGTGGCACCATAAAGTATGGGTCAGATTAAACAGGGAAAGGATTAAGGTTATGTGTTTCAGAGACAGTGGGATTCCTAAATGCTAGCTGCAAAAAAAGCAAAACCAAGAGAAACTTTATGTTTTCTTGTTTTGTGGCCATAATACAGATTTATCTGGGCTAAATACATTTCTGGAAACAGATTGCCCACTTCCGGAAGCGAAAGTAAAACGTGCCCGTACAGTTAAGGCTCTTCTGGGTTAACCCTTCCTCCGTACGGGCACGTTTTACTTCCGCTTCTGGGAGCGACAAGGGCAGCGTGGGCCGGATGAATCACAGTAAACCCATTCGTGTGGATTCACAGGGTGCTTGGGCTTCTGGGAATTGAAGCCCAAGAACATCTGGAGTGCCAACGTTCTCCATCACGGGCATAGACTAAGGATTTGTATTCGTCATAAGTGTCCGTGTACTGTAGTTCACTTCTTCAAACACTTTATAACAATGCATCTTCCTTTTAAAGGTAAAAACGGACAGAGCTCATCCCCATTAGTTTTGGAGCTGATGGGGCCCTTTCAGGAGGCTTCCACAAGCCTTAGGTTGCCCTTACTTGAAAGCCAGTTGTATCTGACTCTAGGATTCAGTGCTCATCTGTTTATAGCCAAAGAGCCAGCACTGTTTGTGTCTGCAGACGTTTCCATGGACATGCGGCAGGCATGCTTAGACACCTGAGTGCATGGAACACTGTAAATATTTATTTACTTGCAATTTCTTGCTTTCGAACTGCTAGGTTGGCAGGAACTGGGACAGAGACAGCAGCATTCGGGTCTCGAACTGCTGGCCTGTCGACCTTCCAAACATGTCTTGATCATACAGAGACTCAGTGAGAAACTTTATCAGTGGGCAGGTAATTCTGCCATGTTTCTGTGTTACAAGTAACCCAGTAACACACCCAGTGAAAAGAGCCAGGTGTCTGGAAGTAAGTAAGACCAAGAGCAGTAAATCATGCAAAGGTGCAGCGGGAAGCCTCTCTCATGAGCAGAAGATGGTGGCTTATAAGAGACTTTCCGTTCAATTTGAGAATGGCTGAATTACCGTATTTTTCGGATGATAAGACGCACCCAGATTTTTAAAGGAAAACAAGAAAAAAATATTCTGAACCAAATAGTACTGTATTTTCACCACCAACCGGTGGTGGCGCTGCAGGGGAAATGGGTGGGCAAGCCAGTTGCACTGAGGCAGGAAGCGATGTGCTAGCCTAGCCTCTTGCTCTCCCTGCAACCAGGAAGCATGGCTTCCCCCTCCATTTTGACCACATGGAGCAGGGACAAAGGCAAGAAAGGTAAATGAAACCTTTTCCTTTTTATGCACAGGTTTGGTTTCCCACTGAAATGCACTGGGAACATACAAACAGAAAAGCTTTAGAATACTGTGCAAGAAATTGATTTCCAATGCATTTAAATGGGAAATTGCGATTTGTGCCCTCTTGTGGCCACCTGTGGTAATGGCCCGCCAAACATTTGTTTTTCTTTCCCTGGCCCCGGAACAGCTGTGGCGGCGGCGGTTGAGGTATTCAGCCAGCCGTGGCTGTTGTAAAATATCATTTTACAACAACCTTGCTGGACAGCATTTGGACTATAACACGGACACTCATTCCCCCACACACACACTTTTTGGGGGGCGGGAGCGTCTTATGGTCCGAAAAATACAGTACATTCCCTTTTAGGCGGGCTGAGGATTGAACCAGGCACCTTCTGCCCTTTGCCTTGAGTTGTGCTTTGAGTCCATATGCTGTCCTTGGAAAAGTGACCCTCATCCTTGCTTTCTAACAAGCATTTGTTTTAACTCTCTTCAGCAACAACAACAACCGCCCCCGCAAAATTGCTGAGCCAGCCTGACACGTTTCCCCTCGGTGGGAGCGTGAAATTTGGAACCACTCCAGAGAATTCGTTCAGCTTTGCCTCTTCGACCCCCTCCGTCCTTTTGGGAGGTGCCGTAGCGAGCAGCGGCATGGGCGATCTGTGCCAGGCTAACAGCCAAAGTACGACGGCCTCTGTTATTTCCGCCCCCACCAGCAAAGCAGAGAGCCTCCCATTAAAACAAGGTGACCATCTTTTCCAGGGTCCCGTGACAGGGGAAACTTTGGGGAGTTTCTCTGGACTGAGAGTCAGCCAAACGGATGAGCACAGCAAGCCTCCCATGGCTAATGTTGTTGGGGAGCAAGTCCAGAAAGCATCCTCAGCACCGTCTGGATTTACCTTCACAAGTTCTCCACAAGTGGGCAAGATGACGCCAGAGGCCGCCTCGGCGCTGACTACCACTTCAGCATGTGCCGCTCCCGGTACCGGGAGCATCTTCGGCAGCGTCCAGTTGGTCAGCACCGGGTCTCCTGCCGTTTTTTGCCTCGGGGCGTCCGTGACCAGTGCCAAATCCTCTTTTGCGTTTGGGATCCAGCAAACCAGCAGCACGTTAGCCTCTGCCGGTCCTTCAGCTCCTCTTCCGT
Organism: Bradypodion pumilum; assembly: GCA_035047305.1. NCBI lineage: Eukaryota > Metazoa > Chordata > Lepidosauria > Squamata > Chamaeleonidae > Bradypodion > Bradypodion pumilum. Next base: position 7,854,134 of record JAWDJD010000015.1, read on the forward strand.
CCTTGACGACCCTCTCGTTTGGAAACCTGTTGAGTTCCACGCCGACCACCACCGTTTCTCCATCGAATCAAGGAGAGGAAGAAGGCAAGCTCGATCCGGCACCAGAAAAACCAGTTCAGAGCGAGGCAGCCGGATCTGAAGCAACACCGTTGCCTCAAACGCCGTTGCCGACTTTGGAGCCTACACAGCACATAGTTGCTCTGTCCTTGGTGGAAGGAGATGCAGGAAGTCCGGCCACGTCTCCACCTGCCCCTCTTACCCAAGACGTCACTTCCCCCCCTGTTTCTGCTGGTTCAAAGGCTGAGGTAGCCCCCGTCCTCACCACTTCAGACCAACCCCCTCCGGCAACTTCAGGCCAGGCCAACGTGGCGTCGCCACTCGCAGAAGCCAGCAACACCCCCCCACCTCCCACCAGCCTTGGTGCGTCCATCCAACCCCCAGCAGGAGGTGACTCTGCATTTACATCCTCCGCCGCCTCCGGCCTGTCTGTTTTTGCACAGCCCGCCGTGTCTAGCACCGGCTCTTCAGGTTCGGCCTTCAGCCAGCCTGCCACAGATACTTCGGCCACCCCAGCCACTCCTGTCTTTGGTCAACTCAACGCAGCCACTACCACCTCCTCCTCCTCTCCATTCGGCCAACCCTCCACTCCACCCTCCACCTCCACTGTGGTTACCCAGGGGGGAACAACTGGGTTTAACACATCTGCCTTTGGTGCTGCTGGCGGCAGTGGTGGCGGCTTTGGACAGCCAGCTTTTGGGCAAACACCCACTTTTGGCCAACCGGCAAACACCTCCAGTGGCTTCACTTTCAACCAGGCGGCATTTGGGGCAACGCCTGCCTTCGGGCAGGCGACCTCTTCGGCTGCCCCGGCTTCGAGCAGCGGGAATGTCTTCGGGGTACCTTCCAGTACTAGTACCGCCAGTTCCTTTTCTTTCGGACAACCTTCCTCCACCACTGGGCTTTTTGGTCAGAGCACAACGCCGGCTTTTGGGCAGAGTTCCAGCTTTGGGCAGACGGGGTCAGTCTTTGGTGCTGCAACCACGTCCACCTCCGCTTCTTCAACAGGGTTCAGCTTTTGTCAGGCCTCAGGTAATGAAGCAGATGTGCTGCTCAGAATTACAGCATGGGGAGGGCGGGGGAGAGAGAGAGAATCTTTTAGAGGTTTGGGATGGCCACAAAGTCTAGTCCCAAATTTTGCTCCTGCAACATCCACCCCAAATATTTTTCTTACTAAAATAGGGCTTTAACTGAAAATCAGTTTCCATGGACATGTGGCATGCATGCATGGAACACTGTTTACCTTCCCACCAAAGTGGTACCTATTTACAGTGGACCCTCGATTAACGACGCGTTTGAAAAGAGTCATTTCCGCTTAACGACGCGTCATCACTCGCCACGTGACTATCCGCACAATGATGAAAAACCGTTGTGCGGATTAACGACATTTTTTTATGTCGTGCGGATAATAACAGTTTTTTTGCTGCTAGATGGCGCAGCTGCCATTGAAAACTGCACAATGACGTTTCCCCTATAGCGACGCTACTTGGGGAACCAAGCAATGTCGTTATGTGAGGGTCTACTGTATCTACTTGCAATTTCTTGCTTTCGAACTGCTAGGTTGCCCTCTAGTGGGTTAAAAAAAAATCTAAACTAAAGAGAGCAGGGGTTGCTAGAGATCCCTCAAAAACGGCAGAATTTATTTCTGCTTTTTTTCGGGGGGGGGGGGGCTGTATTGGACATCAATACAATAAATCAATACAATGGGCTGAAACTACACAAAGCCAGATATAGAATGAATATTAGGACAAACCTCTCAACAGTTAGAGCGGTACGGCAGTGGAACCAAGTACCTTGAGAGGTGGTGGAGTGCTCTAGCGCTGGAAGCATTCAAAGAGAATTGAACCACCATCTGTCATATCTACTTTGATTTGGGTTCCTGCCTTGAGCTGAGGTTGGACTCGATGGCCTCAAAGGCCCCTTATTCCAACTCAGTAATTCTATGATAATGTAATATTATGTGCTGTTCAGCATTCTTCCCCTGCCCCCTCATCATTCTTCTTTAAACCAGTGCCAAATACCACTTGGATCAAAACTTTGCATGATTAATAATGCCCTTCTTTGTCTCCCTTGCCCCTGTTTTCCCCTCCCCTTCCAGCATTTGGTACCAGCAGTCCAGGCACAGTCTTTGGGCAAACAACCAACACCAGCAGTAACCTCTTTGGCCAGGTAAGCTTTTCTTAAGAGCAACTGCCTCACTCTTTTTAAAAAAAACTATGAACTACACTTAGTTTTGGTAAAGGTCTCCCTTTCTTTTGTAATGATTCACTTACTCCCAAGTAGTACTTCCGGCCTCCTGGCAATGGGATTGAGCCTGATCCTGCTTCCCTGGCCCTCTCTGACCCAGCAGTTCAGGCTTTTCCTCAAAGTGTGCCCAGTCACCCCTGGCCTAAATCTCGGTAGTGAACAAAGCATACTTGTGAAATTAGTGTAGATTCAGGTAATTAGTGTAGACTAGCTTTTTTGCCGGGCAGTTTTTTTATGTGTTTTGGTGGCAGGGTTTTTTTTGTTGTTTTTTTTTGGGGGGGTACACACCACACTCAACACAGACACACACACAACACAATACACACACACACAACAACCACACACACACAATACACACACACAACACAACCACACACACACCAGAGTGGCTGGGGATGTGCTTTGGGGTGAAATGGATCCCAGAAAAAGCCTTTTACAAGGGAGAAATGGCTTCAGAAGGCTTCCATTTTCATAGCTCTATAGCGAAGAGCAGTCATATGGCCAACAGGCCACACCCACCCAGTCACATGGCCACACCCACATTGTGGTAGGCCATTTTTTTGATGCCCACCACTGCCCGACATGTTTAGAAGAGTTCACTAACTGCTGGAGGTTGTAGGTCGTTGGGGCTGTGTGCAAAAAGTCATCAGCAAACAGTAAATGGGTCAGTCTTTCTCTGTCAACCTTAATACCATCTTTAAATTTAATTTTATGAAATACACTTTCCAAAGTTATCGCAAAAAGCTTCAGCGATATTGTGTCTCCTTGACAAAGACCTTTATTGGTTGCAATATGATATACTTTAGTTTTATATCAGTAGTGCACCCTGTATTAATGTTTCTGATGACATTGACATATGCTGGATTTATCCCAGCTTCATGTACCGCATTGAGAGTAGCATTTGTCTCCACTGAGTCAAATCCCTTTCGGCAATCAACAAAAGCAAGGCATACTGCCACCCTATATTCTCTGCTTTTCGCTAGTAGTTGTCGGACTGCAAGGATGTGGAAGAGCCTCTTCTAAAGCCCGCTTGTTCTCTGCTGAATTCTACGCCTTTGAATATTCTTTGCAGAAGAATTCTAGTAAACAATTGATAAAGTTGAGAAGGGAGGGTGACGGAACGATAATTTCCCAGATCTTCCGTATTTCCATAGCTCTAGTTTATTTTTAATTTTTAAATAATTTGATTAAGTTTTTGCAAAGATACATAAAAATAAAAAAAAGATGGAAAAAACTTATAACTACACGAAAATATAACACACAAAATACAATAATAAACAATGCAAAAAAAACCCAAAAACCTTAAGGTACTGTTAACCTCCACGTTGTTGAATTTATCCTTATTTTTATGTTTTACAATGTAATTTAATTTGCTTATCCTATAAAGTAATAAATGTTTATAACAGTACTCCAAACTTTTCCCAAGTTTCTCTTTCTACAGCATACAAAGAAATCAAAAGAGTAAATACACCCTGTGATATATACAATGCCAGGAGGGGCACGGCGTGTCTCCTCATTCTTTCAGTGTTTCCAAAAACTCATTTGGTCTGATACCGGTCTGCAGTCTCCTCCTTTCCTTAACGCATAATCCACAAATGGTTTCCAAATCGTCCAAAATCTATTTTCCTTAACTATCCCTTTTCATTTAGTTCCCATGTCAATTTATCGTTCAACGCCAACTGCCATGTTTCCTTATACCATTCTTCAATTCTTATTTTCTCCGAAGCTTTTCCCCTCCTTGCTATACACTGTCTTCCTGTTGTCATAAAAATTGAAACCAGCTCTTTTTTGTCCCTATCTAATGTTATGTCTTCTAAGTCCGTCAACATGGTAGTACCTGATCTAATCTTAACGCTCACCCCCAATATTCCCAAAATCTCCTTTCCAACCTCTTCCCAAAACTCTTTAACCACATTACACTTCCACCACATATGCAAATAAGTTCCTACAGCTTTCTTACATCTCCAACATGTATTATTTTTAGATTTGTCTTTTTGACTCAGTCGCACCGGGATCAGGTACCACCTCCATACCATTTTATAATTATGTTCCTTAACTCTTAAGAGAAGAGTGCCTTCATAATCCTCCTTTTCCAAATAGATCTCCAATTTATGTCTGAAATTTTTATATTTAGATCTTGTTCCCATGTCTTTCTCAATGTCTCTTGTGGATTACCTTGCACGTTTAAAATCTTATAAATCTTGCTCACCAGACCCTTTAAGCCTACTTCTCCTTGTTTAATTTTCCAGCTCTTCGAACTGTGTCCTATCCCTTTCTAAACTAGGTTCCATTAAATATTTATTGTTCCAATTATTTAGCCTCGCTATCTGAAACCAATTCAGTCTCATCTGCATAAATTTGTAAATTTTTTCATTTCATCCATACAAATTTGTATCCAATCCTTCAACTAATCTAGCTCTAGTTTAAAGGGGGGAAATCACTAATCCCACATTTTCACACACATTTTAATCTGCTTTTACATTATTTTAAATAGTTTTGATTCAGCTATTGTTTTAAGAGATAATGTGTTTAACTGCTTCGTAGTATTTCAGATTATTATTTTTACCACCATTTGTTTTTTAAATGTTTTGTAACTCTCCTTCATCATTTTACTGGACAAAAAAAGGTGTGGGGGTATAAACTGAATGAATGAATCAATCAATCTGTTTTCTCCTAGAAAGATGTTGGTTACTCTCCTGGAAAAAAATACATTTCCACTTGCAAATATTCAAAATGTTTAGAGCCTACCTAGATCATTCAGTAATAAAGTTGAAGAAAGGCATATATTTTTATTCTGTTGAATGTTGTGAGATCTAGAAATGAAGATCAGTTTTCATTCCTGGGCTTCTGATGAGGCTAGAAACCAACTCCAGTGTTGGGCTTGAAACACTGAAATCTGGCAACCAGTTCCAGTTAATCTTTTTAATGGAGCCAAGGCTTTTTTAGCTTGGGTTTTAGGATGACTGCAGCCTCTGGTTTTAAGCTGCTCCTGTTACAACATGTTGTTATAAGTGTAGCTTTTATCAGCAGTTTAATTCTTCTTCCATTATAAACCATTTTGAAGAAAAATTGTGGGAAAACAGATTTGAATTTCACCAGATTAAGAGTCCCAACCATATCCTCAAAACAGCTGGATGGAAAAAAAAATATGGGAAAGAATATCTGAACTTCCATTCAGGTTTATCCAAGGGTCCAGGCATCTGTACCCTTGGACTGCAGTGACTCAAGTGGTTAAGATGCTGAACTCGCTGACTGGAAGGTCGGAGTTTGATTCCCAGGTACTGCATGATGTTTGAGCGCCCGTCTCTGTCCCAGCTCCTGCCAACCTAGCAGTTCGAAAGCAAGAAATTGCAAGTAGGTAAATAGGGACCACTTCAGTGGGAAGATAAACAGCGTTCCATGCATGCATGCCACATGTCCACGGAAACGTCCGCAGATGCAGACAGCGCTGGCTCTTTGGCTATAAACAGATGAGCACTGAACCCTAGAGTCAGATATGACAGGCTTTTGAGCAAGGGTGACTTTACAGGCATCTGTAAAATCAGTCTTTTTAAAGCCTGAACCAAATATGGAACTGAGCAAAGCTGTAATCCTTGTAGAGGTACAACTGACCGCTACGTGCCCAGGAGCTCTTTCTGGTTCTGGTATAACAGATCCCCCCCCCCTCTTTTTGGGTTGATCTTTGCAGCAAACCTCTTCCAGTGGGGGTCTTTTCGGGTCTGGAAGCAGCGCGGGGAGAAGCGGAGGGTTCTTCAGCGGCCTGGGAGGAAAGCCGAGCCACGAGGCAGCAAACAAGAATCCTTTCAGCTCCGCTGGTGGAGGATTTGGCTCGTCAGCCACGCAGAGTAAGTGGACCATCAGGCGTTGCCTTTTTTCCTGCCACTGCACTCCTTTCGGTGTCTCGGATCTGTCGGGTTCACATATGCTGCTTCGCCCACTCAGCAGCTGAAACATGAGGTGGCAGCTTGTGTGCGCGAACAGACTGTAATTGCTACAGACATTTTTTTCTTTCCATTCCTCCTCAGTATATTTCTTTAGAAACAGTCTGTTCGCAGAGTTGGCTGTGAAAATTGCCACGGGATAAATGCTCCGTCTGAGTGGGGCCGGTTTCGAGGCTACTTCCAAATTGTTAAGATTGAACAGGTGCAAAATCATAGAATCACTGAGTTGGAAAAAGGGGCCTTTGAGTCCAACACACATGCACATACGCATGCACACACCGCTGTTCAGTGCAGGAATCTGAATCAAAGCAGATGTGACAGAGGGTTACTTTCTAATTCTCTCCAGAGAATTGAATAAATACAAACCGAATAAATCAGATCAATCTCCAGTGTTGGAGCGCTCACCACCTCTCAAGGCAGTTAGTTCCACTGCCATACTGTGCTAACTGTTAATAGGTTTTTTTACTGACATTCAACCTATATCTAGCTTCCTTTAGTTTGAGCCCATTATTATTTTATTTTATTTATTTTATTTTATTCAATTTTTATAGCCACCCCAATCAACATGTGACTCTGGACGGCGTACATAAAATCCCCAACATTAAACAGTAAAAAAACTCAAAAAATTCCTAAAACACAAAAAAAGATTATGTGGCCTGCACTCTGGGGTGACCGAGGACAGGTCCTGTCCCTCCTCTTTATGATCACCTTTCAGGTACTTAAAGAGGACTTTCATATCATAAGAACATAAGAACAGCATTGCTGGAACAGGCCACAGGAGCACATCCAGTCCAGCCTTCTGTCCCACACAGTGGCTCACCCTTTGCTTCAGAGTATTATTCTCAAGCAGATGCCTTCACCTGCTAAGGATTCCCTGGAAACGGCATTGAGAGATATCCTGCCTATCTCTCCAACCCGGAGGTTGTCCTTAGGTATCTATAATTATAGCCATGGATCCCCTTGTCCTGCATGAGCTTGTCTAATCCTTTCTTAAAGCTGTCAAGATTGACAGCTGTCACCACTTCTTCTGGCAGGGAGTTCCATAGACCCGTGATCCTCTGGGCGAAAAAGTACTTTCTCTTATTTGTTTGAGAACTAGTACCCAAAAGTTTCATAGAGTGGCCCCTAGTTCTAGTGTTGTGCGATAGGGAAAACAGTCCACACCGTGCATGATTTTATAAACTTCAATCAGGTCACCTCTCAGCTTTCTTTTCTCCAGGCTAAACATACCCAGGTCTTAAAGTACAGTGCCCAAAACTGGATCCAGTATTCTAGATGTTGCAGGACTGTGGTGGCTTCGTGGTTATGATGCTGAACTTGATGACTGGAAAGTTGACAGGTCAGCAATTCGAGACCCAAGTGCTGCACAATGGAGTGAGCTCCCGTCACTCTGTCCCAGCTCCTGCCAACCTAGCAGTTCTGAAAGCAAGAAATTGCAAGTAGATAAATAGGGACCACTTCAGTGTGAAGGTAGCAGCGTTCCGTGTGCTCCGGTGTCTAGGCATGCCTGCCACATGACCACGGAAATGTCTGCAGATGCAGACAGCACTGCCTCTCTAGCTATGAACAGAAATGAGCACTGAAGAGTGACCTTACTCTAGATGTGGTCTAACTAGTGCTAGATAGAGGGTGACTGGTACTACCTCATAGGTGTTGAAGACTATACTTCTGTTAATGGAGCTTAAAAACAGTGTTGGCCTTTTTTGCAGTCACGTAACACTGTTGACTCATACTTAACCTGTGACCTACAACAATTCCAAAAAGGTGTACAATTATAAAAAGTGCCATAAAGGTTTGATTTCACAAGAGGCAGGAGGGGCAAGGTGTAAAACCTCTTTGAGTGCCATCTGGCTATTGAGACCTGAATTGCTAGGAGTTCTGGATTCTAATCTTGTTTAATATACAGGTGAAATTCGGAAAATCAGAATATCATGCAAATGTCCATTCATTTCACTTAAAAGGTGAAACAAATATATGAGACAGACTCACTACATGTAAAGCGAGAGATGTCGCGCCTTAATTCATTATAATTGTGATGATCATGGCGTACAGCGTACATGAGATTATGTGATGATTATGGGGCACATGAGATTGGGGGGGTTGGGGTTTTTCAAAACTATAAGCCAAAAGCATCAATATTATAACAAAGTAAGGCTTGAACTATCTCGCTTTGCGTGCAATGAGTCTATCATATATTTGTTTCACTTTTTAAGTTGCATTATTGGATTTGCACGATATTCTAATTTTCCTAGTTTCACCTGAAGGCTCCATCAAGACCAGAATAAATGGTGTATGGCAGAAGTGCCTTGCAGGGGGTGTGGAAGGACGTCTCCCGAACCTTCCTTCGTATTGATTGGCTTGAATCCAATTCTTCATTATTTGGTTAGTCTGTTGACCATATCAAGTTAAAATCTAACGAGATGGATTGCATAAAATGCAATTGTTGGATTGAATAAAAATCAGTAAAGCTGGACTGAATAACATGCAATTGCATAAAATGACGTAATAATAGATTAAATATGAGGAGGTATAATGTCAATAAAATAAGATGCGTAAGAAAAATAACATGATAAAACAATCATGTGTCTTGTTTGTGAAATCCCGTCTCTTGTTCTTGCAATGACCAATGGTGAAAGTATGACGGGAAAGACAGCACTTTCTGTGTCGTTTTACCAGTTGTGAAACACTCTTTCCCTTCAGGCCTCTTTTTCTTTTCGCTTCTTTACTTCGTCGTTTTAAATTCTGGTTTTATTAAGTCATTCCATTTCATAAGAATATAGTAAAACCCCTACTTACGAAAGAAATCCGTTCCGTAGGCTTTTGCTTAAATTGGTTTCTTTTATGTAACTTGAAGCAAACCCATAGGAAAAAATATTTTTAACGTAACTCGAAGCAAACCCATAGGAAAAAAAATGAAATTTAAATGTAAATCGAAGCAAACCCATAGGGAAATGAATTTTTACGTAACTCAAAGCAAACCCATAGGGAAAAGAATCTTTATGGAACTCGAAGCAAACCCATAGGAAATTATGTAAATTGGGACATGGTTTTAGCACAAAAATCATTATGTAAGTTGAATTTTATGTAACTCGAGACATGTGTAAGTTGGGTTTTACTGTATATTTTTCGTTCCTTGGCTTTTAAAAAATATCTGTTCCTGATTTTATATTGGGAGGTCATTTCTATTCAAGATCAGTATATTTCACTCTCATCCTGGCTGATTTTTTTAAAACAGGAATTGTGTTTAGTGCAGTGGTTCCCAACGTGGGGCACGCGCCACACAGGGGGACTTCAATTCCCAGAAGCCTCAGTCAGTACATTGACTGATCTGTGTTTTGGGGAAATTGACGTAGCCTTCTGGGAACTGAAGTCTGAAAACCAAAGGTTGGGAAACGCTGACTTAGTTACTTCTGGAGATATTTTTGTAAATGCAACGGACAAAACATGGGCACTATCTTCTAATGAAAAACGTACAGGAGCCAGAATCCTATTGGGTTTGTGCGATTAACTAATTCTGGTCATTGCACTTTTTTCACTGGAGAATAAGTAAAGGGTCACCCTTGCTCGAAAGCCAATCATATCCGACTCTAGGGTACAGTGCTCATTTCTGTTCATAGCTAGAGAGGCAGTGCTGTCTGCATCTGCACACATTTCCGTGGTCATGTGGCAGGCATGCCTAGACACTGGAGCGCACGGAACGCTGATTACCTTCCCACCCAAGTGGTCCCTATTGATCTGCTTGCAATTTCTTGCTTTTGAACTGCTAAGTTGGCAGGAGCTGGGACAGAGACGGGTGCTCGCTCTGTCCTGCAGTACCCGGGAATCAAACTCCGACCTTCCAGTCGACAAGTTCAGCATCTTAACCACTTGAGCCACCGCAGTCCCGCCACTGGAGAAATACTCTTGTATTATTGCTGCTGATGCTGCTTTGTTTGGCATTACATTTTGGGGAACCTCTGTAGAAATGGCCTGCGGTGCCAGTTTCTAAGTCCTTAGGAAGCCGTGAGACTCTTTGGTGTTTCTTTATGCTCTTTGACATCCTCTCTCTGTTTCTGATCATACCTGCCACACACAATCCACACTTTTGCAAAAAGGGAAGTATATATATTTTTCCTGGTGTCTTAAGGAAAGTCTCTCTTTCCTTCTTGCCCCAGATACATCGAGCCTTTTTGGAAACAGTGGGGCCAAGACCTTTGGGTTTGGCACCACCTCCTTTGGTGAGCAGAAGCCGATGGGCACATTCAGCTCCGGCGGAGGGAGCGTGGCATCTCAGGGCTTTGGCTTCTCCAGCCCAACTAAAGCAGGTATTTAGTTTGCCTGTATACTTTGTTGTGATACACTGGAAAGAGCCTTCTTCGGGGCAGAGCTGCAAAAACTCTTCTCTCAATGGGGGTTGAGGGGCTGGAAGGCGAAATCATCCTGTAACTTGAGTAACAATCATGTCATGCCTTGTAGAAGGGGATGCGGTGGCTCAGTGGTTAAGAAGCTTGCCTTGTTAGCTGGAGGGCTGGCAAGTCGGCAGTTCTAGACCCGGGTACTGCATGACGGATTGAGCGCCCGTCTCTCTCCCAGCTCTTGGGGACATGAAAGGAGCCTCATTCGAGCATCCCCTGAGCAGAGTTTCATCCACAAAAAACCTTTCAACTCAGAATAATTTCTAACACGAAATAATAATAATAATTTATTTAATTATTGTTTATGATTGTTTATTATTATTATTATTATTATTATTATTATTATTATTATTATTATTATTATTATTATTATTATTATTATTATTATTATTATTATTATTATTATTATTATTATTATTATTATTATTATTATTCCTTGTAGAAGAGACAGCAAACTGACACTACATGGGAAAGGAGATTTTGAATTTAATTTTACCCAGAAGCTGGATATATACAAAACTGAACAGGGCCATTCCATCGTTAGGTGTAAAGGTTTCCCTTGCTCGAAAGCCAGTCGTATCTGACTCTAGGGTTCAGTGCTCATCTCTGTTTCAAAGCAAAAGAGCCAGCGCTGTCTGCTTCTGTAGACGTTTCCGTGGTCATGTGGCAGGCATGACTAGACACCGGAGCGCACAGAACGCTGTTTTACCTTCCCACCGAAGTGGTCCCTATTTATCTACTTGCAATTTCTTGCTTTCGAACTGCTAGGTTGGCAGGAGCTGAGACAAAAGCGGGAGCTCATTCCATCCTGCAGTACTCGGGTATCGAACTGCTGACCTTCCGCCTCCCAATCAGCGTCTTAGCCACTTGAGCCACTGCCATCGTTCGGTGTGGGATAATTGGACACCATACTTTCACAAAAATATTGTTATAGAACTATCAATTTTCCACAAATAGGAATAAGCATGGTTCTTCCAATTCACATTTGGTACACCGTTCCTGAAATTTTTGTTTGTTTGTTTAAAATAATTAATTTGCAAGAAATTATGGTGTCTGATTGTCCCGCACATGATGATGGAATTTGGCAAAAACAAAGGGATGCTTTAGGGGAATCTGATGGGGGGGGAATAAAAGTCTGTATTAAAAAGAGTGGTAAAATGGAGAACAAGAAGTGTTGCATACATCAAACTGGGTTATATCAGCTCTGCTGGATGTAAAAAGGGCATTGGATGTGGCATCGAGTCAAGGGAGATAGGTATAAAAACCGATAGTAATTCAAAATTCCCTCTGTTTCAGAGAACTATTTGTGTTGCTTTGTAAGTGGTTTGGGTTTTTTAAAATGTCAGTATAAAATTGAAAATTTCACAACTTGCGCAAACCATGACAAGTTGGCATGTCTAATCTGTTTTGCATAATTTTGTTAGCTCTGCCAGTTCACAAAGGTGCAGGAAACGTAAAATCCTGTCCACAGGAAAATGTATTTCTTGAGATTTTGTCAGGACATTTCGAAACCTTTCTTCACAGACTTGATGACTAGAAATATGAGTCCCTCTGACCACAGAAACATCTGCAGAAGCAGACAATGCTGGCTCTTTGGATATGAAACAGATATGAGCACTGAACCCTAGAGTTGGATATGACTGACTTTTGAGCAAGGGAGACCTTTACTTTTAAGGGAGAAACACAGAGTGTAAATTAAATATATAAATTAGATGGCTTAGTTGAGCATCAGTTGTAATAGTAGAACACTCACAGTGTTTATTCTGCATTCAATCAGCAAAGGTTTAAACTAAACGAGAGCATCTGACCTTTTGCTGTGGAAAGGTTTGGTGTTTGGATATAAATAGGAACCTAAGCTCTATCACTGACTGGGAAGCGGAAGGTCAGCAGTTTGATTCCCGAGTACTGCAGGACGAAAATGAGCTCCCGTCTTCGTCCCAGCTCCTGCCAACCTAGCAGTTCGAAAGCAAGAAATTGCAAGTAGATAAATAGGGACCACTTCGGTGGGAAGGTAACAGCGTTCCGTGCGCTCCGGTGTCTAGTCATGCCTGCCACATGACCACGGAAACGTCTGCAGAAGCAGACAACGCTGGCTCTTCGGCTTAGAAACAGAGATGAGCACTGCACCCTAGAGTCGGATACGACTGGCTTTCGAGCAAGGGAAACCTGGAGTACCTGGAAGCTCTATCACTAAATGATGTTCTTCATGGTGCATGTGAATACACACTAATTCCCAAACTATGGGCCAGATCTTGCCCCTGACGCCAATTCATCCAGCCTGCACCGCTGTCATCGCTCTCGGAAGCGGAGGCAAAACGCGGTCCAGGCACGTTTTACTTCCGCTTCCGGGAGCAACATGGGCCAGTTGAATTGGCGTCAGGGGCTGAGTCCGGCCCATGCGCCATAGTTTGGGCATCCCTGCACGGATGGGTTAACTTTGCGCCTGTGCGAAACAGTCGGAATCTTCCAGAGCTCTTTAGAGTTTGAGAACTCTCCCCTTCAAATTAACCCATTAGTGTCAATTCACAGGAGACCACTTGAAGAACTACAATTACAGGCGAGCAACCTGTCCATATATCTCAGAAATTGGTGGCTGTGAGATTGTCTTTACAGCCTCAATCGCAGGCTTTGCTTCATTTTCCTCCCTGTTGATCCTTAGTGAATCAGGCGGCTTATCTCGCAGCCAAAAACATCTCTCTGCCTTTTTTCAAATGCCTCCTGGGGTGAAGAGACCCTCCTTCAGTCCTGACACTAGTTCTGTCCCAATATAGCAGCCTCTTGGTTGTCATCCTTGCCTTCCCTGTCTGTTAACTCAGGATACATAACACATCCCACAAATTGAAAAGAATGTAGATAAAACCTGATAGCTTCTGGGCAAAGGTATAGGTGGATATCCAACCTCTGTTTCAATAATTCATCAGGAGCTCTTTTCTATTTATTTATTTATTTTCAGACAGTGGTGTTTGCAACCACACAGTGTGATTTACATGGGCCAAGACTGGAATTTCACCCAGGGTATTTAAATGCATCCCTGGTCAGACAGCTAAAGAGCTGTCAGTGGCCAATATCTGAGGAGGAATTCCTGTTTACAAGGTGAAAGAGTGGGATGGGAAAATACCTAGGGACTGTGGGTTGTAGGAAGTTAGAGGTTAAGTGCATGCCAGAGGTTTAATAACTAATAATTAATAATGTTTGAATACTGCACCCATTTCTGGTCATTGCCTCTTGGAAAAGATATTGTAATTATTATTATTTCATAATAATGAAAGTGTTAAATAGGGTTTCTGAACCTTGGGCCCCCAGATGTTCTTGGACTTCAGTTACCAGAAGTACAAGTCAATACATATCTATTATACAGGTAAAACATGGAAAATTGGAATACAGTATCGTGCAAATGTCCATTCATTTCACTTAAAAGGTAAAACAAATATATGAGATAGACTCACTACATGCAAAGCGAGAGATGTCATGCCTTAATTCGTTATAATTGTGATGATCATGGTGGACCAGCGGACATGAGATGTGATGATTATGGGGTACATGAGATTGGGGGTTTGGGGTTTTCATAAGCTGTTACGCCATAAGCATCAATATTATAACAAAGTAAGGCTTGTACTATCTCGCTTTGCGTGCAATGAGTCTATCATATATTTGTTTCACCTTTTAAGTTGCATTACTGGACTGAATGGACATTTGCACGATATTCTAATTTTCCAGGTTTCACCTGTATGCAGGACCTTGGAATTCATGTAGTCCAATCCACTACATAACATAGGCTTTGCAAAGCTACAGCATCCCTGCCAGACAACTATTTGGCGTCTGCTTAAATTCACTCCATCCGAGGAGAATTCACCAAGTCCTACTGCAATCTGTTCAGTTTCCATTGGTGAAGCCTGGAACTGCTTTCACGCAATTTCGATCCATTGGTCTTAGTTCTGCTGCTCTGTCTTGTTCCTGACAGTTTCGGATGTCTGCTCTGACCGATCAGCAATAGATTTCAGGTCAATCAGCTGCTGTATAATTAACCTATGGCATTCGGTTCCTAACCTGAGTGGCTCTCCGTGGAACTGAGAGGCAGTACGGTATAGCAGTAAGAGTGGTGATCTGGGTTGTTTGGATTCTGGTTCCTCCTGAGCCATGAAACTCACAGGCTGACCTTGACCCAGCCAGTAACTTTCACCCTGGCAGGGCTCATTGGATTGTTGTAAAGATAAGTAGGGAAGGGCTACGAATTTCGCTCTTTGTAGGAAAGGCAAAGGGACTGTGGTGGCTTAATGGTTAAGATGCTGAACTTGGTGACTAGAAGGTCGGCAATTAGAAACTCGGGTGCTGCTCGATGGTGTGAGCTCCCGCCGTCTGTTCCAGCTCCTGCCAACCTAGCAGTTTGGCAGCAAGAAATTGAAAGTAGATAAATAAGTACCACTTTTGTGGGAAAGGCAACAGTGTTCTGTGCGCTCCAGCATCTAGTCATACCTGCCACATGACCACAGAAGCGTCTGCAGAAGCATACAGCGCTGGCTCTTTGGCTGTAAATGGAGATGAGCACCACCCCCTAGAGTCAGATATGATTGGCTTTTGAGCAAGGGCGACATTTAGGAAAGGCAGTATATAAACATCTATATCTATAAAACAGAGGTGTGGTCTTGTATGTGCTCCAAAGGCAGAGGTATGCTCTTGTATGTGCTCCAAAGGCTCCTGCACCCGGGGACCAATCCCACTGAAATTTGGCACATACATACCTTGGGCTGGAGAGATCATCACTGCCAGGGTCACAAGCCCAATGGGGGGGTTGTATGCTTCCCAAATTGGGAAGCAATTGATCTATTCAATGTGTGTGTTTTCCAGTGATGTAATTGAGCTGATGTCATAGTCCCAGGTAGGATGAGATGTGACATCATATGACTAGCTCAGCTGTAGCCCTCTGAGCTCAGCTGTAGTTTTCACAGTAGGTGGAAGGCAAAAGGGGGGCCTGGTTGGGCTGGCACTGCAGTAGTGACGGAGGCCCTTGAGAGGGCAGGAAGGACGCAAGAGCTGCGGAGGAGGCGGCCCCCCTCCAGAAATGGCCACCCAGCCCCTGTGGCAGAGGCAGCAGCCATGGTGGGCGAAGCGGGGGGGAGGTCCGGGGGCTCCTCAACGGCTGCGTGCCGCTCTCTCATCAGGTGGCCAGACGCATGTATGGGAAGGATAAGGGCGGTAAGTGACTGTCATTGGAGAAGTGGAATGGGTGAGGGAAGAGAGAGACGGAGGAAGGGAAGCAGGGTTGACCCACATACACCCCACAAGGTTTCCAAGAGGGAAAGGCTGGCCTACGTGAAAGAAATGAAAAACCTGAGCGAAGCCGGGTAATCAGCTAGTAACAGATAAATAAAACTTAGCTTATTTTAAGAGCTTGGAAATGCTTCTTTCTTGACCCTTGCTTCAGTAAGGATTCTAGGAGTCATGGTTTCAGACAATTCTGTATCTCCAACATGACTTTCTTTCAGAAGAGAGTCTTAAAAGATTTGCCATGCATATTACTCTCCCATGTGAGTTCTGTGTAGATCCAACTGTTCTTCTTCATGGTCCCTGTGAATACACACTAATGGTTTTTGCACTTTGGTTTTGAGGTTATTCAGAGAGATTGCCAAATTCCTCTAAGGAAGGGTAGTGGGTGCACAAAAAGGTGGGGGAAAAAACAAACTAAAATCACAAACAGAACCAATTCAGAATTCTACGCCAAGCAAAGAACAGTTCTGCAAAATGCAGGGATGTCTGGTTTAGAAGAAAGCCCTCTTGAGGGATCTCCAGATGCCAGGGGGTGACCTGACTTGCAACCAGGTGCAATGCTGTTTCTCCAAGGCGATCTTGGCAGAGTGGGGTGAAAGTGCCATAGACTTGCAAAGTTGCCTCTGGGAACTCATGCTTGTTTCCTGGTCAGGTTTGTAGTCTCTGCCTGCCTCTAGGCTGCGATGCAGTTCCTCTGGTGACATCAGAAGTCAGCCGCTGCCTTACCAACTGCAAACTTCCTTTTTGGCCGAGAGCCGGCATTCTTGGCCTGATTTTCATTTCATGTAACAAGGATTTCTTTGGAAGGCTATGCCTGCAGAATCTAGCCACTCCTTTTGCAGTAAGTGCACTTATGAAGAATGCACGAGGCTGCTCAGAAAGATCACCACCACTGCCTGGGGTCTGTGCAGATGGGGTCGCCAACCCCCGATATGCCATTTGAGAGTTTCTCCTCTCTCGGACATGGGTGGGAGGTTCAGATTATCTCAGGAGCTTCCTGGGAATGGAGAAACGGAGGGAGGCATTGGAGGCAGCCTTGTAAATCTGAGATAGAGTGACAGCCTCCATGCACACCTTCCTTACTTGTCCTTTGTTAAACTGGCCAAAGCCTTATTACTCTCCCATGGTAGGTGTCATCCCCTTTTGCCTCTTGGGAGAAGTATCACTAGGACTTCTTGTTGAATATTGTAGTATAACCCCAGCATGCATTGGATATAAGTGTCTTCCCGCCTCTGTGGCTCATCTGACCTATTTGCATGTATTAAGGCTTTGTGTTTTTCCTTTCGAAGAAGAAAGATGTCTATTTGAGTTCCTCCATTTTGCTAGCCACATGGCAGGCCTAAAAGACTTAAAAGATCTAAAGGCTCTACTATAATTTTGCTTCTTTCTAACACAAGCATACCAAGAATCCTGAGCGCATGTATATTTCTCTGACCTAATTGTGAGTAAACATTATTTTCGTTCTTTCTCTAAGCATTTGGTGCAAGTGTATTCATGGCTGGGCTAAACAGGGGGAAAGCTTGGGAGAAAATGCCTTCAAAATAAGATTTGCCTTAAAAAAAACTGCCATGCTTTATTGTGCTGCTGCTACGTATAACTTTAACAGTTCTCCACATACTGTTGCAGATCGCTCAGTTCTGGACTTTCCATGTAGATGAAAGCAAAGATATTGTTTGGCCATTTCCTGACCTCCTGATCCATACCTTTAAAAGAAAGAATTTTGCAAGTTTTACTGCCCTTAAATTTTATGGATAGACGCACATCTGTAATTCCAAAGGTCCCAAAGCTATTGTTTCATGAATAAGCTGATCCGTTCACTTCTCTGGGGTTTTTGTATTGGGGAAATCTAATCATCAATCTCTCTCTGTTTATCGTTGACTTTGATACATATATTGTTCTTTTTCTCTTTCTCTCTCCCCCTTTTTTGCCTCTGTTTTGCTCAGGTGGCTTCGGAGCTGCTCCAGTGTTTGGCAGCCCTCCCACTTTTGGGGGGTCTCCTGGGTTCGGAGGGGTGCCAGCATTCGGTTCAGCCCCAGCCTTTTCAAGCCCTCTGGGCTCAGCGGGAGGCAAAGTCTTCGGTGAGGGGACGGCCGCGGCCAACGCTGGAGGATTTGGGTAAGCCGGGCCAAAAGAAATTGGGGGGGGGGGGGAGAGACAATTGTGTTTCATTTTCTTTTGATAAAGTCCACAAGTAATGTCAGCATTTCCCTCCCCTTAATGATCCATAGAGTTACAAACTGTGATTCCCCCAGATTCTGTTTGATATTACCTAAAATAAGAGTTTGACGTCAAGGAGCTAAAAGACTCTGCGTAGACACCTAGTTCTAACTGGGAAACGAAAGCAGGTTTAGCCTTCACCTTAATGTGGTTCTTGACTTTTCCCATATAAGCAGAGTGGCGGGGTACACAGAAAGAGCCTCCTCAAATATTGTGCTATTTTTTAACCACAATCGGGTGTACCCTGGAAACGGCAACCTTTAGGCCAGGCAAAAAGAACTGCAAAATGAAATCACCCAAAGATGCCTTCATTTTGGCATTTTCATGTCTGGCCTAAATACGGAAGAAGAAGCAGAGTGTCCAAATCTCCTCTTTTGGGCCAGGATACCTAAGAGACCGCGTCTCCCCAAGAATGTCTGTCCATACAACCAGAACGGACCGGAGGGGCTCTCTAACTGTACCATCGGCCAGAGGGGCTCGCCTCTCTAGCACAAGAAGGAGGGCCTTCTCTGTGTCCACACTGGCCCTTTGGAACCTCCTGCCAATAGAGCTACGGTTGCAGATGGAATTGCTGCCCTTTAGGAAAAGACTTAAAACCTGGCTGGCGGGGCAGGTGTGGGGCACTGATGGAGGTGTGACCCCCGCCTGCCGGCTTGTATAAGATCCTCCTACTTTTTCCAGATGGGGTAGGTGGGATTTTAATGGGGATGGTTTTTTAAACGATTTCATCATGGATGTCTTTTATGCTTTTATTTGTGTACCGCCTGAAGTCGCTTCAGTGAGGGGGCAGCAATACAAATATAAAAATTAAATTAAATTAAATTTGCAAAGAGTAGTCCTCTCTTCGAGTAGAAATGTTTGACATGGTAGCTGTGTTTGTCTGTACAAGCATATCGGAGAGTAAGCAAAACAAAATAACAAAAAAAGACAAAAAAAGTTGTGGTACCTTAAAGACTAACTTGTATATTCTAATGTTAGCTTTCGTGGATCAAGCCTACTTCATCAGACATAAGAGTGAGACTTCATGGCATCAATTTATGACATACAGTACAGGTGAAACTCGGAAGATTAGAATATTGTGCAAATGTTCATTCATTTCACTTAAAAGGTGAAAAATATATATGAGATAGACTCACTACATGCAAAGCGAGAGATGTCATGCCTTAATTCGTTATAATTGTGATGATCATGTCATGCAGCGTATGTGAGATTATGTGATGATTATGGGGTACATGAGATTGGGGTGGGTTGGGGTTTTCATAAACTGTAAACTATAAGCATCAATATTATAACAAAGGAAGGCTTGAACTATCTCGCTTTGCATGCAATGAGTCTATCTCATATATTTGAGTTGCATTACTGGACTGAATGAACATTTGCACGACATTCTAATTTTCTGAGTTTCACCTGTATCAGGTACAGAGATACACAGTGGTTGGTTGACATAACAGATTAACTCATTAGCAGATGCGTAATACCAGAATGTTTATTTTGCATCCATCCACTAAATATTTACAACTCAACAGAACCAAACTTCACGGTAATCAATCTTAAACCCAACCAGGGATTTTCTGTTATTACTGGTTGTAAATAGCACAATGATTTGCAAATTTATCTGTTATGCCAACCAACCATTGTGTTTCTCTGTACTGTACTCGATACTGATACCATTGATACAAGGTGGACTTGATCCACAAAAGCTAACATTAAAATACAGGAGTTCGTTTTTAAGGTGCCACAACATTTTTTGTCTTTTTGTTGTTGTTCTGTTTACTCTCTGATATGCTCTCTTTGAATCTTCATTTGAAGGTGTCCTTTGTTGGAAGAGCCCTCCGGTCTACACCCAATATAAAGATAAAGAACTAGAAGGAGGGTTGAGCCTCTGGGGTTGACCATCCCCAGTTTGTGGGACTTGGGTAACAAACATACAGGTCATCCACTCAGTTGAAGTGAGATGGGTTTCAGACCTGCTGCAAAAATCATTTCTCAAGTTGTACGGTTTGCACAAGCAATTCTTGCAAGCCTGTGAGATCTTTAGTCCTCTCATCAGCAGCTTCAAGACAGGCAGAGAGTTGTGGTCTTTCACCCGTTGCCTAACTTGTAAATCAGGAGTTCTCAACCTTAATAAGCCATTGGCCAGGTCGCGCTCCCTCTGACAGCTTGCCCATTTTGCCCTTCCTCCACCACATGGCACTTCATGGTGGGGTGGAGGCAGTGGGGGGCACATGAATTGGCGCTGCGGGCCGCAGGTTGAGAATCCCTGTTGTAAATAGTGTGCAAATTATTTCACTAGATCTGTGACAAATGATACCTAAATGTGAATTTTATGTACAGTGGTACCTCACTTTACGAATGGTTCATTAAATGTAATTTTCGCTTTACAAATTAAAATAATGTCTCGCAAGACAAAAAATTTTTCACAAAATGAAAAAGTTTCCCTATAAATTACGTGATCTCTAGTGGCCACTTCTGGTAATGCAGAAGTGGGGGGCACATGAATTGGCGCTGCGGGCCGCAGGTTGAGAATCCCTGTTGTAAATAGTGTGCAAATTATTTCACTAGATCTGTGACAAATGATACCTAAATGTGAATTTTATGTACAGTGGTACCTCACTTTACGAATGGTACATTAAATGTAATTTTCGCTTTACAAATTAAAATAATTTCTCGCAAGACAAAATTTTTTTCACAAAATGAAAAAGTTTCCCTATAAATTACGTGATCTCTAGTGGCCACTTCTGGTAATGCATCTTGTTCTGCATTGTGTTTCGCTTTACAAATTTTTCGTAATACGGAATGTCCTGGGGAACGCATTAAATTCGTAAAACGAGGTACCACTGTATGAGGTTGTAGAAGGTCACTGAAGGTGTTGCTCAGGATTGGTCCCAGAGAGGCGTTTTGCTCACAGGCTTGCCAAAGGCACCTAAGTTAGCCAAAGATGCTGTGCCAGATATTATCGAAACAATAACAAAAGACAAAAAAAAGTTGTGACATCCCAACTCCTGTATTTAAATGTGAGCTTTCGTGGATCAAGCCCACTTCATCATGCATAAGAGTAAAGACCTAATGGTATCAAATTTATACAGATCAGGTACATAGACACACAATGGTTGGCCAGCTCAACAGAAAACTAACATTGTCATTCAAACTTGCTGTGAAGCTTAGACCTGTTGAGTTGCAAATGGTTGCAGAACAAACTTCTCTTGCAAGCTTGATGACTCATATCCAAAGGATATACTGTACCTGATACGTATAAATTGATGCCATGAGGTCTTATTCTTATGTCTGATGAAGTGGACTTGATCCACGAAAGCTAACATTTAAATACAGGAGTTATTCCAGTGTCTCCCAACCTTTGGCTTTTGGACTTCAAATCTCAGAAGTCTAAGTCGATTCCCCGGTACTGACTGAGGCTTCTGGGAATTGAAGTTCCCCTGTGGGGCATGTACCTCATGTTGGGAACCACTGAGTTACTCTTTAAGGTGCCACACTGTTATTTGTCTTTTTTTGTTGTTTTGTTTTATTTTGTTAAGGGACTGCGGTGGCTCAAGTGGTTAAGATGCAGAACTCGCTGACTGGAAGGTTGGAGTTCGATTTCCGGGTACTGCATGACGGATTGAGCTTCCGTCTCTGTCCCTGCTCCTGCCAACCTAGCAGTTTGAAAGCAAGAAAATGCAAGTAGATAAATAGGGACCACTTTCGTGGGAAGGTAAACAACGTTCCGTGCACTCCGGTGTCGAGGCATGCCTGCCACATGTCCATGGAAACATGTGCAGACACAGAAGGCACTGGGTCTTTGGCTATAAACAGATGAGCTTTGAACCCTAGAGTCAGATACAACTGGCTTTCAAGCAAGGGCGGCCTTTACCTTCATTTTGTTTACTCTCTGATATTCTTGCACAGACTAACACAGCTACCACTTCAAAAATTTGTACCAGATGTGTTTGTAGCTTAACATCAGAAGAGTTCTTAAATTATTATCGACCTTTCTTAATGGAGCATGTTTTTCACGTTGATCTCTGGCCCTCAGCTTCGGCGGCACGGCTAACACCGCATCCTTTGGCACATTGGCGAGTCAGAACACCCCTACCTTTGGATCCCTCTCTCAGCAGACTGGAGGGTTCGGCACACAAAGCAGTGGATTCTCGGGCTTCGGGGCAAGCGGAGGAGGTACGAGTCTCATTCGTAAACAGATGCGTTGGGGGCATGGCAGCATCTTCCAGTCCCAGATAAGGGACAGACAGGCATTGACCCATTGATGGCATTTTAATACCTCAGGGGTCCCAGAGTTGAGTCTCCCCACCCTACTGGCAGCTGGCCAGGCTGCTTGGCCTACATTTATCTACCTTAGAGCCGGCTGGATAGCACAGCATCGGCTTCAGAGCCAGAGTTTTGAAGTTCAACACCCCACTTTGCTTGCCAGGGGTAAAGCCAGCCTATGTAACCTTGGGCAAGCTGCATAGTCCCAGCCCCCCTAAGAAGAAACAACTTCTGTTCTCTGCCAAGAAAACCCTGGGAAGGGTCATATAAGTCACATTCGAGTTGATAATATGCGGTTGTTAATTCCTAAAAGGAAGGGAAAAGAATTCAGCAAGGAGGTGGTTAGCAGGAAACACATCTCTATCCTGCAAATAAATAAATAATTTTTTTAACTTGTGTGGGGATTAGGGTAGAACCAAAGAGAAATAAAATTTCTAGGCAAATTTCCAAATGTGTTTGAGGCACCTAAGACATTGTTTTCAACTAGAGCTTCCTGTTCACCTGCCTGTTTAGGATGGAAGGGCGTCAAAAATTTGAGTTTTCTTCTTCTTGAGTAAGGAGTGGTCCTGGAATTTGTTCTAGCAGAACAAAATAATGTATTTTTCCATGGCATATCTTCTTTTCCTAACAAGAAATGGTCTTACAAAAAAAATGCTTCCCAGGTCTACGAAGTTTGAAGTTTGTTGTCCAAAACATTCTTGGACTGTAACGCCCCAACGCTTTGAACATTGGCTGTCTTGACTGCAGTTCCAGGGAGTTGTACTCCTACAAGAATATCTGAGGGGCCCAATTTGAGGGTGCATCATCTGGTTTGCACACACACACCCCAAGAGTAGATGGTAGTAGGATAGCTCAATGGGTTGGGTGTCTAACTAGAAAGCCAGAGCTTGTGAGAAGAGCCACCCTATGTAGCCCTTGGTTAGCTACATGGGCTCAGAGCACTCCCTGCAAAAAAGGGAATGGTTAAATCACTCCTGAGTGGAAAGCATTGCCATAAGCTTGACAGCAAATCTATATAAAAAAAACAAGTGTTTGTATGTGCTCCAAAGGCTCCCGCACCCCTGGACCGATCCCGCTGAAATTTGACACATACGTACCTTGCGATTGGGAGATCATCACTGCAGGGGTCACAAGCCCCATGGGGGGCATACACCCCCCAAATTTGGACGCAATTGGTCTATACAATGTGTGTGTTTCCCAGTGATGTAATTGAGCTGATGTCATAGTCCCATTGTGACATCATCTGACTAGCTCAGCTGTAGCGCTCTGAGCTGTAGTTTTCACAGTAGGTGGTAGGCAAATGGGGGGCTGGTCGGGCTGGCACAGTGGTGGCAATGGAGGCCCTTGAGAGGGCCGCGAGGGCACGGGAGCCGAGGAGGAGGCTAGCCCTCTGAGCTCTGGAGCCGCAGAGGAGGAGGCAGCCATGGTGGGTGAAGCCGAGGAGGGAGGGAAGTTCCGAGGGCTCCTCAACGGCTGCGTGCTGCTCTCTTACCAGGTGTCCAGACACATGTATGGGAAGGATAGGGGCGGTATGTGACCGTCGATGGAGAAGTGGGACGGGTGAGGGAAGAGAGAGATGGAGGAAGGGAGGCAGGAGTGACCCACATACACTCCACGAGGTTTCCAAGAGGGAAAGGCTGGCCTACATGAAAGAAATGAAAAACCCGAGCGAAGCCGGGTAACCAGCTAGTGACTAATAAGATGGGGCAAGGATCTGACTTGGTAATTTTCAAAATAAAACCAGGTTACTGGTTATAGGTTAGGATTTTAGTTGAAGCTGGCTGTTAGGCAAGGAGGCACAGTGGCTACATTGAGGGGTTGTGCTTTTGAATAGGGCTTGGAAGCTGAACCTTTCTTTCTAGTTTATGGTTTGTATGTAACTTATCCAGCCAGCCTTTTCATCTTGCGTTTTTCCTTCCCGCAGGCTTTGGCTTTGGATCATCTAACACGTAAGTCCCTGTCACTGTTTCACATATTTCTCTGTGTCTCTCTCTGTGTGTGAAAGAGCTGCTTTTGGAGTGAAATATATTAAACATGGTAATCCTGGTTGAAATTTGAATCAGCAAGAGATGATTCAGGCTTTGTTCGGGCTCTTATTTCTCCTTGTAAGAGCATTAATGAGAAGCTTAGGATCTCACGGCAACAATATTCTCCTATGAAGCTGATCTTCCCTTAGAAATGCTTTCCTTTTTTCCCTCCCCCCCCCCTCTATTTTATATATAGATATTCTCTCTCTTTTTCCTCATCCTTGTTTTAGAGCACATAAAAAGCTACAGAAAAGGAAAGCTCTCCTGAGTAATTCAAGGCAGGGACACTTACCAAAGAGAAATAAATTTTGCCTTGCCATTGGCAGTGTGCAAAAGGATTTGGAGAGTCCTACAAGCTCTAGCCAACCTAGCAGTTCGAAAGCAAGAATTTGCAAGTAGATAAATAGGGACCACTTCAGTGGGAAGGTAAACAGTGTTCCGTGCGCTCCGGTATCTAGTCATGCCTGCCACATGACCACGGAAATGTCTGCAGGAGCAGACAGCGCTGGCTCTTCGGCTATGAGACAGAGATGAGCACTGAACTCTAGAGTCGGATACGACTGGCTTTCGAGCAAAGGTGACCTTTACCTTTATAACTTGATGTTAAAGAACACTCACAGGGCTGTTTTATTCAGGCAAGAGTCATCCTGAGGTAGCTTCTCTGTTTGACTGTTAAATGTTTCCCAAACCTATGCGTTGAATCGGGTTCCGAAAATGTATACACATTTTAAGAAAGGGAAAAAAACTATTAAAATTGTAATACTCAATATCGTTGTCTGCAACTCGTATCCGAGAAATTTTTTTTTCCTGAAGCAGGAAAAATGCCATTGGCATGAATTTGTTTAAGGTGGATCCCAGCTGGCCATGAAGTGACCCACACAGTATGATCTCGGAGCCATCTTCTTGCGGCACATATGAAATGAGACAGGCGGCAATGGACTGCCACAGCCTTGAGAATATTATCAAGGCGCACCTTCCCAGCCAGTCCATCTGGCATGGCCTCTTCTGACTCAATAACCGATGGGAATCAGAATTCCTCCTCTGCTCATTTTGCCGTTCGGCCCAATAAGGATGTTTTCCGGTGGTATTTCCTCCACTAAGGGGAACCATCACCCCACCTAAAAGGGTTCATCTACCCGTAGCCATCGGCTTCGTTAGGGAGTCAGGTTATTTACTGCCGCCCAACACTCAGGGTTGAGTCACTGGCTCAACCGTCTGCCTTCTCAAAACTGTTGGCCCCTGGCTTGTCCTTCAATTTAGGCAGAGGAAGATGTCGGCTCTGACTTGTTTATTTTTATCTCGTGTCTTTTTAGATCCAACTCTGGGTTCAGCGGCTGGAGGAGCTGAAGAGAGAAGTCAAGTCTCCCTGCTTTGTTTTCTGTTGAATGGACTGGAGCAGGTGGGGGCGGGGGGGGGGGCAGGAAGATGTACCACAGTGAAATATCAGGGTGTGTGTGTTTGTGTGATTGGAGCCCATATTCTCTGACGTTCTTTTTTGTACAAAGGAAAAACAAGCTCCGAAAAATGCCTATTTTTTTTAATGGAGTTGTCACTCCCCCTTTTGAAATAAACTATTTTCTCTGTGTCAGTACCAATGACAGATGTGCTTGTGAATCCAACTCCTGGAGCCTTTCTTGAGTGACTGATCGTGTATCGGTGGCATTGGTAGGAAACAGGGAGTTTTCAAAGGTTGCACAAGTCTGGTTTATTTTACAATAAAACCCCTACTTATGAAAATAAAAGTCCATTCCTTAGGCTTTTTTCTTAAATTGGTTTTTTATGTAACACAAAGCAAACCCATAGGAAAAATTATTTTTTTACGTAACTCAAAGCAAACACATAGGAAAAATGAAATTTTAATGTACATCGAAGCAAACCCATAGGGAAATGAATTTTTGCGTAACTCAAAGCAAACACATAGGAAAAAATAATCTTTATGTAACTCGAAGCAAACCCAAAGGAAATTGTGTAAATCGGAACATGGTTTTAGTACAAGATCATTATGTAAGTCGAATTTTATGTATGTAAATCGAAGTTTTACTGTATTTAGTTCAAGTTTTGGGCAGAGGGCCTCTCCAGATGTTTTAGCCCCAGCATCCCAAGCCTGCACAGACAGGAGTGCGGAACGCTTGAGGTCTTGGTCCCGAAACAGCTGGAGGGCCCCACTTGGTCCACCCTAGTTTACTTTTATGTTTGATCCTTCCTGTCGAAAGAACTGCAGTGATGGCCGCTTGTCGCTTTCAAGGGCTTTCAGAGCATTTGATGGACAAAAGGGAGATGTGTTAGGAATCAGGATGTTGATGGTGAGTGTAATAAAACCTGGAATAGAGAATGAGGAACACCATGTGGAACTCCATGTCAGCCAGGAATGACATGTCCCTCATGGGGGGGTGGAGGATGGAGAATAACGAAAGAACAAGGAAACAAGAAGCGTCATTTGTGGGAAGGCTGTCAAGGTGGAGATTGGAGTCCCCACACTGTGGGGAGAGAGAGATTGAGCAAGGGAGAGAAAAGGAAAACATCCCAAGCCGATGAAAAAGAAAGGAGGGTTTTTTGATGATATACAGGTGAAACTCGGAAAATTGGAATATCGTGCAAATGTTCATTCAGTTCAGTAATGCAACTTAAAAGGTGAAACAAATATTTGAGATAGACTCATTCCATGCAAAGTGAGATAGTTCAAGCCTTACTTTGTTGTAATATTGATGCTTATGGCTTACAGTTCATGAAAACCCCACCCACCCCCAATCTCATGTACCCCATAATCATCACATAATCTCATGTACGCTGTACGCCATGATTATCACAATTATAACGAATTAAGGCATGACATCTCTCGCTTTGCATATAGTGAGTCTACCTCATATATTTGTTTCACCTTTTAAGTGAAATGAATGGACATTTGCACGATATTCTAGTTTTCCGAGTGTCACCTGTATATATTAAACCCCCTCTTGGGCAGGATGGAGAGGAAGGCCTTTAAATCGTCAAGAGGGGAAAGCAAAGAGAAATTGATAGTCAATGCAGAAAAACACTCAGGATCATGAAAGGCAGATAAGAGCTTCCCAAAGATCTGGATGGTGAAACAAGAGGGAAGAATGTAGGTTTGAGGTTCACTAGGTCTCTATCACTGTACACCCTTCTTTTCCAGAAAAAATAAGGTCATACCCAATACATTCTCCCAGAAATAACGTTTTCAAAATGGAGACTTCTACCCATTTCTGATTTCTTCCTCAACTTTTTCTCTCCCTTGTGTGTGCGTAGCTTAGGATACTCTCAGGGAATCCTGTGGGCAGAAGACTGACCCCTAGGCCTGCCAAAATTGCAAATCATTGCCCGATTATTTCCACATTAAGGAGGGGTCTTTAATGAGCATTGGTTATCGGCTCTTATCTTTGCTTCTGTGTAGGATTTTTGTGCTTTGCAACCTAACCAACAATGTCCTCAAACTTTGCCTTTGCTGGCAGATTGAATAAGCACAAGGGAACCTTCAGAGCTGGAATGTGTGTTGCTTGTATGAAGATCTGCCTGCAAAACCTTTTAAGTCTAAGTCAAGTCAGTGGAGACTCATTGTAAGGCAGATGTGGAACACCTTGTTGGTATGATCAGTTCACAGTAGACTAGGCAGGATTGCTGGCTCACCTTCAGATAATAATATATACTTCAGAAATACAATGCAACATCAAATATTAAGCCCGGATACGGCACTTGAAGAAAAAGTGCTAAAATCAATCCAGAAATATTGTTAAATCCCCTACACACTCAGAGAGAGGAGAGCAAAAAATATTTTGAGAAAACAAGGGATGATGATTTATGTCTTTTAGATAATTTAGGCATACCAGCATAGGTTTGTGGTTAGCAAAAAATAAAAAAAAATTGGGGGGATGAGATGAGATTTTTTAAAAAATTTGAATGATTGTAGGGAACATTTGAAATGTGCTGGAGAAGAATTTTGAGAGTACCCTGGATAGCAGGGAGATGCAATGGGAGTAGAGCTGAGCAGGCTGCGAAGGATGGTGGAGGATAGGGGTGCCTGGTGTGCAGTGGTCCATGGGGTTGCAAAGTGTCGGACTTGACTATGCGACTGAACAACAAAAGGGAACATTTAAGCTGTTAAGAGGGAAGAAATGGAATCATCTCCGTTGGTGCGGCAGTCTTTCAGGATTTAGCTGGAACTAACTATTTCATGTGGACTAGAAACCATTTTCTCTTGCCATCTGTATAGATGAAAAATGTTGCTGCCTACTTGCTGATTTCTGTGTTCAAAGGCTCCCTTTTTGTGTTATGAAATGGAAGAAGCTTATTCTACATGTGTGTGTGGTTTTCCCCATCCAAAACTAGCATTAATTATAGATACTTCAACTTCTGGGTTTACATGACACTTCCAGAGCAAAGCTTGAATAGGTTATTATTATTATTATTATTATTATTATTTGAGATCTGATATTACTGCCTTATTTCCCCTGCTCTAGATTTAAGGAGGCTGTCCTTTATGCTTTTTGAATTTTTCATGGACAGCTGCCCGAGTAGCCATGGACAACATCATGTGTTGCCAATTGGCATCCATGATTTATCTGTGTATGACAACAAAGAGTCCCGTGGCAAACCTAAAATCCACCAAATTTATTATATGTATAACAAAAGAGAAAGAATGATCAAAATGTTGTATGACAGATTCATTTTACTGTGAGCTTTTGGGGATTGCAATTCACGTTCTTGGGCACACGGATTACCGCCTTTAGACAACAGGTTATATAAACTGTATAGGGTTACTGGGACTCATAAAAATGGAATACAACCACAGTTGCATTAATAACGTTGGCAGTGAATCTTTAACGTGTTTGATTAAGTTGATTAACATACGGCTTATAGTCTGTGCGACTGAACAACAATAAATAGGTAATTTAAGTTACTTTTGCCAGACAAAGCCACTTTTTGATTATACACAAGATCTACAGTATAGTGAGTAACCATTTTTGAGACATATAATGTATAAATCCTAAATTTATAAATACTAAGTTCTGAGATAGGAGGTAATATGATCGTGCTTCAGTGTGTTAAGATGCTTGGATTGACTGACTCTCTGGAGACATAGCAACTCATAGAAAGGAAAGGATGTGGCTTATCCATAAAGTTGTTATCTTGTTTCCTGATATTTTGGTGTTCTCCATCATGTCCAGGCTTTTTGAGGCCATTGCATGACTTGAAACTGGCCACTCAGACAGATGGATCCCGAGCCACTGAGTTTCAAGCAAATACAGAAGCCGTGGATTCTCAGGGCTTCTGGAGAAAACTTCAAGGTATATAGACATACGGAATTTATAGGCTTCTTTGCTTCCTCTTTATCCCCATTGGGTGTTGAGGGAGAGGCAAGGTTCTTGCTTTGGCACTTCTAACAGCCTTCACTGGTGTTATCAGGTGTTCTCATAATATTTCTTTGATGTTCTCTCTCCACCTTCCTCTGGGTCTGCCTTGTGGTCTTTGTCCTTCTCTTTCCACACATGCCTTGTAAAAGTATGGACTCCCAAGACATTCTCTTCAGATGGGCAAACCACTTTATTGTTTGTCTCTGGGTGTAGCACAAGTTGAGTTCTGTTACAATTCTTTCCCTTATAACCTCATTCCTGATTTTATCCCTTCTAGTCACTCCAGCAGCCTCCCTCAGACCTCTCATTTCTGTCATGACCAACTTTTGCTTATGTTTTGTTCTAAGTGTTCATGTTTGGTACTGGTAACAGATAAAGGTGGGCATGAATATGCTTTGTAAAAGGTGTTTCTTTATGTTGATTGGTATTGTCTTGTGTTGTAAGAGTGGAGCTCATGGTCCCAATATTTGTAGATTCACTAGGTCTCTATCTATATATATTTATAGGCAAGGAAGTTAAATAGTTGTTCTATTCAGGCATTATGTACTCTGATTTTCTCTAACCCACCAGCCAGAAAAGTGATTCATCTGCAGGTAGGAAGTTGCTAATTTAAAGTAGGCTCTACATATAAGCAAGAAGCCTAGAAAACCAGAATTCTTGTTCACACTAAGAGTTTGCAACATGATCAAGAGTAGCTCTCATCCACAGATACATCTCTTTGCATGTGGAGAAACAATAGAGTGAAGAACTAGTCTGCCTCTTTGTGTAGGAGGAGAGAAAGGTATATAATACCTGATCAGGACTAGCATTATACTTCTTTTTTACACACATTTTCAAGGCTGGAGGCCACCAATGTGAGATATATGAAAGTTATATATGCTACTAGCCGATTACCCGACCTTGCCCGGTTTTTTTTTAACCATAGGCCAGCCTTTCCAATGGAAACCTCATGGGGTGTGTGGGTCACTCCTGCCTCCCTTCCTCCATCTCTCTCTTCTCTCACCCATCCCGCTTCTCCGTCAATGGTCCACCCTTATCCTTCCCATACATGTGTCCCTTTGCGTCCCTATCTGGGACTGTGACATTAGCCAGCTCAATTACATCACAATGATGTCACAATCGGGTGACCTACCTTGGACTATGATATTAGCATCACTATGACATCACTTGGACGCACACACACACACACACCTGTCGAGTATACTTCCCTTTGCAGATCAATTTAGGGGCATACACCCCCTCATGGGGCTCGTGCCCCCCCTTGCTGGTCTCCGGAAGGCAAGGTACGTATGTGCCAATTTTCAGCGGGATCGGTCCAGGGGTGTGGATTTGTATAGACCACATACAAGACCACCCCTCTGTTTTATATAGATAGATATAGTCTGTTAATCTTTCTGGCCCCTCAAGTCTCTGCTGCTTTTACAGTTAATTTCGGCACACAAGAAGAGCTTCCCCAGCTGCTGCACGATGGAAAACTCTACTCAAGAATGCCAGTCATTTTAAGTTTGGATTGGCTAACTTTTTCTGAGTTTGGAAGGAAAAAAAGCTAGAAATGCGATGATGGACTAGAACAGGTGTGGGGGGGGGCGGTTACAGAGAGAAAGGTGGTGGTGGGGGGGAATTGGAAATATCTTTCATAGACATTATTATACCTCTCTTATCCACCCCCACCCCTCCCACACATTTTGTTAAAAATAGATGGTAGGTTCATCTCAAGTTATTGACCTCAGCGTTCTTTGCATTGATGTCCTGTGAGGGAACCTATTTACTTCATTTTATCTGTTCTCTTCTGAATGCCGTATCTGCCTCTTGTGCTGGCTGATGGATTAAACAATTTGTGTTAATTGCAGAGAAAACCAAAGGGAGATGGGGAGCTATTGTAATCACCAAAGCTTGGAAGTAGTTAGCTATTTATGAGTAATTCTTTTCCATAACTAGAATATAATTAATTACATGGTGGTTGTGACTAAATCACTATTATGATTATTACTTTTAAGTTACTTTTATAACTTTGCTGGAGGTAGAGTTGCCATAATTCTCTCCCACAAAACCGTGACAGACGTATATTTGACCAAAATAGGTGGGTTATCTAAAAAATAGCTTTTTGAAAAACAAACATAATATAATGATAGCTATAAAACACTTTCAAATTAAATATGTCAACATATAAATGAATTTATTTACAACAGTTAATTCTTACTATAAAATAATTTGTTGTACTTCTGAGAAGTCGTGTCATGGTCAACTCTTAACGTTCTCAGTTCCAAGAATCATGTTCCAACTCATTTGATGGTGAAAGTTCGAATTTATTTTAATAGTGTGTTATAATACACAATCAGTAAGTTTTAAAAATCCAGGACTTTAACATGATTTTTATTGAACTGGCCAGGACAATTTTTCTGACCTTAAATCCAGGACAATCCTGGTTTTCCGGGACGTATGGCAACCCTAGGTGGAGGAGGACTGTCACATCGCTCCAGCACTAGCTAATGTTGCTTAATGGAAATCTGTGGATAATTATTTCAAATCCAGCAGCAATGGCCTATTTTTGTTACTTTTATGAAACAGGATAAAAATGCAGTTATGTCTTCTCAAGTTGCTTCTAGGTTGTGGAAACCATATGAAAAGTTGTTGTCATTAATAGCCTTGCTCAAATTGTGCAAATTCAAAGTCATGGTTTCTTTTACTGGGCCAGTCTTCCTCTTTTCTACTGCATTTAATTTTATTTTTTAACATTGTTGCCTTTCTCAGTAAACATGGTCGTCTTACAATGTGTCCAAAGTACAGTGGCACCTCAAGTTACGAAATTAATGCATTCCTCGGGACAGTTCATATTACGAAAAATTCGTAACTCAAAATGTGGTTTCCCATAGGGATGCATTGAAAATCTTCTTTCTGACCTCCGGAACGGATTAATTGGTTTTCAGCGCATTCCTACGGGAAACCGCATTTCGAGTTATGAATTTTTCACAATTTAAATCCGTAACTCGAGGCATTATTTTCAATGGATTTCCTTTCATAACTCAAAAATTACATTACTCGTGACCTTCGTAATCCGAGGTTCAACTTACAGTAGCCTCAATTTAATCTTTTTAACTACTGGTGACTATCCAACAGGAATATAGTACCAAATGGATGACTTATTTTATTTTATTTTGAGTCTAGTGACATATCCTTACACTCGATTCTTTCTAATTTCTTCTTAAATGCCTTTCTAAGGTTCAGTCTTTTTCTGATTTCTGCACTTAATGTAATGATTTCACTGAAGGGTGGGAAACATTTAAACTGCTTCTATTTCTTCATTTTTAGCAGTAAAATTATGTAAACTTTCTGTAGTTCTGTCCTTTGCCATCTTAATAGCCTGCTATAATCCTGTCAATGCCCTTCTTCAATCTTCCTCAGTAGTTGTTTTAAGTCACAACTATTGTCTGCCAGTAATACGATACCTTTAATTGATGACTTCTCCATCAGTTTTCTTCATTCCTCTTTTCATCTAAATCTAATTCATCTTATTTTTTATGTTCTGTATGTAGATAGCTAGGGAAATGAAATCCAGCCTTTTGTGACACTTTTGGCAATAGGAAACCAAGGTTTTCAGCATGTTCTCCATGTTTTTGTGATCCACACTGTTAAGGCTTTCCAGTAATCTCCAAAGCACAAACTGATATGTTTTGTGGATTTTTTTTTATATACTCCGCTAACAAGCCTTTATTTGCAATATGGTTTCTAGTACCTCCTTTTTGGAATCCAGCTTCAAAACTTTCATTTCTCCAGAGGGTGTTGGACAGTGAGTACAGTACCTCTGAAGGGAAGGATTTGGGGTACAGCCCTGAATTTATGTGCTATTCTCATCCCAGCTTTCTCTAGCAACTTCAAGGCACATGGCTCTTCTTCACATTATCCTTACACCACCCAGAGTGGGATACCACCCAAATGGGTGCTATAGGAATGTAATAAATAAATAAACAAACAAACAATCCTGTAAGGTCCCAGCAAAGGCTAGATCCCAGATCTCCCTAATCCCAGCACACTTGAACCATCACAATATGTGTTTCTTTATCTCCTTATTTCTTTTTTCATTTCACACCCTCACACTCCCACAACATCTATAAAGATTCCTGTTCTTTCTCTTTCCAGTAGTCTTGCATGTTATGCATTTCTTAGCTGGATTCTCCAGGCATAGGCTGCAGAACTTAATTTTTTTGTACCTTTTCTTTCCCCCCCCCCCCCACACCTACCCACCCACCCACCCACCAACATAGCAATGTTGGGAGCTTGGTAATTTCGTCTGGCATTTCTTTCCTTTGTAGCTTAGAATGAAGCAAAGGTTCGAAGCCTCTGCATTCCAGTTCAACAACTGCTCCAAAGTCTGTCTCTCTGGGCCAGGGCCAGTTTTTCAGCAGAGCAGGTGCTTCAGGTTGAGTGTTGACATCTACTCGGCATCTTTGGCATGCAAGACCGAATGGGTTCAGGGTTAGAATTTAGCAGAGGCATAACAAAGGTCTGCACTGTGGGCGTGGCCATGTGACTGGGTGGGCATCGCCTGTTGGTCATGAGACTGCTCTTCACTATAGAGCTATGAAAATAGAAGCCTCTTCTATTTTCATCCTTCTATAGCAAACCTCTGAAGCCATTTTCCCCCTTCGCCCAAGGCTTTTCCGGGGCTCCGTTTCACCCTGAAGCGCATCCCCAGCCACTCCGGCGTGGCTGGGGATGTGCTTTGGGGTGAAACTGAGCCCAGAAAAGCCTATGATGAAGGGGGAAATGGAGCCAGCCCCCTCCGAAGCTTCTAGGTAGAGGTGGGTGGGACAGGGATGTGGCTGGGCCAGCCATTTTTACTACCGGTACGCACGTACTGCTCTGATCCGGCTCATGCCCATTACTGGGTCTACAGCGCATTCTTTACAGGATCAAGAAATATATCTGGACTTCCAGATGTTGGATTCCAGATCACTTCCTCATTTGCCATCAGCTGTTCTGACTGTGGCTGCTGACAGCTGGAATCTGAGAACATCTGGAAACATACTCCTTGACACTTCCCGCTTTAGTCCCATTATCTCTAGTTGAAACATCTTTGGGAAGCCTGCTATGTGAGGAGGAACCTGCTTGCTAGATAGCTAGACCAGAGGTCTGACTTAAAAGACCCCATCGTAGAGTATGCACATAGAGAGTTTCCAGTCCTCAGGAGAGTGTATCTATATCATACACTTACAGCAATGTGATTGATTTTAATTGTGATTGC
The DNA here is from genome assembly GCA_035047305.1 of Bradypodion pumilum. Taxonomy (NCBI): domain Eukaryota; kingdom Metazoa; phylum Chordata; class Lepidosauria; order Squamata; family Chamaeleonidae; genus Bradypodion; species Bradypodion pumilum. The sequence continues at coordinate 7,889,150 of JAWDJD010000015.1, forward strand.
AGTAGTTCCAGAGACACAAAGTTCTCTACCCGATTAGACTAGATTAGATTATTTTATTTGTTTCTGGTAGTAATGAGCCGTATTATCTCCACATTCACACGTTGTTGTCCACCGGCAGCCCCCACTTGAACATGTTGGGCTTTCATTTAGGGACTCCAACCCTCAGCCTATTCAGGGTCCTCCAAGTGACGTTGGGGAAGTCGAGTTCCTCAGACATAGCCTCCTTTAATATTATTCTTTGCCCTGTGAGCTTCTTCCTCTGTTTCCTAATTTGGTTTCGCCCACTTGTGTATCCTCAAGAATGTTTGTTCTTGCCATAAAGCTCTTCCTGGATCTAAGCCAGCGGACTTCAGGCTCATATCCATCAGAGGATGTCGAGGGTCCTTCTCTTGCTTAGTTCTCTCGGCATCCGCTGCTACTTCTCTCCTGATCTTCGGTGGATACCAAATAATATATTTAAATATTCAATTCCAAGTCCCTCACCAGATTGTAACTTACGGTGAAGCAGTGGTGGATAACATGGAATCAAAATGTGGTTGTGTAGTACAATGCACTCTTCATTGACAGCTTCAGAGTTGAGATTCCTCCCCTTGCAGATGCTTAGGAGACAAGGAAGAAGGGAGCTAGAAGCAGACGCTCTTTCACACCAGGCAAGGACCAGTGCACAGCTTCCAAAGAAGTTACTGATTTCAGAAGAGGTATTACTGCAGGGAAGGGGGTGGGGTTGTGATTCCTAGCAGGCACGGGGGTCTCTTGTTCACCCCCAACTGTTTCCCCAGTTTTGGAATCGATCTTGGAGAGCAAAATCCACTGAACCAGGAGAAAAGCTGGAAGCAGAGACTAGGACAGTCTCCTTGGCTGTGGTTGCTTGACAGACTGAAGGGCAGGCCTTTTGGGCAGTTCTCAACATTTTAAAGCTGGGGGCCTGGTCACGTTCCCTCAGACGCCATAGCTGTCAAGCTTTGGATTTGGAAATAAGGAAAATTTTCTGGCAAATACAGGATACTTGACAGCTATGCTTATCCTGTGCTGCCCCCCAATGGCGGCAATAGAGCATTGCAGTCTAATTAATAAGGGATGACTGCGGGAAAGAGGGTAAAATAAGGGGGTTTCCTGGCAAATAAGGGATACTTGACAGCTATGCAGACAGCTTCGGGGGCTGGACGGCCATTTTGCCCTTCCTCCACCACATGGCACTTCCTGGTGTGGTGGAGGCAGCTGGGTTTGCAGATTGTTGTGCCCTCTAAATTCTTGCACTTCCAAAGCCCTAGTCACCATATTGACAACACCTTATGACTCTATTACAGGGCTCCTCAACCTCTTTCAGTCACAGGACGGATCATGCCTCCTCAGATAGGTGCTACTGGTAGCAGCAGTAGCAGACCACCCCTGAGACACCCACCACCACCCACATCACTGCCACCAGCAACCACCCCGACTCACCCAAAACTCCCCCTGTCAGCGGCGGGACCACCCCGAGCCCCCAACACTGCCACCGCCGCTGCCAGGACCACCCCACAGCCCCAAACATTCACACACACACTGCTTACTAGCCTGGCATGGGTGAAGGAGGGGTCCTGTCTGTCCTTGCCTGCGCTCGGCCAGAGCGGCCCCCAGGAAAGACGCAGGAGATCACGGGCTTCTGCTTCCGCTGCCTCGATCCTTGTTCCCTGCGCTTGGCTTGGCGTTTCCCTAATGGTGCTCTGTAGCAGGGCGGATGTTTCCTTACAACATCTGCCCTGCTATGGAGCGCTGTTAGGGACTCACCAAGCCAAGCAGAGGGAACAAGGATCGAGGTGGAGGCAGGAGCAAGGCCAGAATGGAATGGTGCTGTGGCCGGATCTGGCCCACGGGCCGTAGGTTGAGAACTCCGTGTTTCTACTACTGTGTCTCCAGATGCTGTTTGCTGTGGACTAGCAATTTAATGTTCTTAAACTTGAGGTCACTCAGGGATGAGGCATCCCTTTCAAAAAGAAAACTGTTCTTCCAGCAGTTCTTCAAATAAAGGATCATCTTTAATTGAAAAAGAATAAACATAGACTTCAAAGAGAGAAGGTACTGTGATTCTGATTTGTTTGCTTTATCGATTTCTTAGATGCTTTTCAAGAGCCTAATTGTCCAACGCTTGCTTGCAGAATCAAAAACAAAATATCAAACACATTAATAAATGTTAAAAAAATCCACACTGACATATAAGCCACTTAAAAGTGTTACTAAAAATAACCAGAATAAGAATCCTTGGGGAAAGGCCAGACGTTTATTATTTAAGGAAAGTCGGCGATGGTGTTTCCTGTTTTTGGTCCCCCTCTTAGGGAGCTCTGTGGTTCGACTTTTGACAGCAAGCTGTTGCTGTCTGCCAGCTGTCAACACTATTCAGAGGGAGGCGGGATGCCATACCAGTCGCAGGTTTCCTCCGTGATCCCTCGCAGTGGCTTTATAAATAGATGGTAATTCATACAAGGATCTTGAGCCTGAGATTCCACACATTGCTCCCTAAAGCCTTCCAACAAGTGCATCTCTGCAGAGTCACTGAGCCTTCAGTAATGGGCTCTCAGGCGAGGCTGGCATCTCCAGGTGAAGCTTTTACTTATCTTTAGGGGTATTCATAGTACTGTTTTACATACTCATTTGGGAATACAGTGGACCCTCGATTAATGTCGCATTCGAATAGCGTCATTTCCGCTTACCGATGCGTCGTCACTCGCCACGTGACTATCCGCACAACGACGAAAAACTGCACAACGACGTTTTCCCTATAACAACACTACTTGGGGAACCAAGCAACGTCGTTATGTGAGGGTCTGCTGTAGATGCTTTATAGCTAACTGGATAGCTCAGTGGTTTAGGTATCTGGTTGTAAAGCCTGAGGTTAGGAGTTCAATTCCCCGACTGTGTCTCCCGGGAGAAAGAGCCACGCTGTATAGCCTTGGGCATGCTGCACAGTCCAAAGCACACACACACACATACACCCCAGGAAGGGAATGGAAAAACCACTTCTATATGGGTGAGCCCATTGGCATATGGTTATTTCCAGACTAGTTAGGCTGTGGCCTACTGATTGTTCCTAGCTGTATGAGCTTATTCTAAGGAGACAGGGAACCAGAAAGGGAATCATCTCCTTGTATGCTTAGGATGATTCCTGGCAAAGGAATCAGGTCCAAAAGCCCTACCATATTCATGGAGGAGTGGAATCCAGATGTTCATAGAATAATAGAATGGGAAGGTGCCTGCGAGGCCATTCAGTCCAACCCGGCTCGATGCAGGAATCCAAATTAAAACATTTAACAAAGATGGTTATTCAATTTTCTCTTGAAGGCCTCCAGCATTCAAGCGCTCTCCACCTTTTGACGTCATGGGTTCCACTGTCGTACTGCTCTATCAGTGAAGAAGTCCTACCTGATATTCAGTCTCTGGCTTCCTGTAGTTTGAGCCATTAAGTGTCCTGCAATCGGGTGATGATGATGACAGGTGCTGTCATATTGTTGTCTTCCATTAGTAAACTTAAGTTATTTGTGGTCCTTGTGAAGCCACACTAATGGGTTAACTTCATTGCATGCACAGTTAACCCATTAGTGTGGCTTCACAGGCAACCACTCAACACCTGCCCTTTTCCCACCACATTTTTTAAAAAACAATATCTTGTTTCTTCCTTGCACATTCACACGCATTTATGGAGGAAAGGTGCAAAGGCCACGTGGCACTTCACCCGTTATCTACCTTTTTTAAAAAAAAAAACTCATCTTGTATGCAAAAATAGAGACAACTGCTGGAACATTTTGTGTACCTGCTGGGTGGGTGGATGGATGGATGGAGGGAATTGTTTTTCACCTGGCTCTGAATTATTTTGTTAGCTTGCCAGGTATATCCAGTTGGGAAGGTCTTGCATGTATTTTGAGCAGTCTTTTCAGTCCAGCAGTTCTACACTGACCCCCTGCAACCCAAGAGGCAGTACATAAAGTGTCACAGTGAACTTAAAAATAGTGTGCTGTATTTCCTCCCCAGACTGTGATGGCGAACCTTGGTACTTCAGATGTTCTTGGACTTTAATTCCCAGAAGCCTAAGCACTGTGAATCCACATGAATGGGTTTACTGTGATTCATCCAGCCTGCGCTGCCCTCGTCGCTCCTGGAAGCGGAAGTAAAATGCGTCCGAACGGAGGAAGGGTTAACTCAGAAGAGCTTTAACCGTACGGGTGCGCCTTACTTCTGCTTCTGGGAGCAACAAGGGCATCACAGGCTGCATGAATCACAGTAAAACCATTTGTGTGGATTCACAGGATGCTTGGGCTTCTGGAAATTGAAGTCCAAGAATATCTGGAATGCCAAGGTTCGCCATCACAGCCCCCACCCGATGGTGCTAAACAAGTAGCAGCAGGTGGCATCTCAACGGATACACCTCTAGTTCTTTGTCACCACCAGCCATGAACAAAGAGAGACTGAAGAACTGAAGCTGTGGGTGTTTTCCAGAGGGCAGGGTGGCCTTCCTAAGTCCCAGAGTGGCTTTCCAAAGAGGAAAACTGGTTGTGATGGAAGGTGATAGCTCAGTTGAGGAAGTCCCAGTTGTGCTTTATGTCTTTTGAGTTATTAAAGAGTCACATGATGCTGCGGGGTTGGGGGACACCCTATAATGGTTCTTCTTTGTGTCTCTGTTGCATCCTTCTGGATTGACCTGATTAACTGTGAGAACAAATTCTCCGATAAGCTGATCAATAACACAGGTTGCTTCTCTTCCTATGTTTGTAGGGCGAAGTTCTGGTCTCGGAACAATGATTGCAGGTAGAAAACGTTCCTTCCTCTCTAAGCTTATGCAGCCATCATTTTAAGGGCCTAAAATACATTATATCATTAATTATGTGATTGTCCACCAGAATTGGCTAGCCGTAACCAATCTTTGTGTAATGTAAAGTTAGCATAGAGAACTGGTGAAGGATGGTGGATCATGTCATTTTTTGCAATTTGCTGTATGTTTGTGTAAAACTGTTAATAAAGAGAACTGCTGGGAGTAGATACCCTGTTTCCCTGAATATAGGACCTCCTCCCATAATAGGACACCCCCCCCTTTTTTTCCCCTGCCTTTGAAATATAAGGCTCCATTCAAAAATAAGACCTCCTTACCTCCTGGCTATAAGGCGGCCGGTGTGGCCCATAAGAAAGTCTGCCGCTTCAGAGTCTCGATTGCCTCCCCGCTCACAACCAAGAGAAGTTTCCCCTGGTGAGAGCGGGATCGAGACTCCGACGCAGCAGGCCTTCTTATGGGCCACGCCGGCTGCCTCACAGCTGAGGCCAGTCTTGATCGCGCTTCCCCACTCACAACCAAGGGAAGCGTCCCTTGGTTGTGAGTGGGGAAGCGCGATCGAGACTGGTGGTCTTCTTCATAGAAAAATAAGACATCCCCTGAAAATAAGACCTTGTGCTAATTTTGGAGTTTTAAAAAATATAAGACAGTGTCTTATATTCGGGGAAACACGGTAGAGAGAAAAGATGGAGAGGAGGGGAGAAAAGACTCCGAAGTACCCAGCTAGCCCCCCACATATTGTGTCTCATCATTCTGCTGGTCAGAATCCCATGTAGTAGGTCGCTACATGTCTCCTCTTTTCATCAGATACACCTTGCGGTGACATCCATTGTTAAGAAAGCCGTGTCCCATTTAAAGGCCGTCCCACAACTGTGAGGGACGCTGCATTTGGTGTTCTCTAGCACCAGGAAATGCATATAAAGCAGGTGCAAATGTTAATATCTCAGTGGGACCAAGAATTCCCTAGCAAAATCCAATTCAATCAAATCTCGATTCGTCGTCGCCTTTAGCGCAAATCAACTGAACTCCAAAATGTTCTATCCTTTGCCTTCTGTTTCCATCTCTGGCCGAACAGTGTTACCATCGACTCATCCCATCATTTTCAGGGTCTGTCTGGTGATCTTTTGTGGTTCCTTGGTATCCAGTCTGTTAGCTGGCAGGTCCATCTGTTATCCTTTAGGCCTGCTCTTCTTTTTGCCACATATAGTTCATCGACCACATCACACAGAACAGCTCTTTGGTGAATTCCTTATTGCTGACCTTATCCCTGATTGTTACTCCACACAACTTCTTTGGGTTACTGCCAGTTTTTCTTCCTCTGATTTTGCCTATGTTTTGGTTGCATACAACATTGCTGGTAACACTATTGTATTGAATACATTTGCCCTGATATTTATTGGCAGATTGTCATCTGGTCAGCTTATATTAAAGACAATCCAAGTTGCTTTGTGTCTTCTTATCCACTCACCACATGGTATGTTGTCTGGTTGGATTTGTTGACCGAGGTAGACATAATCAGTGGAATAATTTCCAAAAATAGCATTATGTTTGTTAACACATCTGCTGCCTTGTCTTCCTACCCTAAATGTATGCAGAATAATGCTTTTTCTAACTAGATTGTAAGGCAAAGGATGCCACTTCTGGTTCCAGTTAATACAGGCACTCTTTGGTAAGTAACCGTTACTTTTAACATCCCAAAGGGTAATTGTCTTATATAATTGCCATTATTGCACTACACAGTCCTCTGAAAGTTTGTGACCCTCTCTCATTTTCTATATACGGTATCTCTCATTTTCTATATATCTCACTTTATCTGCTCCACCCTATTAAACAGGACCAAAATGCATAACTATGGCTTCAATATTATAATTCATACGTCAGAGAAGCTGGCTCTTTTGGAAGCTTCAAATCTGATGTGTTTTTGATGAAACAGCCTAACACAGCTAAGTCCTTGGATATGTTTTTCTTAATGTAGTGCATTTTGAAACCCAAGTTTGTGTAATGTAAACTCCGAATCCTTTCCCTCTCGCTCTTCAGCACTCTTTTATGGGGTGGGTGGTTTTAAGTATTTTATGATGATGGTGTTTTTAACATTTTACATTGGTTCATGTATGTTTTATCTGTTATTCAATTTGTTTTATGATTGTGAGCCGCCCTGAGTCGGTCTAGGCTGAATTGAATTGAATTTCAAACAGAATAGGTGCAGTTGATCTATAGGAAGGTGGTAAATTGAGGCTCTTTGGTTTCACTGATTCAATGGATGTTTTAGTCAGATGCTAAAACAATTGCAAGAAGTGTTCGTTTTGAAGGGTAATTGAGTTTTAGTTCATAGATTCATTTGAATCTGAGTAAATCACCTGTAAGAATAAATCAAAATTAATTTATCCCTTTCCCTCTTCCTTCCCCCATATTATTATCTCTTTGTTGTATTTTGATAAGTTGAAAGACCACTTTTTGCTTTTACCCCTTTGCACAGAATTGCTTGTTTAAAAAAAAAAACAGATCACTGTTATCTTTGAAAATTCTGCTTTATTCTTTTTCTGTGTGTGTTTGTGTTTATTTTTTTAATGCAAAGGTGCTGCTCTTTTTTTAAAATATACTTTTTTTAAAAAAAGTGTCTGGATTTTATACATTTTCTTTTTTAAAAAAAATTCACAGTATTTTTACAAAGACCGAAGACAGTTCTTATTGCATTTCCAGGCAATCCTTTTCCTCCCCTCACAAAGGAAGTGGTTTATAATAAGATTCTCACTACCACCCTTCTTCTAATTTATGGATGCAGCCATCCATTATCATTACCATTTCTTTCTTCCCCTCTAATTCCTCTAACACAGTGGTTCCCACACCCCACTGAGGGACTTCAATTCCCAGAAGCCTAAGTCAGCACATTGGCTGATCAGTGCTTTGGGAAATTGACGTGGGCTTCTGGAAATCCAAGTCCAAAAAACAAAGATTGGGAAACACTGACTTAGATCAGGGGTTCTCAACCTACAGCCCGTGGGCCTAATTAGGCCCGCAGCACCAATTAATCCGGCCTGTGGTGGGGACCTAGGCACCGCTGGAAGCTGTCCCCCCCCCCGCCACCGGAAGTGCAGAAAATGCGGTGAAAAATTACAAAGACATGGTGAAAATGTTCCGCCCCTCTCCCTGCCACCATGGGAAGTGGCGGAGGCTGCCAGAAAATGCCGTTATTACGCCCATCACAGAAACCAGAAGTGCCCAAACTCCACATTTTTGCTGCAAAACATGGCAAATTACAAAAATGCAGCAAAAATGTTCTTCACCCCCTCCGCCGCCGCCATGGGAAGCAGCAGAGGCTGCAAAAGCAGCTGAAAAACACCGCGATTGCTCCTGCCACGGCGGAAACCGGAAGCGGCAGGAGGAACCACGCCGCCGGCCCACACGGTTGTTTCAGGGGTGGGTCCGGCCCGTGGCACGAAAACATTGGCCTCCCCTGACTTAGATCCTTTGAGACGCCTTCTATGTCAGGAGGAACCTGCTTGCTAGATAGCTAGACCAGAAGCCTGTCTTAAAAGACACCATCATAATGTATACACATAGAGTTTCCAGTCCTCAAGAGAGTGTATCTGTATCATACACTTACAGCAATGTGGTTGGGAAACACTCCATAAACATTTAACAAATAAAGACTATACTAATTGGTGCCTTTCAAGAGCTAAAAGCCACGTCTTAAATAGGCTTCTTCAAGTCACAGTGCTCAAGTGCAAAATTGATGTGCAGGTGTCTGTCTAACAAAGACAGAGGAGGTTCCCCAGTATGATGGTAGTAGAGGATGGTTTCCGCGCAGACCATTTTCCACCATTCTTCCTGCCCCCGTTCGACAGAGCATTACTGGCTCTACATTGCAAAACTGACAATTCAAAAAAGAAGACAGGTACATTTTCTAAGGCAAAGAATCTCCCCACCTGACACACTCGGGGGGAGACGTTATTTCCCCCAAGTTCTCCTATCAGGCAAGGCTATGGAGACAACGGCATTTTGAAACATCCCCGCCCACCTTGGTTCATGGTGAAAGGTAATGGGAGTTGTAATCCCCAAACAGGATCTGATTCATTACCACCCCTTTAAGTAGTAGTACTTTAGTAGTAGTAGTTTAAGTGGCAGCATTCTGTTAAGCTTGTCTGTCGTACCTGTCTGTGGTTGAGTTGTTTTGGAGAGGCAACAGCACATAATGCTCTAAGCAAGGGTAGATTCTTTGTGGCCTCCCCGGACCATTGGCAGTGATGGGCATCAGCAGGTTCGCACCGGTACGTGCGTGCCGGTAGTAAAAATGGCTACACCCTCCCTCCTCATCATCATCCTTGAAGAGGCTTCGGAGGGGGCTGGCTTCATCAAAGGCTTTTCCTGGGCTCCGTTTCACCCCAAAGCGCATCCCAAGCTTCTCCGGAGTGACTGGGGAGGCATTTTAGGGTGAAACAGAGCCCTGGAAAAGCCTGTATCTGATTCTGAATATTGGCTCTCATCATGGCGATTAGCCATGAAAGCTCTCTGTTATAACTGCAGAAACCATGTGTCTTTCTCACGCCATCCCATCAACCATCGTTGTTTGTTGTTTCCAGATCTTGTGTGTGTGTGTGTGTGGCTGTGCATTGGATTAACTCTGCCCTTAGCAATAGTGCAGCCTGGTCTTGACAGATCATACTTTCACACACCAAAACCAGGAAGCGAAAGCAGTTTGGAGGGACCCAAAAGGTTAAAAAGACCAACCAAGCCTGTCCTGCCCTTCAAATTTATTTCTTTTTTAAATCAAATCCTGTGGTTACGTACACTAACGCTCCCAAAGCAACTTCGCCAGGAAGGACTGCTTGGGACTCTGTGAAACAACTGAGTAGTAATCCACACACTGGTTCAGTGCAAGGAGCGTTGGCGGCAACATGGTTCCCGGTTGCAAATTGTGGGCATATTTTTGGTGCAGTATCAGTGTGACCTTCAGAGCTGCAGCTGTCTAATCCCACAGGCCTGATTACAAATCCTGGGATTTTGCTGAGGAAAAAACTGACTTTCAGGCTTAATTTATTTTTTTCTTCCTCTTAACACCCCCACCCCCGCCGCCCTGAGGTTGGTGTGAATTTTGGATGTTAGTGCAGTGTCGTCCTCCGACAAATTCTGGACATAACACTTTTGTTTGAGGAAAGAGCCTAAATACTAGGATAAAACTATCTGGAAATCCTTCCCAAAGCAGGCTGGCTGGGTGCACTCAGGGAAGCATTGTCCAAAAAAAGCAACTGTTCCAAGCTGCTTAAATAATTACACTTGTACACTACCCCGGCTTCAGAGGTTCGCTATAGAGTGATGAAAATAGAAGAGTGGCTGGGGATGCACTTTGGGGTGAAACGGAGACCAGGAAAAGCCTTTGATCAAGGGGGAAATAGAGCCAGCCCCCTCCCAAGCCTCTTCTAGGAGGAGGAGGTCGGTGGGGTGGGGAGGAGAGTGGGGCCAGCCATTTTTACTACCGGTACGCACGTACCGGTGCAAACCTGCTGATGCCCACCACTGCCTTGATCCCAGTCAGGATCGAATTCACAATGTTCTGGCTGCAATGCAACAGTTTAACCACCTTAGAAGAGTAGGTGTGAGCTCCTGGGAATCAGGAAACCATGCAACTATGGCTCCAAAGGCGAGCCAAGTTCTCATCATCATCATTATCATCCCTTTTCAAGAGATAAGAACACAGCAAAGAAACACCAATCCCATAACCTCCTGCCTGAAATGGCATACCCTTAAGAACATAAGAAGAGCCTTGCTGGAAGAGGCCACAGGAGCCCATCCAGTCCAGCATTCTGTCTCACACAGTGGCTCACCATGTGCTTCAGGATATTCCCAAGCAGATGCCTTCACCTGCTTAGGATTCCCTGGAAATGGCATTGGGAGATATCCTGCCTATCTCTCCAACCCGGATCCATAATTATAGCCATTGATACCCTTGTCCTCCATGAACTTGTCTAATCCTTTCTTAAAGCTGTCAAGACTGACAGCTGTCACCACTTCTTCTGGCAGGGAGTTCCATAGACCAGTGATCCTCTGGGTGAAAAAGTACTTTCTCTTATTTGTTTGAGAACTAGTACCCAAAAGTTTCATGGAGTGTCCCCTAGTTCTAGTGTTGTGCGATAGGGAAAACAGTTTTTCCTTATCTACTTTGTCCACACCGTGCATCATTTTATGAACTTATACCCTTCCTTATCTGTTCTAGCCAACTATTTATGCAGGGGTGGTGGGGTGGGTTCACAATCCCATAAATTCTGGATCCTGAAGCATTTGTTGTACCTTCTCTTCCAATCCCTGCTGGGAAACCTGTGTGGACCAAAGGTCCCTTGGGACTATTAACACCCAATTCCTCCTGGTTAAGTGCATAACAGAACAAGCAGCACATGGAGGGGGAGGGGGATCATGCAGCAATAGCAGCTGCTGCTGCTGCTCTAACCACAAATCTCTGATGATATGCCCAGTGCAAAGGTACTATTGTAATATTATAGCATTAATGCTCTCTCAATGCAAAAGTGAACATTTTGCAATTTTCCAAATGGAGCGGGGGAAAAAAGATAAAGACCGCCTCCAAATCCTAATCCAAAACATATATTTCATGTCGTGTCTCCAATTCCTGCTGAAGAAGGAACCAGTGGTGGGTGGGCATCAGCAGGTTCGCACCAGTACGCGTGTACCGGTAGTAAAAATGACTGGCCCCACCCACCTCGTCCCGCCCACCACCACCACCTCCTCCTAGAAGAGGCTTTGGAGGGGGCTGGCTCAACTTCCCCCTTCATCAAAGGCTTTTCCTGGGCTCCGTCTGACCCCAAAGCACATCCCCAGCCACTCCGAAGTGGCTGGGGAAGCGCTTCGGGGTGAAACAGAGCCCTGGAAAAGCCTTGGACAAGGGGGAAATGGCTTCAGAGGTTCACTATAGAGTGATGAAAATGGAAGAGGCTTCTATTTTCATAGCTCTATAGCGAAGAGCAGTCACATAGTCAACAGGCCTTGCCCACCTAGTCACATGGCCACGCCCACAGTGTGCTAGGAATTTTTTTTATGCTCTCCACTGGAAGGAACCCTATAATACTCTGATCCTAAACAAGTGGTCTTGAAAGGGTTTCCCAAGCAAAGTTCTGTTCTGGTGTCTCCCAGAAATAAACTATGTCTCATGGCGAAGCTTTCTTCCTATTTAAAAATAATGCATCTCTTTCCGTCTTCCTTTCTGTTCTTTGAAATGTTTCATGTGGTGTTGCCCTATCTTGGGTTAGCCAAGATTTTATAATCTTGTTCTTCTACCCAGAACATTTTGAGTGGTATGATTAGGGCCTGTTTTTATCTTGGAAAGGCAGATGCTGAACAAATCAGAAAATGCCCATGTATATATATATTCTGACTACCAAAGGCCACTCGGGCCAGGTGACCCTGCTATGGTAATAGAGTAGACCCTACTTCCAGTGACTCAATGCTGAGTGTCAGGCGGCGGTTAACTAACCTGACAACCCTAAGGACTAAATGGCTTGGGCGCCAAAGCCCACAGGAAACATTGATGGTCCCCAAGTGGATTAAATCCAACTTAAATCCATCTTGATGGAGAGCAGCAGCTTCATCCATACTGGCCTGGGGCTCAGGCCATACGTGCCAAAGGGGCTCAGGACCAGACAGGGACTCACGGAACTGGATCAGTGGTACTATGGGTGTCACGCTGCCGTGCGGAAGGCAGATGAAAGGCCACGGCATTATATTCTCAGGACAGTCTTCATGGGTGAGTTACTTGGGAACATTCAAAATATTTCTTCTTCTTCTATTAACCCAGGTTACTCTCACATCAAAGTTATTTCAGTCATCCAGACTTTGGGGCTTTCCCCCTCCAATTACCAAAAGCAAAGTTTAACACAGTGATTGGACGCAACACGAATTCTGCGCTGTATTATCCAGCAACACTGTTCCCTGTGGCCAAGAGTCTTTCATGTTTTAGCTCTGAAGGAAATCCAGTATGCCAAAGGTTCCTTCCAACACTAAAATGTTCCTGCTTGCAGACTTGGTCTGCAAAATAAATGGGAGGGGGACACACAATGAGGGAGATTACTGAGAAGTATAGGTCATTGCCCATATCCACAGTTTCAGTTATCTGCGGGTCTAAAAAAATCTTCAATACAAAATCTTCAATAATATGTATTTCTATGGTGCATTACCAGATCAGGCCACTAGAGGCAACTGTGCATTATAAAATATAGGGTTTGCTGTTATCCATGGTTTCAATTTCTGCAGTAGGTCATGAAACATCCCCCACAGTTTGTTTGTTTTTTGGGGGACATACTGTTGCTTATTCATCTTTTTTGTTAGTTTTTCTTGCTGTGAACAGCGAGATAGGAATAGGTATAATACTAATTTCCTTTCTCTTATTTATCATTCCTATTTAGAAAAGCAGCTGTACCTATTTTGCCTAAACAAATGAAAATCGGAAGGAAATGTACTTTCTAACTGTTTAGAAAGTACATTTTATATACCATTTAAGTATATAAAAGCCTTCTCAGACTCACAGGAAGAGAAGCTAACAGTCAACAGATGATTTAGTACTCAGTGGAGGCAATAAAGCAGGTTGAACCTGCAAACAAAATGTTCAATTAAAGGCTTCGATGCTTTTAAAAACACCTGAAAACCTCCAAAATGAGTAACAATCAAATTACCGCTGCAAATTGGGTGGGAGTGGAGATGGGAAAGCTACAGAAGAAAAAAAACTGGAAAGCTGCTGGTTTATCAGTGCCATAATCTGGATTTTCTGTTAAAAAAAACCTGAACACCAAATTTAAGGATAAATTTTGGTGTGAAAGCAACCAGCATTCATAAATGTTGCAGACAGGCAGAAATGAAACAGGTTCAGTTCAGCTTTTGTCGCTGCACCTCCGTACTGCGGTACACTTTACCACTGGAGTTTTAGCCCGCAATTTCAGTTTGAAAGGGGCAAAAGCTGGCAAGCCACCTCCAGAAGTTTACTTTGGTAAGAGCAGGTTGCTTACCTGTAATTGTTGTTCTTCGAGTGGTCACCTGTGAAGCCACACAAATGGGTTTACTACGCATCAGCATATGCGCCATAGCTGTCAAGTATCCCCTTTTGGCTGGGAAAAACCCTTACTTTACCCTCTTTCTCACCGTCATCCCTTATTAATTAGACTGCAATGCCCTATTGCCACCATTGGAGGGCAGCACAGGATAAGCATAGCTGTCAAGTATCCCTTATTGGCCAGGAAAACCCCTTATTTTACCCTCTTTCCCACCAACATCCCTTATTAATTAGACTGCAATGCCCTATTGCTGCCATTGGAGGGCAGCACAGGAAAAGCATAGCTGTCAAGTATCCCGTATTTGCCAGGAAATTTCCCTTATTTCCAAATCCAAAACTTGACAGGTATGATATGCGCAGTAAACCCATTCCTGTGGATTCACAGGGGACCACGAAAAAGAACATCAGATCACTCTTGTTTGCACTGAAAACAAAATGTTGTTTTTTCTTTTCTTAAAATTTAGTAAGGAAACAAGATGTTTTCTTCTTTCCTGTCTTGTTTTCTCACCCTTTCCCCCCCCCCTTTTTTTTTAAATACAGCTTAAGGCAAAAGTTTGGCAATGCAAAGTATATAATCTACATAAGGCAGATTTGGGTCTGCAATTTGGAATACCTGTTACACAAAAAAAACCAACCATCTCTCACGACCATCTGTCATCACCCGAGACACGTTTTGAAATTTGAGATTTCTACTCCCGAAAATCCATTGCATTCACATCCCAGCAAATATGATCTATTTTCTCCCCTCCTCAAAATAAAATTTCCTATATAAAACTATTTCCCTCCCACCCACCACCCACCTCCTGGTGACCTAAGCTAATTTAACAAAGAATGGATTTCAAACAACCAAAGAGATGAAAAATCAAAACTTTAAAAAGCTGGAAATAAAGTGTAGGTCTGTATTTTTGTTCAGTCCCTTAGAAACTGGTTGACGCCTTAGAACATCACCAACCCAATCTTGAGAAAGGGTCCTGCCTTTTATCTTGTAGCAGTGAGATCCGTTCAGACGGGACAAGGTAGAATGGTTGCATCGTTATTATTCTTTTTTTGCCAAGTTAAAAAGTGTATCTCTGTTTTTGCTTAAATATAGGGTTTGTTTTTTTAAATATGATGTGGGATTTCCCTCCCCTTCCTCCTCCCTTCATCTCTTCCCTGGGGGAAGTGGGGGTCTCATTACCGATGCTTTGGAGGAATCACCACCAGAGGGTGCCCTTCTTTGGGCCGCCACATGAGCACCTGGGCGTCGTTGGCGTTGGGTTTGACAAGGGCACTAGGCGGTATCGGCTCGTTCTTGCCTAGGATCTGAGGGGGCTCCTGAGCAAAAGGCTCCTTCAGTTTGGCACGGTGGCCCAAAGGTTTGGTGGGGTCCACGTTGATGCCCAGCTTCATCCGCCACTTGATGGTCTGCAAGATGACTATTTCGTTGGTGGTCGTGTTGGTGGCCACCAGCCACGTGGTGAAACTCTGGTCCCGGTGGATGTGGGTAAGCTTGGCCACATTGCTGTCACTCACCGGCACCGCCCAGGTGACGCTCGGGTAGAAGTTGTCATTCATGCAGACACTGATCTTGGCTTCTTTCTTGGTGGGACCGACAATGGCAAATGTTTCCGTGGTGTTCCCGTACCACGGGTAGTTGACACCATCAGAATCGCTGATTGCTTGGATCTTACCCTCAAGGAGATCTGGCAGTTCCCAGCTTGACCTGTGATAGAAAAGAAAGTTCTTTGGATGAGAACACAGACCAGTATGTTACATCCCATGTTTCATCAGTTATCTGGAGCTGCGGTGGCTCAGTAGTTAAAAAGCTTGCCTTGTTAGCTGGAAGGCTGGCAAGTCGGCAGTTTGAGACCTGGGATTGACAGATTGAGCGCCCATCTCTGTCCCAGGTTTTAGGGACATGAAAGGAGCCTCATTTGGGCATTCCCTGAGCAGAGTTTCTCCCACAAAAATCCTTTCAATCCAGAATAATTTCTGACATGAAATTATTATTATCAGTTAACTCATTATATTAATAAAGGTAAAGGTTGTGCTTGCTCAAAATCCAGTCCTATCTAGAGTTCAGTGCTCAAGTCTGTTTATAGCCAAAGAGCTGGCACTGTCTGATTCTGCGCCTGTTTCCATGGACATGTGAAAGGCATGACTAGACACCGGAGTGCACTGAATGCTGTTACCAGGGCCTGCTGAAGTGGCACCTATTTATCTACTTGCAATTTCTTGCTTTCAAACTTCTAGGTTGGCAGGAGCTGGGACAGGAGATGGGCACTCACTCTGTTGCACAGTATTATGGTCTCGAACTGCTAACCTTCCAGTTGTCAAGTTCAGCATCTAATAATTAGGGGATGGGAAATGTTCACTCCTAGGACATTTTAGTGACTTCTTGATCTTCCACCTCACAATATATTTTCCCCAGCCAAAAAAAAAAGAGGTGCTTTGTCATTCATAGAAGTCTCCAGTAGCAATAATTCATTATGTTTAGTTCCCAAGAATACCCATTTTCCAAAACCGTGTTCCAGGGATTTTTTTTAAAAAAACTATTTGTATGTTGGGTGGTCCACATAGCCACTGCAGAGAAAAAAACCACTTTGTCTGGCTAAAAATCAGGCAGCAAATTTTTAACTCTTCCTTTTTTTCTAGTACATATTCAGAAAAAACAAAGAAGTAGAAAAGCCGCAAAGGGGAAAAAATACTGCATTTTTCGGTCTCGCAGAAGAAAACTGTTATAGCTCTGATCGATCCAGTAATTGATGAATATCTACCTGTATGACGAATCAGATAAAATTGCCCCCCTTACTCAACAGAGCAAGAGGCAATAAAATATGACAAACCCTCATACCCGTCAAGTTTTGGATTTGGAAATAAGGGAAATTTCCTGGCAAATACGGGATACTTGACATCTATGCATATCCTGTGCTGCCCTCCAATGGCGGCAATAGGGCATTGCAGTCTAATTAATAAGGGATGACGGCGGGAAAGAGTGTAAAATAAGGGGTTTTCCCGGCCAATAAGGGATACTTGACATCTATGCAAACCCTCATCTTCTGACCACAAGAAGACTTTGGCTAATATAGTTCTCTTTGGTCTGGATCCCCTTGCATGCAGAAAACAAGATGTGAGATGTTCTCCTTGACACCATGCATTTGAATTTTATGGAGGAGCCTGCATAGGTATACGGATTTTTTAACAGCCCAGAGAGACAGCAGAATCTCAAATAAATGTTTCCCTTCTGTTTACAAGAGAGTCCGTCTTTGCTGCATTGCACAGAACGTCCTAGAACAAGGTACAGTACTCGGTCCAACTCATCATAAGGGCATACCGAAGATTAATTGAAAACGGACCGTCTTAGCCAAGATAATGGCTGAAGGGCAATTCCTTCCATGTGGGAAGGCAGGAGATTGTGTGTGTGTGTGCAACGCAGAAAAAACACGGGATTGAGAAAAGCCTGGAGGATTTCGGGAAGAGGCTGAACTCAGCCAAGGCTTTCAAAAGGCTACGCATCAGAGATCATGTTAAGAAAACCACCGGCTGCTCTCCATCATGTTGCGTCTCTGGCTCTCAAAAATTCCCAAGCAGCCACCCTTCTGGGACATAATTTCATATCTCCCACTCACTCACTCACTCAACTCACTCACTCACTCACTCACTCATACACACACACACACACACACACACAAACACCAATGTAAAGCAAAAAGATAACTGTGTGTGTCCAAAACCAGAACAAAATTGTCACAAACTAGCCCAAAGTCATTCTGGGAATGCGTAATTATACTCAGGTGCAGAATTAAAAAATGAGTGGAGGAGAAAATGTTATCATCATCTGGTATTGTCTATGATTTAAAGCAGGGATTCTCAACCTGTGGGCCGGATGCTGCCCGTGGCACCATTTCATGTGGCTCCCCACCGCCTCCACCACACCAGGAAGTGCCATGTGCTGTACGAAGGGCAAAATGGCCGTCTGGCCCCTGAAGCTGTCCGAGGGAGCATGACCCGGCCCCCGGCTTACAAAAATTGAGAACTACTGATTTAAAGCTTCTAGTCCTCAATGCAGATGGAAATGGACTTGAAAGGCTACAAGCAGTTCTACAGCTAGAAAAGCTAAGGATCTACATACAGCAGAACCTCAGATAAAGTCCAAACTCCGTTCCACAAGTTTGGACTTTCTCCGATTTTGGACTTTATCTGAATCAAATGGGCGATGCATCGAATAACGTCCAGAAAATGGACTTTATCCAAGGTTCCCATACCAAATACCTCAGATAACATCCCCCTTTTTTTTTTTTGCGGTTTTGGACTTTATGCTATGCATCACGTGTGCATGAAAACCATGACTTTATCCGAATCAGACTTTATCCGAGGTACCACTGTATTAGCCATTCAGGATAAGACCAAAAATCTGTTGTTTTTGTTCTGTGTTGTTCTGTCTGCCACACAGTCAAGTCTGACCACATGGACCACAGCACGCCATGCTCCTCTGTCATTTGCCATCCTCCATAACCCAGCCAGATCTACGCCCACTGCATCAACAATGCCATCTAGCCACCTCATTCTCTGCCGCCCCCTTTTCTCCTTTTGCCTTCCATCTTTCCCAGCATCAAGGCCTTGTCAAGTGGCAGCTCCTCCATCTTTCCCAGCTCCTCCAGCACCACAGTTCAAAGGCATCTATCCAGTGGTGGGCATCAGCAGGTTCGCACCAGTTCGCCAGAACCGGTAGCAGAAATTCTAGCTGGCCCCGCCCATCCAAGTTTTGAAATAAAGTAGTCCTAATTCGGGTGCAACACAGGGTTTTCCCCCTGGCCACGCACACCATACCACACCCACAGTGTGGTAGTAAATTTTTTTGGAGCCCACCACTGCATCTATCCTTTTGCGCTCAGCCTTCCTTACGGACCAGCTCTCGCAGCCATGCATTTCTACTGGAAAGACCATTGCTTTAACTATGCAGACTTTTGTTGGCAGGGTGGTTTAAAACAACTGCCAATAGCTAATTCAATTTTAATTAAAACAGATTTTGCAAACATGTGATAGATGCCAAGGACGTAACCCGTTATGTTTAGGTTTGGCCTATCTCAAACCCCCCCAAATGCACCAGCAATGCTGAGAAATAGCAACCACAACTGAAAAGGAACAGGGGAGATTCAAGGAAGGCTTCCTGTTGGTCTCCATCACTTTTGCTCTTGATTTTGCCCCCAACGGAAGAGGAGACCAACAGGAATGATAATATGGTCCAGGCTGGAGCAGGAAAGGGAAATGGAATCCAAAGGAAGAGAAAGTAGCCAGCAAACGGAAGTGCTACAGACAAAAGGATTGAGCATGGCAAAATTAGGCAGGAAACGTCAGCAAGAGTCATTTAGACTGCGATAAATGCAAGTACTGCAGGACGGAAATGAGCTCCCGTCTTCATCCCAGCTCCTGCCAACCTAGCAGTTCGAAAGCAAGAAATTGCAAGTAGATAAATAGGGACCACTTCGGTGGGAAGGTAACAGCGTTCCGTGTCTAGTCATGCCTGCCACATGACCACGGAAACGTCTGCAGAAGCAGACAGCGCTGGCTCTTCGGCTTAGAAACAGAGATGAGCACTGCACCCTAGAGTCGGATACGACTGGCTTTCGAGCAAGGGAAACCTTTACCTTTACTAAATGCAAGTAAAGAGTTTACTGCGGCTTGGAAAATCTCCCCCTTGCAATTGTCCACTGTCTGGATGCAAATGATTGGTGACGTCCGAAATAACAGGATGTGATAAAGACTGTAAACAGACTGACAAACTCATGTCTGGAAGAGCCCTGACCCTCTTTTAAGACTATTTAAGAAATGACACTGTGCAGCATACCCTAGCTGGCTCATGTATGAGGAAACCTTTTGCTACATCGTGTATCATCTGCCACTTAAATTTCTGCGGATCGTCCCCCTGTAACAGATTCTGGGATTCTTGAATCAGCAAGAATGGAGGACTCGTGTTGTTCTTGATGTATGCAGTGTAGAGAGAAGAAATCTTAATCTGGGTGTCTGTCTCTCTCTCTCTCTCACCAGCTTCGCCCCACAAGCATGGGAAGAGAAGCAATCCATGCCATTGATCAGCCTATCGGAGAATTTGTTCTCACGATTAAAATGATCAATCTGCAAGGATGCAACAGCCCCCCAGATCTACTGAAGCCATAGGATCCATTATTGAGCCAAGATTTTATAGAGGGTTTTCTTTCCAATTATTTTGGCTTTTACGGATTTAAAAAACCGCCTTTTAGCAGAAATTTCTCAAGTTTGTTAATACATAACCAGTCCTCTAATCCTTTCTATACCTACTAAAGCAGAGGTGCCCAAACTATGGCCCAGTGGCTGGATGTGGCCCCTGACACCAATTCATCCTGGAAGCAACGAGGGCTTTGTGGGCCGGATGAATTAGCATTGGGGGCTGCATCTGGCCCCTGGGCCATAGTGACTAGCTCTCTGAACCACGTGACCGGCAATTATGTGTGAGTTTCACCAGAAGTGGGAGACATACCTTAGCAACGAGTGGATTTCCCTTTTTTTAATGGTGGAGAGGATATGGTGCTGTAGACCACAAATGCACTAGCAACTATCTCATTTTTCTAGCCACAAAATCACACTGCCTGAAGCAGGTAAAATACAATATTTCTGCAACACACTCGCTGGCAGAACAGATTAGTGCAGGTTAGAACAGCGCAGGAATGTTTTTCATAGCATACGCCATGTTGTTAACCCCATTTTGCAGATGGCAAAACTGGGGCCAAGAGGGAGCAGCTCGGTTACGCCCTAGTGAAGTTGCAGTAGAAATTCTCCTTCCCATGAAAACTCCAAACAGGAGACATCTTAACGCATGGCTGCCTTTTAGCCATTAAACATCCCACACCTATCATGAGATAGAGCAAAGTAACTACAGTAATACCTCAGATAACGCTAAAACTTGGTTCCACAAGTCTTAGTGTTATCCGGTTTTTAACGTTGTGCGATACATTGACTGTACGACGTTAAAAAAGGCCGGTTCCCTTTCCGAAGAGGCAGGCGGATCGAGCCAAGCCCCAAAGTCGGCAAGACTGGTCCCTGACTTTGGGTCTTGGCTCTCCAGCGGTCTGAGCATCAGTTTCCTTGGGGTGATGGTGCGCCCGCCCGGTCTCCCCGAAGGAAACCGGTGCTCTGAGCATCAGTTTCCTTGGTGTGAGGGTGCGCGCGCCGTCTTCCCCAAGGGAACCGGCACTCTGAGCGTCTAAGCGCCGGTTTCCTTGGGGTGAGGGCACGTACGTGGGGTCTCCCCCAAGGAAACCGGTGCTCTGAGCATGTGATTTCCAGTTTCCTTGAGGTGAGCGCGTGCACGCGCACACTCTCACCCAGAGGATACTGGCGATCTGACGCTTGGGTCTACGGAGGCCCCCTTGGCCCCCCTCCCAGGCCTCCGGAGATTTCTGGTCTCCAGCCCTGTGGGCTTTGGGGCAGAGATCAATGTTGGGGAATTTAAGGAAAACTTTTGCATCACACAATGTTATCTTAACGGTGTGCGGTGCAAATGTTTTCCTCAAATTCCCAAACGTTATGCGGTTTTAACGCTGTGCGGTGCACACGTTAACCGGCATATTACTGTACTACAAATGTCAACTGGGTGGTAGACAACAGAGAGGCCTGATTCATGGAGTATTATCTCTAGAGGACTCATTTCTCGCAACACCCGTGAAATCCGAGCGCTATCATCTCCCCGGTGTTAATTAGCGTATGTTCTCTTTGCAGCGGGAGATGTCATTTGGAAGGACATCTAAATAGCTTAGTACAGCCCTGGGCTCAGCTAATTGCCGCCACGTCTTTCTCAAACTTCGCCTGGCGTTTGGCTGGGCCGTGTCAGACACAAGCTGCACATCAGGCTGCACTGGTGTGTCAAATCTGCTTTTATTTTCCTTCCCCCTTTCCATTCTTCCCAAAGAAAATACAGAGCGAAAACAGCTGGATAGGAAAACTGAGCCAAAGGGGAGGGAGAAGCATAGAAGCAAATGTTAAGGAAGTGACAAGAAACGATGTGGCGGGTACGTACATTGAGAAGGATTGTTGAAAGACACCCACTCTTGTACGCCTTACATGGGACTCGCGCTGCATCTTGTAAGCAAGTAAATCCAGCCAGAGGCATTACTTTTAAAAGAGCTTCTCGCTCTTGCCTTCAGGTGTCAGAACAACGTGGGGCAGCCTTGACCTCAAGAAGGGAGAAAGTTCATATACCTGAGAGCACCTGGTCTGCACAACAACCTGGGCTGAGTTAATGCGCAGCAAATTGCCACCACGACTTTGTGTCATTTCACCATTCGCATTCTGGCCAACTAAGTCCCGATGTGAGTAATTCATTCGGTCAATGGGATTTCATGTAAGTTAAAGCACTAACAGCCAGTATGTGATATAAAGGTAAAGGTTTCTCTTGCTCGAAAGCCATTCGTATCCGACTTTAGGGTTCAGTGCTCATCTCTGTTTCAAAGCCAAAGAGCCAGCGCTGTCTGCTTCTGCAGACGTTTCTGCAGTCATTTGGCAAGCATGACTAGACACTGAAGCGCATGGATCGCTGTTTTACCTTCCCTTTGTGTCCTAAATTACTCATGGCTGCTTATATATCTTTATTAAGATCACTGATCTGATAATTACTCATGAATATTTCCCTATCTGCAGCCTAAAGTAATTGTATGTATTTCTCTATCTGTACCCTAAGCCATTCATATATTTGCTGTATACTGATGAGAATGCCTACACCATTTTAGTCTAGGTAAGTACCTTTTTAATACGGTATTTTCAGCACTAAATACTCTTTTGCTTTTATTTCCGGTTTTATTGTGTTTTCAGATGTAGTGCCTTTATTCTTTTGCTGATGGGTTTAGCTTATTTTATCCTTCACCGTCCTGAGTCGCTCTATATCTAGAAAATCCTGGAGAGAGAAGCCGGAAGCCAGCTGACAGCTCATAATCATTTCATTATCTTTCCATTTGTCTCTATGCCATGTTCTATTCAGCTTACAGACTGGTAACTGCTGACTAGATTCGTGATGGCAAACCTTGGCACTCCAGACGTTTTTGGACTTCAATTCCCAGAAGCCCAAGCACCCTGTGAATCCACACGAATGGGTTTACTGCAATTCATCCGGCACGCGCTGCCCTCGTCGCTCCCGGAAGCGGAAGTAAAACGCGCCCGTACAGAGGAAGGGTTAACCCGGAAGAGCCTTAACTTAGCTCTAAACTACATCAGCCAGAATCCTACTACTGATTTACACCTGCTTATCACATAATTTGTTAGCAGGAAATTGCTGTCTTGTTACTGAAGTGTTAGTTACATTCTTGGATTCACACCTTGTTGCGCATGGTAAAGGTCACCTTTGCTCTAAAGCCAGTCGTATCCGACTCTAGGGTGCAGTGCTCATCTGTTTCATAGCCGAAGAGCCAGGTGTAAAAGCACCTAGCCTAAATTGCTAGGATCCACCAGGCTGTGCCGCAATTATGGATGGAAAGGAGAAAACCCAAATAGCAAACAGCATGAGTTATAAAGTACAAACTAAGTTAGGTCAAAAGCTCTTCCCGAGTACCCAGTCCCAGAGCAGAGGCCAAACAACTACGGCAATATTTCTGGCCACAAAAGTGAGCATATCAGAAAACATAATAATAATAATAATAATAATAATAATAATAATAATAATAATAATAATAATAATAATAATAATAATAATAATAATAATAATAATAATAATAATAATAATAATAATAATAATAATAATAAATAAACAAACAAAAACACTGCAGCACTTTAAAGACTAACTGCTATATTTTTACTGTGAGCTTTTGTGGATCAAGTCCACTTCTTCAGACAAAGGAGTAAAACTTGCAGGCATGGATGGCTTATGTACACCAGATGCAGGGGGTCAAGATGTCACAAGGCAAAAGGATCACAAAGCAACGAGGTAAAGAGTAAACCAATCCGAATGACAAACAAGCCATGCATATCAATACAGCTTCCTACAGCTAGCAGTGTGCCTGAACCACAGACTAACACGGCTTCTATTCCAAAAAGTGAACATGTTTCTAAGTTATACAAAACTCTTCAACAAAGTTAGCAACAGAGATAATCTTTTTAAAAAAAATATCCAGCCAGGGTTAATCTGTGGTCAAAACATTGTCGCCGTCTTATCCCTTTCCAATTACATTTCTTCTTCCCTAACAGAAAGGAGTAGGGAATGTGCTCTTTTAAGAGGATTGCAGCTTAAGAAAGAGAGAGACCGCGGGTAAACACACAATATCCTTGGATTTCTAAAGCACTGTCCATGTATAAGAGAGATGGATGTTACCCTTAAGGCCAGATAGGAGGTAACAGAAGTGGGAAATCAGTGTTTCATTCACGGTATATTAACCCTGCATTATTGCAGCCTCTCACATTTCAGAAGCCCCCCAAATTCCAGACTTTCTAAGGTTTCCCAGAGAGAGTATACAAAGAAATGGTTTACCCATCCCTTCTTCTGGAGATGCTCTGGGACTGTGCAGCTTGCTCAAGGGAGGCACAGTGAGGAATCGAACTCCCAACCTCTGACTCCAAAGCAATTTAAAAAAAAAAAAAGCTAAGTACAACGCAGTGGCACCTGTGAAGGTGACTTTTATATTTCAGTGTGAGTTTTCATGGATTAGTCCAGGGGTGGCCAAACTTTTCGGGCCACGAGCCGGTCACGTGGTTCAGGGAGCTGGTCACTATGGCTTGGGGGCCGGATGCTGCCGCCGATGCCAATTCATCCGGCCCACGAAGCCCTCGTCGCTCCTGGAAGCAGAAGCGAAACATGCCCGTATGGGTGCGTTTTACTTCCGCTTCCAGGAGCAATGAGGACTTCTTGGCCCAGATAAATTGCCATCGGGGGCCGCAGTTTGGGCACCCCTGGAATAGTCTGTTTCACCAAAGATAGGTCAGTCAAAGCAGATTAATCAACAGAAGTTCATTTAAAAAAAATCAGGTGTAACTATATTTTGTGTGCGTTTTGCTTGGTATTGCATGCTGACACAAACTGATATAGCCACTTCAGTAAAACCCCGACTTACATATGCCTTAGGTTACATAAAATTCGACTTACGTAATGATTTTGTGCTAAAACCATGTCCCGATTTACACGATTTCCTATGGGTTTGCTTTGAGTTACATAAAGATTATTTTTCCTATGGGTTTGTTTCGAGTTACGTAAAGATTTCATTTCCCTATGGGTTTGCTACGATTTACATAAAAATTTCATTTTTCCTATGGGTTTGCTTCGAGTTACGTTAAAAAAATAATCTTTCCTATGGGTTTGCTTTGAGTTACATAAAAAACCGATTTAAACAAAATCCTACCAAACGGACTTTTTTTTCGTAAGTAGGGGTTTTACTGTACTGTGAAAACTGTGATTTGGTGCATGAATTGGCATGGTATTATTTGGGAAGGGAGGCTGCAAACCAGAAACAAACTCCTGGGAAGATGCAGTCCTTATCCCTTTAAAAATAAAACCACACAATGGGATAGAAACCCAATCAGTACATGCCATACAATGTTTAATTAGAGACTAAAAAAATTTATTTTACATCTGTGCTGAAATGTGTAAAATCATTAAGAAGGTCCTCCAACCTTCCCAGAGGCTGCAGCGGAGGCGGAGAGCTGGAAACATGCACTCGACGATGGTGATTTTTTTGTTCCCAAACAGCATGAAAAGGTAGGAGATCAAACATCGGATAGCGCTAAAAATCAGATAATGCTAAGAAGTGTTTGAAGTGGTAGCCATGTTAGTCTGTGCAAGCATATCTGAGAATAAACAGAACAGCAAAAAAGAGGGACAAAAATGTTGTGGCACCTTAAAGACTAACTCCTGTATTTAAACGTGAGCTTTCATGTGCCAGGTCTATTTCATAAGAGTGAGGCCTCATGACATCCCTTTATACATACATCAGGTACACAGGCACACAATAATTGGCCAGCCTAACAGAATAGTAACATTTGCAAGCTGATGCATCACATCCAAAGAGTAGATGCAACAAATATTGTGGAATTGCACATTAGCCAATGAGTTAACATCTGTTGACAATGGTTTGAGTGACTGCAGCATTTAACAAGTTTTTAGTTGTGGTACATCACATTTGATAATGTCCCAGAAACCCTTGACTGATATTCAAACTCTTGAAATGCATGTCCAGTATATGCATGTACTGCACTTAATCTCTGCTATCTCTCTCTAATTCTAGTTTTGTAATTTATAACTGGAATGATGTCAGTTGTAAAAAGGTACGATGTTACTATTCTGTTAGTAAAGGTAAATCTAATCCATACCTGTCAACAGCGGCTCCAGACAATACAGGACCTGTGCAGAATGGTTCTGCGCAAGTCGCCTTCTATGCATGCGTAGAAGGCTTTTACACTTGCGTAGAACCCTTTTATGCTTGTGTAGAACCCTTCTACGCATGCGTAGAAGGCGACTTGCACAGAAGGGATGCGCAGTACCTCTTTCCCCCCACTGCCAAATTCTGGGGTTTTGGCAGCTCCGGGCGGGAAATGGCGCAAATCGGCACCGAAAAACGGGAAATCCCGGCCAATCCGGGAAGGTTGACAGGTATGATCTAATCTAAATCTTTAAATCTAATGTTAGTAAAGGTAAACGTTTCCTTTGCTCGAAATCCAGTCATATCCGACTCTAGAGTTCAGTGCTCACCTGTTTCATAGCCGAAGAACCAATGCTGTCTGCTTCTGCAGACATTTCTGTGGTCATGTGGCAGGCGTGACTAGACACCGGAGCGCACGGAATGCTGTTTACCTTCCCACCGAAGTGGTCCCTATTGATCTACTTGCAATTTCTTGCTTTCGAAATGCTAGGTTGGCAGGAGCCTGGGACAAAGGACGGGAGCTCATTCCGTCCTGCAGTATTCAGGAATTGAACTGCTGACCTCCCACCTTCCAGTCAGCGTCTTAGCCACTTGAGCCAGGCTGGCCAATTATTGTGTGCCTGTGAACCTGATGTACGTATAAATGCCATGAGGCCTCACTATGAAGTGGACTTGGTCCACGAAAGCTCACGTTTAAATACAGGAGTTAGTCTTTAAGGTGCCACAACATTTTTTGTCTTTTTTCCCCTCTTGTTTACTCTCAGATATGCTTTGGAAATATTATTTTGCTTTCTTCAAATATTTTAGTGCCTAGGCAAATGTAGACATGGGAGGCAGCAATTGAAGTGCGTGTATTTTATTTACAGCTTCTTTAATTAGGTTTCAGGCAAGAAGTACAGTATATTTCAGACAAGTAACACCCTAGTCACTAAACCATACCTGTCAAGCTTTGGATTTGGAAATAAGGGAAATTTCCTGGCAAATACAGGATACTTGACAGCTATGCTTATCCTGTGCTGCCCTCCAATGGCAGCAATAGGGCATTGCAGTCTAATTAATACGGGATGACGGCAGGAAAGAGGGTAAACTAAGGGGTTTTCCTGGCCAATAAGGGATACTTGACAGCTATGCTTATCCTGTGCTGCCCTCCAATGGTGGCAATAGGGCATTGCAGTCTAATTATTAAGGGATGACGGCGGGAAAGAGGGTAAAATAAGGGGTTTTCCCGGCCAATAAGGGATACTTGACAGCTATGCACTAAACAGCTGTTCACCAGACTCATCTATCCACTGGGAAACTAAGGTAAACTGTTAACTCTTCTAAGACGCATGACTTGTGGCTGCTGTTTGTGTGATATGCTATTGCCAACTATTTTGTCTGGTTTTATAATCCCTTGCTCATTCTATCTAGTTTTTATAACTTTAAACTCTTACTCCATTTTATTTATTGCAAGGATTTCTATGATGCCTTTCACAGCAGAGCACCTTTTCAAACACAACTCACTAAATTCATTTTAAAGCAACATGTCTAAAACAGCAGATAATAAATCCAGGGTTGTTTTTTTTTCTTCAAATGAAATCTAAATAGTAGCAGGAAGAAAATTAAAAGTCAGCCATTTATAACTAAGTGTAGCATGAAACCGAAAAGTTTCAAAGTTCTATCTGAAGACTAGAGAAAAAACAGGGTGGTGAGGAGGTTATAGTATTGTACTAGCAGAGGTGCCCGGCTGGGTGGCGGTGAGGCCCAGCACATGGCCAAAGGCGTGAGGCAATGGAGGTGGCCGGCGGGAGCTGTTGTTGTCGCCGGATGCACGCGCACCTTCCCATCACTGCTGGGAAGGGGGCCCGCGCGTCTGTCATGGAGTTGTGATGCCCACATGCTTGCGTGCGCACCAGCAGCACCATCAAGATGCCTGCAGGTAGGGCTTACGCCCCTGGACCCCCCTCTTTGACCTCTTGGATGTGGAAGGTAGGTCTGGAACAATTGTCGAGTGGGGGGGGGAGGGGGGAGGGCATGCAAGACAACAATGTATGCCTTTGCTTTAGATATATAGATTATGTTGTTGTATATTATATGCTGATTTTGTAGATTAAAATTTTGTATATTGTATTGCTGTGTATTTACTGTGTATATTGTTTAATTATCATGTGAGCCGTCCTGAGTCGGGTTCCCTGATTGGGCGGCATACAAGTGCGAAAATTAAATTAAATTAAATTAAAAAGACCCAATTGAATATCCTTGGATAAAGGAATTGTATAAATATGAGGCCACCGTTAGGAAGTCCCTGCTTTCCTAGCTGTGAATCTGACTGACTTTTGTAACGAGTCATTAAGCCAGGTTCCTAAAACTGATCTTTGTGCCTTTTGATCTTTGTGGCTACAGTTTAGCTGTTTTTGGTTGGCTAGTTTGTTGTTCAATTAGAAACAATTGTTACAGTGTTTGGGAGAGTACAGTAATCTGCTTTGAATTTGTTATGTTATAGATCAGTGGTGGAGAACCTTTTAGAGACCGAGTGCCCAAACTGCAACCCAAAACCCACTTATTTATCACAAAGTGCCAACACAGCAACAGGGGAGGAAGGAAACGCTCCCATTGGGCTGCTGGGCAGAGGGGCAGGACGAACTCTGTGCTGGGGGAAGGGAGGAAGCTCTCCCATTGGGCTGATAGGCAGGAGGCGGGGCAAACTCTGTGCTGTGACTGCACGAGTGCCGACAGAGAGGGTTCCGAGTGCCACCTCTGGCACGTGTGCCATAGGTTCGCCACCACTATTGATGATGATGATGATGATGATGATGATGATGATGATAATTTCATGTCAGAAAATAGGGGGAAATGGGGGTTTCCAGCCAGTTTTGCTTTTTGTGTTACTCTGCTCTAAGGGTGAGCCAAGCAGCATCAGTTTAAAGCACCCTTTCCTGCTCAGCATTTCCAAAATGCAGAAGTACTCTAAACTCCTTTGCATGTGGGCCCCAATCTCACTTTGACACCCGCAATCTGCATTTCCCTTTTGCTTTGCATCAGCAAGGCGCAGGCCTTCTCTTTGACTTCCTGTTTTTAGGTCAACGCAAGAAGCAACCAACGTTTCAAGCCCTTACTTGTCTGAACTCACATTCTTAACCAATACTCTGCCCACCGTCCAAACACACACAACTATATCTTCCGCTCTTCTTGAGCACTACCTACAACATGATTTTTTCCCCAGCCTTAATCATAACCATCTATGTTTTGGCTTATTTATGGTGTACGTAATTCAGGTCCAGTTCAGGCTAAAACGGATTGACAGGTCTTCCTTGCGGTTACTCATCTTCTGACCTGGCGCAAAATGTTAATTTTCTTGTGAACCTCCCAGAGAGTACACGGAGTAATATGGAACAGTATATATAAGCATAATGGCTATGATTCTTATTACAACAAGCAGGGCCTTCTCAGTGATGGCCCTCTGTGGTTGGTTGGTTGGTTGGTTGGTTGGTTGGTTGGTTGGTTGGTTGGTTGGTTGGTTGGTTGGTTGGTTGGTTGGTTGGCTGGTTGGCTGGTTGGCTGGTTGGCTGGTTGGCTGGTTGGCTGGTTGGTTGATTGGCTGACTGATGACTGATTGACTGACTGACTGACTGACTTTCTATCCTGCCCATCTGGGATATTTTTCCACTCTGGGCAGCTTACAACACATTAAAAAATCTTTACAAGAAGAAATTAAACATAAGGAATAAACAAAGCGAACAAATTTATAAATCACCACAGAAAACAAAAATAATGCCACCCCCCAATTAAAACCCCCCAACAACAACAAAAATAGCATATTGGCGCTACATCGATGAGTTCTTTTTTTTTTAAAAAAAAAACCTTTTTAAAGAACAATGTATTTCTTTTTAGCGGTCTTTCCCAAGTTAATTATCCTTTCCTCTTCACTATGCGGGTTTTTTGTTATGCGGTTCTCTATGGGAGATAACCCGCATAACCCGGGGGGGGGGGAGTTTGTTAACTGGGGTTCCCATTGAGCAGGTATACCCTGGTTACCAAAAAAAAAACCCGCATAACGAACAATTTTTTTCGTTATGCGGGGTACAGCCATTGCATAACGAACGCTTTGTTATGTGCATTTTTTGCTATGCAATGCATTCGTTATATAAGTTTTATCTTTTATCTGTTCAAATCTCTTTATAAAGTGGCCAAAATGCAGTGAAAAATTCCAAAGTGCACTTTATGCAGAGTTTTGAACAGGAAAAAAAACTTTTTTTTGGGGGGGGGGGCTTTTTTCTGAGTTCCGGAAAGGATTTTTTGCTTTTCAATGCATTCCTATGGGAAATCACATTTCGAGATACAAATTTTTCAAGATACGAAAAACCTTGAGGAACGAATTAATATCATATCACGAGGTTTTACTGCAATAACACTGGTGACGAGTAGTAGAGATAATGTATTTTAATATTTTTTACCAGGAAGGGCTCCTACCCTGAACCTGGTTCCACTGCATGCCCAGCTTTCTACAACACCTTTTCCCCCATTGTAAAATAAGAGACATTCTCACCTTGCATATTAGGACTGTCTGATAGCTCATTGGTTTAGGTATCTGGCTGCAGGGCCAGAGGTTGGAAGTTCGATTCCCCCACTAAGCCTCCCGGGAGAAACAGCCAGCCTCGGTCACCTTGGGCAAGCTGTACAGTCCTAAGAGCTCCCCCCAAAAGAAGGAAACCATTTCTGAGTATTCTCTACCTAGAAAACCCTCGAAAGCACATAAAGATTATTAAGGTAGAATGGGATCACTTGGTCCTGGGCTATTGCCAGAAGGATCTGTTTGCCTCTTGATCATGCTGAGCTTTCTGTACAGTGGAACTTTCTTCTTTTGCAAGGGGCGGTGGATGTACTTCTTCAACTGCCGTATCCAATTCTGAATATTGGCTATTCTCATGGCGATCAGCCATGAAGATTGTCCTGGGAACCACATGATGCAGCGGCCTTCTATTTGCCTTCTGCATCACAACATGACACCCATACCACAGATCCAGTTCCGCGAGTCATTTTCTGGCCCTGAGCCCTTTTGGCACACAAAGACCACCTCAGCCCCAGGCCAATATTGATAAATATTCACCATACCTCCTCTACGGATCCTCTCACAGAGGTTTAAAGAGAGGATCCCAAGCATAGCTGTCAAGTGTCCTGTATTGGCCAGGAAACTCCCGTATTTTACCCTCTTTCCCACTGTCCTCCCGTATTTATTAGACTGTAATGCCCTAATGCCACCACTGGAGGGCTCCACAGGATAAACATAGCTGTCAAATCTCCCGTTTTCGCCAGGAAATTTCCCTTATTTTCAAATCCAAAACTTGACAGGTTTGACCCCCAGAATTTGCCCTGGCACGCTCAAACCTTTCCTTC
The DNA here is from genome assembly GCA_035047305.1 of Bradypodion pumilum. Lineage (NCBI taxonomy): Eukaryota > Metazoa > Chordata > Lepidosauria > Squamata > Chamaeleonidae > Bradypodion > Bradypodion pumilum. Next base: position 7,920,717 of record JAWDJD010000015.1, read on the forward strand.
CACCTCCATGACGGCAACCAGCCCACGTGGAAACCCGGCTGGCTTTTCCTCCTCACAGTCCTTTAGGCAACAGCAATGGCAGCTTGCCATTTCAGTGGCCATGACAGGACATGTCAAAATCCATCCCATTTCAATGGCAGCAACTGAGTCATTATCTATTTGCCAGTGGAACATGCAATAAAGCATTGCAGCGCAAAATGCTGCTCTAGAATATCAACCAGCCATGCCACACCATTCCAAGCCACCACCACCCCACAATGGAGAGCCTATGGCAGTGATGGCAAACCTTTTAGAGACTGAGTGCCCAAACTGCAACCCGAAACCCACTTATTTATTGCAAAGTGCCAACACAATAACAGGGGAGGAAGGAAACGCTCCCATTGGGCTGCTGGGCAGAGGGACGGGGCAAACTCTGTGCTGGAGTGACAGCGTGCGTGCCCACAGAGAGGGCTCTGCCTGCCCCCTTTGGCACACGTGCCACAGGTTTGCCGCCACTGGACCTAGAGGATGATGGACTCTCCTTCACAGGAGCTCTTTAAAGAGAAGTGGGATGTTGTAGCAGAGAATTTCTGGCTTCCGTAAGAGGTGGGAGTCACTACACCCCCTTTGGACCTCCTTCCAGCTCTACGATTCTATAGGGAGGAAATGTAGATTGTGGTACATTCTTATCAAAAGCAAACTTGACATGAAACTCTCACTCTTGCCATGGCCAACCTCACGTACAAAATAAACGTCTTAAGAGAACTCACATTCCATGCTCCCCATATTGGTTATAGAACTCCATGTGGCTACACGCCTGGATCCAACCGACAATCCAAGTCTCTCTATTGGGAAGAGGAGGCACTAACACATGAGCAGAAGCTCGGAAGTGTGGGGTCCGGTATCTCAGGACCACGCTGGACGACTCGTCAATATTGGTAGGAACGGGGTCAATCCAGGCCTTGACGTCAATCACAGAAATGCCTTCCCGAAAGCCTTTTGATTTGCAGCTAATGCTCTGGATGCAACCCATGGCACAAAGCACCAGTACTGCCCCCAAAAGACACCAGCAATCTTCCTCATCTGTTATGTCAAAACCGATATCCATAGGATAGAAGACTCATTATCAGGGAGGGGGGAGAAAAGTTTCTAAAAGTTTCTAAAAGACTGGATTCCCAGGAGCAGAATTTGCTGCAATGTGGGTTCAGCAGAACTTGTGTCGCAGGCAGGCCTCCGTGTGTAAATCCCTGTGCAATTACCGGCAAAAAGTCTCGTGAGTTATCCTTTGGTGCCAAGGGAAGTGTGGCCAAGGACGGAGACTTTATTTACAACAAATGCTAAGGATGCAGTGCTTTGGTGCGACTTTTCTTTCTAAGACAATCGTTGTCGGCCTTTCTGTCTTGCTTTGAACATAACCTGCTCTCCTCGGATGAGAACTGGCCTTGTTCTCCCTGTGAGATACAATGCTTCTTTTGGATTCCCAACAATTCTTCCTTTTACACCCAAGATGCTTCCAGTCTATATGGCCAATAAATCCATCCCTTTCGGTCTGGTCCCCTCAGCACCTGTGTGAAAGCATGAAGCTTTTACTCCTGGGTTTCCAGTCATTCATAACTTCCCCCTAGTAGAAAGACAAGCAGTGAAAGGGTTAGTTTATTTCAATACCACTATAATTAAAAGGTCAGAATTAAATATTTCAGCAGATGCGCATATCTCTCTTCCCTCCCCGCCAAAGTCTGAAAACACACTTCACATGCAGTACTTTTATAAGAAACATGCGCCGATAAATAAAATAGCTCAATAAATAAATCAGAGGATGTTGCCACACATCAAATTTGCTCCGCAGTTGCATGTGAAAAGGAGAATCTAGGAGGAGAAAAGAGAAATTGTATACAACCATCTCCATCCCACCCACTCCATCACGGAAAAACCCAAATTGGGACAATCTGAATGGATGCAAGGGAAGGTCTCGTTTTAAGCAACATGTGAGCTATGGTAGATTGCTTAAAGGTCAATAAGATTCGCTTACCGCCAACCGAGCTTGGTAACCACTCGGCTGTAAGCCAGTCTGTCTGGTTAAAACGGCAACGTAGAAGTTGTCCCAGAGAAGTTATAATTGCTATTTCTAGACCCCCGACGAGCGGAATTAAGGCTGCGCATAGTTATATTAAGGGCAACCTGGTTCGATTGCAAAGAGCGGGACCAGTGAGGTATTTTCGCAATTTTCACTGTGCACTTGGCTAACCTCCATGGGTGCATAAGAGATGTCCAAGCTTTTCGCAGTGGTATTGATGAGGTCGTAAGACTAATCAATTAATAAACATTCATGCATTATGTAAACCGCTTTGAGTTCCCTTAGGGGAGGAAAGCGGTATAGAAATCTATATAATAATAATAATAATAATAATAATAATAATAATAATAATAATAATAATAATAATAATAATAATAATAATAATAATAATAATAATAATAATAATAATAATAATAATAATAATAATAATAATAATAATAATAATTCCATCCCACCCACCTTTGTTAAAAGTTCTGTGCTATCCCAAACACTTAACAAATTTACTGTGGCAGGGTTTTTGTCTGGCTCCTTCAAATGTGTCACTTTAGAGTCTGACAAAAGTGGCTCAGGTGGGTCCTCAAATGCACTGTAAATGCATTCATCATCAGGACAACACAAAGTTCTTTCTTGAATTTTCTGCCATAAGTACTGCATTTTTTTAAAAAAAGCAATAAACTTTGTCACACCCCAAACTAAGAACACAAAACTCTATCTATCTGTTCTGATGCAAACTGCACCGAGTCCGGTGGTATTTTACTCCAAAGCCGTAAAACCTTTAAATGTGCTGATATTTCATCTTTTAATGTACAGTTCCTCCTTGTTTTAAAACACACATCCTGCCTTTCAAAAATCCTGGACCACATCCAGAGGGAGGGGGGGGGGGCAAAGAAGCCAAATTCAACCACGCACTCTCCACCCTGTCACAAACTAAGAATCTCTTTCTCATTTCTGCACATGAACTCTTTGCTGAATCCACCCTCTTTTATTTCAAACTTTACGCTTTCTTTCTTGGGACCCATCAGAACAAAAAAAAAGGGGGGCAAAGGTCCTAAACTCACTAAAATATCTGCTAGCAAAAGGGCCACTTGGCTTTCTTTGCCGGCCCCGACACAGGGGCTCAAATCTGCTGGAACCCAGTGGCTTTATATCAATGGCCGGACATTGTACCCCAAACACAGAAAGAAAAACTGAGTCCTGTCTAATCTGGGCTGAGTCTGTTCCTCGCCTCCAGTCCCTCCAGAAGCCACAGCCCTGGGCGGGTTTCAACTTTTCTTTTTTAAAAGGGGGGGGGAAGCCCTGCTGGCACGGTGGGTGGTTAAACTGCTGCCCTGCAATCAAAGGTTTGTGAGTTCGATCCTGATGGGGATCAAGGTTGGCTCGGCATTCCATCCTTCCAAGGCCAGCAAAATGAATCCCCAGCATGTTGGGAGCAAATTGCTCATTATCTATAAACCGCCCAGGGAGTGCACTAAGTGCTAATGACACTAAGAAGTGTACAGTAAACCCCCTACTTACGAAAAAAAAGTCCATTCCATAGGCTTTTGCTTAAATCGTTTTTTTATGTAACTCGAAGCAAACCCATAGGGAAATTGTTATTTTTACGTAACTCAAAGCAAACCCATAGGAAAAAATGAAATTTTTATGTAAATCAAAGCAAACCCAATGAAATTTTTATGTAAATCGAGGCAAACCCATAGGAAAAATTATTTTTACGTAAACTCGAAGCAAACCCATAGGAAAAATGAAATTTTTATGTAAATCAAAGCAAACCCAATGAAATTTTTATGTAAATTGAAGCAAACCCAATGAAATTTTTACGTAAATCGAAGCAAACCGATTGAAATTTTTACATAAATCGAAGCAAACCCAATGAAATTTTTACGTAAATCGAAGCAAACCCAATGAAATTTTAATGTAAATCGAAGCAAACCCAATGAAATTTTTATGTAAATCGAAGCAAACCCAATGAAAATTTTATGTAAATCGAAGCAAACCCAATGAAATTTTTACGTAAATTGAAGCAAACCCAATGAAATTTTTACATAAATTGAAGCAAACCCAATGAAATTTTTATGTAAATCGAAGCAAACCCAATGAAAATTTTATGTAAATCGAAGCAAACCCAATGAAATTTTTACATAAATCGAAGCAAACCCAATGAAATTTTTATGTAAATTGAAGCAAACCCAATGAAATTTTTAAGTAAATTGAAGCAAACCCATAGGAAAACTCATTATTTTTACGTAAACTCGAAGCAAACCCATAGGAAAAATGAAATTTTGATGTAACTCGAAGCAAACCCATATGGAAATGAATTTTTACGTAGCTTGAAGCAAACCCATAGAGAAGCAAACCCATAGGAAATCATGTAAATCGGGACATGGTTTTAGCACAAAATCATTATTTCAGTCCAATTTTATGCAACTCGAGGCATACGTAAGTCGGGGTTTTACTGTAACTGCTATGGTGTGACGACCAAGCTTGGAAGGAACAATTCCCCCCCCCTTTTTTTTTTTTTTTGGACAACAATCCCCAGAATCCACCGAGCCAGCCTCGCTTTGGGGAAGGATGGATGCTCACATCCCTTTATCCCAGTCCTTAGCCTCTTTGTCTCAAGCGTCCAGAATTGTTTGGGAGAGGAGGACAGTGCACTAAACATATCCAAAATTCACCCCCAAACTTTTGGTTTTTTTTTTTTTAAAGGGAGACGAAATTAAGCCAGAAAAGTCAAGTTTTTCCCCCCCTCTGCAAAATAAAATAAAATAAAATCCCAGCTCAATGTGTCATCATCAGCATCATCTAAAATTAATACAGCTAAAAATATTAGTTTGGTCTTTTACCCAAAGTTGTTTTGTGGGGGGTGGGGATGTCCTTTCTCTGTGTGTGTCTCTCTCCTCCTCCTCGGACAACCAGGGGGGCTGCTGCCCCAGTAGTAGTGGCACTGGCTGTGCAGCTGCTGCTGGACCACAGGCCACCCCCTCCTGGTGCGGTGCGGTGCGGTGCGGTGCGGTGCGCGCCCCGCCAGGGCCACTTGCGCATCAATGGCACCTTGAGTGACCACACCGCGGACCTCACAATTGCCCTCCGTGACATCTCCGCGGTGTGACTCACCCACCTCTTAGAGACGCGGCGCTGGATGGAGAGAGGGACCCACCTGCAAAGCCTAGCCTAGCCTAACCTCTCTCTCTCTCTCTCTCTTCTCTCCTCTCCCCCCCTTCCCCATCCTCTTCTGTGCAATGTTGCAGCTGAAGATCATGCTGCTGCTGCTGCTGCTCCGCGGGTTCGCCTCCCGCCGCCTCCTCCCTTCCTTCCTCCTCCTCGCCCTGCAGCCGTGTGTGTGTCCTTCTCTGCAGCCCGAGCCTTCCTCCTCCCTCCTCTTCCTCTCCTCCTTTTCCCCCCAGTCCCCCGAAAAGGAATCATGCCCGAGAGATGGAGTAGGAAAGGGGGGGTGCAAAGCAAAACACACACACACACACACACGTGTGCACACACACACACGTGTGCACACACACACACGTGTGCAACCAGGCACTTCCGATCTTATACATACATTAATTTCCGATCCACCTCCAGCTTTAGAAGCCTGTATATTAAAGTTCTCCTTTTGCAGGACTGTCAGAGCGAAGGGCTTAGTAAAGGTCAAGGTTTCCCCTTGGCTCGTATCCGACTCTAGGGCGCAGTGCTCATCTCTGTTTCAAAGCCGGAGAGCCAGCGCTGGTCTGCTGCTGCAGACGTTTCCGTGGTCATGTGGCAGGCATGACTAGACACCGGAGCGCACAGAATGCTGTTTGCCTTTCCCACCGAAGTGGGTCCCTATTGATCGGCTTGCAATGTCTTGCTTTCGAACTGCTCGGTTGGCAGGAGCCTGGGGCAAAGACGGGAACTCACTCCGTCCTGCAGTACTCGGGAATTGAACTGCTGACCTTCCGCCTCCCAGTCAGCGTCTTAGCCACTCTCACTGTAGTCCCTGATAATAACGACCGACACCCCCCCCCCCCAAACAGTGGCTCAAGTGGCTAAGACGCTGACTGGGAGGCGGAAGGTCAGCAGTTCAATTCCCGAGTACCGCAAGACGGAGTGAGCTCCCGTCTTTGTCCCAGGCTCCTGCCAACCGAGCAGTTGGAAAACAAGACATTGCAAGTAGATCAATAGGGACTCACTTCGGTGGGAAAGGTCAACAGCGTTCTGTGTGCACTCCGGTGTCTAGTCATGCCTGCCACATGACCACGGAAACGTCTGCAGCAGCAGACAAGCGCTGGCTCTTCGGCTTTGAAACAGAGATGAGCACTGAGCCCTAGAGTCGGATACGACTGGCTTTCGAGCAAGGGAAACCTTTACCTTGCAGTAAGAGTAACCCTGAGAGTTAGCAACACTTAGATTCGTCTCCTGACGAAGCAGCGGACAATTGGGTTGCGAAAGCATCATTGCAATAAGCTGAACAGCAATTTTAGACTTTTTAATGTTGAATAGCAACACTGGGACTGACAATGGCTCAAGTGGCTGAGACTGGGAAGGCGGGAGGAGGTCAGCAGTTCGATTCCCGTGTACTGCAGGACGGAGTGAGCTCCCGCCTTTGCCCCAGCTCCTGCCAACCTAGCAGTTCGGAATAATTGCAAGTAGATCAATTCAATGGGGACCATTGGGGAGGGGGGGTGCGCTCCGGTGTCTCTAGTCATGCCTGCCACATGACCACGGAAATGCCTGCAGACACCAAAAGTGGCTTTGAAACAGAGATGAGCACTGAACCCTAGAGTCGGATACGACTGGCTTTTTTTTCCCCCGAGCAAGGGAGATCTTTACCTTTACGGTCTTATTTATCCCTTTTTCTGCCCATCCACTTCCAGCCCTCGAGACTCCTGGCCTGGGGCGGGGGGGGGGGGGGGGGCTTCCTTGATGGCTCCAAATCCTCTTTTTAAATTAAAAATAAAAATTAAAAAAGTGTCTTGTTAATTAAGGGCGGGGGGGAGAGAGATGGTCCATATTATCCGGGGTCTTTTCCAGAACCGCAGCAGAAGCAGAAACGCACCCCGAAGACTCTTTCTCGCAAAACAATTAATTAATTCATCAATCCATCAATCGAATAATAAATAATTAAAAGGCAGCGCGCGGCGTGGCCAGCAGCAGTGTGTGTGTGTGTGTGTGTGTGTGTGTGTGTGTGTGTGTGTGTGTGTGTGTGTGTGTGTGTGTGTGTGTGTGTGTGTGTGTGTGTGTGTGTGATTTTAAATATTTTTAAATATATCTTTTAAATTAAATATAGGCGGGGGAATTCGATGTCGAATAGCAGGGGATGGATCTTCCTCCTCCTCCTCCTCCTCCTCGGTGGAGTTCTCCCCCGCGTCCGCACTTCGGGTCCCAAAGCGGGTCTATTATTGCACGGGCGGCGCCGATTAAGCCGGTGCGGGCTCGCCTCGCTGTTCCGCAGCCGGAGCCTCCCCGGGGGGCGGCCGGTTCGATCCCATCTGCCGCCCGTTGTTTCCCCGAGGACGATCCTTCCTTATCGCCCTCTTTTATTCCGGATCTCTCGGCGCAGCAGCAGCAGGCGTTGTGTGTCTGCTGCGGTGGCGGATGATGATGATGATGATGATGATGATGATGCTTCCTCCTCCTCCTCCTCCTCCTCCTCCCACGCTGTTGTCGGAGCATCTCTCGCCACCTCTGGGTGGTGCAAATGCAAAACCAGACCCCATCGGGTCAAACTTTGCACTTGCAGCTCGGGTGCAATGGGCCCGGGGGCTGCTGCTCGCCCTCCTCCAGTCGCCCCGGGGCTACCCGGGGCCGTCCTCGGCTCGCCTTCCCCCTCGCTGCTCCGGCTCCACGTTGCCTTCCCATGTGCGCTTTGTGCAAGCCAGCCACAGCTCCTGCTTTGCGGAGTCCCAAATGATGTATGTAGGAGCCGCCGCCAGCGACGAATGATGCGCCACCAGCAACCCAGCACCTCCCTCCCTCTCTTCCCTCCTGCCCGCCCATTGCTCATCATCATCATCATCATCATCAACATCATCATCATCATCCCCTGCCTGCCTGCCTGCCTGCCTGCCCTCCCCCTGGCTGCTTGGCTTGTGCTTGGCTCTCCTCCTCCCCAAACTGCAGCTGTTCTGAAGCTCCAAGCACTTTCCTTCCCAGCCGCTTTAAGGATGCTGGGTATTGTAGTTTATTTATTTACTTACTGGGAGGGCTGAGGAGGATGGTGGAGGACAAGAGGCGCCTGGAGGACAATGGTCCATTGGGTTGCAAAGGCATAGCTGTCAAGTATCCCTTATTGGCCGGGAAAACCCCTTATTTTACTCTCTTCCCTGCCGTCATCCCGTATTAATTAGACTGCAATGCTCTACTGCTGCCATTGGAGGGCAGCACAGGATAAGCATAGCTGTCAAGTATCCCTTATTTGCCGGGAAATTTCCCTTATTTCCAAATCCAAAACTTGACAGGTATGCACAAAGGGTCGGGATCAACTGTGCGCCTGAACAACAACAAATTTATTTATTTATTATTCTGTCTCTTCCTTTGTTTGTTGTTCAGTCGCACAGTCAATTCCGACCCTTTGTCCACCAGGCCCCTCTGTCCTCCACCATCCTCCTCAACCTGCCCAGCTCTGTGCCCATTGCATCCACAATACCATCTCGCCATCTCATCTTTGGACGCCCCATTCTTCTTTTGCCCCTCCACCTTTCCCAGCATCGAGGCCGTCTCAAGTGAATCCTCTCTTCTCATTTGATGTCCAAAGCATACCTGTCAAGTTTTGGGAAATTTCTGTCAAACCCCTGTATTTTACACACTTTTCGCCGTCATCCCAGATTAGTTAGACTGCAATTAGACTGGAGTTAGACTGGAGGGCCAGCACAGGATAAGCATAGCTGTCCAGTTTCTTGTTTTGCCAATAGCTGTCAAGTATCCCTTATTGTCCAGGAAAACCCCTTATTTTACCCTCTTTCCCGCATTCATCCCTTATTAATTAGACCGCAATGCCCTATTACCACCATTGGAGGGCAGCACAGGATAAGCATAGCTGTCAGGTATCCCGTATTTGCCGCGAAATTTCCCTTATTTCCAAATTGAAAACTTGACAGGGATGGTTTTGCCCAGGAAATTTCCCTTATTTGACAGAAATTTCCCGAAACTTGACAGGTATGGTCCAAAGTACTTTAGCTTCAATTTATTTATTTATTTATTTATTTATTTGTTTGTTTGTTTGTTTGTTTGTTTGTTTATTTATCCCGTCCTCCTGGTGGGTACACCACTCGGGGAGGCTAACAACAAAAAGGGAGAGGGAAGAGGGAGAAAATGCAATAAGTAAAAGTTACAATATAAAACAGTTTAGCAACAACAGCGAAAAACAAGACCCAACAACCCCAAACAGTGAGCCACTGTGTGTGACAGAATGCTGGACTGGATGGGCTGTGGCCTGTTCCAGCAAGGCTGTTCTTATGTTCTTAACCCCAGCTAAAACCAGCATTAAAACACAAACAAACAAATCATCATTAAAAAAAAGCCAACCCTACCCACCCTACCCACGTTAAAACAGAATAACCAAGCCGGGGGGCAGCCCCTCACATAGGCTAAATCAGCCAGTGGGCTTGACTAGTGGAGTCAAGCGTACCCCAAACCTGCGGAAAGAGCCATGTCTTCAGCATCTTTCTAAAGGGGAGTAGTTCCGTCTGGAAACGCAACTCAGGTGGTAAGAAGTTCCACAGGGCTGGGGCAGACACGGAAAAGGCTCTCTTCATGGTCCCAATAAGATGTACTTATTTTACTGATGGGACCACCAGTGAGCCCCTCCTGTCTGCCCTAGTAGGATGGGATGACTTCCTTGGGGCGATGCAGTCTCTTAAGTAGCCTGGTCCAATGCCATGAAGGGCTTTAAAGGTCAAAACCAGCACCTTGAATTGCACCCGGAGGCACACTGGCAACCAGTGCAGCTCCCAGAGAAGTGGCGAGGCGCGAGCATAATGCCCGCACCCCATCACTATTTGCCCCTCCAATGAACAGTCAGGGTTGATTTCTTCTAATATTGACCTATTTGATCTCCTTGCAATCCATGGGACTCTCAAAACTCTCCTCCAACGCCACATCTCAAAGGCGTCTATTCTTCTGCGCTCAGCTTTCCTTATGGTCCAGCTCTCACACTCATACATTACCACTGGGAATACCACTGCTTTGACTATGCGAATTTTTGTTTCCAAGGTGATGTCTCTGCTTTTATCTATGTTCCCCAGGTTTCTCATAGCTTGTCTCCCCAGAATCGTTCGCCTTTTTATTTCATGGCTACAATCCCCATCTGCAGTGATCTTAGATCCCAGGAAAGTAAAACCTGTCAGTGCTTCTACTTCTTCCCCATCTATTTTCCAGGGACTGATGGGACCTGTTGCCAATATCTTGGTTTTCTTGATATTAAGTCTCAAGCCAGCTTTTGCACTCTCCTCCTTCAATCCAGTGAAGAGGTTCTTTAGGTCTTCTTCACTTTGTGCCATTAGGGTGGTATCGTCTGCATATCTCAAATTGTTGAGATATGAGATATCTTCCTAAACAAGCAAATCAACCACCATAGCAATTAGTGCAGGGGGTGTCGTAGTGACTACAGGTGAAACTCGGAAAATCGGAATATCGTGCAAATGTCTATTCATTTCACTTAAAAGGTGACACAGATGTATGGGATAGACTCACTACATGCAAAGCGAGAGATGCCATGCTTTAATTCGTTATAATTGTGATAATCATGGCGTACAGCGTACATGAGATGATGTGATGATTATGGCGTACATGAGATTGGGGAGGGTTGGGGTTTTCCTATAAGCTGTAAGCCATAAGCATCAATATTATAACAAAGTAAGTAGGGACCACTTCGGTGGGAAGGTAACAGCGTTCCGTGCACTCCGGTGTCTAGTCACGCCTGCCACATGACCACGGAAACGTCTGCAGAAGCAGACAAGCTCTTTGCTGTGAAAAAGATGAGCACTGAACCCTAGAGTCGGATACGACTGGCTTTCGAGCAAGGGAAACCTTTACTTTAAATTTTGTCACTCTATCTCAAGGATTCTCAACCTGCGGCCCGCGAAACCATTTTATGCACGCCCACGCCCCACCGCCTCCACCACACCAGGAAGTGCCATGTGGTGGAGGAAGGGCAAAATGGCCGTCCGGCCCGCCGAAGCTGTCCGAGGGAGCGTGACCCGGCCCCCTGGCTTTAAAAAGGTTGAGAACTCCTGCCTGCTCTATCTCATTGCATTTACTAGGACAAAACTATAGCATGAAGAGTGCCAGGCAGCCAAAAATGGAGATATATTTGTAAAACGAAAGGAGGCACAGTTTATTCTTCTCTTAGCACCTTCTTTTTTTTAAATTAATTTTTATTATTTTTTTAAAAAAAAGAAAAAGTAATATACAAAGAAAAAAGACATCAATGCATAATAAAGGATAACATAAGAATACAAATTACAAGTAAAAATAAAAAATAAAATCACCTACTCAAAAATACTGTAATAACAGATAGTGTATATTCATTTTACCTTATTTAAACCCTCTTGTTTAGACATATACTATTTTAATGTGAAAATACACTATCTTATCTTAAAAAGAAAAACAAATCTAAACATAAGATAATACCCCAGTGCTATGTACATTGCCTTGGGAGTTGCAGAGCTGCCCAGCATCACATATTATCACCAAAAACTTATGTGGCTTGGGGCTGGTCTGCTACCTTTACCTTCAGACAGTGTATAAACCAGAAATGGTTTCCAGACGATTCCAAATTTGTTTTTATCTGTCATACCTCTTTTTATTTTCAATTCCCATGTTAAAGGTAAAGGTTTCCCCTTGCTCGAAAGCCAGTCGTATCCGACTCTAGGGTGCAGTGCTCATCTCTGTTTCTAAGCCGAAGAGCCAGCGCTGTCTGCTTCTGCAGACGTTTCCGTGGTCATGTGGCAAGCTGATCATTAAGTGCAAGATGCCACATTTCTCTATACCATTCCTCTATATCCACTGTAGAATCATTCTTCCAATTTCTAGCAATACATTGTCTTGCAGTTGTCAATATTATTGTTAATAGTTCTATATTGTGCTCTTCCATATTCATATTATCAAATTCCATCAATAAGGCGGTACCTGACTCATAGCTGTCAAGTATCCTTTATTGGCCAGGAAAACCCCTTATTTTACCCTCTTTCCCGCCGTCATCCCTTATTAATTAGACTGCAATGCCTATTGCCACCATTGGAGGGCAGCACAGGATAAGCATAGCTGTCAAGTATCCCGTATTTGCCGGGAAATTTCCCTTGTTTCCAAATCCAAAACTTGACAGGTATGACCTGACTCCAGCTTAAAGTTACTACCCATTATTTGCGATATTTCATTTTCTATTTTAAGCCAAAAAGCTTTAACCACATCACAACTCCGCCACATAGCACCTTCTGTAGAGATCTGGAAGTTCGGACAGAAGTACTAGTTCAACTGCTTAGAGGAACCCATTCATTGTATTATCACTATAACTTTAAAGGTCCTGTTAAGACCAGAGGAGCAAAGAGAGTGAAACAAAGGCAACAAAAATAAATGGAGACAAGCATCCTAACTGAAAAAAAGAATTATCTTAAAATCCTGCTGTCCAGAGTGGCACAGGGTGGAAGGGGAAAGGACGGGAGGGAGAGGCAGAAAGCATGTGCATCTAACTGATAATGAAGTGTGGAAGAACAGAAACCAGTGGAGCTGCCAAAATACCGCTCATCCAAGTGTCTATAGCAGGGGTTCTCAACCTAAGACCCATGGGCCAGATCTGGCCTGTGGCACAATTTTATGTGGCACCCCCACCCCATTTGAGAAACAAAACGGCCAACCCTTTGAAGCTGTTGGGACAAAATGACCACCCCCATCGTGCAGGCAGGGCAAAATGGCCATCCAGCCCTTGACGCTGACTGAGAGAGCGTGACCTGCCCCCCCCCTTAAAAAGGTTGGGAATCCCTGGTCTATAGTCACAAGTATCTGCAGAAGATTGGAAAGGCCATTCTTCATATAATACACATCAGTTCTTCTTTCATGGCCAAATCAAACTTTGAACTGCCAAAATGAAGCCACATTCTTGGCTTTGTTTGTCATAATTAAATCTTCACCAGTACATGTTTCTGGTCATCATCAGCAGAGCAGTAAAATGCAAGCAATCCTATTTAATTTTTAAAATACCACCAAACATGCCCATTTCCTTCATTTTCGGTTTAGAAAGAACTTGAGATTTATTTATTTTAAAGCAAGAAATTGCAAGTAGATCAATAGAGACCACTTCGGTGGGAAGGTAAACAGCGCCCCATGCGCTCCGGTGTCTAGTCATGCCTGCCACATGACCACGGAAAGGTCTGCAGAAGCAGACACCGCTGGCTCTTCAGGTTTTGAAACAGAGATGAGCACTGAACCCTAGAGCCAAATACGACTGGCTTTCAAGCAAGGGGACACCTTTACCTTTACCTAATGTGAAAAGTGGGAGAATTTTTATTTGTTCATATTTATATTCTGACCATCTGGTGTATTCCATACCTGTCAAGTATCCTGTATTGGCCAGGATTTCCCATATTCTGGCATTCCTCCCCTTTCCCGTGGCCATCCCATATTTTGGCTGGCCAGGAAATGGGTTCTGCGCATGCGCAAACGGGTTCTGCGCACGCGCACCTGTGCATGCACAGAAATTTCCCATATTTTTGGGAGCCACACTTGACAAGTATGGTATTCTCCCACTCTGGGCAGCATACAACAACTAGGGAAAAAAACATGCAATACAAATCAAACATAATACAATATAAAAAGACATTAACAATAACCCATTAACAATAAAACTATAAACCATAGGCAATAATAACAATAATAACCATCAGACAACAGACCATGGTGACAATAGGTATAAAATTAATTAAGCCTATTGATCGGCAGTTGGGAGAAGATCTTTAAATGTCTCCTTAAAAAGTAATAAATTCAATTGTTTTTTAAATGCGTTCTGTCTGATTTCTCCATCCAGGCTTTGTGTTCTTGGCTCAGAGAAATCCAGATCTGAATTCCTGTGTATTCAACTCTGTTAGTACAGTAGTAAATCCCATACACGCCACCTCATCTTTAATAATAATAATAATAATAATAATAATAATAATAATAATAATAATAATAATAATAATAATAATAATAATAATAATAATAATAATAATAATAATAATAATAATACATTTTAATTTATATCCCGCCCTACTTGGCACAGGCCGACTCAGGGTGCCTAACAGCATTTCAAATAAAGATACAATATAATATGATGGAGTAAAGCAATAAATACAGAATATAACAAGGTATCATAAAAGTAAGATACAAAAGATACAAATTACAAATGTATAAATTTTAAAAGCATCAAACCATCATACACAGCACTAGGAGGGGGGGGGGGGAATCATACACACACACACAACAGGGCTCGCCATCCATGACGGAGCCCAAGGCTGAACGTCCACAATAGAGCCCGGGCTCAATTGTCCATGACAGACCCCAAGCTCAGCATCCAGAACGGAGCCAGGGTCAATGTCCCTAACGAAGCCACAATGGAACCCGGGACCCAGCAAAGGCGAGACATGTGTCAACATCGGCGCTGCTTTTGGGGCCGCGGTTTGTACTGCCCCAGCTACGGGCGTGTTTTATCTCCCGCACTTTCTCAGCCGAAGTTGACTCAAGGCTTAATACTTCTATGGTTGCCAGGTGGTGGTTGTTACAAGTCATCTTCAATATATGGTGACCAGTGATGCACTGCAAATTTTTTTACTACCCCCATCATGGGCGTGGCTAACTCTGTGGGTGTGGTTAACTCTGTGGTCCACGCCCACTTGGCCTCCCTACACCATGGCCTGGGGTAGGGAGGTGGGCGTGGCCGGCGAAGTGGGCGTGGCCTGGGGAAATATCTGCTACCAGTGCCTGGGCACCTGTGGACACCTGGAGCAGCTCAACACTGATGGTGACTCTATGAATGAAAGACAGCTGTCCAAAATGTCCTATTGGCAGATGCAACACAGTTAATCTCCTGTTGGATTTAGCTCATAGCTGTCAAGTATCCCTTATTGGCCAGGAAAACCCTTTAATTTACCCTCTTTCCCGCTGTCATCCCGTATTAATTAGACTGCAATGCCCTATTGCCGCCATTGGAGGGCAGCACAGGATAAGCATGGCTGTCAAGTATCCCGTATTTGCCGGGAAATTTCCCTTATTTCCAAATCCAAAACTTGACAGGTATGGTCTTTGGTCATGCCTGCCACGTGACCATAGAAATGTCTGCAGAAGCAGACAGCGCGAGCTCTTTGGCTTTGAAACAGAGATGAACACTGAACCCTAGAGTCAGATACAACTGGCTTTCGAGCAAGGGAAACCTTTAACTTTAACAATAATTTTAGACTTTTCATGTTTAATAGCAACAATGTTGTTGTCAATTAGAACCTGCTGGAAGGATGTTTGAGATAATCAAGTGGAGCATGTGCTTAGCTATCTGACAAAATAGTGCTTTGATGCGCGTGTGTTTTCCAGTGTTCAGCCCCCACCACCACCCCTTCAAGTAAAGAAGACTTGCCTGGAGGGAGAAAATTGACCTCTGTCCTTTATGGGATGCTCTCCTCTTTTGCAAAAAGAGTGCAGCGCATTGGGAGTTCTCCAAGGTGCTAAAATAGACCCTGGCAAGGGATCGGATTGCACGACTGAAAATAGCAAAGAGGTAACAGAAAGCGCCGCTGATAACATAGAAATCTGAACTGGGCAGTTCAGGGTAGGAGCAAGGGAGAGATGGACATTGGTGTGTGTTTGGTCTCCTTGCAGTCTAGGTGACTCTCAAGAGTCTTCTCCAGCACCACAAGTCAAAAGCATCTATTCTTCTTCTTTCTTTTTGAATATAGTTTGAATATAGTTTGGAATAGGAAAAGGAGTAAGACAAGGCTGCATTTTGTCACCATGCTTATTCAACCTATACACAGAGCACATAATGCGCAGTGCAGGGATGGAGGAATCACAATATGGGATCAAAATTGCTGGGAGAAACATCAAAAACTTGAGATATGCAGATGATACCACCTTAATGGCAGAAAGTGAGGAAGACCTAAAGAATCTCTTGATTGGGCTGAAGGAGGAGAGTGCAAAAGCTGGCTTGAGATTCAATATCAAGAAAACCAAGATAATGGCAACAGGCCCCATCAGTCCCTGGAAGATAGATGGGGAAGAAGTAGAAGCAGTGACAGATTTCACTTTTCTAGGATCAAAGATCACGGCAGATGGGGATTGTAGCCATGAAACAAAAAGGCGACTGATTCTTGGGAGACAAGCAATGAGACACCTGGGGAACATAGTGAAAAGCAGAGACATCACACTGAAAACAAAAATTAGAATAGTCAAAGCAATGGTCTTCCCAGTAGTAATGTACGGATGTGAGAGCTGGACAATTAGGAAGGCTGAACGCAGAAGAATAGATGCCTTTGAAATGTGGTGTTGGAGGAGGGTGTTGAGAGTGCCCTGGACAGCGAGGAGAACAAATAGGTCAATCTTAGAAGAAATTAACCCTGAATGCTCACTGGAAGGTCAAATAGTAAAGATGAAGCTAAAATACTTTGGACATCAAATGAGAAGGGGGGATTCACTTGAGAAGGCATTGATGTTGGGAAAGGTGGAGGGCAAAAGAAGAAGGGGGAGGCCAAGGATGAGATGGCTAGATGGCATTGTAGACACAATGGGCACAGAGCTGGGAGGGCTGAGGGGGATGGTGGAGGACAGAGGCGCCTGGAGAGCAATGGTCCATAGGGTCGCAAAGGGTCGGAACCGACTGTGCGACTGAACAACAACAACAACAAAATTTTAATAATAGGCAAAACATGTTGGTTTGAACAAATATATAACATACAAAATATATATAACAAATTACAACTCTCTTGGACCATAAAACATGAAACACAAACACACTACACTTATTACCCGTGCTGTACATCGGAATCTGTAAAAGAATAATGCCTTCCCACCTTTCCTAACAGCATTCCGCGCACTCTGGTGTCTACTCATGCTTGCCACATGACCACGGAAATGTCTGCAGAAGCAGACAGCGCTGGCTCTTCGGCTTAGAAACAGAGATGAGCACTGCACCCTAGAATCAGATACGACTGGCTTTTGAGCAAGGGAAACCTTTACCTTTACCTTTCCTCTAATTTCCCCAAAATTTACACGCTTCCAGGTCTGGCGTAACATTGTTTTCCTCTGGCAAAGCATATACTACGAATGGGTTCCAAATTTCCCAAAAACCTCATTTGCTTATAATCCCCCTTTTCATATTTAATCCCATTGTTAATGTTTCATTCAAAGCTCATTGCCATACTTCGCTATACTGTACCATCTAGATTTGCTTATCAAAAACTCTTTTTTCCCCATTCTTGGGCTATTATATGTCTGGCCATCAATAACAACATAAGCAATAATTCTTTTCTATTTTTATCCATTTTGAGATCATCAATCTCTCCCAATAAAGCAGTTTTTGGATCCAGTTTAATTGTCATATTCATAATAACCCTGAGTGGTGTCCCCCATCAGAAGTGTGGGATATAAATCAATCAATCAATCAATAAATAAATAAATAAATAATCTTTGCCAGTTTGTTTTCTATTAAATTCCAAAAGGTTTTTGGATACCGACACCCCCACCACATACGTAAATACGTTCCTCTTTCTATTTTGCATCTCCAACAACGTTCCGGTTGACTTTTATTCATTTGATGAATAAAAGTCAATCTATTCTCCTGCGCTCAGCCTTTCTTGTGGTCCAGATCTCACAGCCATGCATGACTACTTTGAAGACCATCACTTTGACTATGTTTCAACCAGTTTTTAGAAGCATGCTAAGATTTTTTTTCCTGTTTAATAAAAAGTAGAGACACCACCCTGCCAACAAAAGTCTGCAGAGTCAAAGCAATGGTCTTTCCAGTAGTGACGTATGGCTGTGAGAGTTGGACCCTAAGGAGGACTGAGCATAGAAGAATAGACACCTTTGAACTAGATTTCAACACTAGAATTAGGGGGAACTCCATGAAACTTTTGGGTGCTAGTTATCAAACAAATAAGAGAAAGTACTTTTCCACCCAGAGGATCCCTGGTCTATGGAACTCCCTGCCAGAAGAAGTGGTGACAGCTGTCAGTCTTGACAGCTTTAAGAAAGGATTAGACAAGTTCATGGAGGACAAGGGTATCAATGGCTATAATTATGGATACCTAAGGACAACCTCCGGGTTGGAGAGATAGGCAGGATATCTCTCAATGCCATTTCCAGGGAATCCTAAGCAGGTGAAGGCATCTGCTTGGGAAGACCCTGAAGCACATGGTGAGCCACTGTGTGTGAGACAGAATGCTGGACTGGATGGGCTGTGGCCTGTTCCAGCAAGGCTGTTCTTATGTTCTTAATGGCTATAATTATGGATACCTAAGGACAACCTCTGGGTTGGAGAGATAGGCAGGATATCTCTCAAGGCCATTTCCAGGGAAATCCTAAGCAGGTGAAGGCATCTCCTTGGGAAGAATACCCTGAAGCACATGGTGAGCCACTGTGGGAGACAGAATGCTGGACTGGATGGGCTGTGGCCTGTTCTTATGTTCTTATGAGATGGTTAGACAGCATCATTGATGCTGTGGTCTTGGATCTGGGCAGACTCCAGAGGATGGCAGATGACAGAGGAGCCTGATGTGGTCCATGGAATGGCAAAGGGTCAGACCTGACTGCGACTGAACAACAACAACAACAACAAAGACTTTTCTAAAACTGTACCTGTTAGTGGTATTTGTTGCAGAACCTGCATGCCAAAAAAAAGTACACAGGCATTCAGTTTCTGGGAACAGCGCTTTTGGGCTACCACCTTATCCGGGGAAATCCTTGAAGTCCATTCCAGAACTTCAGTAGATGGGCATACATCAATGGGCCCCGGATTCAATCTGTTCCTTCTTGAAGGAAGGTAGGAATATCCTTTAGCTCCAAACTCTGGAACGTTGCTGCCATTTAGTGTAAGTAGGACTCCCAACAGCTCCTACAGATGAGTAGAGATCATGATGCCCCCCCCCCCCGGGTAAGAGGACCTCCTTGAGTGACTGAACTCCTCATGTGCTCATCTGTATGTATGTTGTACTCCTCATACACAATTGCTGGACATTAATCAGGGTTAAACAAAGTTCGAAACACCTGCAAAAATGCCTTTAAGTGCTCTCCAAATGTAACTAGAGGAACTAGATATTACTTATTATGCCTTTTAAAAACTTCATTAGTCTCACGGCTCAGTAATGCCAAAAATTGCTAGTTGCAGGTAATTACATTACGTGTATTCAAACCCTGCCCTTTCTATTTTACTCTAAAAATCAATGTTTTGGCTCGGACCAAAAAGGGACGGAGAGACAGTGATGTTACTTAGCAACTAAGAAGTGTTTTCCCAAGGCATTTGTGCACCGTGTGATTATTTGGGAAGAATATTCTCCAAGATCTTGTGGTTGAAAGGCACGCGCTGCTTGTGTATCTCTCTCTCCAAATAACCACAAGCAAGAAAAACAACCAGTAATGCAGAATACAAAAGAGCTATTTTCCCACTACGTATATGCAATTTTAGCAACAGCTCAGTGCTATGAACACTTAGGGTTCATATGAACGCTATGAACATAGTGAACATTATGACCATAGGGAGAAAATAATGGGTTGGTTTTCAATTTGCAGGTGTTTTTTTTTTTCTTCCAAGTTATTGCATCTGCCCAGAATTATCCTCTGTCAAACCAGTGGCCTGAGGGCACCATCTCTCTTGTACAGGGAAGACTGAAACGGAAACTGCAATACTGTGAGCAGATCCTGATTGATAATACTTTTCACCCACCCAATCTGGTAAGTTCAGATTTCTTAAAACATGCTTCATTTGCCATATTCTGTTCTGCCATTTTTTTGCATGGCTGTGGTGCTTGCGGTAAGACTGCAGTGGCTGAGCTGCTACAGGTGCCCAAAGGTGCCCGGGCACCGGTAGCGGAAATTCCCCCAGGCCACACCCATTTGGCAAGCCACGCCCACCTCCCTACCCCAGGCCATGGTGTAGGGAGGCCAAGAGTTAGCCACACCTATGGTGGGGGGTAGTACTTTTTTTTGCAGAGCTGAGCATCACTGGGCTGAGTGGTTAAGATGCTGAGCTTGACAACCCAAATGGCAGCAGTTCGATACCCGAGTGCTGTAGAATGGAGTGAGCGCTCATCTCTGTCCTAGCTCCTGCCAACCTCGCAGTTCGAAAGCAAGACATTGCAAGTAGATAAATAGGGACCATTTTGGTGGGAAGGTAACATTGTTCTGTGTCTAGTCATGCCTGCCACATGACCACAGAAACATCTGCAGACGCAGACAATGCTGGCTTAGCACCATAATCTAGAGATGGATACGACAGGCTTTCGGGGAAGGGTGATCCTCACCTTTACCTTTACCTGTATGTTTGTGGTGCTGGCTAGATAGCTCAATGGTTTAGCCAGATCTTGAAAGTTCAATTTCCCACTGTGCCTTCTATGAGAAGAGCCAGCCTGTGTTGTCATAGGTAAGCTGCACACTCCCAGGGCTGTGTATTCTGCCTATTCTCTACCTAGTAAACCCTGGAAAGGGTCACCATAAGTTGGAATCTGAACATAGGGTGTGGTGGGGGAGTTCCCCCTGCAGCCATTAACAGCATAATTAACGACAGCTTCATGCAGAGTTGCATTTGATGAGTAGAAGAGTACAGCAGAGAGCTCTATATATACCCAGAATGATGGACAAGTGGGTCCTAGAGCAAATGAAGGCTGATCTGTCTCTGGAGGCAAAAAAATTATGCAACTGTGGCTGTCCTGCTTTGGCCACATCATGTGATAGCACGATTCTCTGGAAAAGACAGTAATGCTGGGGAAGGTGGGAAGCGGCAGGAAAAGAGGAAGACCAAATATGAGCTGGACTGACTCCCTGAAAGAAGCCACAGCCTCGAGTTCACAAGAGCTGAGCAGGGCTGTTGAGGATAGGACATTTTGGAGATTGTTCATTCATAGGGTCACCATAGGTGGGAAACCAGTTGAGACATGATGTGACAAGAAGAGCTGCCATCTTTGTCATTGACTCCGCTCATCTTTTATAAGTAGCCCACTGAAACAGGGATTGAGCAAGCAAGACCTATCCCACTAAAGTGCCAGGGAAAAGCATTCAAAGGCACTGAAGGAAGACCTTTTAAAAAGGCCGCAAAGGTATTCCTTGGTCTTTCCAGCTCTTCTTCTTCTTCATCATCATCTTCTTCTTTTTCTTCTCCTCCTTCTTCCATGTCTAGGCCAGACGTGGTGAGTTCATTCTGCAGTTCCTTTCGCCTGACCTAGTGTGAAAAATATCATCTGGCAACACAAGCTTGCCGTTACCAGGGCACGTCCAATTGTGGTTCAAAAATACCACAATCTTTAGGGAGGCTCCTTCTGTGTACCCTTCTCCAGCACTGAAAGTAAAGAAAGCAGAGCATGGCTAGGATCCAGCCAAAACTCATACTTTAATACAGTAAAACCCTGACTAACATATGCCTCGAGTTACATAAAATTCGACTGACATAATGATTTTGTGCTAAAACCATGTCCCAATTTGCACGATTTCCTATGGGTTGGCTTCGAGTTACAAAAATATTCTTTTCCCTATGGGTTTGCTTCGAGTTACATAAAGATTCTTTTTCCTATGTGTTTGCTTTGATTTACATAAACATTTCATTTTCCCTATGGGTTTGCTTCGAGTTACGTAAAAAAATAATTTTCCCTATGGGTTTGCTTCGAGTTACATAAAGATTCTTTTTCCTATGGGTTTACTTTGATTTACATAAACATTTCATTTTCCCTATGGGTTTGCTTCGAGTTACGTAAAAAAATAATTTTCCCTATGGGTTTGCTTCGAGTTACATAAAGATTCTTTTTCCTATGGGTTTGCTTCGAGTTACATAAACATTTTATTTTCCCTATGGGTTTGCTTCGAGTTACGTAAAAAAAAAATTTTCCCTATGGGTTTGCTTCGAGTTACATAAAGATTCTTTTCCCTATGGGTTTGCTTCGAGTTACATAAACATTTCATTTTTCCTATGGGTTTGCTTTGGTTTACATAAACATTTCCTTTTCCCTATGAGTTTGCTTCGAGTTACGTAAAAAAATAACTTTCCCTATGGGTTTGCTTCGAGTTACATAAAAAACCGATTTAAGCAAAAGACTACGGAACGGACTTTCCCTCCATAAATAGGGTTTTTACTGTAAATGCCGTATCTTTAAAATGCCAGGGGAATCATACAGTAGAATCCGTGATTTGGAAGGGTCCTTGTAGGCCATCGAGTCCAACCCACTGGTCAACGTAGGGATGCAAATCAGAGCAGATTATCCTTACTATTTTGGCTGCACCAGTCTGCTGCTTCTACCCATTTTGGGAACGGTGTGGGAGATATGGGAACTACATTTCCCATGCCTCTCGGAGACGCCAGCCATTGGAAGATTTAAATAGAAGCAACCCAACCTTTCGGGTTGCCAAATCCCCCTCCGTTGATGCCTACTGATTGGCTCTTTGGCCATCTCTCCAGTGCCAGACTGGTTCCTGCCGCTGTCATTAATGCCCAACACTGTCATCGCCTGCAAAGTAAACAGACATGTGCATTGTGCATTCCCATTCCTTTCTCTATATTTAACAGCTGCAGCCTCTCCTTTGACAGCTCATCAGAGCACCTGCCTTTGTGGGTTAGGGGCATTTTTTTGGGGGGGGGGTTGGAGGGGGTGACGGGGAAGAGAAGAAGCCGCCTCCTTAACCATCTGGCCGGTCTTTGTTTTGCTGTGTTTGCATGGAGCAGATGTCTTTCTAGGATGGCAGCCTCACAAAGCCGGGCCAAGGCCCGAGAGAGGAACAACGTCTTGAACCGTGCCGAGTTCATTTCGCTCAACCAGCCCTTGAAAGGCAACCAGGAGTCCAGGAGCTCCGGCCGGAGGCAGAACAACCAAGCAGGCCCCCCTGGCCCCGGCCCCGGCCCGGGCGAAGGAGCTGCCAAGGAGCCAAGGTACTCCCAACAGCTCCCCGAAGAAGACTGTATGCAGCTGAACCCCTCCTTCAAAGGGATCGCTTATAACTCCCTCCTGGCCATCGACATCTCCCTTTCCAAGAGCCTTGGGGTGTGTGCCAGCAACGCCTCCGCCTGGGGCAATGCCCGGTCCATGATCAACCTCATTGGCGCCACCGGCCATGGCATCCCCTGGATTGCGGGGACCTTGATCTGTTTGATGAAGAGCAGCACTTTGGCCGGCCAGGAAGTCCTCCTGAACCTTCTGCTGGGTGAGTCCACTCCTCATGGGCCACATAAATGTTGGCCTGTCAATGTGTGCCCTGTGCTGAATATTGCATTCTTTCGGTTTTGTTTTGGGTCTTACGGTGTTTTAATCTAAGCACTATAGGTTGTCTACTGACAACCAGACAATCCAGACAATAGTAATGTCAACTCAACATACAGGTGAAACTCGGGAAAATCAGAATATCGTTCAAATGTTCATTCAGTTTGGTAATGCAACTTAAAAGGTGAAACAAATATATGAGATCGACTCATTGCATGCAAAGCGAGATAGTTCGAGCCTTACTTTGTTATAATATTGATGCTTATGGCTTACAGCTTATGAAAACCCCAACCCCATACCCGTCAAGCGCGGCTCCCAAAAATACGTGAAATTTCTGTGCATGAAGCCAATTAAAGAAATTCCACTGCTTTGAGGAATTAATTAACGTGCTTTGAGGAATTAATTAGTGTGGTTTGAACAATGTAGCTTCAACATATCTGATCAATATCCATAATATGCTGATGGCAAGTCATTCCCTCTGTATGTAAATAACTAGCATCGACAAGTAATGCAATGAGTAGTTACAAAGTTACAGCAAAAATAAAGTAACAGGTAGTCACAGAATTACCTTTTTGTTGTAATGATTCATTTTTATGTTACTGTACTTTCAAAAGGTACTTTTAAAAGTCCTATCGTTACTTTTTCTCTGTTCTCCTCTGTGCTTCCAAACTCAAAACCAAGGCTTCCTTTATTGAGTCAATCCATCTCGTGTTTTGGCCTTCCTCTTTTTCTCCTGCCTTCAACTCTTCCTAGCATCATTGACTTTTCCAGCAGTAATATAAGCAAAGCCCCACAGCCTTGGTTTGGTCATTTTAGCTTCTAGCATGAGTTCAGGCTTAATTTCATCTTGCACTGATTTCTTTGTGTTTTTGTCAGTCCATGATATCCATAAAGTTCTCTTCCAATTTATAATTAATTAACCTCTGCCTGTTTACTTCATCATCTTGCATTTGCCCTCCCCTGTAACATCACCAGTGCCCGTCTCCAAATGAGATGCTGCCAGCCAGATGATCTAGACAATAGTAATGTTAGCTCAAAACAGGTGTTCCAACGTCAGGCAAGGGTTCGAGGTACAGGTAAATGTTGTTGGATATAATCCCCACTATCCCTATTTTAGCTTGCGCTCTTCTGGTAGTTGTAGTCCTTGGAGATCCAAAGTTGTGAACACACAAAGGAATACTAGAATGACAAAAAGACTTTATTATGGAAGACGGCAGGCTGGTCTTCCATAGGGATCAAACCATACTGAGAATTCCTCGGTTTTTTCCCTAAGATGTCAGGAATTTAATGGCCTCTTTCAGTTGAGATACTGCAGGACAGAATGAGCTCCCGTCTTTGTCCCAGCTCCTGCCAACCTAGCAGTTCGAAAGCAAGAAATTGCAAGTAGATCAATAGGGACCACTTCGGTGGGAAGGTAAACAGCGTTCCGTGCGCTCGGGTGTCTAGTCATGCCTGCCACATGACCACGGAAACATCTGCAGAAGCAGACAGCGCTGGCTCTTCGGCTTGGAAACAGAGATGAGCACTGCACCCTAGAGTCAGATACGACTGGCTTTCGAGCAAGGGAAACCTTTACCTTCAGTTGAGATTGCCAGATCTCAGCCATTGACTTTAAAGCATACCTGTCAAGTTTTGGATTTGGAAATAAGGGAAATTTCCCGGCAAATAAGGGATACTTGACAGCTATGCTTATCCTGTGCTGCCCTCCAATGGCGGCAATAGGGCATTGCAGTCTAATTAATAAGGGATGAAGGCAGGAAATAGGGTAAAATAAGGGGTTTTCCCGGCCAATACGGGATACTTGACAGCTATGCTTATTCTGTGCTGCCCTCCAATGGCGGCAATAGGGCATTGCAGTCTAATTAATAAGGGATGATGGCAGGAAAGAGGGTAAAATAAGGGGTTTTCCTGGCCAATAAGGGATACTTGACAGCAATGCTTTAAAGTCCTGCAAACATATCAGAGGAGAAACAAAACAAAACAAAAAGTAAATAAAAAAAGTAAAATAAAAAACCCACAACAAACACACTTCATGGTGCCTTAAGAACAAACTGCTATATTTTAATGTGAACTTCCATAGGTCAGGTCCTCTTTCTTAGACAAATTCTAAATTTAGTTTCCCCGCAAAGCGTTCGAAAGCAAGAAATTGCAAGTAGATAAATAGGGACCACTTCGGTGGGAAGGTAACAGCGTTCCGTGCACTCCGGTGTCTAGTCATGCCTGCCACATGACCACGGAAACGTCTGCAGGAGCAGACAGCTCTGGCTCTTCGGCTTAGAAACAGAGATGAGCACTGCACCCTAGAGTCGGATACGACTGGCTTTCGAGCAAGGGAAACCTTTAAAGCGTTAGGCTGAAGGACTACAATTGTATGGATCGCTGTAGTATTTACTGTAATACATTTGGAAGACGAGGTACTCATCATGGCCAATGTCAAAACGCTGTCCCCTGATAAGAGAATCCAAAATTCAGGTAGTTGGATCAGTCCCATGGCAACAAACAAATAATGAGTCTTTTGCAAGGTTGATGGCTCTTAATTGCTTGTTCAAAATCAAGCCAGCCTCAGACACTTGGATTGCATACATTGAGCACCTGGGAAATTAATTTCTGTTCCATCTACTAAAATGATTACAGATAAGCTTAAAGAAAACAGGAAAGCCAGCCTGTGTGGCTTGGGCAGGCTGCACAATCCCAGGACACCCCTAGAACAAGGGAATGGAAAGACACTTGTGAGTTCTATCAAGAAAACCCCGGAGAGGGTTACCATAAGTCTGGATTGCACACTATTATGATTACTGTCAAAGATGTACCTGGCCCACCAGATGTTGTCACCAGAGTTTTGAAACCCCACTGCTTGGGTCCTAGCCCTGGTGCTTCTGCAACTGGTCTATAGTGATCTTATCAATGCCCTTCACTCCATGAAACTTTTGGGTGCTAGTTCCCAAACAAATAAGAGAAAGTACTTTTTCACCCAGAGGATCCCTGGTCTATGGAACTCCCTGCCAGAAGAAGTGGTGACAGCAGTCAGTCTTGAGAGCTTTAAGAAAGGATTAGACAAGTTCATGGAGGACAAGGGTATCCATGGCTATAGTAATGGATACCTAAGGACGACCTCCGGGTTGGAGAGATAGGCAGGATATCTCTCAATAAATGCCATTTCCAGGGAATCCTAAGCAGGTGAAGGCATCTGCTTGGGAATAATACCCTGAAGCAAATGGTGAGACACTGTGTGAGACAGAAGGCTGGACTGGATGGGTTGTGGCCTGTTCCAGCAAGGCTGTTCTTATGTTCTTATGTTCTTCACACTCAGATCCCCCCCCCCCCATCTGTTTGGAATTGCTCCCAGTGCTCCTATCTGTTGCTCCTTTCTCCAAGAGATGCTGTGCTTTAGTTCTTAAATCCTGATATCTCATGAAATTTGCAATCTCTTTTCTTTCTTCCAACCAACCATCACCTGATGTAAAATTATCAGTTCAAGACCTAACAAGGACCTAAAAAACTGTTAGGGTAATATATATAAGCAATTCCTAGTAAGGGTTTTTTTTGTGTGGTAAAGTTAGATATTCTTGGACTTCAATTGCCAGAAGCCCAAGCCCCCTGTGAATCCACACGAATGGGTTTACTGCGATTCATCCTACCCGCGCTGCCCTCGTCGCTCCCGGAAGCGGAAGTAAAACGCGCCCGTACGGAGGAAGGGTTAACCCGGAAGAGCCTTAACCATCCGGGCGTGTTTTACTTCTGCTTCCAGGAGCGCCCATCTCTGTCCCAGCTCCTGACAACCTAACAGGTCGAAAGCAAGAAAATGCTGTTGTTAATCAGTCGCACAGTCAATTCCTTGTGACCCTATGGACCACCGCACGCCAGGCACCTCTGTCCTCCACCATTCTCCTCAACCCGCCCAGCTCTGTGCCCATTGCATCTACAATACCATCTAGCCATCTCATTTTTGGCCTCCCCCTTCTTCTTTTGCCCTCCACCTTTCCCAGCATCAAGGCTTTCTCAAGTGAGTCCTCTCTTCTCATTTGATGTCAGCACTTCAGCTTCATCTTTACTATTTGACCTTCCAAGGAACAGTCAGGGTTGATTTCTTCTAAGATTCACCTATTTGTTCTCCTTTCTGTCCAGGGAACTCTCAAAACTTTCCTCCAACACCACATTTCAAAGGCATCTATTCTTCTGCGCTCAGATTGCCTTACTGCAAGTATATCAATAGGGGCCACTTTGGTGGGAAATGGTCTTGGGGACATGAAAGGAGCCTCATTCAGACGTCCCCAGCAAAAAACAAAACAAAAACAAAAACAAACCTTTCAAGCCAGAATAGTTTCTGACACAAAATTATTATTAATATAAATAATTATGTATTATCAAGCCAGTTCTAACTTACGGTGATCCTTTCTAGGGTTTTTCAAGTAGAGGATACAGAGAGGTGTTTAGATAAAAAATAAAAATAAATTACTGCATCGAGAAATCCATTTATAGATAGAACAAAGGGGAATAAATCACACACATTTTAAAAAGTTTTTAACTAGATTTTTTTTAATTGGGAGGTAGTTTTTCAGTGGGTTGTTGTTGTTTTTTTAGGAATGTTAAGGGTTTCTGTAGTTTAAACCAGGGGTTCTCAACCTACGGCCTGCGGCACAATGTCATGTGGCCCGCATTGCCAAAGGGAGCAGAGACATTTACAACAGCCGCGGACATGTTTTACGGCAGCGTTTACAGCAGGGGGGAGCACCAGTCCAGCCCGCTCAGGGGGCATGATCCGGCTCACCGCTTTAAAAGGTTGGGAACCCCTGGTTTAAACGTTGGGGATTTTATGTACGCCACCCAGAGTCGCATGGTGATTAGGCTATATAAATTGAATGAATGAATGAATGAATGAATGAATCTTAGACTGTTACAGAAACCCTTAAACCTGACTTCCAGGTGTAGAAGTATACTGATAAAGCAGAACTCGTCTCATGCCTATTAAAAAGAAAGAAAGAAGTTAAGAAATTTACATGTCCTTGGTGGGTTTAAGAAAAATACGAGAGTAGAAGAAGACCATTGTCTTTTGCTTTCTACATATGCAGGTAACCCGTTATATAATTTGATGTTCCTAAACTTACCACATAGTTTTGGGAAAGGAAATGCACATGTCCCCTTTTGGATTCTGATTCACCAGGCACATTTTTCTGATGCAGCCCCTGGGCTCAGAGCCAAGACTTGGCCCTGTCAGACTTTGCAGCCAGGCTGTGAGAAATGGATAAAGGTAAGAAATCACCGAAGGCAAAAGTTATGTCTCCCACCCACCCCTGTCCCTCCTCTCAGACTTCTGTTCTCCAGTTTCTCTCTCAGCACAGTATATATAAAATATAATCAGCACAGTATAATGGTTATTTTAGGTGCATGAGCTAGGAAGCCCCATCCGGACCCAGTGGCCATAGACAAGTTGCCTGGTTTCTCTCTTAACTCCATAATTTAATTTGCTTGGTATTCATTGCCTTATTTTGCTGTTTTGGGGTAAGACGCTGGCTGGGAAGCGGAAGGTCAGCAGTTCGATTCCCAAGGACTGCAGGACAGAATGAGCTCCCGTCTTTGTCCTAGCTCCTGCCAACCTAGCAGTTCGAAAGCAAGAAATTGCAAGTAGATAAATAGGGACCACTTTGGTGGGTAGGTGACAGCGTTCCGTGCGCTCCGGTGTCTAGTCATGCCTGCCACACGTCCACGGAAATGTCTGCAGAAGCAGACAGCGCTGGGCTCTTCGGCTTGGAAACAGAGATGAGCACTGCACCCTAGAGTTGGATACGACTGGCTTTCGAGCAAGGGAAACCTTTACCTTTACTTTACTTCGAGCCTCAAGGACCTCAGTGGTCAATCATCAAATCAAGGGATACAAGCAGGCAGCTGAAGGACCAGCTTCCCTGCCCCCCCTTTGTCCTTGTTTTTGCTTGACCTGCCACAATCATGGTAGGTGTGCAGCAAAGTGGGATGAACTCCAAATGGTGTGTAGGCAAACAAGAAGAAGTAGGCGGAGGCAGCACAGAGAGCGAGGGGAGATGGAGTGCCGTGCGCCATGCACGTATTATTTGCCGTCCGTTCTCTTAGTGCGATCTTTGCCCACATCCCAGCCCAGGTTCCTCCGTTGCTTGCTCCCTCCCTCTTCCACTCCTGTCTCATTAGATATATTCAAAGCACTGAGAAGGAGTAAACTGTGTTTGACTGGGTCAGCTTTGCCTGTACAGTATTTTTTTCCCTACTGCCATAGTGCCCTTTACTGTAATAGTGTTATTAATGCTGATAATAAAGGGAGATTTTCTGCTTTTCAAAGCAAAAGCAAAGAAATCACGCTTATCTAGCGCCTTATTAACGCTTAGTACACTCTCTGGGCAGATCGCAAGCTAATTAGCATTTTCCCCCCATCATGCTGGGTACTCATTTTACCGACCTTGGAATGATGGAAGGCTGAGTCAACCTAAATCCTGGTCAGGATTGAACTCACAACCTTTTGGTTGCAGTACAGCAGTTTAACCACTGCACCACCAGGGCTCACCAGTTCATTCGTTCGTTCGTTTGTTCTTCCTTCCTTCCTTCCTTCCTTTCTTTTCTTTTGCATTTGCAAAAGCTTCTGTGTGTTTATTGTACTATTTACATTCATGCATAACCACTGTTCTCGTTATTCAAACATTTTGTTTTTGTTGTTGTTGTTCAGTTGCACAGTCGATTCTGACCCTTTGCGACCCCATGGACCATTGCCCTCCAGGCACCCCTGTCCTCCACCATCCTCCTCAACCCGCCCAACTCTGTGCCCATTGCGTCTACAATACCATCTAGCCATCTCATCTTTGGCCGCCCCCTTCTTCTTTCGCCTTCCACCTTTCCCAGCATCAAGGCTTTCTCAAGTGAATCCTCTCTTCTCATTTGATGTCCAAAGTACTTTAGCTTCATCTTCACTATTTGACCTTCCAAGGATATCTCCCTCATATCTCCATTTCATACTGACACAGCACTACCCTTACATGCAAGATATTTAATTCATCGCTTTATCTGTATCCCTTCCGATTTACAACCACTTCAGTCCCTTTAGGTCAGTGGTTCCCAATGTGGGGCCCACGCTCCATCAGTGGACTTCAATTCCCAGAAGCCTAAGTCAGTACATTGGCTGATCAGTGCTTTGGGGAATTGACTTCTGGGAATTGAACTCCAAAATCCAAAGGTTGGGAAACATTGCTCTAGGTAAAGGTCTCTGTTCCCCGGGACAGTACTCATCTCATGATACTCAGAAAGAGCCTACTCGAAGAATGTGGGGTTTTTTGTGTGTGTGAATCACAATCCAGCTTACCCTGGTAACGGCAACCTTGTGTTGCCGGCTAATCTTTCTCACATTAGTTCAGGTGAAAGGAACTGCAGAAGGAACTCCCCAAAAGGTTGTTTGATTTTGGCAGTTTCATGTCTGGTACAGACATGGAAGAAGAAGTGCTCAACTCAGTTTACAGCCCAAAAGCCAGCATTGTGCAGCTGCAGATGTTTCCATGGCAGGCATGACTAGACTCTGGAGCACATGGAACACTGTTACCTTTCCCATCTAAGTGGGACCTATTTATCTACTTGAAATTTCTTGCTTTTAAACTGCTAGGTTGGCAGGAGCTAGGACAGACGTTGGGAGCTCAGTCCATCACACAGTACTTGGGTCTCAAACTACTGATCTGCAGATCTTCTAGTCGTCATGTTCAGTGTCTTAACCACTAAGCCACCATGGCCCCTTGGGGATGCTAGATAAATGAAATGTTGGAAAGCTGGGAGCTAATCAAGCCATCTGTCGGTCACCCATCCTGTATTAGTACATACTAGCTGATTACCCGGCTTTGCTCGGGTTTTTGTTTACTTTAATGTAGGCCAGCCTTTCCCTCTTTGAAACTTTGTGGGGTGTATGTGGGTCACTTCTGCCTCCCTTCCTCTCTCTCTCTCTCTTCCCTCACCCATCCCTCTTCTCCGTCAACGGTCACTTACCACCCTTATCCTTCCCATACATGTGTCTGGCCACCTGGCGGACCAGAAGTCTCCAACAGCGGTGCCCAATGGCATACACCCCCACATGGAACTTGTGACCCCCCACAGTGCTGATCTTGCATGCCCATTTGCCTTCCAACCACTGTGAAAGCTACAGCTGAGCTCAAAGGGCTACAGCTGAGCTAGTCAGAAGATGTCACAATCTCAACCTACTTGGGACTATGACATCAGGCAATTACATCACTGGGAAACACACACATTGTATAGATCAATTGGGACACAATTTGGAGGGCGTACACCCCCCATGGGGCTTGTGACCCCCCGCAGTGCTGATCTCGCCGGCTCAAGATGCATATGTGCCAAATTTCAGTGGGATTGATCCAGGGGTGTGGGAGCCTTTCGAGCACATATAAACATAGATTTCTGTTTTATAGATATAGATGGAGTTTTCTTGCCTCTATGTTGAGTATCATTGCTGTTCGGTCACCATAGATTTGCAAAGTCTCCTGGGTTGGGAGGTGATGTCAAGGGATGCATCACCCTATGGCAGTTTGCTGGATTTGATAGGGCTCAAACCTAGAGTGCGAACAATTACCAGGGGCTTTCCCCCCATCTCACCCCTATCACATATAGTGCCATGCAGGTATGAAATGCAATTTGTGTAAACTGCTACAACCCTTCCGGGTAGAAAGTAGCAGATACGATAAGTGTGTACTCCAGCTGGGTCCATGTCAGAGGGCAGAAATGCTTCTGTGAGGTCCAGTAGAGAGCTGGAAATGCCTGCAGTGCTTTAGAGCATCTCCTGTAAAGGAATTACCCTTGAGGTCTCGCTCGCTCCCCAGTTTGTGACCTCGGCAAGCTACTCCTCCAGGGGATGGAAGGACAGATAGGGTTTTCTCCACCAAGCGTGATTTTGCAACTGTAAGAGGCAGCCTGCAACCCAAGGGGGGAAATGTACGTGTATGCAGGCAGCTCGGCTCTAATGGAACCTGACAGATACACAGGCTGGCAAAAGCCGAACGAAGAAAGAAAATTTGGGGTATACCCGGAAGGCATTTGAAGAGCTAGATTTGGAAGGAGGAGGCCACGGGCAAGAGAGAAAAGGCAGAAAGGGGAGAAGGAGGACTTTTGATGGAGAATTGCATGGGCTAAATGCCCATTAGAAGGTTTTTTCCTCCATAGTAATGCAGTGCTTGTAAAGATATGGTTCCATGCGTGGCTCAAAGAAAGATAGGAAATTACCAGACTAAGCAGAAGATGATGATGATGATGATAATCTGTACCCGTAATAATTGGAGCCCTTGGAGTAAATATCCTTAGATATTTGGAAATGTTGGATTTATTGGACTTGAATATCCTAACTTTACCAAACAAAAACCCAACTATTACCTATATACTAAGAATTAGGATATAATTAGGATATAATTGTTCAGGCAGGGCCGCCATCGGGGGGGGGGGGACCATCAGGACTTCCGTCCCGAGGCTGGAGATGACAGGGGCCCGGCGGTGCCGGGAAACCACTGATCTACGCATGTGCAAACAAACCATGCATGCACAGAAAACTACAGGGGCATGGCGGCACCGGAAAACCACTGATCTACGCATGTACAAACAAACCACACATGTGCAGAAAACCACAGGGGCGTGGCCACAATGTGTGTGTGTGTGGGGGGGCGTACCGGGCCCGGAAATTTCTGATATCGGCCCTGTGTTCAGGTATATACCAGTAGATCAGCTTCTCTCCACAGCCATCATTGGTTCATTCATTCATTCATTTATTCGATTTATACCCCGCCCTACTCGACCAGGGCCGACTCAGGGCGGCTTACAACAAGTAAATCAGATACAGTATACAAAAATTACAAATGGTACAGTGTTACAATACAGCAAATTAAACAATAAATATTAGAAATAAAACACATTATAACAACAATAGCAACAATGTGATCAATATAATCAAAGGATATAAATTCAAAAGTACCAAAAAATAATAATAATCATAATACAGAAATGCAATAAAGACATAAGCAGCAATAGTAATACAATAATTAATCAAAAAATACAGTTAAAACGATCAATACAAAATACATACATAGGCCAGAGGGCACAAAAGGAAAGTCCTTTGGTTGTTTGCATCTTGTCAAGAGATGGCTACAGGGAAGACTAAGAAGTTCCTTCGTTCGCTCTTAAGCTGGTGTGAAGGGTCCCTGACTCTGGGATATCCCAGCGATAGAAACAGGGTGGCCCTGCTAGCTGAGTGAAATGATGGAAATGATCCAAAATGATCCAGCCCAGGTCAAGATTTGGCATGTGGGTCAGATAAGAAGGCGAGAGAGAATATGATCCTTGAATCCCAGAATGATGGCACCACTTATATCTGTTTCGGAAGGCCATGCTGACCCCAACGGAACCACAAAAATTTCATGTGATGATGTGCAGCGAAAAAAAACCTAGGATTGGGAGTGCAAAATAGTGCAGCCCTGACCGTTATCTCAATAAAGTAACGGACCCGCATATGAATGCTGGTGCCTAGTTTGCTGAATGGTGAAGGAGGAAATACACCTTTAGCCTTCAGCATAAACTCTTATCATTCTTTATTATGTCTCTTTTCTGCTTTTTGTGTGCTGAGAAACCTAGAGTGATCTCTTTGGCTGCTACTTCCACATCTCCAGTTTAACAAGAGCAAACTGCCTGTTAGAATTATTTATTATTTATTTATTTATTAGTTCAAATTTATATTACTGCCCACTCGCCGAAGTGACTCAGAATTCTTCCCTAGTCATTAGGCGGCTAATGATGCTGATATATATCTTTCTTTGCTCACTTCAAAACATTGTGGTTGTTCAGAATGAACCACCAAGATCAATTGGCTCAGGTCCTGCAAAGCTTAATTTTGGGGGGAAATTGTGGCCATTTGTTCTTGCTGTGGACACCTTTAATGCAAACACCTCGAGTTTAAAAAAAATTAATTTCCAAGAACTAGCCGCTTGAGCTTTGCAGAGTTTGTTGGGACAGAGCGACTAAAAATAGTTGCCATTTGCTTGTTGCTTTAGATATCTGATCATGGCTTTAAGATATTTCTTGCTCTCTGAAACTTAAGTTACTACGGGCTAGCAGCTCAGGTTTTGCACTGTTTATCTTAACCATTCATTGGAACTGTTGCTTTGGACCTTGTGGATATGTCTTCGTCGAACTGCAGTTCAGGATTCCCCAGCCAGTATGGCCATGAAATTCTGGGATTTTGTATAGTCCAAAACAAGGACTTCTGTGGATGATGAATTTCTGTTTGTCTTCATCTAGTCACCCTTCAGAAGAAAGATGCATTACTAACACAAGTTTAGAGGAAACTGATCAGAGTAAGAGGAAACCAGGAGATGGTAGATAAGACCTCCAGGAGGAAGGTCAGGATTTCCTTACAGTGGTAGCTAAGTACAGAGAGGTCGTATGTCACATCTGTGCCATTTTCTTTTCTTCCATTCTCCTTCCTCTTACGCTCTGTGGAGATAATTTTTTTAATTGAGGAAAGAGAAGTGCAAAGAGGTTATCCTAGCAGCTGCTCTTGAGCAAACTTAAGCTGTCCTTGGGTAGAGTTGCCATCATACCTGTCAACCGCGGCTCCGGACAATCCGGGACCTGCGCAGAACGGTTCTGCGCAAGTCACCTTCTACGCATGTGTAGAAGGGTTCTATGCATGCATAGAAGGTGACTTGTGCAATACCTCTTTCCCCCCGCTGCTAAATTCTGGGGTTTTGGCAGCTCTGGGCAGGAAATGGCACAAATCGGTGCCGAAAAACGGGAAATCCCAGCCAATCCGGGAAGGTTGACAGGTATGGTTGCCATATGTCCCGATTTCCCGGGATTTTCCCAGGTTGGAACAGTCCCGGCTGGTTCAAGAAAAAAACCATGTAAAAATCCCAGAAACAAAGGGTTAATTTCATAGAGTCGCTATTCCTAGAGAGGGAGGACAGAAAGTGAAGCATTGTCCGTTGCAAAATAAGTCCCTTCCTGTCTCCTGCTTTTCTTCTTCCGGAGGGAAACGAAGGCTCTATGTCGAACGGCATTGCCGTTCCAGGCCCCTCCGTAGAGCTTTCTTCCAAGAGATCCTCAGGTGGAGAATGAGGATGAGTCTACTTCAATGGGGGGGGGTGCGTGAAGGGGAGAGGGTGACCTCAGGGGGAGGAAGGGTGGTTTAAAGAGTGGCCCAAGAAATTTTAAAAAGGTAAAGGTCACCCTTCTTCAAAAGCCAGTCATATCCAACTCTAGGGTTCAGTGGTCGTCTCTGCGTCATAGCTGAAGAGCCAGTGCTGTTTGCATCTGCAGACGTTTCCATGGCCATTTGGCAGGCACGACTAGACACCGGAATGCATAGAATGCTGTTTACCTTCCCACCCAAGTGGTCCCTATTTATCAACAGTACTTGCAATTTCTTGCTTTCAAACTGCTAGGTTGGCAGGAGCTGGGGCAGAGATGGGAAAATAAATAAAAATAGAACTACCAAGAATCATCCTTTGCAAGAAGAATCATATGGGAAACAACCTCTTGACTACAGCTTTTTAAAAAACCGATGGTGGCTGCCAGCCCTGGACGGGGATTCTGTGGGGTCTTAGAGCTGCGGTCTCCATGACACATGCACAGTTTGAAGAATGCAATGATGTCACATGGTTGTCCCGGTTTGGTGGGAGAGAATTATGGCAACCCCATCCCTGGGGGAAAAAAATACCACCGCATTAACTTCCTTGCAATTAGAATGGCCTAGGCTTGCGAAGGGATGTCTGTTTCAGCTCCTAGGCTGTCACTTCTTCTAAACGAGCTGCTGAAACAAGTAAGCACTCTAATTGATTGGGAAAAAACTGGTGCTCAGCAAAAAGCCGGGTGATATCAGAGGGTGAGAATAGTGCCTTAACCACTAGCAGTTAGTGCCTCTTTCCACAACTCGTCATGTTCCAGATGTGCTAAACTAAAGTTCTCATAATCACCAGACAACATGGACACTGGACATGCTAGTGTTGCAGAGAGCTGAACAGGTTATTTGCAGCAGGTTCTTAAGATTAGCCTGAGCATCACATGCAAACACACCAAAGGTCACACATGGCCATGAGGCTGCTAGTTGCCCTTCTCTTGTCCAGATAGTTTATCACCATACCTGTCAAGTATCCCGTTTTGGCCATGATTTCCCGTAATTCACTCTCCATCATGCTTCTTCCCGCCATCATCCCATATTTGAACGGCCAGGAAAGATAGATAGAGATACTGTAGATAAATCTTTATTGTCATTATCCTGCACAGAACAACAAGATTGAAAACCAACTTATCAACCCAACAAAACCTAAACAAAATACAACTGTACAAAATTATCAACATAATCCCCACATATACACATTTAACCCCTAAAAAGCTCTAAAACTCTAAAACTCTAAAATGCTCTATACTGCATTTCACTGCATTCAAAGCCAGAACTGCTTTTGGGTAGAAACCC
Organism: Bradypodion pumilum; assembly: GCA_035047305.1. Lineage (NCBI taxonomy): Eukaryota > Metazoa > Chordata > Lepidosauria > Squamata > Chamaeleonidae > Bradypodion > Bradypodion pumilum. Next base: position 7,957,612 of record JAWDJD010000015.1, read on the forward strand.
TCTGACGGGCACACATCCGCAGTAACCCCTTTCCTGGCCAAAGGGGTTTCTGCACATGCGTGCAGGGGTTACTGTGTATGTACATCCCTGCCTCTGACGTCAGAGGCAGTGGCGTGCATGCGCCAATGCCAGCACCCGGAAACCTTCCCGTATTTGGACACTGGCAACTTGACAGGTATGTTTATCACTTCCCTTCATATGTTATGTGGCCCAGGTTTTACATCAGTTGACTTAGCCTTTGTTGGCACTGGGTCGTCTTTGGACCATTGGATCATTCATTCATAAGTTTCTATCTTGGTAGGGGACATTTCCTAGGATTCATGCAGTAAATTCTTCTTAAGCTGTGTAATTCTAATGTTATTTATCCTATGATGTTTAGGGTGGTAAATATGATCTCCTTGTTTCTTTCACAATTTACATACCTGTCAAGTTTTGGATTTGGAAATAAGGGAAATTTCCCGGCAAATACAGGATACTTGACAGCTATGCTTATCCTGTGCTGCCCTCCAATGGCAGCATTAGGGCATTGCAGTCTAATTAATAAGGGATGATGGGGGAAAGAGGGTAAAATGAGGGGTTTTCCCCGCCAATAAGGGATACTTGACAGCTATGCACTTTATCCTCTGAGTGATTGTGTAAGCTGCCCATGTTTGGCCTAAGGATATTTAAATCAAAGACTCTACACACACCACTGTTTTTGTGACTTCCGTTCTAGGGTGGAGGTGAGGAATGGGCACGTTTAGCCTTGAGAAAAGGAAACTGAGAGGGGATAGGATAGCAGCAGTAATGCGCTGCTCCCGGTGCCCACAGGTCATACCTGTCAAGTTTTGGATTTGGAAATAAGGGAAATTTCCTGGCAAATATGGGATACTTGACAGCTATGCATATCCTGTGCTGCCATCCAATGGTGGCAATAGGGCATTGCAGTCTAATTAATAAGGGATGACGGCGGGAAAGAGGGTAAACTAAGGGGTTTTCCTGGCCAATAAGGGATACTTGACAGCTATGCTTATCCTGTGCTGCCCTCCAATGGTGGCAATAGGGCATTGCAGTCTAATTAATAAGGGATGACGGCGGGAAAGAGGGTAAAATAAGGGGTTTTCCCGGCCAATAAGGGATACTTGACAGCTATGCCACAGGTGCGCTGGCACTGGTAGCGGAAATTTCCCCAGGCCATACCCACTTGGCTGGCCACGCTCACCTCCCTACCCCAGGCCATGGTATGGCCGGCCAAGTGGGCATGGCCCACAGAGTTAGCCACACCCACAGAGTTAGCCACGCCCAGGGTGCAGGTAGTAAAAAAAAATGCAGCACATCACTGGATAGCAGTCTTCAAAATACTTGAAAGGTAAAAAGGGAGGGCAGGATCTGTTCTTGGTCATCCCAGGGCAGGATGCATAATAACAGCATCAAAATAAAGGAAGCCTAGATATAAGGCAAAACGTCTTAGAGCAGTACGGCAGTGGAACGAACTGCTTCAAGAAGTGGCGAGTTCTCCACAGCTGGAGGCATTAAAGATAAAATTGGACAACCGTTTGACAGATCTACTTTGATACCGATTCCTGCATTGCGCAGGAAGTTGGACTCAATGGCTTCAAAGTTATCATTGATTCTATGATGGCCTTCCAAGTGTTTTTTGGCCTGCAATTCTCAGAAGCTCCACCCAAGGACTGCTAACGATAAATGATGAAACATTTGGAAAGCCAAAGATTTCCTGCACTTCCCTTTTACCTTCCAACAACATGGTGGCAACCTCTTATTAGATGACCCAGTAGTTTTAATGGCTTCTTGTTCCAATTATCTAATTTCTTCTCTCTCTCTCTCCTGCTCCAGCTTTGCTCTTGGATATCGTCATTATTGCCAGCTTGCAGAAGATGGCCAAGAGGAAAGGCCCCTTTGACGTCAGTCCAGGTCTGTTGGACTATCTGACCATGGACATCTATGCTTTTCCTGCTGGTCATGCCAGCCGGGCTGCTATGGTGTCTAAATTCTTCCTCAACCACCTGGTCTTAGCTGTCCCACTCCGGATCTTGCTCGTTCTCTGGGCTTTCTTGGTGGGACTTTCACGCATCATGGTGGGCAGGCACCACGTCACCGATGTCCTTTCCGGCTTTGTCTTTGGCTACTTGCAGTTCAGGCTTGTGGAGCTGATGTGGATGTCTTCTAATACTTGCCAAATGTTGATTTCCATGTGGTGAATGGAAACCACGCACTGCTTGGTTTTTCCCCCCTTTGTTCGTTTCTCTCTCTCTCTCTTAACACTACACAAAAAGTAGATAAAACTTTTTAAAAGTGGGTTTTCAAAAATGGGGTGTGGAGCACAGATCCTCTGTGTATTGGTGATGAGTGTCATCTTCCATTGTTAATTATGGAGATTGGGTTGCTCCCACTAAAACGATGCCTTCTGAAAATTGGCTGGCCCTGTTTATACTCACTGCTGGATTGGGTCCTGTTTTCTTGACTACTCTCAACTGGACTCCAAGTACATTTGGCTGCAGAAAGAGAAGAAAATTACACTGTGGTTGCTGTTATTTGTTTCTTTGTTTAGATAGCACCATTGGAACATAAACATTATTGTTTAATGTGATTTGCAGAAATTTGCTTCAACGGGGACTGGGAAATTAAATGTGAACCCTAGGGTTTCCCAGGTTGCCACCCAGAGATCTACATTATACCTGATGCAGTGGTAAATGAGCGGGCTGAGGAGGATGGTGGAGGACAGGGGTGCCTGGAGATCAATGGTCCATAGGGTCGCAAAGGGTCGGAATCGACTGTGCGACTGAACAACAAAAAGTGGTAAATGAGACTTGTGTGGTATCTCCTAGCCATTTTACCTTTCCCTGTTTGTCCATCAAACAGCACCCATAACAGGCACAACTCAAGGTAGGGACAGTGCGCTATAAAGGGTAAAGAAAATGTCAATGATCAGATGTGTTGGGCTATCTCCAGCCATGTTATGCAGGTGTGGGAAGATACAAATTGTAGTCCAAACTTCCAGAGAGTGCCTTAGAGGTAACGGCTAGAGTACGATGTTAGACTAGGATTGGAGGGTTTGAGTTCACAAACTTCATGCGCTAGAAACTTGTCTCTCGGCCTTTTCTTCCTTGCAAAGTTGTTTTGGAAATAAAACAAGAGTGGAACGGAAGGCAGTCTATCTGGAGCTCCACAGGGGAAAGACAGCGGGAGATGAAACACACAAATAAAAATACATACTGGCCAAGTGGAAATATGTCACCTTCACTTTGTACTGCAAAGGGTAGTAATGATCTCTGGGTTGCAGCTGATGAGGGTGGGTTTGGGTTTTTTGGAGGAGGAGGGGGGGACTATCTGAAAGTACAATCCCTTGTGCAAGCCAGGCACAAACCAAACAATAAAGGATACGTCATGCTTGGCCATGTTTGTTCCTTTAATATAATATTTATTCTGTTATTGCTGGCTGGATTGCTCAGTGGTTTAGCTGTCTGGCTGCAGAGCCAGAGTTTGGGAGTTCAGTTCCCCCATGGTGCCTCCAAGGAGAAGACCCAGCCTGTGTGTCCTTGGGTAAACTGCTTATTCCCAGGACGTCTCTTGCAAGAGGGAATGGTAAGTCACTTTTGTGCATTCTCTGCCTAGAAAAACCTGGAAAAGATTGCCATAAATCAGAATTAACTTGGCAGCACTGGATGATGATGGGGGGAAAAATCTACCGTTAGATTTGCAGTCAAGGACTAATATAAAATCAACAGTTCGAGCCCTAACTAAGGACCTAAGAAGTCCTGGGCCCTAGGGCCCTATGCTCTTCAACATTTTCATAAATGAAATGGTTGAGGGGGTGGGGGATATTCTCATCCGATTTGTAGATGGCACAAAATTAGGTGGAATAGTAAATACCTTGGAAGATAGGAGCAGATTTTTTTTAAAAAAAAACTTGATAGGTTGAAACCAACAGAATGAAATTTAACAGTGATCAGTTTCATGTTTTATACCTAGGGAACAAAAACCAGATGCACAGTTGCAAGATGGGAGATACTTGGCTCAGGAATACTGCACTACAAACAGGAAGGATCTTGGAATTGTTGTAGACATACCTGTCAAGTTTTGGATTTGGAAATAAGGGAAATTTCCTGGTAAATATGGGATACTTGACAGTTATGCTTATCCTGTGCTGCCCTCCAATGGCTGCAATAGGGCATTGCAGTCTGATTAATAAGGGATGACGGCGGGAAAGAGGGTAAAATAAGGGGTTTTCCTGGCCAATAAGGGATACTTGACAGCTCTGGTTGTAGATCACAGGCCAAATATGTGTCAACAGTATGACATGGCTGTTAAAAAAAACACAAATGCTGTTTTAGGCTGCATTAACAGAAGTCTACTCTCCAAAACCTATGAGGTACTAGTAGTCCGTCTTTAATCAGCACTAGTTAGACCACATCTAGAATCCTGGGTCCAATTCTGCGCACCATACTTTAAGAAAGATGCAAATAAAACAGAGCAAGTACAGAAAAGGAAAACAAAGATGATCAGAGGACTGGAAACCAAGTTCCATGAGGAAAGACTGGAGGAACTGGGCATGTTTAGCCTTGAGAAAAGGAGAGGGAGAGGGAGATATGATGATAGCACTCTTCAAATACCTGAAGGATAGTCATAAAGAGGAAGGGGAAGAAGTGGCCTCCATCCATACCTGTCAAGTTTTGGATTTGGAAAGAAGGGAAATTGCCCAGCAAATAAGGGATACTTGACAGCTATGCTTATCCTGTGCTGCCCTCCAATGGTGGCAATAGGCCATTGCAGTCTAATTAATAAGGGATGACGGCAAGAAAGAGGGTAAAATAAGGGGTTTTCCTGGCCAATAAGGGATACTTGACAGCTATGTTCTCCATCATCCCAGAGTGCAGGATGCGCAATCATGGGCTGAAACTACAGGAAGCCAGATATAAGCTGAATACCAGGGGGAAAATGTCTTAACAGTTGGAGCAGTATGACAGTGGAACCAACCGCCTTGAGAGGTGTTGAGCGCTCCAGCACTGGAAGCATTCAAGAGAGAATTGGACAAACCATATGTAAGATCTGCTTTGGTTTGGATTCCTGGATTGAGCAGGGGTTGGCCGCGGTGGCCTAAAAAGCCCCGTCCAACTCAGTTATTCTATGGTTCTGTTGTGTTTCATGGGGAGTATCTTGGCCATAATACGTCGACATCTTGAAGCTGCAGCTGGTCCAGAATGCGGCGGCCCGGGTGGTGATGGGGTGCGGGCGGTATGCTTTGGGAGCTGCACTGGCTTCCAGTGTGCTTCCGGGTGCAATTCAAAGTGCTGGTTTTGACCTTTAAAGCCCTATAAGGCAGTGGGCCGGGATACCTAAGAGACCGCATCGTCCCAAGGGTATTTATCCGTTCGACGAGGGCAGACCGTAGGGGCTCTCTGGTGGTCCCATCAGTCAGGGACGCACATTTTACTGAGACCAGGAGAAGAGCCTTCTCGGTGTCTGTCCCGGCCCTTTGGAACCTCCTACCACCAGAACTGCGCCTCCAGATGGAGCTTTACCCCTTTAGAAGGGTGCTAAAGACCTGGCTCTGCCAGCAGGCATGGGGTGTGTCGGGCAGCGCATCTCAGCTGCGCTGGCTTGCTTAGCCCTGGGGTTTTAACTGAGGGGTGTTGGGTTTGTACAGTTTTTATCATTTTTTTTTAGAATTTTAGCATTAGAGTTTTTAAATAGGTTGTTTTATTGTATGGAATGTTTTGTTTTTTATGTAATGCCGCCTTGGGTCGCCAAGGTGAGGAAAGCGGCCTATAAATCAAATAAATAAATAAATAAATAAATAAATAAATAAATAAACAAACAAAGAGCCTAAGTACCTAGGCATCACCCTAGATCAGTGCTGGCGAACCTATGGCACGTGTGCCAGACTGGGCACCTGCATCTGGTTGTTGGGGAAGGTGTTAGAAGTTCCTTTCCAAAGTACTGTGAGGAACATGAATGAAGTTACTTTTGAACATACCTGTCAAGTGCAGCTCCGGAGATTACGAGACCTATGCACTACGCAGAACGTTTCTGCACAAGTCCATTCTACACATGTGTAAAAGCCTTCTATGCATGCATAGAAGCAACCTGCGCAGAAATGTTTTGCACAGGTCACTTCTACGCATGCGTAGAAGGCTTTTATGCATGCGTAGAAGGCTTTTACGCATGCGTAGAATGGACCTGCACAGAACTGTTCTGCGCAGGTCACTTCCACGCATGTGTAGAAGGCCTCTACGCAACCCCTTCTGCACAGAAGCCTTCTACGCATGCGTAGAAGGGATCTACACATGCGTAGAAGGGTTCTACGCAAGCGTAGAAAGGACCTGCGCAGAAGGGATGCACAGTAACTCCTCTCCCCCCCCCCCCCGCTGCCATATTACAGGGTAGCAGCAGCTCCGGGCAGGAAATGGAGAAAATCGGCGCGGAAATACGGGAAATCTCGGCCAATCCGGGATACTTTACAGGTATGCTTTTGAAAAGTAACTAAAAAGCATTACTACTTGTTATACCAATAAGTCATGCTTTTTAAAGGTCATTTTAAGGCATTTTTCACATTTTCAGTTACAGTAAAGCCACTACTTACAAAAAAAAGTCCGTTCCATAGGCTTTTGCTTAAATTGGTTTTTTATGTAACTCGAAGCAAACACATAGAGAAAATTATTTTTTACATAACTTGAAGCAAACACATAGGAAAAATGAAACTTTTATGTAACTCGAAGCAAACCCATAGGGAAATGAATTTTTACATAACTCTGGTAGGATTGTGTTGTGCAGCAATGTATATTGTATAACATACATGTCACTTTAATTGCTACCTGAGTACTGCAGCCAGCTGCGGACACTGATTAGGCACTGATGAGATGACTAAGCAAAATGTGGATGATAAAGGTAGCATCTCAGGAGCCATACTTTTGTCTGCAAAACTCCAGAAGACTTGACCGTCTTTGAATGGCATGACCACGTTGCCAACTCATCTGGAACCAGACTGTAAGGACACACTGGATCCTGACTCCAGAATCCCAACAAGCAGAAACACTGAGCGAGGACTACAAGACTTTGGACTGGAGCATTGCCATATGCCAGCCGTGGAGGAGGATGGAGTCTTCGTTTGCATCCGAGTTAACCAAGGTCTGCGAGTAAGTACATTTTCACTGCTTGTTGAAAACTGACTCTGAGATAACCAAGAGCCCAGCTCTGTATTCGTCTGGGAGACTGACCTTGAGAAACACTCTTCGCAAAAGACGTGCGACTGGTGTTTATTGCTTTGCTTTATAGAGAAGAATCTACTGTTTTTATTTCTGCTTTATGAACTGATAAGTAACATGCTGAAAGCTTTCTTACTTGCAAAGTGCCAAGTGTGTCTGGGTGTAAGTGGAAAAGATTGTTTGGGCACCTCTGCTGTTGCCATAAGCCAACTGCTTCACTCTGCTGAATTCGCACCCAGACCTCAAATACCTAACAAACTCGAAGCAAACCCATAAGAAAAAGAATCTTTATGTAACTCGAGGCAAACCCATAGGAAATCGTGTAAATCTGGGCATGGTTTTAGCACAAAATCATGATGTAAGTCGAATTTTATGTAACTTGAGGCCATACCTGTCAACCCGCGGCTCTGGAAAAATGGGACCTGCGCAGATCGCTTGTGCGCAGGTCGCTTTCCACGCATGCGTGGAAGCACTACGCCGCTTGCGCAGCCCCTACGCAAGCGGCATAGCACTTCCGTGCATGCGTGGAAGGGGTAAAACCCCGTGCATGCGTGGAAGGGGTAGGGGCTGCGCAAGCGGCGTAGCGCTTCCACGCATGTGTGGATAGCGTTCCCCCCGCTGCCAAATTATGGGGGTTTGGCAGCGCGGGGCGGGTTATGACGTCAATCGACGTCAAATTACGGGGTAATCCCCGCCAAATCGGGATGGTTGACAGGTATGCTCGAGGCATATGTAAGTCGGGGTTTTTCTGTATTTCTTCTGCTCCCTCTCTCCATGATCAATTAATTGACAAGCATTGTCCAAAGAAAAGAGTTGGGAAATTTACCTTTGGGGTTGGCTATCGCATTCTGGGACCTATTGTCTGAACAAATCCCATCTCAAAGCTCTACTAAGAGGTAAAAGATTCAAATAGGCCCCGTGTTTCTGTAAGCCAAAGAGTAAGTCCATTTTTTAATATATATATATATATATTAGTTTTTTCAGCAAAATACAAACAATAAACCTAAAAAGTAAAAAGAAACAATAAAAAAATATTTAACATACAATACCAATACAAATATACAACTTATTAAGGAAATGAGAAAGAGGAAGAAGAAGCAAAAACAGCTCAACCATTCAAGACATACATATAAAATACTTGTCTTTTAACTTAATTTCATTTTAATTATTCATCAATAAATCACTACTTATACCTCTATAAGGGACTGCAGTGGCTCAAGTGGCTAAGACGCTGACTGGGAAGCGAAAGGTCAGCAGTTCGATTCCCGAGTACTGCAGGACGGAAATGAGCTCCCGTCTTCGTCCCAGCTCCTGCCAAACTAGCAGTTCGAAAGCAAGACATTGCAAGTAGATAAATAGGGACCACTTTGGTGGGAAGGTAACAGCGTTCCGTGCGCTCCGGTGTCTAGTCATGCCTGCCACATGACCATGGAAACGTCTGCAGAAGCAGACAGCACTGGCTCTTCTGCTTAGAAACAGATGAGCACTGCACCCTAGAGTTGGATACGACTGGCTTTCGAGAAAGGGAAACCTTTACCTTTACCTTACCTATATAGTAATATAATATACTACTCAATACTTTAATTACTTGATTACAAACTTCTTGTATTTATGTGCTTTAACCACTACTTTCTTATTATGACAAAATAAGCTCACAAAAATAATAATAACCCCCCAGTGATATTTTCATTGCCCTGGAGATTGTGTTTTCCCGTAAATACCAACTTTATTTCCAAAAGCCAATTTGATCTGGTACTGGTCCACCTCCTTTTCCTTTAATCAATGTATATTCTAAAAAAGATTTCCAAATATCTGGAAACTTATTTTCCTTTACTATTCCTTTCTTCTGATTTAACTCCCATGTAAGCTTATTTAACGCAATTTCCCACGTCCCTGTATACCAATCTTCAATTTTTAACATAAGAAGAGCCTTGCTGGAACAGGCCACAGGAGCCCATCCAGTCCAGCATTCTGTCTCACTCACACTCATAGCTGTCAAGTATCCCTTATTGGCCAGGAAAACCCCTTATTTTACACTCTTTCCCGTCATCATCCCTTATTAATTAGACTGCAATGCCTATTGCCACCATTGGAGGGCAGCATAGGATAAGCATAGCTGTCAAGTATCCCTTATTTGCTGGGAAATTTCCCTTGTTTCCAAATCAAAAACTTGACAGGTATGCTCACAGTGGCTCACCATGTGCTTCAGGGTATTCCCAAGCAGATGCCTTCACCTGCTTAGGATATCCTGCCTATCTCTCCAACCCAGAGGTTGTCCTTAGGTATCCATAACTATAGCCATGGATACCCTTGTCCTCCATGAACTTGTCTAACCCTTTCTTAAAGCTGTCAAGGCTGACAGCTGTCACCACTTCTTCTGGCAGGGAGTTTCATAGACCAGGGATCCTCTGGGCGAAAAAGTATTTTCTCTTATTTGTTTGAGAACTAGCACCCAAAAGTTTCATGGAGTGGCCCCTAGTTCTAGTGTTGTGCGATAGGGAAAACGGTTTTTCCTTATCTACTTTGTCCACACCGTGCATGATTTTATAAACACAACATCACTCTTCCAATTCTGTGCCATACTTTGCCTTGCTGTTGTCAACATAATAGATAACAAATCTTTTTTATACATGTCTATGTTAAAATTATCTACGCCAGTCAATAAGACAGTACTCCATGTTTAAGGTACTGTTTACTAGCTTGGCTAATAACCTCTGTAGGAAATGCCTGTTGAGCTGGTTGAGACAGCTTTTTAGCTGATATCTGTTGCCTGTTTGTTGTTCAGTAATCAATGCAAGAAGCAAATAAATAGAAAATCGGTCTCTGGCAAGCAGGGTGCGTCTGGCTGGGACGTCATGGGAGAGACATCAGCTTTCAAAGCAACACAAGGGAATCCCATTGCAAGGGGGGGGGGGGAGGATGTTGCATTTCTCTGCCTGCCGAACCAGATCCTAATGTTGACACTCTAAAGGCTAGTTTATATAATCAGGTGTTTCAAGGAGGAACTGTTCTTGGACTCGGCAACATCTGGTGTCTCCCAAACAGGCAAAACTAATCCACTCTTATTTCTATGATCCCCGCTCACCACCACCACCAGTCTGTCCTTTTTAGTTAATCCTCCATGAGCATTTATTTTCCTCTTTCAGTTCAGCCCCCACCCCACTCTAGTCTAGCTGAAAGAAGCATGTCTTGGAAAAGGTTCAATGTCTGCATCAAATGTGGGCGATGTGAGGCTCTCCAGATGTTCTGACTAGAACTCTACCCAGTCCTGATTGCATTGATCCACTATGCTGCTCTTGTCGGAATTGTTAGCAACTAGTTAGTAGGAAATTAGTAGGCTATATATCTCTGTGATCACTCAATCTTCTATCCGTTGTGCTGAGAACTGCAGGGCTGTAAGATGTATTTTTCCATCAGGTGAAGGTAAATGTTGCCCTTGCTTGAAAGCCAGACATATCTGACTCTAGGGTTCAGTGCTCACCTCTGTTTATAGTCAAAGAGCCAGCGCTGCCTGCTTCTGCAGATATTTCCATGGACATGTGTCAGGCATGACTAGAGTGCATGGAACCTTTCCCACTGAAGCAGTGCCTGTATATCTACTTACAAATTTTTTTTTTGCTTTCGAACTGCTAGTTGGCAGGAGCTGGGACATTGGTGGGAGCTCACACCATCATGGTCTCGAACTGCTGACCTGCCGACCTTCCAGCTGCTAAGTTCAGCGTCTCAACCACTAAGCCACTGCAGTCCCTTTCAGTGAAGAAAACTCCATAGTAAAGTCTTTATTCTTTTAAGACTCGGTCCTTTTTATTCTAACTATTGCCGCTGTGCATTAGTGAGATTCCTTCTCTTCAAGTGACAAATCTTTGCATTGCCTTCTGTAGCAAATTGCAGGTAGCAAAGTCCAGCTTTCCAACTCCTTCACCATTTCCTATCCTGCTGCTTTTCACATTCTTTGTGTCTTTTGGATATGCCTAATCACCTTACTGGCTGGTTTGATACCTATGATTTGGGTACGTATCTGATTTCATGCACTTAAACCCTTTTTATTGTACTGGTCATCGGCCGCAATAAAGTTTGACTGATTGATTGAACTTAATATACCATGAGCTCTGTATGAACTGTTAAACCTTTGTCCATGAAGACTCGGTGTGATAGATGACCAAAGGCAGACCAAAAGCACCAATTTTCTTCATCACATCCTGTCCACAGGTGCAGTTTTTGGCTCAAGGTAAGAAAAATGGTGTACCTGTTCCAGTGTCGAATCTGAGATGGTAATACTGAGCTCTGGAAGGGCTGTCCTTGGGGCAGGTTGTACAAGTACTGTACCTTGGTTTTCTGAGCATTTACGGTGAGGCCAAAGCGATCACATGCATTATGACGGCAAGTATAATGCAAGTGACAGATGAATTTGAGAAGATCTCTTTGTTTTCTTGAATTAAAACAACACATCATCTACAACGTACAGTTTTCCATCTCACAGAAGGCAGCAGACGGTCTCCTGTTAAGTGGGCAGCTTGTGTTTACTTGTCACCTGTCCATCTTTGACATATTGTGGGAACTACCTCTGTGATTCCAGCCTTGCGCTGTGAACAAATCGCTGTAATAGATAGATAGATATTTTGTTTAGATTTTGTTGGGTCGATAAGTGGATTTTCAATCTCGCTGTTCTGTGCAGGACAATGACAATAAAAATCTATCTATCTATCTATCTATCTATCTATCTATCTATCTATCTATCTATCTATCTATCTATCTATCTATCTATCTATCTATCTATCTATCTATCTATCTATCTACTGTATCTATCTACTGTATCTATCTATCTACTGTATCTGTATCTATCTGCTGTATCTATCTATCTACTGTATCTATCTATCTACTGTATCTTTATCTATCTATCTACTCTATCTATCTATCTATCTATCTATCTACTGTATCTATCTATCTATCTATCTATCTACTGTATCTATCTACTGTATCTATCTATCTACTGTATCTGTATCTATCTGCTGTATCTATCTATCTACTGTATCTTTATCTATCTATCTATCTATCTATCTATCTATCTATCTATCTATCTATCTATCTATCTATCTATCTATCTATCTATCTATCTATCTACTGTATCTATCTACTGTATCTATCTACTGTATCTATCTATCTACTGTATCTGTATCTATCTGCTGTATCTATCTATCTACTGTATCTATCTATCTACTGTATCTTTATCTATCTATCTACTCTATCTAGCTATCTATCTATCTATCTATCTATCTATCTATCTACTGTATCTATCTATCTATCTATCTACTGTATCTATCTACTGTATCTATCTATCTACTGTATCTGTATCTATCTGCTGTATCTATCTATCTACTGTATCTGTATCTATCTGCTGTATCTATCTATCTACTGTATCTATCTATCTACTGTATCATCTATCTATCTATCTATCTATCTATCTATCTATCTATCTATCTATCTATCTATCTATTTTCCTTACCAAACTGTGACTCTCCTGCCATATGAGTGTTAAGTATTCACCACAGTTTTGCTAGGCAGGAACTTCTTTATGGGGCAGCTTCTGGTTTGAAGAGGCTGACTATGGTATCCTTTACCTGATCTTTCCCTGCACTGATCGTCTATGCTGGTGGTGGGACAAACCTCCTCAGACATGAGTTGGTCCTATAGAGAAGCCACTGCCCTAAACATCTATAGTCTAAATTTAAGCATTACTCCCAAATAGAACGGACCCTCTGGCCAGAATCCTCTTTGTGTTCGCTTACATTTTGTGTAACTTATCCCAACTATTTGCAGCTAATTGTCAAAGTGCCTGGTCCCCCACCCAACCATACAGCCAAGATAGGCCTTGGCAATTTGTCAACTAGCCACAATTAGCTCAATTCTGAGGAAGGTTGGAAGGTTGCTATTAGGAACCGGACCTTTGCAGTGGTGGCCCCAATGTTGTGGAATGGCCTCTCTCTGAATATCCGCCTGGCACCGTCCCTCCAAGAGGCCAGAGAGCCATTAAAACTGAACTTTATGACACTCATGATTTTCCTGACTTATTCTATCTCTTTTGTATTGTTGCTTATTTATACATTTTACTGTGTTTTCATGATGTTTTAATGAATGTATTGCATTTATTTGTTAGGTACTTGTAGTTCACTGACTTGTGTGGGCTTTTGCTCAGAAGGGCGGTATATAAACTGAAATAAATAAATTAGCTTCTTCAAACTTCTCTGCATCAGCCATACCTGTCAACCGCGGCTCCGGAAAATACGGGACCTGCCCAGAACGGTTCTGCGCAGATCGCCTTCTACGTGACCTGTGCAGAACGGTTCTGTGCAGATCGCCTTCTACGCATGCGTAGAACCCTTCTACGCTTACGTAGAACCCTTCTACACATGCGTAGAACCCTTCTATGATCCCCTTCTGCGCAGATCACCTTCTACGCATGCGTAGGAGGGTTCTACGCAAGCGTAAAAGCCTTCTACACATGCGCAGAAGGCGATCTGCGCAGAAGGGATGCGCAGTACCTATTTTTCCCCTGCTGCCAATTCCGGGGTTTTGGCAGCTGCAGGCGGGAAATGGCGCAAATCGGCACTGAAAATTGGGAAATCCCGGCCAATCCGGGAAGGTTGACAGGAATGGCATTAGCCCATTTAAGCCTTGTCTGCAGATCGCCTGCTTGTCCATTTACTCCCTTGTTCTCATCCCAACACAAGTGATCTCACGTGCCAAAATTATTCAAGTAATTTGCTTTTGGAACTGATTCAAAATAAGCGATCTCTGCTGAGGTGTTTAAAATACACCCCTTCCTGACTGGGGGGGGGGGGGGAGGAATCTACACTTAGCTGTATCTCATGAACTTTCTGATGTTTAAATCCATTTCCACCTTGGGAAACCCTATGCAAATACAGGACTTGTCTCCATGAAAGCTTTTGTCTTGCTTAGATTATTCCCCATCCTCCGACAAATCTCACAGGAGGAAACATGACAATGTTTAAACAAGCCCTGAGTGGGGAAGCGGTGGTGAGGATTGAACCACTTGCCTCTCTGAGAGCCTGGTTAGGTTTTTTTCTTTTGTGGGGAAAGCCTGAGTGTGGATTTTCCTGTATAATCTTGATTAGAAATTTTTCTTTCTTTCTATCTACCCATCTATCCATCTATCTATCCATCCATCCATCCATCCATCCATAGATAGATAGATAGATGGATGGGCTGTCACTTTCATTATGCACTGAGCATAATAAACCACTTTTTAGGCAATACGACACCTGTTTATTGGGAAAGGGGGTAAGAATAAGAGTAAACCAAACTAATGCCATAGGATACCGCTTATTCATTCTCTCCATATTTTTGCCTGGGCTCTCAGTATTTGAGGGGGTTCCCAGGTTGCTGTAAGGTAATTTGCAGGACGACATACCGGCTACTAGTTACTCAGAGTCTCATGTGTTCCAAAAGTGAGCCTGCCGGCATTGGAGGTTCAGGAGGGAACTGGAGAGGCCTGGGGCAAGAGTAATAGTGGACGCTGATAATGTCACAACCTCTATCTCTATAGTAATATTTGGAGGTTGCAAGATACCTATTCTCTGTCCCCAGTCCTCTTTGCCAGAGCTGATCAATGTCAAGCATGCAAAAGAGAAGCATCTGATTTGTTGAGTGTGGTACAAATGTTAACACAGGAGTCAAATGGTGTTGGGGCTCCCCTTTCTGCCCAACCGTGTGTACACTCAACAAGTGGAAGAGAGACAACCGCCTTGGAGTGGAAGAGATTCCATGCACTGTCATGCCAGCTTAAATTAAATCACTGCAAAGGGAACACTTGCCCATCTCTGTACAGCAGATGTGGACAGAGACATTGATCGGCTCACTGCTGGTATTTGGAAGAAAACAAGCTTGAAGAACTGTGGCAGTTTCAGAATGACAAGTTGCTCTTTTGCTTTTGCAGCCTTAAGAACATAAGAACAGCCTTGCTGGAACAGGCCACAACCCATCCAGTCCAGCATTCTGTCTCACACCCAGTGGCTCACCATGTGCTTCAGGGTATTCCCAAGCAGATGCCTTCACCTGCTTAGGATTCCCTGGAAATGGAATTTATTGAGAGATATCCTGCCTATCTCTCCAACCCGGAGGTTGTCCTTGGGTATCCATCATTATAGCCATTGATACCCTTGTCCTCCATGAACTTGTCTAATCCTTTCTTAAAGCTGTCGAGTCTGACAGCTGTCACCACGTCTTCTGGCAGGGAGTTCCATAGACTAGTGATCCTCTGGGTGAAAAAGTACTTTCTCTTATTTGTTTGAGAACTAGTACCCAAAAGTTTCATCAAGTATCCCCTAGTTCTAGTGTTATGCGATCGGGAAAACGGTTTTTCCTTATATACTTTGTCCACACCGTGCATGATTTTATAAACTTCAACCAGGTCACCTCTTAGATGCCGTTGTCCAACCGTTGCATCCTCAGATGGTAAGGAAGGTGTTCCAGTCCCCTCATCATTCTGGATGCCCTCCTCTGCACTTTTTCCAGCTCCCTAATATCCTTTTGAGAGATGTTGTCTGGAGGCGGGTGGGTGGGATGTGTTATAAGGCATTGGTAGCTGAAGTTTTTATGCCAAGATCAGCCTAACAAGACTGAAGGTGTCTTTCCTCTTTCAAATCTGAATATAATCAGAGTTGAGTCAGCGTATATGTCTCTCCATTAGAAATGTGGAGCATCTGGCTCTTGAGATGTTGTTGTACTACAATTTCCATTGCCCTTGACTAGGGCTGATGGAAATTGTAGTCTATCAGCTTCTGAATGACCAGACATTACCCACATGTTCCTTGCCTGGCGTGCGCCATCTAAACGTTCGTGAAAAAAGATTTGTGACATTTTTCTTAGACATGGAAATCAGAAAACAACTCTCTTTGATG
This sequence comes from Bradypodion pumilum, assembly GCA_035047305.1. NCBI lineage: Eukaryota > Metazoa > Chordata > Lepidosauria > Squamata > Chamaeleonidae > Bradypodion > Bradypodion pumilum. Next base: position 7,973,732 of record JAWDJD010000015.1, read on the forward strand.
GATAGTCTCCCATTGGCAACATCTCAGAGTTTTGTACAGTTAAATTAGTAACTGGACACATCTCCCAACACAGTGAAGGTGAACCTCGGTACTCCAGGTGTTCTTGAACTTCAATTACCAGAAGTCCAAATCAACACTCCTGCTGATCTTGAACTAAAGTTCAAGAAGATCTGGAGTGCCGAGGTTGGCCATCACTGTCCTAGCCTATTCATTGCTTTAATTAATTTTGGGCTGGATGACTCCAGGTCAGATATAAACAATAAAATATCATCTGCATAAAGAATAATTAAAATTAATGAGAATTATGAATAAAGCCATGACAATTACAGTTTTGGGCAAATGGTTCCAAACGGAGACCAAATAAAAGTGGTGAAAGAGGTCTGTCCTACTTTAGGCACATCATGAGAAGGCAAGACTCTGGAAAAGTCAATGAAGGTGGAAAAGGTGGACGGCAACAGGGAATGAGGAAGGCTAAATGTGAGATGGATTAACTCTGCAAGACAACCACAAGCTTTGAGTTTGCAAGAGGTGAGCAGGGTTGTTGAGGACATGAAATTTTGTAGATCTCTCATTCACAGGATCAGAAGTGATAGAAAACTTGAAGGGAAATAACAAAAGTAAATAATACAGAAAGATCCCACTACTTTGGCAATGTCTGCCTGACCTTGGAGGTGATCACCAATAGATCTCTGGCACTTTGTTTTTCTGTGATCATTTAAACTCACAATATATCCAAAATAAGATTTCTGGTGGCTTGTAATTTAGAAAAATAATGGTGGGATCAGAACAGAGATCTCAGTCAATGGTGGTTTGGGTAAATTTGTTTGGTCATGCCGCATGAAGAGCATAGGACCAGGAAAAATGTTGGCTGTTTTGCCCTGGCAGGCGTAGCTGAATAAAAAGTGGAAGCTGGCATTCCCTGTGAAAAGCATCACTCCCTTTAAGAGCAAACTCAACTGCTGACTGCCTGCCAAGAAGAGGTTGGCTAGAATGGGACTACTTGAAAACAAGAGGGAGGTATGTGCTGTGCTTGGCTGCATTCCTTGGCGTTTGCCAGCCAAAAATCCCAACTGACATTGCAGGGGAAAAGATGGTGCTGGTAAGTTTTGCAGAAGCGCAAAACGTTTTGCATTGTTTGTTGCTGTTCAGTCGCACAGTCGATTCCGACCCCTTTGTGACCCTATGGACCAGTGGTGGGCTCCAAAAAAAATTACTGCCACACTGTGGGCGTGGTATGGCGGGCGTTGCGCCCAAACTTAGGACTACTTTATTTCAAAACTTGGATGGGCGGGGCCAGTCAGAGTTTCTGCTACTGGTTCTGGCAAACTGGTGCGAACCTGCTGATGCCCACCACTGCTATGGACCATTGTCCTCCAGGCACCTCTGTCCTCCATCCTCCTCCTCAACCCACCCAACTCTGTGCCCATTGCGTCTACAATACCATCTAGCCATCTCATCTTTGGCTGCCCCCTTCTCCACCTTTCCCAGCATCAAGGCCTTCTCAAGTGAATCCTCTCTTCTCATTTGATGTCCAAAATGCTTCAGCTTCAGCTTTACTATTTGACCTTCCAAGGAGCAGTCAGGGTTGATTTCTTCTAAGATCGACCTATTTGCTCTCCTCGCTGTCCAGGGGACTCTCAAAACTCCCCTCCAACACCACATCTCAAAGGCATCTATTCTTCTGCGCTCAGCTTTCCAAATGGTCCAGCTCCGGTGATGCACCGAAGCAGGTTCTGTCCTGTTCGGGAGAACCGGTAGCGGAAATTCCCCCAGGCCACGCCCACCTGACTGGCCACACCCACCTCCATACCCCATTCCATTGGCCCTGCCAACAGATTTGGCCCTGCCCACAGATTTAGCCCCACCCATAGATTTGGCCCCGCCCACAGAGCATAGCTGTCAAGTATCCCTTATTGGCCAGGAAAACCCCTTATTTTACCCTCTTTCCCGCCGTCATCCCTTATTAATTAGACTGCAATGCCCTATTGCCGCCATTGGAGGGCAGCACAGGATAAGCATAGCTGTCAAGTATCCCGTATTTGCCGGGAAATTTCCCTTATTTCCAAATCCAAAACTTGACAGGTATGCCACAGAGGTAGTAGTAAAAAAAATTTGAGTGCAACACTGTCCATCTCTCACAACCATACATAACCACCGGGAATACCATTGCTTTGACTATACAAATTTTTTCTAAAGCTGCCAAAAGTTAATAAGAGTTCAATGGAGATGGAGCATTCTCAGTGACTCTTGAATACTGACACAAAGGAGAAGGAAATGGAGTATCAGAAGAGGAGTATCCATGCATACCACAACATTTTGTAGCAGTTTCTTTTTCACATGATCATTGTTGATGTGTAGCACTTAGAAAAGCGTCTCGAAAGCTGTTCAAACTCATCAGTGCTGGCATTAAGTCTTCTGCACTGCTGCAACTGAACAATGCGATAAGATGCGATAAGATGCAGAAGCTGTTTAAATTCAGAAAATAAAAGTACTCCCATTAGGGAAACGTTGGGTAACTATAGCTCAAGCAAGAAGTAAGCAAATGTTGAATAGGAGAGATGTTTGGATGTCAAAGACAACTCAAGGAAGGCTCTCTGGCAACTGCTATATAGAAAAGCAAAAAAAACAACATTATTCTTTTTTACACAAGATGCCTCCAGCTCTGGACTTTTAAAGTCTCATTAAATTCACCAGTGAAAGAGGTTTTAAGTTATAGAAAAATAAAGATAACTGGGCAAATCTGCAGTATAACCACCAGGCATATAGGAAGGTTGGGGAAGAAGAGAGAGAATGAATCTGTCTGGATTCTATTTTATCTTATTTCTCCTCGTCTTCCTGTATTAGTCCAACATAGTTGTTTTAACAGTCAGTGGCAAACTATTAGATCTGGTCTGGGGAGACATGATTTCAGTTCCACACTTGGCCATGAAACTCCATGGGTAGCACAGCTGTCAAGTATCCCTTATTGGCCAGGAAAACCCCTTATTTGACCCTCTTTCCCGCCGTCATCCCTTATTAATTAGACTGCAATGCCCTATTGCCGCCATTGGAGGGCAGCACAGGATAAGTATAGCTGTCAAGTATCCCGTATTTGCCGGGAAATTTCCCTTATTTCCAAATCCAAAAATTGACAGGTATGATGGGTAGTCGCGGAGCAATCACAAGCTTCTCAGAGTTGGCCTGCCTTGCAGAGGTGTAAGGGTGAAATTGGGAGGAGAATATCCATGTGAGCTCTTGTGTGAGTGTCCTTTTGGTTTTTAAAGACAGATCCTCCAAAACTTGTAGATGCAAAACGTAATGCAACTTTTCAAACCATGTCCAGATGGGCTAGATTAATTGATCCATCATCCTCAGGTAACGCAGCCTTTGACAAAGTCTAAAGGTGAGAAGAGACTAAGATAGGATAATAAAATCATAGAATAATTGAGTTGGAAGGGGCCTGTGAGGCCGTCATGTCCAACCTTTTATTCAACTTGATACATTCAGGGACTTACTTTCCCCTAGTACAAAAGAGGAGGCATAGTCAGAACAGTTCAAAAATTGCACAATCCACACTTCATGCAGGAAATGACCTGAAGCGGGAAAGAATGAAGCCTATAAGTATTAATCTGCATGTAGATCTAGAAGAGACAAAATGGGATAGTGCCTAGGCCCGTGATGGTGAACCTTGGCACTCCAGATGTTCTTGGATTTCAATTCCCAGAAGCCCCTGTGAATCCACATGATTGGGTTTACTGCGATTCATCCGGCCCACACCGCCCTTGTTGCTCCTGGAAGTGGAAGTAAAACACGCCCGGACGGAGTAAGGGTTAACCCAGAAGAGTCTTAACCGGATGGGCGCGTTTTACTTCCGCTTCCAGGAGTGACGAGGGCAGCATGGGCCGGATGAATCGCAGTAAACCCATTCATGTGGATTCACGGGGGCTTCTGGCAATTGAAGTCCAAGAACATCTGACATGCCAAGGTTCGCCATCACGGGCCTAGGATATCTCTTTGCCTGTCCTTCCCACCATACCTGTCAAGTTTCGGATTTGGAAACAAGGGAAATTTCCCAGCAAATAAGGGATACTTGACAGTTATGCTTATCCTGTGCTGCCCTCCAATGGCAGCAATAGGGCTTTGCAGTCTAATTAATAAGGGATGACGACGGGAAAGAGGGTAAAATAAGGAGTTTTCCCGGCCAATAAGGGATACTTGACAGCTATGCTTCCCACAACTAGTGTTAGACTTTAAAATGCTACATTATTTAGCCCTTTTTCTCACCTTCTTCCCTTTTAATCTCCCTTTGATTTTATTTTTCCTTTTCCTACCTTTTTTATTTTTTGTATTACAGACCATTTGCTGCATCAATGAGTACGACAGTCTGGTGTTTCCACATGGACACCTTCCTTTCCATAACCCTATTCTCCATTATTCTAAATAGAGAATAGAGTGGAGAAAAGTTACATAACAGGGATGTGTGCGTGCGTGCGCGCGCGCGCGCGTGCACACATTTATAGTAATTCCTAACCCCCACATCCTCTGTAAAATACTGCAGCATCTTTACCAGACCAGATGTCCTGTAAATATTTCCCCTTGCATTGACCTAAAACGTGGATCACAGACTAAAAGTTTTCTCTTCTGTGGTCTTCCCTTTCGTCTTGAGTTTGGGTTGTTTACCTGCAGTGGAGTTACCATGAGCCAGCATGTACCAGACTTTAGAAACAGGGGATTCCTGGCCTTAGAACTGCATAGTTAACCAACCAATGAATAGTCATATAATTAATCTGCTGTGGACTGCGGTGGTTTAGTGGTTAAGACGCTGAACTTGACAACCGGGTGTTCGGCAGGTAAACTGAATAACAGCCCTTGATTGCGCAATATGTATGCCAAACACTGTGTTGGCCCTACTGTTGATCGGCATTACAAACGCCTCCCCTCCATTTTCCCTTTAATATTAACAGTCATCAGACATTAATATGAATTAAACATGAAAGAGGCTTGAAAAGCGATTTAAACCTTCAGATATAGGATCAGTGATGAACTGCTCTCTCTCTTATTTCAGATGCCTACAGCTGCGGTATTGGGATAGCCATGTTTTATTTATTGTTCCTTTCTTTATTAATTACCTCCATGCTCCATTCTGGTTTTCCCCAAATGAACTCAGGGTGAAATGTGTGGCTCACTCTTCCCCACCTTTAATTTCCCATGGACCTGGGCCGAGAGAGGGTGACTGGCATTGGGTGGCCCGATGAATTTCATCGCTCAAGGTACAGATTGGGACTGTCGCCTGCCTGTCTCCAAAACCCAGGCTGATACTCTTAACCGCTGTACCAAAAGGCTACGACAAGCCCATCTGTCCATAGTGTTCTTCTGAGCTGGGACTTATGCCAGACTCAGCGTGTTGCAGTTTGTACCCTCGGCACGTACAGTCCCATGCCAGTCTGAAAGGTGGAGAAAATGATGCCATGGAGTTGATGGACAGTGACTTGGTTTGGAAGTGTGACGTAGCGGAGTCGGACTCTCATGCGAGCGACTCCGCTTGTCCTCAGATGGCAACCACTTCCCTCCTCCATCCAAGGTCTTATAATACTATCAGGGGGCAGCATAATTCTCTCTCTCTCTCCAGGGAAGAATAATCTGGCAGAGGATGCACTGTTTGTGTGCGCGCACATGCTTTATTGACACTGTTATGCAAGAATCCGTTTTGCAGGAGCTTAAGGGGAAGTGCAGCTCTGCATGGCTCTGCTCCGCCACTGCAGCTTAATCTCGTTGTACTTTGAGATTCTTGGGCTCCTCAAATATCTGTACAGTCTCCCCTGCAATTTACATATCTCAGAATCGTAGAATTAAACAGTCATAAAATGCAAAGCTGCTCCTAAATGCCCAGAAAGGCGGCTGTGTTCCAGATTCCAAGGAAGCAGAAAGCATGCCTTTCCAGCTTCAGGACTGCTTGGAAGGTCAGGGGAAATGCTATAGCTGGCAAGGCAGGTAAAATTCAATTTTCAGGGAGACCCAGTTCAAGACAACACCCTGGACAACTCCCTTTGGCAATCAGGCTAGCCCAGGGATTCTCAACCTGTGGCCCGTGGGCTGGATGCAGCCCGCAGCACCATTTCATGTGGCTCCACCACTGCCTCCAGCATGCCCAGAAGTGCTATTGCCCACCCACACCCACTCACGCACACACGCACGCACACACACACCATGGCCAGCAGCGGCAGGTCCCCTGTCAGCTCCGGGCCCTATACTGGTACTACTGCCCTGATGGGACCCTTCCCTGTCTTGGTACCCCTTGGTTCTGGCAGCACAAGGGAGACTGAGGCTGTAGTAAAGGTTCTGAACCAAAGTTATAGACTTGGAGAACTGTAACAAATCAGTCAGAACCATGGTAGAAAGAGAGAGGTTCCAGGGTTGGTGTTGAGGCCGGTACCGTGCCCCACACAAACACTTCTGAGCCTGAGCATAATTTGTGGTGCAGGCTCAGCAAATGCACATCTCACATACTGGTATATAAAGCACTCAATGTGAAAGTGCCTTAGAAACCCTACAACAGAGTCTAAATCAAGGCCAATTTCCCCCATCCAGAATGCACAACACCGGAAAAATTGCATGGGGGGGGGGATCTGGGGGGGACGGAGGAGGAAGATTGAAAACGCTTTAAAAGGGGTCCACTACCATTTGCTGAAAATGTTAATTGCTATTTAGTGGAGGCATTAGTGCACTCGCCTCATTCCCCTGATACAGCTCCTCTGGCAAACAACATCACCACCTCTGTCACAGATAATGACCTCCCCCTTTCCATCACACCTCCCTTTTAACTGCCTTATCTATTCCTCTGTATCTCGGTCTCTCTTTTTTTTTGCATCATTTCAAAGAGCTTGGGTGCATGTCTGTTTTCTTATAGGCATCTCAGGTCTTGTTGTGTTTGGAATATTGTGCCTTTAAGTAATGTAACACTCGAATGAGTGGATATAATAACCACCAGCTGTAACACTGTAACCTTCTGTATCAGGACGCGAGCTAGTGACCTCTAGGGGGCAATAGCGAGCGCCCAGCTCACATGGTTCCAATTCCCCAAATACCTACAGCGCGGGAAGATTCCCGCCACCACCTCACCTGGACAAGAAGGGCGTGACGGGGAATGACGTCACGCAGACAGTAGCCAATGGGCTATCGAGGAGCCACATTCAAATGTATAGCCACAGTATATATTGAGCTGTTCATCCGCCATTACCACATGTTCCCCCGGACCATCATGCAATAAAGATGTGTTAAGCCAAGCTTTCGGCTGTTTCTATTGTCTTGGTTCTCATACACTAAAGGTCTGGAAGCTTGTGGGTTGCTCTAAGCATCTGCCCAAATGGATAACAAAAGAGAATGAATAACTTCACTTTCTTTATTTGTGTCAGATGCACCGCCAGCATATAATAACATACAAAGCTAAAAATTAATGCATCTACAGTAAAAACAAAATAGAATTTAAAAGGGCTAGATGACATCTGTCCAATATTGGGCCACATCAACAGCATTTCCTCTTGCCAACCTAAGGTCCTCCTCGGCGCACGTTGAGGGGCATTGTGTGCATTGTATCCTATGGGAGAGAGCTTGTCCTTCTCCGCATTCACGCAGGCTGTCGTTTACAGGGAAACCCCACTTTTTCAGATTTGCCCTCGATCTTCCTACCCCTGCACATAGTCTATTTTAAGCTTTCCACACAGGTTGGTCTTGGCCAGGCCGTAGAGAGTCCGGTGGTTCTGCCCAGTTATGTGGTAGCTCTTTGCTCTCCATCCATAGTTCTAAGGTGCTCTGTGGGGGGCTGGTTGTTCGGGGGGGGGGCAAGAAGTTATGAGGATACTGCCTTGATTTCAGTCTCTGCTTTGGTGGTTGGGGTCATATAGCAGGTGTGTTTCCGAGGTTCTTGCTTTGACCCACTCTTTCTGAGCAGCACTTTCACTAAACCGAATTTTGTTGGAGGGATGCCAGCTAAGTAATGCACTTTTTGTATCGGGGCTGGTTTTAGTCATCCTGTGACCAATCTCGCTGTTTCATTTAGGGCCACATCCACCTGCCCTGCCTGCTTTGACCTGGACCACCCTGGACTAGCATACGCTCCTGCAGAGTAACATGAAGCTAGCACAGATGTTCTTAATATGTGTGGTTGGGCACCCCAACTTGTGCCTGTTATTTACAATCATTCTTAAGATGATTATGTCACAGCTGTCAAGTTTTGGATTTGAAAATAAGGGAAATTTCCCGGACAAAACGGGACACTTGACAGCTATGCTTATCCTGTGCAGCCCTCCAATGGTGGCATTAGGGCATTGCAGTCTGACTGATACGGGACGCCTCTGGGAAAGAGGGTAAAATACGGGAGGTTCCTGGCCATTACAGGACACTTGACAGCTATGTATTAAGTAGTATCCATGCTTTTTGACTGCTGCGACTTGTGTCAATTTCTTCTATGAGCTTAATTCATTTCCCCCTTTTGTGCTCTGACTCTGAGATAGCTAACACTACCTGTTGTCCAGCTTTAATGGTCTCTTTGTTGAGTGTTGCATCAAAAAGGGTAACATACTCATTCAGTGAGTTATCAGTTTCATGTGTTAGACCTTGCATGTAGGAAGTCCTACATCCTTGACGGATAGATTCCCAGGAGCATTTCTGGACAGCATCAATAAACGTCTCGTATGATGTGGGGTCTGGATTAATATCTGCTATGCTTCCATCCAAGTCCGCTGAAAAATTGAGCCAATCAGCCTTTTAAAAGTTGGGTACGTCATAACTTGTGATCGAACGGCAGCTGCAATCTCAGATAGAATGGGGCGGTGTTGGGTATTTGGTATTGGCTTCCCTACTTCCCTAACATCACTGAAAAGCTGCCAAACCAACCTTGGAACCCAAACCCAACAAACTTGGGTTTGTAGGATGACTTTTGGTTTGCAGGAAGGCAAGGGGTTTCCTGTACAGAGGAAGCTGCCAAATGGACAACAGAGGTCAGTGTGTTGTTCTTTTGAGCGTATTGTGATTAATTCTGACTTGCTGTAGCAAGGCTTAAATTGGCTCGCTAATTAACTGCAAAACAGCATTAGAGCATTTTGCAAGGCAGGCGTGACGGATACCGTTTTGCTCAGTCATTTTGCAACCCTTTGATACCACTGGGACAAAAAGGGGAGATATTTGCTTGTTATTTCTTTAAAGCAGGAGTGGGCAACTTTCTCCTGGCCACATCATCCTCCCATCATCCTTCACCATATGCTGGAACTGATGAGACATCCAAAAACATCTTTAGGGCCATAGTCACTCTCTACATAGGTTTTTGTGGATTATAACCCTCTGAATTTCAGCTGGTGCCAAATTAAGCTTGTTCATCGCAACACTTGTTTGTGATGCAACAGATTAACATAGATCCCTGTCTCTTAAACTTTTTTACTTCTTATACCAGGGGTGCCCAAACTACGGCTCATGGGCCGGATCTGGCCCACAGCGCCAAATCACCCAATCCATGTCACCCGCGACGCTCCTCGACACACCCATGCATGCGAATAATGCTGCTGTAAATTACCTGCAGCTGTTGTAAACGCATTTGCAACAGCTACGGGTCATTTACGGCAGCATTATGTGCATGTGCATTTCCGCTTCCGGTGGGAGGAACCACGTGACTGGCACACTCAACTACGTGGCTGGCCCATGGCCCAAAAGGTCTTAGACAAAAGAAAGTTAGAAAAAAGCAGTGTTGATTTATCCCTATGGCTCCTAAGACCATAAACCACCTACTATCTTTCAATGAAGAAGACGTCTGCATACCTGCCAAATTAGTGATAGGTTCTGGTACCTTATCATTGTATTATTATGATTATATGGGACTTTAACCAACCCAACAAAATAGATTAGTGGTTAAGACATTGCGCTTGATGACTGGAGGTTCAGCAGGTCAGTAGTTCAAGACCTGAGCGCTGCTCCTGTTGTCTGTCCCAGCTCCTGCCAAACTAGCAGCTTGAAAACAAGAAATTGCAAATAGATAAATAGGTCCAGTTTCAGCGGGGAAAATAACAGTGTGCCCTGCACTCCAGCCTCTAGTCATGCCTGCCACATGGCCACAAACATATGCAGACACAGACAGTGCTAGCTCTTTGGCTATAAATGGAGATGAGTGTCACCCTGTAGATCAGTGGTGCCGAACCTATGGCACACGTGCCAGAGGTGGCACTCAGAGCCCTCTCTGTGGGCACCCATGCAGTCACACCAGCACAGAGTTTGCCCTGCCCCTCTGCCTAGCAACCGAATGGGAGTTCTCCCTCTCCCAGCACAAAGTTCACCCCACCCCTCTGCCCAGCAGCCCAATGGGAGCGCTTCCTCCTTCCCCCCAGCACAGAGTTCACCCCACCCTTCTGCCCAGCAGCCCAATGGGAGTGTTTCCTTCCTCCCCCCTGTTGCTGTGTTGGCACTTTGCGATACAGTAAATAAGTGGGTTTTGGGTTGCAGTTTGGGCACTCGGTCTCTAAAAGGTTTGCCATCACTGCCCTAGGTACAACTGCTTTTGAGCAAGGTAGACCTTGTTCTAACCCTATAAATCTTTCATTAATTGTTTGTGTTGCGTTGCCCGTTATCCAAACATGGTAACATGGTTTTCTCTTTGTATAGGCAAACTGCCTGCCCAGCTGACGCTCTTTAGCTGTGGCATTTGAACCAATTTGCATTTAGCACCAATTAGCATCAAAAGCCATTTTGTTCTGGCAAATGGCCTGCAGCATTCTGGATATCTCTCTGTCTCACTTAATTAATGCCCATAAATAAATGGGATGCACAGAAGGTGAAGGCTTATAGAGTGTTACAAAGTACCACCAGGCCCTTCAATTTCCCAAACAGCTCTTAGGTTTCAGAATGGTACCCAGCTGGCCTGGTGGGGATGGTGGCATTTTCCAAAGGAGCGGGCTGCCATTCAACCAAGCAGGTCACCTTTAAAGTGAGGACTGTCTGCTGTAAAGTAAGCCGCAAGACCACACTACAAGTGGGCGACAGATTGAAAGCTGGAGAAAGAGAAGTTTCAGACAGCATCCTGGAAGAGGGAATATTATTATTATTATTATTATTATTATTATTATTATTATTATTATTATTATTATTATTATTATTGTTGTTGTTGTTGTTGTTGTTGTTGTTGTTGTTGTTGTTGTTGTTGTTGTTGTTGTTGTTGTTGTTGTTGTTGTTGTTGTTGTTGTTGTTGTTGTTGTTGTTGTTGTTGTTGTTGTTGTTGTTGTTGTAGTACAAATCAACCATTTGGTTCACAGTCGAGGATTGGAATAAAATTAACAGTTTAACCCCTAAGCAAGGACCTAAGAGCTGTTAAGGTAACGTCTGAGTATCACACCTGTCAAGTATCCTGTATTAGCTGGGATTTCCCGTAATTTTGTGCCGCTTTTCTTCATTTCCCGCCTGGAGCCGCCGCCATCCCATAATTTGGCGGCAGGGGGAAAGTAGTTACTGCGCATCCCTTCTACGCATGTATAGAACCCTTCTGCATAGAAGGGATCTGCGCAAGTCCCTTCTACGCATGAGTAAAACCCTTCTGCGTAGAAGGGTTCTGCGCAGAAGGGGATGTGTAGAAGGCTTCTACGCATGCGTAGAATGGACCTGCGCAGAACCATTCTGCGCAGGTCCCGTATTGTCTGGAGCCGCACTTGACAGGTACGCTGAGTATACATGCAGTTCCTAGTAGAGTTGTTTTTTGGAAAGTTAGGATGTTCAAACCAGATAAGTCCAAATATCTAGGGAATCCTTTAGGTATTGCTCCAAGGGCTCTGATCACTATGGGAACAACATTATTATTATTATTATTATTATTATTATTATTATTATTATTATTATTATTATTATTATTATTATTATTATTATTATTATTATTATTATTATTATTATTATTATTATTATTATTATTATTATTATTATTCAGAATATTGGCTAACCTCATGGCGATCAGCAGGTCCTTGTCACCCTCCCTGTTGGAGGTACAAGTCCTGTGAACCAACATTGCAATATGTGAAAATATGGAAGTTTGGTTGCTGCTTATCTGGATCATGAATGATGACAGTGGGAGATTCCATTCTATTTTCCTGATCTTAGATGTATTCCAGGCAAAAAGGGAAATGGTTCTTTCAAGATGCTGTTACAACACCAGCTGTTATCCAGCTTCCTGCCCAAATAACTTACTTCCTCTTTGCTCCGCATGCTTATCTGGTGTAGACATAGAGACCTGTGGGGATATGTTATCTCTCACAGGCATGAGAGCGGAACCAGGCTCTGTTGCATTGGGTAACAATTGGTTAGCAGAGCTGGGCACGTTAAAAAACACTATTGTGAACTCCAAACTTCTATTTGTTGTTGCAGATTTATATAGTAGGCATCCGTTGACGAAATCATGACTGCATTGTGTTAAGAAGGCATGGGCAGTCTGCAAAACTTAGTGTCTTTTCCCGTGCAAAAACTTTCTAGTCTGCATATCAGATTTACAGTTCTGCACACAGCTATTCAGAGCTGTAGATAGATAAAACTGCTTTCACTGCAAAACCTTCCCAAGTTTTAAATACTTTCTTGTCTCCAGTGTCTGTTCAGAAATAAGAGCAAGATAGCAAAAGAACAGGCCAAAATGCTATTTCTTTTGTCCAAAATAATAATAATAATAACTAGCATAGTTCCTGTTAATGTAAAAGCGAACTTTAAAAGGTTAAGTTCGTATTAAAAACATGACAAATTAACATAAAACATTCTTAACTGGATATTTGCCCACTCTTTGGGGGAGATGCATACAGATGTGAGGAAGGATATCCTAATGAAAGAACCACAGAATTCACTGCCTGTTAAATCTCATTGTCGCTTGCAAAAAATAATTAATAGTTTCTCAGTCATATGTTATGGTCTGTTGGTTTTGTAGCCAGAGGCCAATCTCAATTGTAACAGAGAGTTGGGTGTTCCATCCCATTAAATTAGAGCAAATCTTTTTTTTTTTTAATTGGATGTATTTTGCAAACAAAAGTCACCCTTCTAGAGAGTCTGCATTTGAACCCCCGGAGAATTTATTATTTGCACAAAATATACAGATGTGACTGCAGCTGAAACCTGTCCAATTTGACAATGGGTTGTTTGGAATGTTCTTCGTTTATTTCAGGGATCAATTATACATTATAGATAACCCGTCATTAGATTTGAAATCGCATTAGAGTTTTAGATATGTGCAGACCTCTGGCCAGAAAGAGGTACAGTGATACCTCGCTTAAAGATCATTATATGTTCCATGGGATTGCTCTTTAAGCGAGTTTGCTCATTAAGCGAAACACCATTGTAAGTGATCGATTGTGACTTCTGGTGGGGCGGGTGGGTTGTGAACCTCGATTTAGTTGTTAAGCGAGTTTTTGGTTGGTTTTAGTTGTTAAGAGAAGTGACCATTCAGAGAAAATTCTGCTCTAAGCAAGTTAGTCTCTAAGCGAGGTGCTTTTTATGCGAGGTTTTAATGTACAGTAGACCCTCGCATAACAACGTTACTTGGTTCCCCAATTAGGAAAAGATTGTGAGTGGAAAGGGAAATTCTTACTAACGTTAAATGTCTGAGTGTTACTGCAACAGTTTGTGTCACCTCTGGGATTGTGCAAATTAGCTTGCTATGCTTGGCCTTCAAGATTTCAAGACAATAATCCTCTGAAGTTTAGTATTATAGAAATTGACCGATTACTTCATTCAACTCTCTGCAACTTTCTTTTTGTGCTAAATTTAATTGCTTCATAGAATTGCTTAATAGAATTGTCCATTCTAGCATTGTCTATCTATCGGGGCCGGGACTGCGATGGCTTAGTGGTTAAAATACTGAACTTGATGACCGGAAGGTCGGCAGGTCAGCAATTCGAGACCCTAGTATTGCACGACGGAATGAGCTCCCATCTCTGTCCCAGCTTCTGCCAACCTAGCAATTCAAAAGCAAGAAATATGCAAGTAGATAAACAGGTACCGCTTTGGCAGGAAAGGTAACAGTGTTCCATATGCTCCTGTGTCTAGGCATGCCTGCCACATGTCCACGGAAATGTCTTCAGAGGCAGACAGCACTGGCTCTTTGGCTATAAACAGAGATAAGCACTGAACCCTAGAGTCAGATACTTTAGGGAGACCTGTTGTGAAGGGAAAAACAGAACTATTTTATACACTACCTTGAGCTGTGACTTAGTGGTTAAGATGATGTATTTGATAACTGGAAGGTTGGCAGGTTTGACACCTGAGTGCTGCGTGATGGACTGAGTCCCCATCATCTGCCAAGCTAGCAGTCTGAAAGTAAGACTTGCAAGTAGATAAACAGGTACCGCGCCAGTGGGAGAGGTTCCACTCGCTCTGGCGTCTACAGGTGAAACTTGGAAAATAAGAATAGCGTGCAAATTTCCATTCATTTCACTTAAAAGGTGAAACAAATATATGAGATAGACTCACTACATGCAAAGCGAGAGATGTCATGCCTTAATTCGTTATAATTGTGATGATCATGGCGTACAGCGTACATGAGATGTGATGATTATGGGGTACATGAGATTGGGAGGGGGGTTGGGGTTTTCATAAGCTGTAAACCGTAAGCATCAATATTATAACAAAGTAAGGCTTGTACTATCTCGATTTGCATGTAATGAGTCTATCTCATATATTTGTTTCACCTTTTAAGTTGCATTACTGAACTGAATGGACATTTGCACGATATTCTAATTTTCCGAGTTTCACCTGTAGTCATGCCTTGCCACATGACCACAGAAACATCTTCAGACACAGACAGCACTGGCTCTTTGGCTGTAAACAGAGATGGGCAGTCGGGCACCATCCCCTAGAGCTGGATATGACTGGCTTTTGAGCAAGGGAGACTTAAAGAAGGGCATGGTAAATGTTTATGTTTATGTTTATTGGATTTATACCCCGCTCTAGTCGGCACAGGCCGAAGTGGTAAACCCACTTCTGAGTATTCTGTAGCTGGAAAACCCTGAAAATAATCACCAAAAGTCAGAATAGACTTGATGGCACATGATTACCTGTATTATTAAAGAGAAAAAGACCAGGCAGCTTCCCTTCAGCGGCAGCCAGAGAAAATGCACCATCTCGATCATCCCTTATAAATAGACGAGCCAGACTGGCAGAAGCCCCACAAAGCAGGTGATGGCTGAGTGGAGAAGGCTGTCAGGGGCCAACTTCTGGGACAGGGTTGTTTAAAAGGAGAGCCTGAAATCTAATCTTATATATATATATATATATATATAAAACAGAGGTGTGGTCATGTATGTTCTCTATACAGATCCACACCCTTGCACTGATCATGCTGCAACTTGGCACACGCCTACCTTGCACCTGCGAGTGTGCCACTGCGGGGTGGGTGGGTCACGAAGCCCATTGGCCCTAAATTGATCTGCAAAGGGAAGTATACTTGACAGGAGGGTGTGTGTGTGTCCGTCCAAGTGATGTCATAGTGATGCTAATGTCATATCCCCAGGTATGTCACCTGATTGTGACATCATAGTGATGTAATTGAGCTGGCTAATGCCCCAGTCCCAGTTAAGGACGCAAAGGGGACACATGTATGGGAAGGATAAGGACGGACCGTCGACGGAGAAGCGGGATGGGTGAGGGAAGAGAGAGATGGAGGATGGGAGGCAGGAGTGACCCAGACACACTCCATGAAGTTTCCATGGGAAAGGCTGGCCTACGGTAAAAAAAAAAAAACCGGGCAAGGCCGGGTAATCAGCTAGTGCCATTTAAAAACCAGCTAGAAAATTCTGCTTAAGGGCAGGGAAATCGGCCTGTTATGTCCTCTCCCCACCCCATATTTCTTTTACATCAAGAAGGCAAACAAGCCTTAATTTATTTTGGCAGAGAAAATGAAAACATGTGCAAGTTTTGGCAGATCTTAGTTTAAACTTTAAAGGGGTATAGTATAAACATTATCTTCATTTGTACCAGCTGAATTGTATTGGCATGAGTTGGTCACAGCAGGGAGGAGACTGTTTTGTCTGTGTCAGACATATAGATATTAATCACAAGGAGCTCCTTTTAAAATATATATTTTAGTACCCTCTTCATAACTCCTGTTTCTTGCTGTTGTATGCCTTTCTTGGACCATAATCAAGATTGGTTGGTTTGAAATTGAACATAAGGAGCTTATGTGAGAAAAACAAAGATTAAAAACTGAGGACTTGGTGGCAAACATGATTCAAACCCCAGATAGTGAAAAGTTAAGCTTGAACAGATAGATGTCTGAGTTTTGGTTTCATTCATATTTTGTTTAAAAACAGCAGCAAAAGCCTGAAGTTCATTCAATCCCCAATGTAAAGAGATGCTCACATTTTTGTTTTGTCAAAAATGAACTGGGACGAAAGTTTGGTCCGCCATTAGTTCCTGCTACCTATGGGCAGGCAAAGCATGGCTGGTTGTTTGTGTTTTTTAACCACCCTGGATGTCTTATTTGGATTGGGAAACTAAGCAGAATTGTGCTGGCTTAGAACAAGGATGGGGGAACCATAAAGTAATACTAGAGATTGGAAAAGGAAGATGTTGGGAAAGATTTCGGTTTAGAGGCTCTGGAGACCTGTCGCTGATCAGAACCGACAATGAGGATTTAGGTTACACCCGATGGCCGGATCATACCTGTCAACCTTCCTCGATTGGCCGGGATTTCCCGATTTTCAGTGCCGATTTGCGCCATTTACCGCCCCGCGCTGCCAAAACCCCGGAAACCCCCTTCTGTGCTGGTCGCGTTCTACGCATGCGTAGAAGGGTTTTACGCTTGCGTAGAACCCTTTTACGCATGCGTAGAAGGCTACGCAAGCGTAGAAGGGGGCTGCGCAAGCGTAAAACCCTTCTACGCATGCGTAGAACGCGACTTGCGCAGAACCGATCTGCGCAGGTCCCGGATTCGGTGGAGCCGCGGTTGACAGGTATGGGCCGGATATTGTATAGCAAAGTTGGCAGATCCTTCCCCCCTCCTGCCGGGAGAAACAGGGGTGGGTAGGGTGGGTGGCAGCACCCCCAACAGCTGTCAACTCATGTCTTTGATCCATCTCTTGCTATTGCAACTAGTTCACAGGCAACATTTTCTGCCTGAAGCCATACCCTGCTAAGCAGCTTTGCTCCCTTGCCAGGGGTTTTACTGTACTTCAACCTGAATTGGCTGGCCTTCTCTCCTGCAAATTCCTGTGAATCCTAAAAAAAAAAAAAATTGGAAACCACCTGGAACAGGTTTTGGGCACTACAGAGGGCTGTAACCTCATGCAGTGGAAAGAGTGGAAGAATGAAAGCCTTGATTCTGCTCCTGTAGGATTGCTAAAGTTCACCCACTGGATCTGGTCAAGCCCACAACCCAAGGGTGGAGATGTTACCTGTTTGGACCGCGCATTCCAGGGTCTGCAGCAATCGTAATTGGCAAAAAAAAAAACAACTTTTCTGAGTTTCCTCCTCCATTTTTCTGAGCTTTCCTTCCCCCCCCCCCCCCCCAGAGTCTTGTCACTCTGGAAATTAAGTCCCGATGCCAGGAGGAAGGTGGCACAAAACTAGAATTAAGCAAAAACAAGCATGCAAACCAGCTACAGAAGGAAAAACCATTCATGATGGAACTGTTTTCTGGCTGGCCTGGGCACCAAAGCTGTCAATTCCGCTTTCTAAAAGGCAGTCTTTATCACACGCTGCCCTCAAGCGGACAAACGTATGCAGATGCTAAACACAAAATAATGTTATGGGTTGTTTTTTTTAGCCGAGCTCCCGTCTTTGTCCCAGCTCCTGCCAAACTAGCAGTTCGAAAGCAAGAAATTGCAAGTAGATAAATAGGGACCACTTCGGTGGGAAGGTAAACAGCGTTCCGTACATGCCTGCCACATGTCCACGGAAACGTCTGCAGACGCAGATAGCGCTGGCTCTTTGGCTATAAAGAGAGATGAGTACTGAACCCTAGAGTTGGATACGACTGGCTTTCGAGCAAGGGCGACTTAACCACTCAGAGCTCCAAGTTAACAAGGTAACAACAAAGAATTCCCTACTACATGGTTGTCAAAAGCTTTTATTCTGCAATCTTTTTGCCTCAACAACCCAACAGACAACTTTAAGGGCAACTTTGCATGTTATCCCTTTTTTAATCCCTTTTTATCCCTTTTTATCTCTTTTAACTTTATTTTATATCTTCTTAGGGGGTTAGGGAGAGTATTGGAGGGTTTAGATATTTTTAAGATTGTGTATGTTTTAAATTTTTGCTGTAGGCTGCCTTGGGTCATATAGGGATGAGGAAGGTGGGGTATAAATGTAGTAAGTAAGTAAGTAAGTAAGTAAGTAAGTAAGTAAGTAAGTAAGTAAGTAAGTAAGTAAGTAAGTAAGTAAGTAAGTAAGTAAGTAAGTAAGTAAGTAAGTAAGTAAGTAAGTAAGTAAGTAAGTAAGTAAGTAAGTAAGTAAGTAAGTAAGTAAGTAAGTAAGTAAGTAAGTAAGTAAGTAAGTAAGTAAGTAAGTAAGTATAGTTTCTCCTATATAGGACAAACAGGAGACACACACACACACACACACACACACACACACACACACACACACACACACACACACACACACACACACACACACACACACACACACACACACACACACACACACACACACTGACCCAGAGATGGGACAATTTACTTTGCATTTCCCAAACAAGATTTGCTGTTTAGCTTTTGCTATGCTTTGCTTATTGAAGGAACAATTTGTAGTCGCTTTGCCCAGTGTGTGTGTGTGTGTGTGTGTGTGTGTGTGTGTGTGTGTGTGTGTGTGTGTGTGTGTGTGTGTGTGTGTGTGTGTGTGTGTGTGTGTGTGTGTGTGTCCTGTTTGTCCTATATAGGAGAAACTATACTTACTTACTTACTTACTTACTTACTTACTTACTTACTTACTTACTTACTTACTTACTTACTTACTTACTTACTTACTTACTTACTTACTTACTTACTTACTTTATATATAAAGAAAGAAATAGAACTGGGAAAGTAGTGTTAAATAGAAGAGGAGGAATATGATAATTTGAAGAAGGAAATTTAGCATCTAGAATTAGAACACACAAGAACAAAAGATAAGATTATGCTTGAAAAAAATATGGACATTAAAGAAAGAATTGTCAGGCAAAGAAATGGGAAAATTAAAAGGAACTTAATTAACTTTAAAAGAATATTTCGAATTCAGCAACAAAAAATCAAAAATGTTGACGAGGGCAGCACAAGGGGGAAAAAGTTAAAAGAGAGCTAGGAATATTAATAAATAGAGATAGAGAAGGCACGTGGTGTAACCTATCCAGTGAGAAGAGAAAGATTGTAAAAAGCATTATATCAAAGTTTATATAAAGGAGAAAAATATAAAGAAGGATAGTTTAAGAGAATACTTGGAAAAATATAATAAATGCAAAACAAAGGTTTCCCTTGCTCGAAAGTCAGTCGTATCCGACTCAAGGATTCAGTGCTCATCTCTGTTCCAAAGCCAAAGCACCAGCGTTGTCTGCTTCTGCAGACGCTTCCGTGGTCATGTGGCAGGCATGACTAGACACCAGAGCGCACAGAAAGCTGTTTACCTTCCCACCGCAGTGGTTCCTATTTATCCACTTGCAATTTCTTGCTTTCAAACTGTTAGGCTGGCCGGAGCTGGGACAAAGACGGGAGCTCATTCTGTCCTGCAGTACTTGGGAATCGAACTGCTGACCTGCCGCCTCCCAGTCAGCGTCTTAGCCACTTGAGCCACTGAAAAATAGAAGAATATAAATCAAAGATGGAAGAAAATATATCCGAACCAGAAATAGAAGGAGCGTATTATCTTCTGTTTATTATTTTGAGCTCCTTTCCCCTTCTTGTTTGCCCAAAATAATTCTTCAAAAGAATTTTATTTCTCAGCCTTGACATTTTTCCTTGGAGATACAGTATGCAAGAAATCTCTGGAGAACATTTAGTTGATTGCAATAGGCATGAGCTGGAGTCAAGAACAAACCAGCTCCCCCCATCCTCTGGTTTCAGGACTTTTGTGCACGCAATACATTTATCCACATAACACATCACTCTGGCGCCGCTTTGGAAAAGTCTTTTACTCTCAATCTTTAAGGACTGCTGTGAGGTTATATGAATAAGAGATGTCATGTACAGTACTTTAAAAAAGTGAAAAGCAAAGAAATTCTGTATGCCTGATGTATTTGCTTGTTAACTATAAATGCATCTCACGAGGACAAAAGTCAACTTCCACAAGCTCAATGCACACAATACAAAATGTGCAAACGTTAGCCCTAGCCATTCAATTAGTTTTGACGAGTCACTCCAGCTAAGAGAGATAAAGTTTATTTGTGTCGCTTATGGCAATATTTTATGCCACTTTGATATAATATTTCTAAGTGGTTGATACTAAAATGCACATGAAATGCTGTATCACAAGAATAAAGGGCAATATATATATTTTGAATGTATAAAGATTAAAAATCAACAACCAATGTAATAACAAAAATGGAATAGTCAAAATAAATACCAGCCTATGAAAAGGAGATTGAATTTTCAGGAGGGCCGTAGCTGGGGGGGCGGGGGGGGCAGGGTGTGTGTGAAAACCCTCCTGAGCTAACAGCCCCCCACACACACACACACAACCCACCCCGGTATGCCAATGTTATATATATGTGTGTGTAATAGCAGAAGATCTCTGGTTGTTATTCAGATTAGCTGTGAAATTTTACCCTGTAGAATTGCAAATGGAGGGTGCAAGACAAACACCTGGCATTAAACATTTACTAATGAGTTTAACCTTCAGCATGTATCGACAATCATGTGAGTTCATCCTTTGTCCTGTGAGGTAGCTTACACTGTGGATGAGAATTCTACTGAAGTAGTTTTTGTGAAGGTGGTATAATATAACAACATATACTGTAACATACAATATATATATAGCAGCATATAGTAACGTGTTAGTTATGGTGTATCAAAAGGCCCTAAAAAGCACAGGAAACAACAACGCTAGTGGAGATGAGTATCTTTGATGTTTGCAGATTGATACGAAGTAGGCAACAGTCAGGGGGCCAAACACATCTTTATTGCAGTGTAGTCAATCTGAACATGGGGTAATGGCGGAGACGCAGCTCCTTATATAAGGTACAACACATATGAATTTCGCCCGAAGGCGCCCATTGGTTTCTGTGTCAGTGACGTCATTCTGACGTACTACATACCTGGCATGGCTCACCTGTGGTGGGAAGGTTTCCCGCGCTAATCACTGGGTGATCGGAGCCATGTGAGCTGAGCTCCTTCAGCTGCGCTATCGCTGGCAGCTGAAGTCTATACGAATGGCAGATGACTTACATGCATACACAATATCTACACAAGAGGAGTATTCACAAGGGGGGGGGGGAGGATTGCTAGATCCGATTCATTCACATTACACTCGGTTACATACACAACAGTATCCCAGCTGAATTTTTCAAAGCCCTAAAAGATGATGGAATCAGATTATTGCATTTCTATGTGCCAGCAGATTTGGAAAACACAACAATGGCCACAGGATTGGAAAAGATCAGTATATGTTCCAATCCCAAAAAAGGGTAATGCCAAAGAAAGTTCAAATTACTGAACAATTGCGCTCATCCCACACGCTAGCAAGGTGATGCTCAAGATAATACAGGATAGACTGCAGCAGCATGTGGAGAGAGAACTACCAGAAGTGCAGAGAGAACTACCAGAAGTGCAGGCTGGGTTCAGAAGAGGCAGGAGGACTAGAGACCACATTGCCAACTTTGTTTTCTCATGGAGAAAAGAAAGGAATATCAGAAACAAGTCGTCTTCTGTTTCATTGACTACACCAAGGCCTTTGACTGTGTGGAACACAACAAAATGTGGCAAGTAATTAAAGAGATGGGAATACCAGAACACCTCATATGCCTCATGAGAAATCTGTATATGAGCCAAGAAGCAACAGTTAGGACAGAACACGGAATGATGGAGTGGTTTGGAAGACAAGGCTGCATTTTGTCCCCCGGCTTATTCAACTTATACACAGAGCACATAATGCGCAATGCAGGGATGGAGGTATCACAATATGGGATCAAAATGGTTGGGAGAAACATCAACAATTTGAGATATGCAGATGATACCACCCTAATGACAGAAAGTGAGGAAGACCTAAAGAAAATCCTGCTTAGGTTGAAAGAGGAGAGTGCAAAAGCTGGCCTGAGACTCAATATCAAGAAAACCAAGATAATGGCAACAGGCCATATCAGCACCTGGAAAGTAGATGGGGAAGAAGAAGAAGAAGCAGTGACAGACTTTACTTTCTTAGGATCACAGCAGATGGGGATTGCAGCCACGAAATAAAAAGACGACTGATTCTTGGGAGACAAGCTATGAGAAACCTGGGCAACATAGTGAAAAGTAGAGACATCATCTTGCAAACAAAAATTCGCATAGTCAAAGCAATGGGATTCCATTGTATGGTTGTGAGAGCTGGACCATTAGGAAAGTTGAGCACAGAAGAAGAGACGCCTTTGAGATGTGGTGTTGGAGGAGAGTTTTGAGAGTCCCCTGGACAGCGAGGAGAACAAATAGGTGAATCTTAGAAGAAATCAACCCTGACTGCTCCTTGGAAGGTCAAATAGTAAAGATGAGGCTAAAGTACTTTGGACATCAAATGAAAAGAGAGGATTCACATGAGCAGGCCTTGATGTTGGGAAAGGTGGAGGGCAAGAGAAGAAGGGGGCAGCCAAAGATGACATGGCTAGATGGTATTGTAGACACAATGGGCACAGAGCTGGGCTGGCTGAGGAGGATGGTAGAGGACAGAGGTGCCTGGTGGACAATGGTCCATAGGGTTGCAAAGGGTTGGAATCGACTGTGCGACTGAACAAAAAATAAAATAAAATAAAATTTGGTAATGAGATAGTAATCTGAGATGGGTGTCCAGCGTACATACCTGTCAACCATCCAGATTTGGCCGGGAATACCCCATAATTTGGCGCCGAATTGCGCCATTTCCCGAGCCGCGCAGCCAAAACCCCGTAATTTGGCAGCGGGGAAAGGAGGAACTGCGCAGCCCATCTGCGCATGTTGCGTTGCATGCATGCGTGGAAGGGCTCTACACTTCCGTTGCTCCCTTCCACGCATGTGCAGAAGGCTATGCCACCTGCGTAGAAGGCTACGCAAGCGGCATAGCCCCCACGCGCATGCGTGCAACGCGACCTGCACAGACCCGGTCTGCGCAGGTCCTGGATTTGCCGGACGCGCGGTTGACAGGTATGAGCATGTACAGTATGTATTTCTGCTGTCTCCCTCTGGATCCTTGTCTTGAAAGTTGCATTTCTGGAACAGAAATATTACAAGTCTCCTGTAGTGTCCCGGTAGATTAAAACGATTTGAACAGGCTTATGTGTGTTGCCATTCCTGAATGTCTGATTTATGTCCATTAAATCTTTTTGCACAAAGATTGTCCTGTTTCTCCTATGTAGAGCGCAGAAGAGCATTTGTGGCAAAAGATGGCATAAATCACAATTGGCAGAGGAACAAGTAAAACTGTCCTTAATGTTGTGTGTGTTGTTGGGTCCAGTAATACTGTTGCCAGAATAAATATAGGGACACAGCAAACCCAGATGTAAAAAAATAAAACAAAAACAATTAATTTCTGTTTCTTATTTATTTACGCTATTTCTATACCGCCTTCTTCCCTTTCATTGCATTTTAAAGGAATATTTTTTTAAAATTGACCTCTGTTTAAAATTATGTCCTTTGGACTTAAACTCCGCCCCCAATTAATATGTGGTTTTTTAATTGCATTTTAAAGGAAGATTTTTTTAATTGTCCTCTGTTTAAAATTATGTCCTTTGCATTTAAACTCCTCCCCCAATTAATATGTGGGTTTTTTTATTGCATTTTAAGGGACTAATTTTTTTTAATTGCCCTTTGCTTAAAATTATGTCCTTTGGATTTAAACTCCGCCCCCAATTAATATGTGTTTTTAATTGCATTTTAAAGGAAGATTTTTTAATTGTCCTCTGTTTAAAATTATGTCCTTTGCATTTAAACTCCTCCCCCAATTAATATGTGGGTTTTTTATTGCATTTTAAGGGACTAATTTTTTTTAATTGCCCTTTGCTTAAAATTATGTCCTTTGGATTTAAACTCCGCCCCCAATTAATATGTGTTTTTAATTGCATTTTAAAGGAAGATTTTTTAATTGTCCTCTGTTTAAAATTATGTCCTTTGCATTTAAACTCCTCCCCCAATTAATATGTGGGGTTTTTTATTGCATTTTAAAGGACTAATTTTTTTTTTATTGCCCTCTGCTTAAAATTATGTCCTTTGGACTTAAACTCCGCCCCCAATTAATATGTGTTTTTAATTGCATTTTAAAGGAAGATTTTTTAATTGTCCTGTTTAAAATTATGTCCTTTGCATTTAAACTCCTCCCCCGATTAATATGTGGGTTTTTTTATTGCATTTTAAAGGACTAATTTTTTTTGGGTACTGCAGTGGCTCAAGTCGCTAAGACGCTGACTGGGAAGCGGAAGGTCAGCAGTTCGATTCCCAAGTACTGCAGGACGGAAATGAGCTCCCGTCTTCATCCTAGCTCCTGCCAACCTAGCATTTCGAAAGCAAGAAATTGCAAGTAGATAAATAGGGACCACTTCTGTGGGAAGGTAACAGCGTTCCGTGCGCTCCGGTGTCTAGTCATGCCTGCCACATGACCACGGAAACGTCTGCAGAAGCAGACAGCGCTGGCTCTTTGGCTTAGAAACAGAGATGAGCACTGCACCCTAGAGTCGGATACGACTGGCTTTCGAGCAAGGGAAACCTTTACCTTTACCTAATTTTTTTTTAATTGTCCTCTGCTTAAAATTATGTCCTTTGGACTTAAACTCCGCACCCAATTAATATGTGTTTTTAATTGCATTTTAAAGGAAGATTTTTTAATTGTCCTGTTTAAAATTATGTCCTTTGCATTTAAACTCCGCCCCCAATTAATTTTTTTTTAATTTGCCTTTTAAAGGAAGATTTTTTTAATTGTCCTGGGTTTTTTTCCCCTTTTATTGCATTTTAATAAAGGAATACGTCAAAAAAATATTGTCCTTTGCTGAAAATCCCCCATTAATTTGCAGTTTATTCCCTGTTTTTTTTTTTCCTTTTCTTCTTCCCTACCCTTTGCTATTTATTTTTTTTAATTTTTAAAGCTCCCCAGGTCATCTATTTCTCCTCCTCCGTTTTCGGCTGCCTTGGCTTTGCCCGGCGGGCTCAGCAGGGGCCGCTGTTCCTTTGCGGGCGCCGCCGGGGCGAGCGGCTCACTCCAGGCCGGGGATTGACAGGCCTTGGCGAAGGGAGGCGGAGCGGGAGGCGGCGAGCCCGACAACACAGACGCCGAGAAGCCGCCGTGGCCGAGACTGCTGCGCCACCCGCCCGCATTGGCAATCCGCCGCCATCCTGACCCCCGAGCCCCCCATCCCCGCCGCCATCGGCTTCCCCAGGCGCACTTGGCTCCCTACAACCACCACAGGTGGGTCTGGGGAGCCGGGAAGGGCTTTTTGCTGTGGGGCGGACGGGGAAGAAGGCGGGAGGCTGGGCAGACTTAAAATGGAGACCGGGCTAAAAAGAGAGAGGCTGGCAATGGGGAAAGGGAACCAAGGGAGGTTATCCAAGCTCAGAAAGGGGGGGGCGGGTGTCGGACGGTCTTTTAGCACCCCCCTTTTGAATGCTATGGGGGCTGCACCCCCCAATATAGGTAATTCAGAGACCCCCCACACGCCCCCCCTTGTGCATCCTTGTGCAAACACCCTCTCGTGCAAGGAATAAGGCTTAATACATTTGCTCAGCTTGTGTTTAATTATGGGGAAGGGGTGGGAATGGAGGAATTTGCAAGATTAAAATAAGGGCGTTGGTTTCATAAGGCCTCCCTCCCAAATAATAATAATAATAATAATAATAATAATAATAATAATAATAATAATAATAATAATAATAATAATAATAATAATAATAAATTACTTTCCAGGACTGATCTGATCAATTGCATTTATTTTGCAAAAAATTAGCAAAAAATTCAGCCTTAAAAAGGGGGGGGGGGGAACCTGATTTTTATCTCGCTTTCTGTCCCCCTCCCCTTGTGTACAATCAATAGTAGAATTACTAACAGCTTGCATTATTATTATTAATTTTTTTTGGGGGGATGGTTTTGTTGTTGTTGCAAGGAGACAGCTTGGGGTTTTTTTTTTTTTTTGGCGTCGCCTTTACACCGTTGCCATTTTGTCCCAAAGGTGATGATTATTTTTTCCCCTCCTGGGGATCCCATTGTTTTGGGTGTTCCTTGTGGTTACCGCAGGCCCACCTATGTTGTGCATGTGCAAAATATATGCACGGCGTATCTTTATTATTGTCCAAGGCCAGCGTAGTGCAGCAAAAAGAACAGAGGCTAAAAAAAAAAAAAATGCAGATTAAAAATACAAGTTTAAAGGAGCGTGTCTGGTTAAAGCAGATTTGTATTTTAATCTGTATTTTATCCTCTGTTCTTTGGATGTTCTATGCTGGTCTTGGACCGTATTGATCGAATATATGTGTTGCTCTAAAACTCTTCCTGGCCTTGGACTCCATTCTTTGCAGGTGGCCGATCTATTTTTAAGGAGCATCTTTTAAAAATAAAAGTCGTTCCGTACATGATGGCACATCACCTTTTTTTTTTCATTACGACACAACTGTGTACAGAAAATTGTAACCCAAGTGGGTTGGGTAGTTCACAGGCACATATCGGCAAATTCGGGACTCGTCGGTCGACGTTTTCCCGAAAGAATCAATAAGTTACTTTTATTCTCTGATTGAAGTAGTGGTGCTGAAAGCTGGGACATGAGCCTCCGAAATGGCAGCTCCGTGGTTTGTTGTCTTTGGAGTAGAAGATGTGGTTTGTTGTCTTTTGAGTAGAAGATGAGATATCGGCCCCGAGAATCAAAATTTGGGATTTACAACCGGTCCTTTCCAGATGTAAAGGACATTAAACATGGTGGGTTTGAGCTAACGAATGTGGGAGTGTCTTTATTTGTATCCTCTACTGCCGTGATGGTGAACCTTGGCACTTCAGACGTTCTTGGACTTCAATTCTCAGAAGCCCAAGCACCTTGTGAATCCAGAATGGGTTTATTGTGATTCATCCAGCCCGCGCTGCCCTTGTCGCTCCTGGAAGCGGAAGTGCAATGCGCCCGTACAGAGGGAGGGTTAACCTGGAAGAGTCTTAACCATACAGGCGCGTTTTGCTCCCGGGAGCGACAAGGGCAGCGCAGGCCGGATGAATCGCAGTAAACCCATTCACAGGGTGCTTGGGCTTCTGGGAATTGAAGTCCAAGAACATCTGGAGTGCCATGTTTCGCCATCAAAGCTCTACTGTATATTTCAGTTCTGGGCTGGGGTGTGTGTGTTGAAACCTACCATGGCTGTTAGTATCTCAGATGTTTTTTTTCCGGTGGGGTTAAATCAGAATTTCTGATTTGCTTGAGCAGAACTGTACATTTTAATTAGGGAATGAGCCATGGGGTTTCCTTCCTCTCCTAGGACGGTTTCTTTAGATTCACATGTTCCGTAACCAAAAAGAGAGACGGTTTTATGACACCCCCACATCCCATGATGATGCTCACTCGGGACTACTGGGGAAGTTTGGATCTGTGTTTATATGCTTCCCAAAATGGTCACCTGATTCAGAATCTGGCTCATTAAAAAAAAAAAGCAAAAGAGAAAAAAATGGGGGAAAATAGGATTGTAAATAACAAAATATTTTTATTGCAGTGGCTCAAGTGCCTAAGATGCTGACTGGGAGGCGGAAGGTCAGCGGTTCAATTCCCGAGTACTGCAGGACGGAATGAGCTCCTGTCTTTGTCCCAGCTCCTGCCAACCTAGCAGTTCGAAAGCAAGACATTGCAAGTAGATAAATAGGGACCACATCGATGGGAAGGTAACAGCGTTCCGTGCACTCCGGTGTCTAGTCATGCCTGCCACATGACCACGGAAACATCTGCAGCAGCAGACAGCGCTGGCTCTTCGGCTTTGAAACAGAGATGAGCACTGCACCCTAGAGTCGGATACGACTGGCTTTCGAGCAAGGGAAACCTTTACCTTTTCCTTTATAATCTCTTGATTCAAGATTGTATCGATTTCTCCTGCGCCTGAAAGGCTTAGGAGGTGAGGTACAATGTTTTTAGGCTTGTACCCCAAATTTAAAAGGTCTCTTTTCCTTGAGCATATTTTTAGCACTTGAAATGACCCATGTCGTTGATTTCCTGCTTTTTGTTATCGAAAGGGTGCTTTAGATCTTCTCCAACATTGATCCCATACTGCGTCGTCCATTGATTACGGTTGGAACGGAGGTTTCACACCCTCGCTGTGTTCCATAGCCAAGTACAGTATTTGAAGATTAAGAGTCGCAGGTAAAATCGGGGGAAAATATATTTATTTTACGCTTTGAAGCCTTGCATAACTACCAGGAAACTCCATTTGTTTTCCTGCCAATGCAGATAGGTGTTCCTGGTTAATTAGATAAAGTGTGAACATTGGCTTCTCTCCACAGCCCAATATTCTGATAAACACATTGCTTTTTGCCAAATTGAAGAAGAAATTTTGTTTGTAAATTAAGTTTATAGCATTGCCTTTCCTCCAGTGAGTTTGAGGCTGTACGTATGGCTCTTCACAACAGCCTTGTGAGGTGGATCAGACAGTGAGGAAGGTTGGGGCAAGGTTACAATTAAATTTTAGGACTTAATGGGAACTTCTAAGTTGGCATTCTTAACTGCTATACTACAAATGTCCTACTTTTACACTCTTAATTCATATGCCTTGGGGCTGTAGTTGCTCTACATTTGCTTTCATTTAGAAGGTGTTTAATATGGGATGCATGATGTGTAATATTCTCCAGATATGCAGAAATATCCCACATTCTGAATTTTTTGGCCAGTGTACAGAGACCGTGGCCAGTTTTATAGGAAAGTGCATCTTTCTATAATTGTTTTCTGCTGCATGTTTTAGTGGTTGAAATAATGCAAATTTGTCTGTTCCAGAGGTGGGGAATCTGGGCTCTCCGATCTCGTCATCTGGGATTTTCTAGAAGATGGTCCCATACTCTTTTCTGTGATGCATTGAGTGGTTTCGCAGCTTTTGTATCAATCCCCCCCCCTTCAGTTCTGAAAGGTTAAAATGCGCTTCCTAACCTAGCATTTTGAAAGCAATAAATTGCAAGTGGGAAAGGTTAACAGCATTCTGTGTACTCTGGCATCTAGACATGCCTGCCACATGACCACAGAAACAACTGCAGACATAGATGGGGATGAGGACCAGTCCCTAGAGTCGGACACATTTGGCTTTTGAGCAAGGGGAAACTTTACCTTTACAATTTTGTGCCGAGCATTAAGAGCCTGAACCAAACTATCAAATCTAACATTATGTGTTTGTGGCTTTTTCTCTGTAGAACAAACTATAGCCGTGGTTCCTGATGCTGTGATTGTGTGTAGCATACCCCCCCCCCCGAGTTTCTTGGAAGCTTATTTTGTTGTTGTTGTTGTTCAGTTGCACAGTCGATTCCGACTCTTTGCGACCCTATGGACCATTGCTCTCCAGGCACTCCTGTCCTCCACCATCCTCCTTAGTCTGCACAGCCCCGTGCCCGTTGTGTCTACAATATCATCTTGCCATCTCATCTTTGGCCGTCTCCTTTTTCTTTTGCACTCCACCTTCCCCAGCATCAAGGCCTTCTCAAGTGAATCCTCTCTTCTCATTTGATGTCCAAAATACTTCATCTTCATCTTTGTTATTTGTCCTTCTAAGGAGCACTCAGGGCTAATCTCTTCTAATATTGACCTATTTGTTCTCCTTGCTGTCCAGGGGACCCTCAAAACTCTCCTCCAGCACCACATCTCAAAGGCATCTATTTTTCTTCGCTCAGCCTTTCTAATGGTCCAGCTCTCACAGCTGTACATTACCGCCGGAAATACCATTGCTTTGACTATGCGGACCTTTGTTTGCAGTGAGATGTCTTATTTTGCCTCTTTATAACTCTATGGTGAGGCCCCTTCTGGAATACTGCGCACAGTTCTGGTCGCCATACCTCCAAAAGGATATTATGGAGCTGGAAAAAGTGCAGAGGAGCGCAACCAAAATGATTAGGGGACTGGAACACCTTCCTTACCATCTGAGGCTGCAGCGGTTGGGCCTCTTCACTCTTGAACGAAGAGGTGACCCGATTGAAGTTTATAAAATGATGCACGGTGTGGACAAAGTAGATAAGGAAAAACTGTTTTCCCTATCGCACAACACTAGAACTAGGGGGCACTCCATGAAACTTTTGGGTGCTAGTTCTCAAATAAGAGAAAGTACAAGGGTATCCATGGCTATAATGATGGATACCTAAGGACAACCTCCGGGTTGGAGAGATAGGCAGGATATCTCTCCATGCCTTGTCCAGGGAATCCTAAGCAGGTGAAGGCATCTCCTTGGGAATAATACCCTGAAAGAAATGGTGAGCCATTGTGTGAGACAGAATGCTGGACTGGATGGGCTCCTGTGGCCTGTTGTGAGTCAACTCAATGAAGAGCAAATTTTTACCAAAACCTTCCTCTTCCTTCTTGGCAGATGCAGGAGATCTTTTGGCATGTGTTTTGGGAGTACAGTACACTCTTCATTCACAGAGGAAAGACTGTAATCTCCCTGTGTGTTTTAGATCTCTGATTTTCAAGTGATGCTTCCTTACCAATGACATGGCGAAGACATGGTACAGGTTGAACATAAAGTTTCCAAAGCGTTTCCTGAAGAGTTTGCTTTCTGTTAGTCTTCTTGTTTTTATAGTATAATGTGCTGTCTGCTACTTATTTTGTTTTGAATGCTGGCAGTAACTTTGGACAGTTTTTCTTCCGATTTTCCAATCACTTTATAAAAATACACAGTGGAACCTCATACCACAATTGCCCCATATAGCAATGAAATCACATAACAATTAGATTTGGGGGGGGGGCAATGGTGTCCCGCATAACAATTTTCCCTATATGGAAAAAAACCGTACAACAATTTTTCAGTGGGAAAAACCATTTCACTTCGCAAAAACAATCGTTGTACGATGCATCCCATAGGGAAAATCGCTATAGCAATTTTTTCGTACAACAACAAGCCCCGTGGAACGGATTAAAATTGTTGTATGAGGTACCACTGTAATATAAAACAAGCCTGTGTATTTTACATAGAGAAGTGCTTTATAACTTGGAATGCTTCTAAAGTGACAAAGCACATCTGAGTATTTGATGCCTAGAAAACCTAGGAAAAGAGTCATAATTGACAGCCCATTAAATCAGAATGCTTGCGAACATTAGCGGGGCAGTATGTTGTGGGTGGGGACTGTGGTGGCTTAGTGGTTAAGACTCTGAACTTAACGGCTGGCAAGTCAGCAGGTCAACAGTTCGAGATTCGAGTGCTGCGCAACAGAGTAAGCGCCCGTCGTCGGTCCCAGCTCCTGCCAACCTAGCAGTTTGAAAGCAAGGACTTGCGGGAAAGGTAATAGTGTTCCGTGCGCTCTTGACATCTAGTCGTGTCTGTCACATGACCACACAAAAGTCTGCAGACGCAGATAGCGCTGGCTCTTTGGCTCTAACCGGGGATGAGCACCACCCACTAGAGTCAGCTGTGACTGGTTTTCGAACAAGGGAGACCTTTACCTATGTTGTGGTTATACAGTACTTGGTTCATGAAGCTCTCTGGATACACACCTTGGCCATTCTAACACACACAGTCTGACCTCTCTCACAGGGGTGGTGTGATGCTCTACCTCACAGGGATTTATAGTGATGAATGGAGAGAAAAAGAGTGCCATATAAGCTCTTGGCTTGTATGGGTTGGAAGCTAGCACTCTTTAATTTTTAGTGATGTAATAAAGCTTTCACTTGCCCTTGCTTTTGATTAGTGCTACCTTGAACACAATTGAGAGATGAGGGATGTTGTTTTATATGCTAGGTTTTCAAGAGAGGTTTACCGAGTGAGTTTCTAGCATTGTCGTCGTCTGCTATTCATATCCGAGTATACATCCCCCCCCCCTGAAAATCATTTTCAGGAAAATGCCGTTGGCATGAATTTGTTTAAGGTAGATCCCAGCTTGCCATCAAGTGACCCACACATTGTGATAACGGAGCCATCTCCTGTAGCACGAATAAAATGAGACATGCAGAATTTGACACCTGGACCGCAACGGATTGCCTCAGCCTTGGAGATATTATCAAGGTGCGCCTTCACAGCCAGTCCATCTGGCATGGCCTCTTCTGCCTCCATGACTATTGGGAATCAGAGTTACTCCTCCTCCTCTGTTTGTCGTTGGGCCCAGTTTGATGGTTTCCAGTGGCATTTCGTCCCATTGATCCCTTTAGGAAGTCAGGTAATTTATCCCCGTTGGGTTGCTGGCTGTATGGTCTGCTCCATTACTGTAGTGGAATATCCGGCCAGACACTTGAGTTTCTATGGCCAAGTGGGTATTTAAGTAAGATATGAATGAGTAAGAAACAGTTTTATATCTCCTTTTGGCATGGTTGAAAAGCTACATGTTTTGTTTCTACAATAATGGATTATATGATGTGAAAGGTTGATAATTTTGGTCTTAGAACATGTCTTGGGAACCAGCTGCAATATATGAGGGTTTTTCTGCTAAATGGACTATGAAGGTGAAGAATTGCCCATTGTTGGT
Organism: Bradypodion pumilum; assembly: GCA_035047305.1. Lineage (NCBI taxonomy): Eukaryota > Metazoa > Chordata > Lepidosauria > Squamata > Chamaeleonidae > Bradypodion > Bradypodion pumilum. The sequence continues at coordinate 8,006,423 of JAWDJD010000015.1, forward strand.
AGACTGGTGTTTCTCCCCTTTTCTTTCGTAGCCCAGAAATTCTGTGTGGACATTTGTTGTGAGAGCCATAAATGCTGTAGTGGAAAGAGTATTGGGTCTGGGACTCAGAAGACCTGGGTTTAAACCATAGCAGCTTGGCAAAGAAAAACCAAACCTTTGAACATCTCACATGCTTTCAACAACCATACTTGGGTTGCCAGCAAGTAACATGAATATAGTTGTAATCAAAAGGCAGGTTGTTAGATGTGCTACCAGAACATAGGTGATCCACAAGATAGATATTATGATGATGACAGTTGCAAGAAAGTTAATAGCTAAAAACTGGGAATTTTCATGTGGCCCCCCACCGCCTCCACTACACCAGAAAGTGCCATGTGGTGGAGGAAGAGCAAAATGGCCATCTAGCCCCCAAAGCTGTCTGAGGGAGTGTGACCCGGCCCCTGGCTTGATAAAGGTTGAGAACTGGTAGAAAGAAATGTGGAATATAGTGAGTAATGATAAACTGATGTGTGAATTAAAACTGAAAAAAGGTATTATTAAGAAAAATGAGTTTGCCAACGTTTGGGGAGAATTCATTGAATTTGTGTTGGGAAAATCTTAAACCTTGAAATGAATATATAACATTTTGGAAATAAGGGAAAAGTTTCATGTACTGTAATATGTAATTTGTATAGTTGGGTTAAGTAACTGTATTGTCCCTTGGGTGATGAGTCTATGCTGTATTTGTATTCATATATTATGTGTAGGTTTTTTTTGTTTAAGTATGTTTTATGATTTTTAAAAATAATAATTAAAAAAAGAACATAGGTGATCAGAAATGGAGGAGCATTGTCAATTAGGCCATTGATTTTAGCCCCATCGTACACAAATTGAGAAGAAGTTGAATGTCGGATGTTGATGACAAGCCATAGTTGCAAGACTGTTTGATGTCTAAGCATGCTACTCAACTACACAGACCTTTAGATAAATCCAGTGGGAAAGTGTTTATAGGAATCTAGGAAAGAACTAGGTGCCGTGCAGTTACCGGTTGCGGTCCTATGATGTGTTAGTTCTGTGGAAAGCTGGTGGACTTCAATTCCCAGAAGCCTAATCATTACATTGGCTGATCAATGCTTTGGGGAATTGACTTAGGCTTCTGGGAATTGAAGTCCAAAAGCCAAAGATGGGGAAACGTTGCATTAGGCTTTGCTCTTTGTTTTGTTTCCTGTGATATCTGAATAGGGCCTCTTCCTCTTCTCTGTTTTGTTTCCCAGTCCACTAGAGGAAGAATCCAACATTTGCTTTAGAATGGCTTTTCTGCCAACGGGTCCGGGGAAGAGGGAGTTGTTCTTGATTAAAGAAATGGGCAAAATGGCAGGAAAGGCAAATGAGTGGATGGTGCCCACCAAGATGTGGCTTCTAGCCAAAAAGCCAGAATTCCTCTGATTCCTTTGTTTATTGTGTATTGGGCAGCCTTTGATTTGATTCCCTTCCTCTTTGGGTTACAAGTCCATATCTGGCCCAACATACCCACAATGTTGGTGTGATGAAGTGTAATGTGGTACTAAATTGTACAAAAACTGCAAAATCATTTTGTGGAACCTTAAAGACAGTTCGCATTTGTAAGCTACTGGCCGCTTCTCAGGGATGATATATAATCAGACAATGAGAAAACTGAAAGGTAGCAGAAATGGAGAAGGTTTGTAGTGGAGCTGGCCTTAACTGGGGTTGCTGGGAATTACTTAATGGATGGCGCTAGATCCAGATCTTAATGGTTGTTGGGTTTTAAGAATTAATTTTAAGTGGAGCCATTCAAGAGAAAAATGTTGGAGGCATTCAAGATAATATTGGACAACCATTTGAAGACGTAGAAGCAGTGACAGTTTTTACTTTCTTAGGATCAAAGATCACTGCAGATGGGGATTGCAGCCACGAATTAAAAAGGTGACTGATTCTGGGGAGACAAGCTATGAGAAACCTGGGGAACATAGTGAAAAATTGAGACATCACATTGCAAACAAAAATCCGCATAGTCAAAGCAGTGGTATTCCCGGTGGTAATGTATGGTTGTGAGAGCTGGACCATTGACCGCCTTTGACATGTGGCGTTGGAGGAGAATTTTGAGAGTCCCCTGGACAGCGAGGAGAACAAATAGGTCAGTCTTAGACGAAATCAACCCTGACTGCTCCTTAGAAGGTCAACTAGTAAAGATGAAGCTAAAGTACTTTGGACATCAAATGAGAAGAGAGGATTCACTTGAGAAGGCCTTGATGCTGGGAAAGGTGGAGGGCAAAAGAAGAAGGAGGCGGCTAAGGATGAGATGGCTAGATGGTATTGTAAATACAATGGGCACAGAGCTGGGCAGGTTGAGGAGGATGGTGGAGGACAGAGGTGCCTGGAGGTCAATGGTCCATAGGGTCTCAAAGGATCATTTGTCAGATCTGCTTTGATTTGGCTTCCTGCATTGAGTGGTGGGTGGACTCGGTGGCCTCATAGGCACCTTCCAATTCTATAATTATGAAAAATAATAAAAATAAAACAAAGCAGTAAAATAAATTGTACAAAATCAAGAGGAGCTGACCTCATTTCTTCAAGTGCTGTATCTGATTCTGAATATTGGCTATCATTATGGAGATCAGCCATGAAGATTGTCCTGGGAACAATATAATACAGTACAGTAGTCTTTCATTTGTATTCTGCATCACAGCATGATACCAGTACCACTGGTCCAGTTCTGTGAGTCACATTCTGGTCCTGAGTCCTTTTGGCACACAAAGACCTCCATGAAGATGGATTCAAGTGGGATTTTTTTTTATCATGTCAGAAGCACACACAGATGCTTTCTGGGTTGAAAAGATTTTTCCTGGAGGAACTCCACTTAGGGGACACCCATATGAAGCTCCTTTCATGTCCCCAGGATATTTTCCCACTGAAGTGGTCCCTATTTATCTACTTGCAATTTCTTGCTTTCGAACTGCTAGGTTAACAGGAGCTGGGACAGAGACAGGCGCTCAATCTGTCATGCTGTGCTCCGATCTTGAACTGCCAACTTGCCGACCTTCCAGCTAACAAGGTGTGCTTCTTAACCACTGAACCGCCACAGTCCCGCTTGACCTCAACTCTGAGGCAGAACAACTTTCCAGTAGTCACCATAGAAGGCAGGATGGAGCCTACATTAGCATTACCATTGATATAGTCTAAGGATGGGAACCAGGTTTGAAGCATTACAGCTTTTAGAGATTTAACCTGGGATTCAGTTTATCGTGCAAAACGAGGCCACCAAACTTTAGATGGTCTTTAAGAGTCATCCAGAAATCTTTGGTGGGTATCTAAGTATAGATATGCCAACTTAAACATACGTAATTTGAAATAAAGTCTTTGCTGAAGACCAGTGTAATGGTGGAGTATGCTTCATAGATGCATGGTGTAAAAGCAGGGGTTTCCAACCTTTTCAAGCCGGGGGCCAGGTCATGATCCCTCAGTCAGCTTTGAGGGCCGGGCGGCCATTTTGTCCCACCTGCACGATGGGGGTGGGTATTTTGCACCAACAGCTTCATTTTGCCCCCACAGCTTCAATGGGGTGGCCATTTTGTTTCTCAAATGCCCTTGGAGGGGGTAGAGGGTCACATGAAATGGCACCGAGGGCCAGACCTGGCCCACATGCCTTAGGTTGGGAACCCCTAGTGTAAAGGATTGAAATCAAGAGAAGTGGAGGAAATAGAACTGCAAAAATCAAGCAGAGAAAGTGGTGCAAACATTTTGCATAGAACAAAGGTAGTGAGACAGAAAGAACAAGGGAGAGTACATTGAGCATTCTGCATTTCTGTTACTTCTTCACGGTCCCTGTGATTCACATGACTGGGTTAATTTTCAGCGTACGCACAGACAATTTGGAACCTTCCAGAGCTTTTTTTAGAGTTTTAGGATCCTCATTTTGAATTTCCTGTACCTCCATTTGATGCATACCTGTCAAGTATCCCGGATTGGCCGGGATTTCCCGTATTTCCGTGCTGCTTCCTCCACTTTCCCGCCACCATCCCATAATTTGACCGGCGGGGAAAGTAGTTACTGCGCAGGTCCCGTATTTTCCGGAGCCGCGCTTGATGGGTATGGTTTTATGAAGCCCTTCATTTGTGGTGTTGGCAAATTACATGTGTTTAAGTTGTTGTTGGCAGTTGAGTTTAAGTTCAAGACAACTTTCCAGGTGCTGGATAGACTTTTGGATGGTCAGTCTTGAAAGGCATACTTTAATCTCCATCCATTTCTGGTCATTCTTGTGCCTGTTATTTTCCTCAGAATATTGCTCCTGGCAAAAACCTTCTGTTTGGTAGTAAGGCAGTGGGTCTTGAAAGTGAGAGTTTGATCCAGGGTAACTCCCAAGTATTTGTGTGTGTGTGTGTGTGTGTGTGTGTGTGTGTGAGAGAGAGAGAGAGAGAGAGAGAGAGAGAGAGAGAGAGTGACGCAGTGTTTGAGCCTGGTGCCGGGCTTCTCGATGCCTCATGGTTTTTCAAATGAAAAGCAGAGTTGAGTTTTTAGGCAGTTTGGCTTCAGTTGGTTATTCCTATAATATATAGCCATTAAATTCAGGTTTTTCTCAACAGCCTCAAAGGTTGCACACTGTGTGGCAATTGCCAGGTCGTCAGCATTAAGAAAGCTCCTAGTGGCTTCTGGCAGTGGTTGATCATTAGTATATATGTTATACAATGTGGGGGCTAGCACATTGCCCCGCGGAAGGCCATTTCTTTGAATTCTCCATTGACAGCATTGTTCTTGGAAATCGACAAAAAAATCTATGGTTTTCCAATAAACAGTCTTTTATTTTTGTGAATTTAAAATCCTTTGTGATGTGGGAGACTTTCTTCAGTAAGGCTGCGTGGTTGACTGCACTATAAATACTATGCCTGTGATTTCCGGAATCTGGTTTCCCATTAAGTGGTGGTGGGCCATTTGGTTAGCTAAGACAATGGCATGTATCATTATTAAGATGATTAAGTAGTCTCCATGCTTTTTGACTGCTGCGACTTGTGTCACATCTATAAACTTAATCCATTTTCCCTTTTGTTCTCTGAGATAGCTGACACTACCTGTTGTCCGGCTTTAATGTTTTTTTTTTTGCTGAGTGGATTTGTATCAGAAAGGGTAAAATATTCATTCAATAAGTCACCAGTTTCATGCGTTAGACCAGGGGTGCCCAAACTACGGCTCACAGGCCGTATCTGACCCCTGATACCAATTCATCCGCCCCCGATACCCTCGCTGCTCCCGGAAGTGGATGGGGGAACGTGCTCACCAATGCGCAAGTCTAGAACCATTTCTGGGAGTGGCGAAGACACATTTGTGCATGCACAGAGACGTCCAGAACCTATTCTAGGGGCGTAGTAAGGTCCACTCAGCTGTTACAGGGCTGTGTTCACACACACCGCGCGCAAGAGGTTTGGGCACTCCTGTGTTAGACCTTGGATGTAGGAAGTCCTACATCTTCGAGGGATAGTTTCCCTAGAGCATTTCTGGACAGCATCAATAAACTTATCATATGGTGTGAGGTCTGGATTAATATATGCCACTCTTCCATCCAAGGCCGCTGAAAACTTGAACCAATCATCCTTTTTAAAGTTGTACCTTCTTCAGTATGTCACAACTTGTGGCCGAACAGTGCCTGTGATCTCACATAGAATGGGGTGGTGTTGGGTATTTGGTATTGGCTCTCCTACTGACTTTTAAGCATTGATGTGCTACATTCTCACCTAGAAAAATTAGGCCTGGATTATAACCTCTCCTCCAACTGCCACTGTTAAACAATGCTAGTAATTTGCTGTCATGGATGAGTGATAGTTGATAGGATTCTGCCCATTTTACAACAGCTTCTACACTTTCATCACTATCTTCATAGCCCGGTAAGTTGTTGTGGCTATCAAAGTCACCTATTATGAACCTTACAGGTTTTTTCCAAACGTTTGGTGGTTCAGCGAAGGAATTTTTAATAGGTGGTGTTTTATAGACAGATGTCACTGTGGAGCCATTGAGATCAGTTCTGATTATTTCAGCATTATTCTCCTCTGTCACTGCTGTAGACAGGATCTGGAGATCCGTTCTGGCAAACACTGCGCTTTCGTATTTCCGATAGCATTGTTTGGCAAATAATTGCATTCCAGGAACCTTAGGGCGATGTTGGTTTTCCATCTCTGTGTGTTTCTTGCATGCATAGTAGGTCACATTTATGTTTATTGCAGAGTTCCTGAAGCAGGCTTTCTTTAACTGAGGCTATTCCTTCAGTGTTGACGGATATCACTGTCTTTGGGCCCTGAGAAGTTAAACTGTCTCTTTGTAGTAATTTTTACTTCTGGTTGAAAGGATTAGCTGGTGCTAAATCTCTGTTGCCTGATTGCTGAAGTAGCAATCTTCGGGGAGGCTTCTTTCATGTTAGGGTCACACCATGTACTGTCCAGACCATCATGTACACCATGCATACCTGTCTCCGGCCAATCCGGGACCTGCACAGCCCTTCTGTGCAGGTCGCCTTCTACACATGCGTAGAAGGCGACCTGCGCAGAAGGGCTGCGCAGTACCTCCTTTCCCCCGCTGCCAAATTCCGGGGTTTCGGCAGCACGGGGCGGGAAATGGCGCAAATCGGTGCCGAAAAACGTGAAATCCCGGCCAATCCGGGAAGGTTGACAGGTATGACACCATGTACTGTCCAGACTGGATCTTCTTGGAGTCCAGCAACATCTGGAAAGTCATTGTGGCTCCCATGGTGTTTCAGAGAGATAACATAGTAAAACAGCAGGGTGAACAGGTAGAGACATAATGAAGAAAAGCTTGCAGTAGATCAAACACGGAGCAGAGCTTATCCTAGAAGAGGAGTGAGCAGGTATTAAACTGCTCCCTACGTCACTTCTCATCTTTAGCTCTGCTGGCTGGAGCTTGAGGAGTTGAAACCCACCAAAGCCTAGAGCAGTGGTGGCGAACCTATGGCATGCGTGCCAGAGGTGGCACTCGGAGCCCTCTCTGTGGGCACCCATGCAGTCACCCCAGCACAGAGTACAGCATGCTCAGTAGCCCAATGGGAGTGCTTCCTCCCTCCCTCAGCGCAGAGTTCACCCCACCCCTCTGCCCAGCAGTCCAATGGGAGCGCTTCCTCCCTCCCCCCAGCATAGAGTTCACCCCACCTCTCTGCCTAGCAGCCCAATGGGAGTGTTCCCTTCCTCTCCTGTTGCTGTGTTGGCACTTTGCGATAAAAAAATGGCACTTGAGTTGCATTTTGGGCCCTCGGTATTTAAAAGGTTTGCCATCACTGTCCTAGAGGGCCATAGCATGGCAGTGAGGATGATGAAGGAATCTGACCTTTCTGTCATTGTTGTGCATTCTCTGAGTTGTCCATTGGAATTTCCCCCCTGATATTTATTTATTTTTATTTATTTATTCACATATATACTAATAGTATATACTGCCCCATAGTGCCTAGAGCTCTCTCTGGGTGGTTCACAAGGTAATTGGCGGTTTCCATCCCACACAAAAGCTGGGTACTCTGATCTCAGAAGGATGGACAGCTGAGTCAATCTTGAACCCATCCAGATTGAACTCAGATTGTCAGCAGATTTTTGGCTGCAGTACCACAGCTTGACCACGTCGTAATAATGGGCTGAAACTAAAGGAAGCTGGTTATAAGCTGAATATTAGGAAAAACATCTTAATGGTTAGAACAATACAACAGTAGAGCCAACTGCCTCAAGACGTGGTGAGGGTCCCATCACTGGAAGCATTCCAATTTGATAAACAGCTGTCACATCTGCTTTGGTTTAAATTTCCACATTGAGCAGGGGGCGGAAGCGGGCGTGTTACAGCACTTGCACCTGCGTAAATGCACCCGTGCCTGCAGTAAGCGCTGCCATAAAAGCACCCGTGGCTGTCGTAAACACGTTTACAACAGCTGTGGACACGTTTTACGGCAGCCTTTTCGGCGGGAGGAACCGTGCGATCGGGTTGCTCTGCTGTCTGGGGGCGTGGTCAGGCCCACGGTGTGAAAGGTTTGGGAACCTCTGCTCAAGAGGGAAGACTAGGAGGCAATAGAAACCGCTACTGGCAGTTGCATTATTATTACTTTCCTGATCAGATGAGTTACTTATACAGTAAAACCCCACTTTGTGGAATTAATCCGTTTTGTGGGGTTTTCCTTATAGCGATTTTTCATTAAAGCAAAGTGCCCATAGAAATGCATTGGATGGTTTCCCATAGGAATGCATTGGTGAATTATTCCATAAAGCAGTGTCATTTCCCATAGGAATGCATTAAAAATTTTTTCAAAAAAATCCATGAAGCGGGATGTCATTTTCAATGGATTTCTTTCCATGTGGCGAGTTTTCCGTCCATAAAGCGGGGTTTCGTTGTACAGTAAAATAGGAACATGCACACACACCTTCACTAATTTTAGCACGTTCCTCTCTTTCCTTATAAACAGCCCCAGGGCTGTAATGTACAGATGCTTTCTGTCCTGTTGGTAAGTCCATCCAGTTAATACTGTTGAAATTGAAGTGATCTTTACTACTCACTAACTCTGATGGATTTGTCTTGATTTATAATAAGTTACTGCAAATTGATTTTCTTGTTAATAGTGTATGAAGTCTAGTACAGGAGTGGCCAAACTACAGCCTGCTGGCTGTCCCCGGCCCCCGGCAACATTCCATATGGCCCGCCGCCACCCTCGTCACTACCAGAAACAGATGCATTTATGACAGCCGTAAAACACGCCTGCGCATGCATAAACACGCCCACAGCTGTCAAACGCTGCCGAAAATCACCCGCAGCTGTCGTAAACACGTTTGTCTTGTTTTGTGGCTGATAGCATTTGAAACTATGCTTAAGTGTGCATTGGGTTCTTAACTTAACGATTTTCTGAATTTGCTTTGTACTGTATTCTCTTACTTAAATTATGTTTTTAGCCCTGCAGCCATGATAATGTCGGTGTATTTTCTATTAATCTGCCTTTGACATGGTTCTACAGTGATATTGACTCCTAGTTGTGTATTGGATGCGGCTATTTGCCACCTTGGCATTTTGTTTTAACTGAAAGGTAGCAAACACTAAATTATTTGCATAAATAAACAATAGATAAATAAACGGAGAGAGCAGCTAGGGAAACCCTAGCAGTTGGCTATTTCACTTTGCCAATTCTCTTGACAGGAGCTGGGTTTTGCCATGGGATCCAGGCCACAGAATTAAATACGGGACTACTCAAGCTACTCCACTGCTTGAATTATCCCATGCAATGTTTCGTCCTTTTTCTTTTTTTTACTCTACTCTTGACAGTGCTGGAGGTATATCCTCCTTGTCTTGACCTGGATCTGTGCCAGCATAGAGTAGATATGTGCTCATGTGTCATATCACTTACAGCTGGGTTAGATGCTCAGATCTTGTATCCGCTTTGCTCAATGACTGTAAAGTAGGGCAAGCTGATTGGAATCCCTGCAATAAATTTAGAGAAAGAAGGTTTCTTAGAAAACAAACTCTAAAAAGAAAGTAGAGTGTGGTGGTGGGGAGGGATCTATCTATCTATCTATCTTGATTGATTGATTGAGATTGAAAAGTAGAGACATCACCTTGAAAACACACATTCACATAGTCAAAGCAGTGGTATTCCATTGTATGGTTGTGAGAGCCTGGACCATTAGGAAATCTGAGTGCAGAAGAATCGATGCCTTTGAGATGTGGTGTTGGAGGAGAGTTTTGAGGGTCGCTTGGACAGCGAGGAGAACAAATAGGTCAATCTTAGAAGAAATCAACCTTGGAAGGTCAAATAGTAAAGATGAAGATGAAGTACTTTGGACGTCAAATGAGCAGTAGAGGTCTTCGGCCAGCTGCGGCTCTTGTAAAATATCCTTTTACAACAGCTGCAGCTGGCCGAAGACCAGCATTTGGACTATAAGACGCACCCTCATTCCCCCCCCCCCACACACACACACTTTTGGGGGAGAAAAAGTGCATGTTATGGTCCAAAAAATACGGTATATCTCATGCCTTCATATACTTTCTTTTCCCCCCAAGAATGGCTAACAGAAATGTGAAAAAATATGGAAGTTAATTAACATAAGCTAAGCCAACAAGCTGCGGTGGTTTTGGGGTTAAGACAGTGAACTTGATGAGTGGAAGGTCGGCATGTCAGCTGTTCAATACCAAAGTGCTGCATGACGTCTTGAGTGCCCATCATCTGCCCCAGCTCCTGCCAATCTAGCAGTTCAAAAGCAAGAAATTGCAAGTAGATAAATAGGTACCGCTTGGGTGGGAAAGGGAACAGCGTTCTGTGGGGTGTTTAGGCAAGCCTGCCACATGACCACGGAAACATCTGCAGATAAGGACAGCAATGGCTCTTTGGCTGTAAATGGAGCCTTCTAGAGTTGGGCAGAACTGGCTTTTCGAGAAGGAAGACTTTTACCTTTAGCCTACAGGATTCCTGTACAGATGCCCAGGGGATTTGTGTGCTCTAATAACAGAACATTGTTTATAGATTCTAAAAGGATCTCAAAAGATTGTTCAAATCTTGGGAAAACAAATGCACTTAAGTCAGCTTCCAACCTTCCTACAGCTCACCAGTATTTGGATCTATTGCCTGAGCTAGATGGGATTTATACTTTAATACATTTGAAGAGTACAGTAGAACCTCTGATAACGTCCAAACTCCGTTCCATGGAGTTGGTCACTATACTATTTTGGACGTTATGTGGTTCCTATGGGGAGATGCATCGCATAAAATCCAAAAAATGGTCGAAAACGGACGTTATCCAAGGCTCCTATACCAATATCTTGGATAATGTCAGTTTTTGGAGCGGTTTTTGACGTTATGCGATGCATCATGTGTGCATCACATGTGCATAAAAACTGCGACGTTATGCGAATATGACGCTATCCGGTCATTATGTGGTCATTATGCGAGGTATTACTGTAGTGAGTTGACTCAGTGCTGCCTTTTTATCCCATTTATTTCAAGATGATATATTCTACGCAGCCATTGGTTGAAGATGGTATGATAGTTGTTGTTCAGTCGCATAGTCGATTCCGAGCTTATGCAACTCCATGGACCACTGCATGCCAGACACCCATATTTTCCGCAATCCTCTGCAGGCCAACAAGCATCCCCCAACTAATTTTTCAGCAGATCATTTTTTTTAAAAAAAATGCAGCTATCATTTAGTAGATACAGTACATTCCACCTGAAAAAAATGGGAAATGAGGGGTGTCCCTCCTAAATGTGGTCCATACTTACATCCCTTGAAAACAACCAAGTAAGCTTCCCCCTCCTTACAGATAATAATTGGTTTTTCTCATATGTGATGGGTACACATGTTATCACAAAAAACTCATGATTCATCAATTGAGTTTTCTTTGATTGAGTGACAGCCCAAATTAACTGCCAAGGTGCTGCCTGGAATAGGAAAGTGAGAACATTAATGCACCTTATTTTGGTATTTTAAGCAGAAAATCCATATAACTCCTTCTAGCTCCCTAGAATTTGCAGAAGCATTGAAGAATTCTAGAATTGTAGAGTTTGGAAGAGATCCAAAGGGTGATTGGTTCTGATTTCCTGCTGAGGGAGGAAAATCTACAGCTAAAGCAGAAATAATGGATGCTTGTTCAACTTGCTTAAAAGCCTCTGCCTGAACATAGCGGCCACCTTCCAGGGTAGTCCGTTCCATTGCAGACAGGTCTTAACATTAGAAAGCTAAGAGCTCTTTGCAGAGGCTGGAGAAGAGAGTTACTCGCCTGTAGTAATTTGAATCCATAAGTTTGGGTCTTATCTGTCAGGGTGTTCCGAGGAGTCCTGAGAGGCTTTGGTAGTGGCAGAGTGCTGTATATGATGCACTCCACCACAACTCCCTCCTTTCAGCCTCTGCCAGCCTCTCCCAAGGACCCAAACACCCTGATCTTACCCAGTCACAGGGAGTGTGGTTTTTCCATAGTAGTGTGAATATAGCAGTAGCAGTGGGTGGTGGAAGCAGAGAGCTATGTGCCAGTGCTATACCCAAGTAGAAACCAACAAGGTAAAGTCCTAAAACAGAACTTTATTTTCTATTCCATAAGAATAAATACCTGTAGAGAATAAAATCCCAAAGTCCATAGGGCTCTTTTAGATCCTGAAATGTCCATGAAATATTTCAAAGAGCCAATAAATCTATCAGAATGTCCATAAACCTGTCGAGCAAACCCCCCCCCCCCCGTCCATGGAAATAATCATCAGTCCATGAATTGGCAAAGTCCAGCACAGTCCATGAATAGGCTAAGTGTTGAGATGTTGCAGGCAAGGCATTTCTCTGGGTACATCAGAAATCCATCATTAATCCATTGGTTAGGGTATATATCTCCAAGATAGAATCCAATTCAGTCCAATCCAATCCAATCTCGTTGGACTACATCCTGCCTTAGGGTGTTTTTCTTCCCTCCAGGGAATAGAGTTCAGCTAACAAGAGCCTGGTAGCCCTCAGTTAGAGAACCGGTTTTAGGGCTCAAAACCACCTCTTTTTAAAGGGAAATGAGGGACTTCCTCCCTCCCTAAGAATGCATTAGGTAATTGGTTATGTCATGATTTCATCATAGGAAAGTCCCGGGTCTCTGCAGGTGTCTCCCTCTCCCCTTAAGAATTCATGACATCATGGGGAAGGCACCTGACCCTCCATGGAATGTGTTTACCTCATAAAAAAGCACCTGGGCTCCCCTGGGAATGGACTGTGTTTACCTCATGGAGAAGCACCTGGGTTTCCATGGGAATGGAATGTGTTTGCCACATTTTTTGGACCATAAGACACAGCTGACTATAAGACACACCCAGTTTTTAAAGCAGGAAAATTAGTAAAAAATATTCTGAACCAAATAGTATTGTATTTGCACCACCAACCAGTGGTGGCACTGCAGGGGAAATGGGTGGGCAAACCAATTGCACTGAGACAGAAAGCGATGCTCTAGCCTAGCCTCTTACTCTCCTTGCAACCAGGAAGTATGGCTTCACCCTCCATTTTGACCACATGGAGCAGGGACAAAGGCAAGAAAGGTAAATGAAACCCTTTCTTTTTATGCACAGGTTTGGTTTCCCACTGAAATGCATTGGAGACATACAAATAGAACAGCTTTAGAATACTGTACAAGAAATTGATTTCCAATGCATTTAAATTGTGATTTGTGCCCTCTTGTGGTCACCTGCGGTAATAACCCGTCGAACATACGTTTTTCTTTCCCCACCCCGGAACAGCTGTGGTGGCAATGGAGGACTACGGCCAGCCACGGCTGTTGTAAAATATCCTTTTACAACAGCCTTGCTGGACAGCATTCGGACTATAAGACGCACCCTCATTTCCCCTGCACTTGGGGGGGGGAGTGCGCCTTATGGTCCGAAAAATACAGTATCCCATGGAGAAGCACCTGGGCTCCCATGGGAATGGAATGTTTTTATGTCATGGGAAATTCCCTGTTCTTACAGGTGTCTTCCCAAAAGTGTCTGGGAGCTAACCTTGCCCCCTCTACGTTAGATCTATGATGTAACAGATCAAGGGCCAGAAAAGAACATAGTCAGAAAAAGGGTTAAAAGTTCCCTTCCTCTTCGTAACTTCCTAGGTGGGGTGGAACAGCTGTTGATTACCTAATTTGTAAGGAATGTGGTCACGAAAAGTCATGGAACCACGCCAAAAGTTAACTATCGGTCAGTTCACTCTTACACAGCCACCTCTGTCTTTCTTTTACTGATGTCATTCTCCTAGAATGTCGTGAGGGAAAACACTCAGTGAGACGGACGGGTTCTCAAACTCTTCCTGATCACATGACACTTAAATGATTTCTATCAATCCAACCAAACATGTAACTAAGTGATTAATGTTTTTACTTAATTACACTCTTAAGCAAATAATAATAATAACAATAACAATAACAATAACAATAACAATAACAATAATAATAATAATAATAATAATAATAATAATAATAATAATAATAATAATAATAATAATGTTTTTTTATTTATAGCCCGCTTCCCTCAATCCAATGGATGACGCGAAGCGGCTTACAAAAATTTTTAAAGATACAATGTTAAGATACCTAATTCAAAAAATACAGTATTACAACAATATACAAAAATACAGTATAGCAAAATAAGTACTCCGCCCCAGACAAGTCTACAAGGATGATTGACGGCCACCGAGGGGTCGGAGCCCAAGGCTCAACGACCTTACCAAAACTGAACTGGCCCAGGTATAATTCTACGCTGCGTCGTCTGCGGTGGGATCAAAGCGGCACAGCAACACCACGACGCCCAGGTGTTGCCTCCTTCCCTGCGCGGCCAATGCCAGAGTCGGGGAAGAGTCTCAGGAGCAGCAGCACCGATGCGGCTTTGAGGCCAGCACCTCGGGAGTCCCAGGAGTTGCCTCCTTTCCCGCGGCCAATGCCAGGCCGGGGAAGGATCCCGGGACACTCCTTTTAAACCCCCCGCCGGTGGAAGGGGAGGGGAGGCGCGGCAGCAGCTAGTCTTCGAAACTAGCTTAAAGAATACATTTCTATCCGCTAAATTAATTTTTTGACTTAAAATCTAAACAGCTAACTCAATTCTAAGCAAGCTAATTTAAAGCATACACACACAAGAAAGGAAGATACAGGAAGGCATCTCAGGATCATGACATTATCCTGTCGAGCAGTAGAAAATATCTTCTGTGTGATGGCACTTTAAATATTTGAAGATGGTTACTTCAAGCCGTCTACTTCAAGCTAAACGTACCCACCTTGATTTCCAGAGCCTTTACCACCTTAGGTGACTCCTATGGACATGTATAAGTTTAAATATTCCATTTCCTTTTGAGTGTGTTAAGGAAATATACCAGTGGTGAACTTATTAATTGGGAGCATTTAAATCTAACTATTGGCAACAGTCTTGCCGCTTTTTCCCTACAAAGCTTGTCATTTTCTTATTTGTTTGCATTTAAAACATTCTTTTATTCCAGCAGTAGGCAAGCATTTGTCAGGACATGGGCTGGACCCTTCTGGGGTTCTTCTCTGAATATATTTGAAGACAGAACGCGTGTGACAATCATTTTTATTTTTACCTGTTTTCTGTAGGCAGATCGGGAGTGGTGCAGAGAAATTTCCTTACTCGATGACATTTCATCGCAATGTCCGATCGTTTGGGGCAAATAACCAAGGGAAAGGATGGGAAAAGCAAGTACTCTACTCTCAGCCTGTTTGATAAGTATAAAGGAAAGTCAGTAGAAGCCATCAGAACTACAGGTAAGGAGGAGTTAAGTGGGTTTGCAAGGGGAGTGGAATGATTAGCAAGCTAGAGATTTAGGGCTGTTTTGGGAATTTTCTGTACAGTAGGACCCCTTATAATGAAAAATCTGTTCCATGGTGATCTTCGTTATACGAGTTTTTTCGTTATACGAAGTGCTATTGGCAATACCTCGCATAACAAAAAAAATGTTCATTATAAGGTTTCCACGCATAACGTACATTTTTTTTGTTATGTGGGGTATTGCCAATAGTGCAAAAACACTTTGTTAAACAAAATTTTCGTTACATGAAGCGTTCGTTATACGGGGTTCCACTGTATCAGGATTTAATAAGAAACCTGCTTTGGGGCCATTCAATTATGTTATCCTTTTTCTGGGAAAAATTGACACACACCCCCCCCCCCTATGTAATCCAGCCGTAATTTTCGCTTTGACCCCCTCCCCCCTTTAAAATTACGTGATCTGAACCAAATAGTACTGTATTTTGCACCACCAACCAGTGGTGGTGCTGCAGGGGAAATGGGTGGACAGGCCAATTGCACTGAAGCAGGAAGCGATGCTCTAGCCTAGCCTCTTGCTCTCCCTGCAACCCGGAAGTATGCCTTTCCCCCTCCATTTTCACCAAATGGAGCAAGGCACAAAGGTAAATAAAACCCCTTCTTTTTATGCACAGGTTTGGTTTCCCACTGTCGGTTAGAAACAGCTCCAAATGGATTACGTAATTTTAACCTGACGACCCCCCCACCCCACCCCACATAATGTCCCTCTAATTCAGATGGCAGACCTACTCTCCCCCTTTGAGGATCACGTAATTGTTGAATGACCCCTTTACCATATTAAATGTTTGTGACTAGGCTGTTTTTTTACACATGTTTTCCCATAGAACACTGCTTACACCCTTTATTGTTCAATATTAAGATGAATAAGACTGCCGTACAGAAGAAGGGTCACCTTGGTAGTGGCTCCTAACATACCCATAGCACTTAGTGCACTTTCTGGGTGCTTCTGGAAACTCAGTTGGGAGTTACAGGCCAGCAGGTCTTTATCTCTTGCTCCTTCTACACTGGCATTAGGAGAGGCTTGAGACCTTATCGTATCAGTGACATGGTGTCTCCAAGCATATCTGTACCCATCCAGATGTGAAAGGAGAAGTCTAAGGAAGGCTGCTGGAGTGACTAGAAGAGATAAAATCAGGAATGAGGTTAGTGTATTTGCCGGCATATAAGACGCATCAGAGTATAAGATGTACCACGATTTTATACACATTTAAAAATAAAAAAAATTCTACATTTTTCCATCAATTTCCAAAATGATTTCCTGTAAGAAAAAAAAATTTGTTTGGGTGGGAATTGGCAGTGGCTAGAGATGGGGAAAGGGAAACTTCAAAAAGATCCCCCTCCCGGCTGGTGGGGATCGGCGGTGGCTGGAGATGGGGGATGGGGTCTTTTAAACTTAAGAGAGGTAGGCTGACTTTAATTTTCAACATGATAATTTTGATTACTGGCACACAAGACACACTCCATTTTTCTGGTGCATTTTAAGGGGGGGGAGTGCATCTTATACGCCAGCAAATACGGTATAAGGGAAAGAATTGGAACAGAAACAATCTTGCAGTACATACAGAGACAACAAATTAAGTGCTTTGCCCATTTGGAGAGAATGCCTTGGAATTCCATACCTTACAAGGCCCATGTGGGAAGAGGAGAAGGACAAAGACCCCAAGGCAGACCCAGAGGAAGGTGGAGAGATAACTTCAAAGACACATTACAAGAACTCCAAATAATTCCAGTGGAGCCCGCTAAAAGTGCCAGAGCATGAACCTTGCATCTCCCTCGACACTCAATGACGTAACAGAGGGAGCGAAGAAGAAGACAAATCAACAAAATGAATTGTTCTTGGAAAATACAGTGGTACCTCGCTTAAAAAGCATAATGCATTCCACAGGATTGCTCTTCAAGTGAGTTGCTCTTTAAGCGAAACACTTGGATATAGCATCACCACTGCCATTGTAAGTGACCAATTGTGACTTCTGAGGGGACCATCACCCAACCTAAAGGGGCGCATTCGCCCATAGCCATTTTGGCCCCTTTAGGGAGTCAGGTTATTTACCACCGCCCAACACTCGATGTTGAGTCATTGGCTGTACGGTCTACTCTGTTACCGCAGCAGGATGAAATGTAATCTGGTTTTTAAAAAAATTGAAATTTTAAAAAAAATTGATCAAGCTATTTGTTTATGTCTCAACATCTCCCCTTTGGAATTCTTTCACAAACCCTGGAAACGTTTGTTGGAAGTTGTGTAGAAAGAGGTAGATTAGCACAGCTTCGTTCATAATTTAAAATGATTTTTGATAACAATTAGTGCAGAGTGACTTGCTACTGTTAATCATTTTTCATTTTATCTCCCCCCACTCCTTCACCAGTTATTCCTAGACATGGCTTACAGAGTCTCGGGAAAGTTGTTACTGCCCGGCGCATGCCACCTCCTGCCAACTTGCCAAGTTTGAAGTCTGAGAACAAAGGAAACAACCCCAATATCATCATCGTACCTAAGGACGGTACAGGATGGGCAAACAAACAGGACCCCCCCGACCAAAAGAGGTAGGAGGATGGATTTCCCTTCCTGTTTGGAAGTCTGTATTGACATATGGAGAATACTCATCTTTTTGGACTACTGTACTAATAATAATTGCATGCCTTCAAGTCAGTTCTGTATTACGGTGGCCCTTTTCAGGGTTTTCTAGATAAAGGATACACAGGGCTTTCCATAGCAATACCAATTATGCTTATACAGTTAACTTGTGAATCTGCCTAGAGAGCGCACTAAGCTGCGCTATGGAATGGTATATAAGTGTGATTACTATTGCAATCGGGGGGGGAAGGTAAACAGCATTCTGTGCACGCCAGTGTCTAGGCATGGCTGCCACATGTCTATGGAAACATCTGCATATTCTGACGGCACTGGCTCTTTGGCTATAAACAGATGAACCCTAGAGTCGGATACAACTGGCTTTCGAGCAAGGGTAACATTGATGTATATACATCGCACCTTAGCACTAATAAGTTGAAATATTAAATTAAATAGTGCACTTTCTGGGTAGTTCACTAGGTAATTAGCATTTTTCCCCCAACGTGCTGGGTACTCATTTTACTGACCTCATAAGGATGAAAGGCTGAGTCGACCTTGAATCCTGGTCAGGATCGAACTCACAACGTTTTGGCTGCAGTAGTAGAGCAGTCTGACTACTGCACCACCAGAGCTTTTGTTGAGGTAGAGAATGGATTCAATTACTGTCCCCTTTTTCTGTGGGGCACCCTGGGTCTGTGCATCTTGCCCATGGCTACACAGGCTGGCACTCTCTTGGGTAAACTCGGTGGGAAATCAAATTCCCAGTTTCTGGCTCCATAGCCAGATACCTAAAGCACTGAGCTATCCAGCTAGCTATGGATTGCTACTTCTAGAATATTCCCTGTTTGTGATGCCTGGGGAATCCTGGCATTTAGAGTCCAAAAATCCCTCTCAGCTCTACCTCTTAATAAATATGTGGTGATTATTGAACATACATGCTTTTTCTGTATGCATAATAAATTCCAAGTGGAATTCGGTGTGAGTTTTCCTCCTTGATGCAAAATTGGAGGATCATTGAGTTTGTGCTTTTAAGTTTAGGCATAGATGGATTCCCGTTTGAAGCATATGATGGCAGCAATCCGCAAACGTTTGTACTAAATATAACTAGACCTTATGTTGCCCTAGCCTTCCTCCACCTTTTTATAAGCAGTAGACTTGACAGGTGCCCTTCCTAGAAAGGCATTCGGGGGGTGGGGTGAAGCCTTTTTGCCTTCAGAGTTCATGGCCTGTTGAACATCTTGAATAGTCTTGGTTTAATGGCTAAGTCTCTTACCCACTGCTTTCTGGCTTTGTCTCCCTCAGTTCCAGTGTCACGGCTGCACAGCTGCCGGAGTCGCTGCCGCAGCAGGATTTGCAGAAATCTGTCTCCAGTTTACAGAAGCTGACACAGTCAATCAGTCAGGAGGTATGTGGAGAGGTTGGCCGCATAGGTCCCTGCCTTCTGCTTCCTGCTCAGTGACTCTGAAAAGTCCATCCACAGATACCCATAGTTAGCTTACATTCACCTGTTCTTAGAATTAAAGCTATTCTTTGCTATTCCAAGCCTGGGTAATGTACAACCTGAGGCCTGTTTCAGCCCTTGATGCATCTATTTCATGTATGATGTCACAGATGCTGCAGCTCACCTGTAGTACTTTCAGGATCCTCTGAGATGTATCTATCTAAAACAGAAGTGTTTGTATTTGCTTTATACGCTCCCACACCCCTGGACCAATCCCACTGAAATTTTGCACATACATACCTTGGGCTAGGGAGATCAGCACTGCGGGGGTCTCGAAACCCATGGGGCGTACACCCCCCCCCCAACTGGAAGGGAATTGATCTATACAATGTGTGTTTCCCAGTGATGTAATTGAGCTGATGACATAGTGATGTAATTGATGTTGAGCTGATGTCACAGTGATGTAATTGAGCTGATGTTATAAAGTCATGCACGGTGTGGACAAAGGAGATAAGTAAAAACTTTTCCCTATTGCACAACACTAGAACTAGGGGGCACTCCATGAAACTTTTGGGTACTAGTTCCCAAACAAATAAGAGAAAGTGCTTTTTCACCCAGAGGATCCCGGGTCTATGGAACTCCCTGCCAGAAGAAGTGGTGACAGCTGTCAGTCTTGACAGCTTTAAGAAAGGATTAGACAAGTTCATGGAGGGCAAGGGTATCAATGGCTATAATCATGGATACCTAAGGACAACCTCCGGGTTGGAGAGATAGGCAGGATATCTCTCAATGCCATTTCCAGGGAATCCTAAGCAGGGAATAATACCCTGAAGCACATGGTGAGCCACTGTGGGAGACAGAATGCTGGACTGGATGGGCTCCTGTGGCCTGTCCCAGCAAGGCTGTTCTTACGTTCTTATAGTCCCAGGCAGGTTGAGATTGTGACATCATCTGACTAGCTCAGTTGTAACCCTTTGAGCTCAGCTGTAGTTTTCACAGTAGGTGGAAGGCAAATGGGCATGCGAGATCAGCACTGTAAGTGACCGTCGACGGAGAAGCGGGATGGGTGAGGGAAGAGAGACGGAGGAACGGAGGCAGGAGTGACCCACATAAACCGCACAAGGTTTTCAAGAGGGAAAGGCTGGCCTACGTTAAAGAAAAAACCCCGAGCGAAACCGGGTAATCAGCTAGTGCGTGTATCCATTTGAAAACTATTTTTGGCTCTCCCTAATCTTTTATGAGGGCTGCGTTGGCTTAGTGGTTAAGACGTTAAACTTGATGACTGGAAGGTCGGCAGGTCAGCATTTTGAAACCCGAGTGCTGCACAACAGAGTAAGCTCTCATCTTTGTCTCAGCTCCTGCGAACTTAGCACTTCGAAAGCAAGAAATCGCAAGTAGATAAATAGGCAGCACTTTAGCAGGAAAGGTAACAGCGTTCCATTCGTTCCCAGTTTCTAGTCATGCCTCCACATAACCACAGAAACGTCTGCAGACGCAGACAGCCCTGGCTTTTTGGCTGTAAATGGAGATTAGCAATTTGTTCAGATTTTTAAATGGAAATAATTAGCAGAGTGGCTGACCTTTCTTTCCTCCTGTAGAGTACAAATTCAGCGCCAGGTGGACCAAAGTCATGGGCACATCTGAATGGAAAGCCAGTCAGACGAGAAGGTGGTGAGTTCAGCATGCATGAAGTTTTCCTCCCTTCCTCTGTAATGCTGGCAGATGAGGAAATGACATACAACGGCAATATTGCTATCTCTCTCTCTGCCAGGTTCAAGGGGCTCAAGCCGACTGTTATCCTTCTCTCCCGAGGAATTTCCGACGCTGAAAGCAGCTGGAGAGCAGGACAAGGGTGGCAAAGAAAAGGGCGTCTTAGATCCGTCGTATGGGCCCGGACCAAGCCTCCGCCCCCAGAGTACGTAAAGAATGCGTATCATGGGCTGCCAACGTCCTCGCGTATATTCAAGTATTTTTGCTGATGACATAACTTCCAAAGGAAAATAGTTTTTGCCGATGACACAGCTTACATGGGGTGCGATATACTGACTTATGGCCCACCCACCTTTTGACAGCGATTTTATTTTATTCTAAACATCTTAATGTGAAGAATACTGAAAGCAGTACAAATGTTTTAAATGGCATCTCATTTTTTAAAAACACAAGAAAGAAAAAATAATTAAAGCTTGCATACACTTGATAGATTGACTGTTAATCAGATTTTTAACGTTATCCGATGCATGCATCGGATAACATTAAAATCCTATGGGGTGCATCGGATAACGTTAAAACTCCATAGAGATACATTGTAACCGGCACAGATTTAGCGAACGTTATCCGATGCATCCCATTGGATTTAATGTTATGTGATGCAATTTTTTTACAGATTGCTTAACGTTATGCGGTTTTAGCATTATCTGATGCAAACGTTATCCAAGGTATTACTGTATTTTGATTATTGAAACTCGCCAGCAGCTGCTGCATTTCCCACCCTCGGCTTATACTCGGGTCAATCTATTTTCCTGGGTTTTCAGATCAAAATTAGGTACCTCAGTTTATATTCGGGTCAGCTTATACTCGAGTATATGGTACGTAAAATCCACCAGCCTTCCAGATTAAACAGTGCTGTATTTCCAAATTGTTAAAGGAAACAAGAATTTCATAATATTTAAGCAGAATTCTGTATTGGTTGTGAAGCATTATGTCCATGAGAGATCATAGAAATAGTAACTGCTTTTTGCCATTTCATTCTGCTTCGTTATTCCATGGTCTGTTGGAGGGCACATGTTCGGTCAGAATAACAAAGCAGCAGCTGATAGACCACAGCTTGGCTTATGTGTGAATCCAGTTAATAAAAATTCTTATTTTTCCCTCCCTCCCCTAGATGTGACGAGTTGGAGGGAGGGCGGTGGCAGAAATATAACCTCTGCCACATCTCTGACCGCCTCCCTGGCTGAGCTGGGCCATAAGACCTCAAGCACAGGAGATGGATCCCCTTCCACAGTGACCACCACCGTCGACCCTAAGGAACCCTCCCTCCGTCCGACTCAGCCTGTCCGCAAAGGAGCTTCGCAGTTCACGGGGAATGTGTACCAGCCACCGATGTACCATGACATGCTACCAGCTTTTGTGAGTACTCAGAAATCAAGGGGGAAAAGTGTGGGATTAACTCCATGTTCTCTAACTCCATTGCGTCTTTTGCATTTCTCCGCGCTTGTCACAGTTTGTTATTGCCTCCTCTTGTTTTATCCCAACGTCTGTCTTGTAATGGTGAAATGTGAATTCATTCAATTCATTCCATTTTTATACCACTCGTCTGGGATGTTTCCCATTCTGGGCGGGGTACGCACAATTAAATGAACAAACAACTTGCCTTTCCCCCCCTTCAGATGTGCTCTAACCCGCCGCCTGAGCCCCCTGGATCATTGGAACGTGGGTCTTTCCCCCTTCCGCAGTTTCGTTTGGAACCCCGCGTCCCTTTCAGACAGTACCAAACCAGCGACCAAGATGGGTAAGGCTTTCAATTTGCCGATTCTCAATTTTAGAATCTCTCCGTATGGGTTTGTCGTATTTGCTATAGTAGAACATAGGGGAGGAGAAGTTACTGTATTTTTTTTCACTTGGTTAGCTCCTAAGTGCAGTTTGGGAGAGACTGGACTGGGACCATGGCAGTATGTGAGGAAGCTGCCCTGGGTGCCCTTTTGCTCTGATTTAAATTATTTCTTATAATTTCCTATCTCATTATTCTTGATACTTTTGATGTGTGGAGATAATTAAATGGCATGAGAAGGGTTAAACAGACTCTTATCCTCAGGCACTGCAGCTCTGGTCCAAATATAGCTGTGGAAAAATATCAGTAATTTTTTAAAAAACACAAAAAGATAATACAAGGTGAAAGTCTGGGGATAATGGGTGGTAGCGTTTTTAAGGCCGGTTGCCTGACCTCCCCAGTCCTCTTCTCCGCTTCCCAGGCAGTAACACAGGCTGGAGACAGCAAACTTCAGTAGTCTGAAATCTTTATTGTGTATTTAAAGCCATGCAGAGCATTCAGTAGCAAATAGTGCCAAAACAACAAACCTAACTACAAACCCTGAGGGCTTAGCCCTCACTCGTCGGCCACGCACTCACCAAGCCTGGCGAGGTACGGGCTTGCCCCCCCATAGAAAGAAAAGAATCAAGATTGCAAAAGCTTGCCGCCAAAAGTGTTACATGGAATATATATTGTTACATCACTCCAAAACCCATTCTCCACCTATTCCCAGCCCTGTCCAGGTGTCCCCCAATCACCAGCGTTTGTGGGGTTAATTAAAGGCCTCAATCACCCTGCTCCTTCTCCACCCCACTTTCTCATTCTCTCCGGCTGGCCCCCTCCCTTGGAATTTCCGGCTGATAAGTGGTGCGGCACATCTCCATATACTCCTCCCTCCTCCCTGCCACCTGAAATTCTTTGGGACAAAGGAAGAGCAAGGGGGGAAACATTTCTCCAAGGAGTGGGGGCCACTCACCCATGCCTTACACATGCTTTGCAGAAATATACTGTATTTATTTTACAAATGAATGACTTGATTAAAAACAACAAAGTCTTTTGCTGCAGTGATAACATTGGCTGGTGGCCTTTGGTGATAAGCACTCATCTAGAAGCCCAAGTCAGCACATCTGCTGATCAGGGCTTCTTGGGAATTGAAGTCCAAGAACATCTGGAGAGCCAAGTTTGTTGATCCCAATCTAGGCTACTAAACAGCCTCCCAGTGAACCATTTATTTCCTGGTTTCTGGGGTGCCAATCAGGGTTGGGGTTTTGGAGGGCACAAGGAAGTGATATAGGTAGGCTGTTGAGCAAAGCCCCTGATGCTGACCCCGTGAGACTGCTGGCAGATATCAGGGATGCAGCTATCCATGTATGACAGACTGTTAGATAGATCATTTCCATTGTCTATCCTGCATGTGCCAACCTAGCAGCTTGAAAGCAAGAAATTGCAAGTAGATAAATAGGGACCACTTCGGTGGGAAGGTAACAGCGTTCCGTGCGCTCCGGTGTCTAGTCATGCCTGCCACATGACCACGGAAACATCTGCAGAAGCAGACAGCGCTGGCTCTTCGGCTTTGAAACAGATGAGCGCTGAACCCTTGGGTTGGATACGACTGGCTTTCGAGCAAGGGATACCTTTACCTATCCTGCATGTTGCATCCATTAAAAGAAGGATGGGAAAACCTCTTCAATTCTGATGGAAACAATGCTTTATCTATTTTCCTGAGAAGGTAGTCAAAAGATTTTGACTCTTTGACTACTTTGCTGATAATCGTAGCTCGTAGTGCTAGACTAGAAGGAGAAACTTTGTTGAAGTTGGTGCCTTCCATCTAAGCTGTTTTTAGAGAACAACTCCTGTTTTAATTTGCCTTAATGTAAATGCTTGGCTTTAGATCAGGAGTGATAACTTGGGTATTTTATTTATTTATTTATTTATTTATTTATTTATTTATTTATTTATTTATTTATTTATTTATTTATTTATTTATTTATATACCGCCTTCCTCGCCCAGGGGCGACTTATTCCTGGATGCCAAAGATAAAGGCTTATTTCTGGTTTATCTTGGGTATTCTTGGATGAAAAAGATAGAGAAAGGCTTATGCACAGTAAGGGGATCAGTCCAATGGACATGAGCATCGCTCCTTGGAGTCAGACATGACTGCCATTTAAGCAAGGGAGACCTTTACTTAGGCCTCATCTTGTGTCCAGTTTTGGAAACAACACTTTAATAAGGATGTTAACAAACTGGAACCAGTTCAGACGGGGGGCAACAAGACTGATCAGGGGACTGGAAACCAGATCCTTTGAGGAAAGACTGAAGGAACTGTGCATGTTTTGCCTTGAGAAAAGGAAACTGAGAGGAGATATGATAGTATAGGACATGTTGCAAGATGCCAGATTTCATTTGAATATGGGGGGGAAACCTTAACTGTTAGAGTAGTATGACAGAGGAACCAGTTGCCCCAAGAAGCATTGACCCCTCCATCGCTGGAGGCATTCAAGAGAGAATTAGACAGATGTTTGTCAGGTCGACTTTGATTTGGATTCCTGCCTTGAGCATGGAGTTAGACTCAGGTTCTCGCATGCCAACCTGTCCGGTGATGCCAGATGCCTAGAGCTGTAATTCACCAACATCTGAAGTTCCACTTTGCATACAACTTCTGTAGTGGTTTTTACCCAGTACTATATTCCGAGTTGTTGCTTTTTAACCGGGAGTATACAACAATAACTTTCTGTTGGGCTTTGCTGGGCAGGAAAGAAAACCGACTTGCGGTTGCTCGTCCGATCCGACCGGTCCGGCCTCAAGCAGAACGGGTTCCCCGCCCCACCATCATCAACGCGGAGAACTTGAAGGGGCTCGATGAACTGGACAATGATGCTGACGATAGCTGGGCAGGTAGGCGGCTTAATGAGATAGCTCGTAATTTAAGGGGCTGGGTGGGGTGGTCTTTTTTTATGTGTGTGGGGTCCTTCTATAAGGATACTCTGCTTGTTTTGTATTTCATACATCCTTGTCTGATTTGCTTGTAATGCTTAACCCGTAACATAATGTTACTGTAAAGCTGCGGCCTGTGGGCTGGATGCGGCTCACAGCACCATTTCATGTGCCCCCCCCCCACTCCCTCCACCACACCAGGAAGTGCGATGTGGTGGAGGAAGGGCAAAATGGTCGTCCAGTCCCCAAAGCTGTCTGAGGGAGCATGGCCCGGCCCCCAGCTTAAAAAGGTTGAGAACTGCTGTAAAGGCAGACACAGGTATGTGCTTATGCAAAGGACTGGTTTTCCCCTCCCCAGAATATAGGTAAGCCTACTGTTTTCTTACACAAAGTTCAGTCACATAAACATGTCTCCCTCTGCTCACTTCTATTTGATTGATTGATGTGCTGGAAGTGTTCCCAGTTGCACAAAAAGGAGCTCATCGGAAGGGAAGAAAGTCATACATAGTTCATTCATTCATTTGTGCCTTTACATCCCTGTGAATTGTGAACAGGGATCTTGGGCAGGTTTTCTTTTGCAGGTTCTTTTTATTAGAACTGCAATATTGACCTTGGACTTTTAAAAATTGATATTATCTCCTTTTACTGCTGCAGATAGTGTTTTTATTTGAATACTGTTACGGTTTTAAGATTTTTTTTAACGCCATCTTGCTCCCCCCACCCACCCTGAGTGGTGCTTACACCAAATGTGCAGGGTATAAATATGAATGAATACATACATGCATGCATACATACATACATACATACATACATACATACATACATACATACATACATTTTATATATATATAGTAAAACTCCTACTTACGAAAAAAGTCCGTTCCGTAGGCTTTTGCTTAAATCGTTTTTTATGTAACTTGAAGCAAACCCATAGGAAAAATTATTTTTTTACATAACTCAAAGGACACCCATAGGAAAAATGAAATTTTTATGTAAATTGAAGAAAAACCCATTGGGAAATGAATTGTTACGTAGCTCGAAGCAAACCCATAGGAAAAGGAATCTTTATGGAACTCGAAGCAAACCGATAGGAAATCGTGTAGATCTGGACATGGTTTTAGCACAAAATCATTGTGTAAATCGCATTTTATGTAACTCGAGGCATATGTAAGTCAGGTTTTTTACTGTACTGCAAATGCTGGAGTAAAGCGGGCTGGGGAGTACCTTATTTAAGCAGCATGCCAATCACACATATGTTCCCATGCTCCAGTGAGGTCTTGTGCATCTGATCATGTAGAGAAGACTAGCTGAGGTTCCTGTTACGGAGGGTGTTGTTGGGGGAAATAATCAGTTTAAGAAAACATTTGGGGAAATACGCTTTAGGTGTAGGATGTTTGGCACGAACATTGATGACATGTACCATTGATGAATTGGTACAAACTTAATTGCTGCCACCCACCCGTGCCTTACATCTCTCCCTGTTTTGTTGTTGTTCCAGGGATTCATGATGAAGTGGATTACTCTGAGAAACTGAAGTTCAGTGAGGATGAGGAAGAGGAAGAAACCCATAGGGATGGAAGGCAAAAATGGTAAGAGAGGTTAGATTGTGTGCTATGGCGAGCCTACAGAACTTAATCCATCCTTCCTGCATCAACAAAGGTGCCCAAACTTTTCTCATCAGAGGCTTGACCATTGCCTCTCAAGTCAACCCGTGGTTACTCCCGGTGGTGGCCTGTGAAATTGCACCACGTTTCAGGGCGTTTTCCCCTCCTCCAATGCTGCTGTTAGAAGAGGGAGCACTGGGGGAACATTTTCGCATCTTAAAAAAAAATTAGGCACAAAACACGCCAATTTCGGCACTTATGGTGATGTTGGAGCACTTCTGGCATCAGCAGCAATCTGGCCCCGTGGACCAGATGGTGATGTCCTGCGGGCCAGATCCGGCCAGCTGGCCGTAGTTTGGGCACCCCTGACCTAGTCGCCTAGTTTAAATGTCATTGTAAGCCAGAATTTATTCTAAGTTTTGGTTTTCCATAAACAAGTCCAGTCACTGCCCTGTCTGGTTTCTTGTGTATGCAGTAGGACTGGATTTATAGTCCAGGGACTCTGATTCTGTGGCACAGTGGTTAAATTGTGTACTGCATCCAAAACTACTGACATTGTGAGCTCGATCCTGACAGGACTCAAGGTTGGCTCATCCTTCTGAGGTCGGTAAAGGAATACCCAGCATGTTGGGGGCAAAATGCTAATTACCTTGTTAACCACCCAAAGAGTGCACTATAGGGCGGCATATAAGTGTAGTTACTACTGCTATTTAGTGAGGGGACGCATGCTGTGTGACCCCCACAGTTTGTGTGTGTATTTTCCTTTTTCTGTCCCTACCTGGACACCTTTCTTCTTCAAACATTTTAGGCTCAAAAATTAGATCTGTTGCTTCATGAAACCTCCAGGGGTGATTTCCCTTTAGAGTGCTTGTTCTGGCAGAAAAGTGTACTTACTGGAAAAAGTGTTTATTTCTGGTTTAGTGTGGAGGGGCTGACATGATTCCTCTAAGGCAGTGATGGCGAACCTTTTAGAGACTGAGTGCCCAAATTCAACAGGCTGTCTATTGCCCATGTAGCAGAGAGCGGGATGAACTCTGTGCTGGAGGGAGGGAGGAAGCGTTCCCATTGGGCTTCTAGGCAGAGGGGCGGGGTGAATTATGTGCTAGGGGGAAGGAGGAAGCACTCCCTTTGGGCTGCTGCTCATAGCGGTGGGGCGAACTCTGTCCTGAGCACGTGTGCCCTCAGAGGGTTTTAAGTGCCCCCTCTGGCACATGGTTTACCCCCATTGCTCTAAGGTCTGGGAGCCAGAAAAATTACTGTCCCCAGAGTGTGTCCCCAGAGTGTGACTTGGCTATTTGCTTTCTTAGGAAGCAACAGCATGATAAAGGCAAAGGTTTCCCTTGCTCGAAAGCCAGTTGTATCCGACTCTAGGGTGCAGTGCTCATCTCTGTTTCTAAGCCGAAGAGCCAGCGCTGTCTGCTTCTGCAGATGTTTCCGTGGTCATGTGGCAGGCATGACTAGACACCGGCACGCTGTTACCTTCCCACTGAAGTGGTCCCTATTTATCTACTTGCAATGTCTTGCTTTCGAACTGCTAGTTTGGCAGGAGCTGGGACGAAGACGGGAGCTCATTTCCGTCCTGCAGTACTTGGGAATCGAACTGCTGACCTTTCGCTTCCCAGTCAGCGTCTTAGCCACTTGAGCCACTGCAGCATGATATGCACACACAGCATGATATGCAGAGAAAAATCTTTTTTAAAAGATTCAAAGTGAAGGAGTACAGGACATCGACATCTAGATACTAAGCCAGGATTTATTTAATAGATAGTGGTTAATGTGTCATCTATTGCCCATGTAGCAGAGAGCGGGATGGCTGGCCTCCCCTTTCGGACTATCAGGTACGCCAGTTGTTGTGCGCATCTGGCTTGGCCATTCTAGTTTTTTCTAGAAAAAAACTAGAATGATATAAGCACCAAGACCAGATGGGAAGTGAAAAGCAGGAAATACCTATTGTGTTACTTACGTCAGAGCAGTGTCGGTAACTTGCTGGCATGCATTTAGTTCTTACCTGTAGTGAGACAAAAGACTGTTATCATCCAAACTACAGATTCTTTAACCAAGGGCTTACAAAGAGGAAATTTAATTCAAAAAGTGCTTCTTCCATGTCTAGGCCAGAGGACTTTTATCAAGTTCCAAGTTGATGATGATGAAGATTATTATTATTATTATTATTATTATTATTATTATTATTATTATTATTATTATTATTATTATTATTATTATTATTATTATTATTATTATTATTATTATTATTTGGGGGTGTAATCTCTGTTCATATACCCGTAAAACAGCTTTGGTGCGGGAAAAGGGGTTATTTTGAGCTCCGCTTATGATTGACCGTGTTAAAAATACAGATCTGTATAGAGCTATATAGATCTGTCTGGCCAGGTTATCCTGCTATGCCCGTGATGGTGAACCTTGGGCACTGCATGTGTTCTTGGACTTCAATTCCCAGAAACTGAAGTCAGCACTCCTGCTGATCAGGGCTTCTGGGAATTGAAGTCCAAGAACAGTTGGAGTGCCAAGGTTCGCCATCACTGTGCTATGCTAATAGAGTAGACCATATTGCCAAGCGACTCAGTGCCGAGTGTCAAGCGGCAGTTAACTAACCTGACCACCCTGGGGACTAATGGCCTTGGGTGCCAAAGTCCACAAGGAAGGGTGATGGTCCCCAAGTGGATTAAATCCCACTTGAATCCATCTTGATATTGGGCAGCAGCTTCATCCATCCTGGCCTGGGGATGATGACGATGACTTTGCATGCCAAAAGGGCTCAGGACCGGAAAGTAACTCGTGGAACTGGATCAATGGTACGTATGGGTGTCACGCTGTGATGCGGAAGGCAGATGAAAGGCCACTGCATTATATTCTCAGGACAGTCTTCATGGCTGATCACCATGAGGATCACCAATATTCAGATTCGGATATGTCAGAACAATGAGAATAGAGTAAAGCAATTACACTTGTATACCACCTCATAGCATTTAGTGCACTCTCTGGACAGTTCACAAGTTAATTAGCATTTTGCCCTCAACATGCCTGGTACTCACTTTACCAACCTTGGGGGGGGGGGGCGGAAATGGAAGGCTGAGTCAACCTTGATCCCTAGTCAGGATTGAATTCACAACTTTTTTGTTGGTTGCAGTACAGCGGTTTAACCCCTACACCACCAGGGCTGTATATCCAAAGGGAAAGTTTCTTTCATGGCCTTGTTTTCCCCTTTCATATGACTTGAAGATGTGCATGTGACATTTTGACAAACGGTTGGTACCATTTAACATCCAAAATGCCTTAATCGGCAGGAACACCTGGGACCCCAGAAGGCAACGTCAGCTTTCCCTGAGCTCAGCAGAAAGCGCAGATGCCAAACATCCCCTGGAAGAAGTCAAGAACTGGAGCGATCCATCTGGCCCGTCTCGGCCGATGCGTAAAGCCCAAGATAATCTGCCGCCCTCCAGGAAGGTGAATGGCTGGCCTCCCCTTTCGGACTATCAGGTACGCCAGTTGTTGTGCGCATCTGGCTTGGCCATTCTAGTTTGATTTTTAGTCATGGCTTTTACTAAAAGGAAATTGGTAACAAATTTTTTTTGGTGGGGATTCACCATGAGAGTATACGTGTGCTGCACATTTGAATGCTCACTTATATTCCTTGACTGTGTTGAAGAAGCCAACCAGAGTTGAGTTTAAATTAGGTGACGATGGGCCATTTGGGGAATGGAGTTGCGTTCCTTATTTCGAGGAGGAAATACAAAGCGGCACTGTTAAGACTTCTGAAAACTTTTCTGTGGCTTGCAGCTAGGTTGGGAATAAATTGTTCAAGCTAGAGCAGGGGTGCCCAAACGTTTCAGGCTGCGGGCCAGTCACGTGGTTCAGCGGACCAGTCACGTGGTTCCTCCCACTGGAAGCGGAAGTAAAACGCGCCTTGCAATCTGGTCTGCAACAGATGTGTTTTGCAACAGGATGAAATGGATTCTTTAAGGTGCGTTTTACTTCTGCTTCTGGGAGCAATGAGGTGATTTGGTGTCGTGGGCCGGATCTGGCCCACAGGCCGTAGCTTGGGCACCCCTGAGCTAGGGGAACATTTTGGATTTCTCTAAATTGAGAAATCGCATTTGGCAATTGGAGTTGATGGATTAAGTATCTGGCTGCAGGGGATGGAATTGATAATCCATTGGCTTCTTTTTCTTATTCTTCTCCATCATTGCCGCCTCTTCTTCAACTCAACTCAACTCAAAGTTTAATTTATACCCCACATTTTTTTGCTAAAAGCAACTCAAAGCGGCTTACAGGCACAAGAAAACAAATACAAAACTTAGAAAATGCACGAAACAAAGTAATACAGTAAATAATAATGCAAAAAGTCTGTAATCATTACAAAAATTACAATAATTGAACATATTACAATACAGTTACAATATATAATATCAAGAGAATAAGCAATACAACAACAATTACCCTAAACAGTATAACAAAACATCTCAATAATAAAAAGAAAACAAAAACTCAGAAAAAGAACCTGCAACTCACACCCAGCCGACAAAAGTGGGATAGGAGAAGCCTTCGTCCTTCTTCATCATCATCATGGTGTAACAAGTGTAGATGAACAGACCAGACCAGAACCCTTAGACTTTCTGGGAAACAGGCCAGGTTTCATATTGTATGGTCAGATGGAATAGTCAAATCCTGGTTTATCCTTTGTCCTGCCATAATTTTTAGAGACATATTAGACTGAAATATAAATTCAAGCTTCCTACTGCCAGTTAGGCTTTTCTGCCTTGGTGTTCTGTTGGTTAGTTGTTTGAGCTTGTATTATCTGAACTATGTATAAAATATAAATACAGATTCTGGTACAGCCAGTTCCCCCTGTCATTCTGCTTTTTGTAAAGGGAACGTTTAGATAGGCAGTCACTTTCTATGCAGCCCAGGAAGGGGTTTCTGCATTTATCAGAATTAAGTGGATAAATATTTCCAGCTCAGGAAGGTACATTGGCTTGGGATGAAGCAAAATATGACCCTCGCTCACCAAGAAAAGTTTCTGTTTTCCCTAAAATAAGTTGTGACTTAGCTATGGGAGAAATTGGTAAGCCCATCTTCAGGTCACAGTGTTCTTAGATCTGACTCAAAGATCTCAAAATCGGAGGCAACGTTGTATTATTCATTCATTCAGTAAAGGTAAAGGTTTCCCTTGCTCGAAAGCCAGTTGTATCCGACTCTAGGGTGCAGTGCTCATCTCTGTTTCTAAGCCGAAGAGCCAGCGCTGTCTGCTTCTGCAGACGTTTCCGTGGTCATGTGGCAGGCATGACTGTCTCGCCCGGGAGCCCATGCCACCGGCTCCCGGGAGTGGAGACAGGTGGGAGAGCCACCGCCCCCCCCCCAGCTGACTTTGCTCTCTGGCCCGGCCCGCCCAGAGAGCAGAAAAAGGGGAGATGCTGCCGTCGTGGAGAGGGACTCCCTGTCTCGCCCGGGAGCCCATGCCACCGGCTCCCGGGAGTGGAGACAGGTGGGAGAGCCACCGCCCCCCCACAGCTGACTTCGCTCTCTGGGCCGGTGCGCCCAGAGAGCAGAAAAAGGGGAGATGCCGCCGTCGCGGGAAGGGACTCCCTGTCTCGCCCGGGAGCCCACACCACCTGCTCCCGGGAGTGAAGGCAGGTGGGAGATGCTGCGGGTTGTCCTGGCTGCCCCCCGCCCCCCCTGGGATGCCTCGCTACCATCTTCTTATTGTTGGCTAGGACTTGGGGCCAGCTGCGGCGGGCGGCTGGACTTGCCATGGTCTGGGCCTCGGTGGAGGCGAGG
The DNA here is from genome assembly GCA_035047305.1 of Bradypodion pumilum. Taxonomy (NCBI): domain Eukaryota; kingdom Metazoa; phylum Chordata; class Lepidosauria; order Squamata; family Chamaeleonidae; genus Bradypodion; species Bradypodion pumilum. The sequence continues at coordinate 8,039,580 of JAWDJD010000015.1, forward strand.
AGGCTGGTCGGCTTGGAGCTCCAGGACTTGTGCACGCTTTTGTCCCCCCCCCCCCTTCTGGAAGGACTAAAAGGGCTGTGATGGGTATATTTTTATATTGTTATTTGACGTTTTGGAAAAAAAAATTATATTGTGTACTCTGATGTGATTAACTGATGTTTAGGATTTTATTGTATTGTACCTTATTTGATGTATTGTTAGAAACTGTATTGTAGTGCATATTGGTGTGTGTGTGTGTGTGTGTGTGTGTGTGTGTGTATAGTTCTGTAATTTTTGGGGACAGATTTGTAATTGCACTTTTGGTGATTGATTTTTTGCTGTATTTATTGTATGTTATGTTACTATATTTTGTATTATTGTCCGCTATGTAAACCGCACTGAGTCGGGTTCGCCTGAGTGAGCGGTATATAAGCGTGAAAATTAAATTACATTAAATTAAATTAGACACTGGAGCGCACGGAACACTGTTACCTTCCCACCGAAGTGGTCCCTATTTATCTACTTGCAATTTCTTGCTTTCGAACTGCTAGTTGGCAGGAGCTGGGACGAAGACGGGAGCTCATTTCCGTCCTGCAGTATTCATTCACTCATTCACATTTATACCCTGCCCTTTTGATGCGAACACCAATACATATTAAGATGTATCAGTTGGGTAGCTGGTAAAGATATGGTTTGGGAAGGAGAGAGATTGGAGAGTGAAGAAGCTATCGTGTTTGTGTTCATGTCAAGGTTCTGAGATAGGATGGGGGAAGATTTTTAGATGAGGCGCCCCTAAATCTTTTTCCAGTCTGGTGGCCTCCAGATGTGCTCCACTCAGTTTGACAGTTCACCTGTATCTGTTTTAATCTTCGTGAAAATGGGCCTCCGTCCCTGTCTTCCACAAAAGGAAGATAACAACAACAAGAAGAACGCTGTTGCTACCGCCGCCGCTGCTGCCGCTGCTCGAACTCCTTCTCCCCGGTCCGGCCTGATCGTGGGGGAAGTGGGAGCACCGGGGCTCCGTGGTGCCACCACTGCTCGAACTCCTTCCCCCAGTCCAGCGGGAAGTGGGAGCACCTGGCCTCGCGGCAAAGAGGACTATTTAAAACCATGTTCCTGCCACGGACGCTTCGAGCTCCTTCCCCGACCTGGCCGGGTCGGTGGGAAGTGGGAGCACCTGGCTTCGTGGCAATGGAAGAAACCCATTCTTCCTTTGAAAGAACTTCGCCGCGGATGCCGTTATGTCTGGGACATGAGTTGGGCTCCATCTGCAACGTTGAGCCCCGGGGCTCCATTGGTAGAATTAAGCCCGGGCTCCATTTAGGATCCGGATTTGTTGGTTATTGATGTCTTAATGCTAAATTGCGTCTTAGGTATAAACTGTATTCTTTGCTCATATGTCATATGCACAAGTTGTATTCTTGCTATATTGTTACGTGTTTTATTGTTTGAGCTTATACTTTGTATACTGTATTTTGTAACTTGTAAACCGCCTTGGGTTGCCCTAGGGTGAGGAAGGCGGTATATAAATAAAATATTACAACAACAACAACAGTTCTACAGACTTGTGCTTCCTGATACAGTGATGCTGATTTTTCTAGCAAAAAAAATGTGTTGGGAATTGTTTGACTGATGGTGTCCTGCCCCCATTTATTTATTTTATTTTTACATTTATATCCCACCCATCTGGGATATTCTCCCATACCTCATCTATCCGTCCCTCCAAATCTCTCTGCCTCCAGAAAAATCATGTTAGCCCCAGAAGCTGAACTAGACTCCCTAAATTCCAGAATATGGGATTATGTGTTTCTAAGACATTTTGCTTCCAAAGTGGATGCTGCCCTGAGAAATCGGGGACGGTGGGTGGGTGGTTTGGGAATTGGAATGACCCCAGCAGCACTTTTAGCTGTTGTGCCTGCTGTGTAAGAGTGGGGAGAGCAGGTCTTTTCCTTGAAGAATATCTCCTCCCCCCCTTAGTTATGATGTTAGTTATGGATCTTGTATTTCTAATATTTATTGTTAATTTGCTGTATTGCAACACTGTACCATTTGTAATTTTTGTATACTGTATTTGATTTACTTGTTGTAAGCCGCCCAGAGTCGGCCCTGGTCGAGTAGGGCGGGGTATAAATCGAATAAATGAATGAAATGAATGAATGAATGTTGTTTTCTTCCCTCCCAGAAACCCCCCCTGGCATGCCTCCGGCAGCAATCTTCTGAGGACAAGGAGGACAAACTGCCCCTGCGCCAGAAATTCATTCACTCGGAGATGTCAGAGGCCGTTGAGCGTGCCCGGCGGAGACGGGAGGAAGAGGAGAGGCGTGCACGGGAAGAGCGCCTGGCAGCTTGTGCGGCCAAGCTGAAGGAGCTGGACCAGAAAAGTAAGCTGGCCCAGAAGGCAGGAGATGGCCACAAACACACTGAGAATGAAGAGCCCAGGCCTTCCGCTGGGGAGAAGAACGCCGCACCTGAGAATGGGTCAACAGTCCGGAGAGGTAAGGTTATGGTTGACTGGGTTCCCCAATGCTGTGGTCATGGGGGCAGACCCATAATACAAGGAAAAGCTTATTAATAAAAGGTGAAACAAATATATGAGATAGACTCACTACATGCAAAGCGAGAGGTGTCATGCTTTAATTCGTTATAATTGTGATGATCATGGCGTACAGTGTACATGAGATTATGTGATGATTATGGGGTACATAAGGTTGGGGGGTTGGAGTGTTCATAAACTAAGCCATAAGCATCAATATTATAGCAAAGTAAGGCTTGAACTATCTCGCTTTGTAATGAGTCTATCTCATATATTTGTTTCACCTTTTAAGTTGCATTACTGGGCTGAATGAACATTGTACAATATTCTAATTTTCCAAGTTTCACCTGTATGTGAGCGTGAAATCAATTGGATAAGCTAGTCTTGATGTGTAATACTTCCTAGTATCCTATGGCAACTAAATCCAGTTCTCTTTGGATGTGAGCCAAGGTCTGTGATCCCTGGAAGGATCCCTGGGCATTTTGGCCTAATGTTGATCTTGTTGGTCCCCTCACCCCACCTTCCTTCCTAGCAAACCCAGAGGTTCATTCTCAGGAGCCTTCCCCCAGCTATCCAGAAGAAGAGTCAGCCCCACCTGCTTTAGCCGCCCATCAGAGCAGCAGTGAAGACGAACTGCGAGAGACGGGTTCCCCGGGGCAGGAATTCAACAAGTATGCAAAATTACTTCCCCCGCGTTTCCATCGACAACAGCCGCAGGTGAGGAATAGCCCCCACGGTCCACAACCATCACAGTACAACAAAAGATACAGTTTTAAAATTTAAATGTTTAAAATGTAGTTAAAATGTACTGCAGTGGAACCCCAGATAACGGCAAAACTTGGTTCCACAAGTCGCATCATCCGGTTTTTGTCGTTGTCCGGGGCATGCCTTGGCTAACGCTAAAAAAAAAAAAAGGCCCGGCTGCCTCCGTGCTCCGTGAGGGTTGGAGCCGTTCCGCGCCTCTGCCCACCCCTACAAAAATGACGATGTGATCTACCTTTCCACGCTAGTTGGGGATGAAAAAAATAACACCATTTTTGGGTCCCTGTTTCCAGCTCTCTGCCTCCCCAGGAGGGTCTGGGAGGACCTATTCCGTGTTATTCCCACCTTCCTAGGACCTTCCTGTGCCGAGCAATAACTGATAATAGTTGTGGCCGTCATTTTGATTTTGTTTTGTTTGGGCTTCTAGGAATTGTAGTCTCTCCCCCCCCCCCCCCAATTATTGCATGCTGGGTTTGCACCAGACTACTCGCTAGGTTTCCCCATCTGCACTAAAAAATGCACCAGCTGCGTTGGGAGCCCAGTTCGTCTGCCTCAATGCAGAGAGGATTGTCATTGGCAATAAGGAGATGGAGAGGGAAGAGCTGGCGGCTGGGCGGCAGTTGAGGTAGAGCAACCCCAGCCACAGAGCCTGTCACAACGTCTTAATTATCGTTCTCCTCTCCAGGACCCGCTCTATAAAATGCAAAACTGGCAACAGTCCCAGGTCTACCCTCCATCTTCCCATCCTCAGAGGAGCTTCTACCCGCCACATCCGCAGATGCTGGGCTTTGACCCTCGCTGGATGATGATGCCCTCTTACATGGACCCACGCATGACCCAGGGGCCTCCCCCAGTGGATTTCTACCCCTCAGCACTTCATCCATCTGGTAATGTATTTGTTGGCAGTCTGCTTATGTCGTATAAAAAAGGTTTTCATAAAGAAGTGTAGTTTATCATCGAAACGTGGTTCAAAGCAGAGCTTGGGAGTATTAGCAATAGTCTGCTAATGTTAAGTAGCGAAAAAGGCTTAATTTGTTAGTCTTCGGTTGTTATGAATTTTAATTTGTTAGTCTTTAAGTCATTATGAATTGGTTGGTGATTACAGTTTGTCCTAAAATTGCTAAAAATCAAAGACTCATAGAATTACTGAATTGGAAAAAGGGCCTTTTAGGTTATCGGGTCCAACCCCCTGCTCAATATAGGAATCCAATTCAAAGCAGATCTGACAGGGTGGCCCAATTCTCTCTTGAGTGCTTCCAGTGTTGAAATGTTCACCACCTCTCAAAGCGGTTGGTTCCACTGTTGTACTGCTCTAAGTGTTAAGTTCTTCCAGATATTCAGCCTATATCTGGCTTCCTTTAGTTTGAGCCCCTTATTAGGCGTCCTGCACTCTAGGATGATCGAGACCAGGTCCTTCCCTTCTTATTTATGATTGTCTTTCAGGTACAGCAGAACGCTGCGTAACGACAAAACTCCGTTCTGCGAGTTGCTTCGCTATGTAGTTTTTTCATTATGGTGAAGCCTATGGGACATTCCCCAGATAATGAACAAAAAAGTTTGTTATTTGGGGTTCCCATTGACCGGGTATACCCTGGCTACCGAAAACCCCGCACAAGGAACGATTTTTTCGTTATGTGGGGTATCACCCTTGCACAATGAACGCTTCGTTATGCGAATTTTTTGCTATGCGAAGCATTCGTTATGCGGGGTGTTGCTGTATTTGAAGAGTGCTATCATCCTATCCCCTTTCAGTCCCCTTTTCTTGAGGCTAAGCATAACCGGTTCCTTCACTCTTTCCTCCTAGGGCTTGGTTTCCAGTCCTCTGCTCTTCCTTGTTGCCGTATGAGTGTTACCATGTCCTAGAATTGCTAAAAATGAGTGTCAGCAAGTTAACATAATAAAGGATAAAAACGAATGGTTTAGCTTTTTATCCTTTTAAGGCAACTAAATTTGCATCTTTTGCTTATAGATTTATAACAGAGTAATAAGTTAATTGCTAACCCTTGTTCCAAAGTCTGCTTCAGAGGCATCTTACCACAATGTCCCTCTCCTTTCTTTTCTCCCCAACAGGCATCGTGAAGCCTTTGGTCCAGCCGGACTCTGTGAAGGGAAGCGGATGCCTGTCCCAGGAGCAGAGTGGCTCGTCCTCATTTCAGCAGGAGAGGAAAGCTGTCTCTGAGGAAATTGCCTCTGCCTGGGGCCAGGAGAGCCACACCTCCTTGCAAAGCAAGGGCTGCTCCGTTTCACGCCTGAAACAACCCCAAGGCGTGGGTGTGGAAGGCTTGCACACCAGGTGGGGGCCAAAGCCTGCTGAGGTCATTCCAAGAGAGGCACACATGTAGCTGGGAAATGTCTTCTGGGGGAAGGGATGTCCATGAATGTAGCCTCAGGCAGATATTTATAGAAGAAGCAGGTATACAAAATGTAATATACAGGGTGACACTCGGAAAAATTGGAATATCGTGCAAATGTTCATTCAGTTCAGTAATGCAACTTAAAAGGTGAAACAAATATACGAGATAGACTCATTACATGCAAAGTGAGATAGTTCAAGCCTTACTTTGTTATAATATTGATGATTATGGCTTATAGCTGATGAAAACCCCAACCCCCTCAATCTCATGAAACCCCATAATCATCACATAATCTCATGTAAGCTGTACGCCATTATCATCACAATTATAATGAATTAAGGCGTGACAGCTCTCACTTTGCATATATTTGTTTCACCTTTTAAGTGAAATGAATGGACATTTGCATGGTATTCCTATTTTCCGAGTTTCACCTGTACTTTCAAAGAGTCTTCCATAGTGAGGGCTTGAATCGTGGCCATTAAGGGTTATGTAGCAGTTCTGGCCGGACATCCTGCTATGGTAATGGAGTAGACCGTACAGCCAGCGACTCAACGCCGCATGTTGGGCGGTGGTTAATAACTTGATTCCCTAAAGGGGCCAACGGTTATGGGCGGATTAGCCCCTATGGCATTTCCCCTGAAAATGGTTTGGGGCATGTGTGTATAAGCCATCGCCGTCGTTCTGGGAAGTGACAGCTCTTAATAGCAGTCTTTGATTAGTGCCGTAGTTTGGGCACTCCTGCTTTAAATATTAAGTTGGAACCTGCTATAGATGCAACTCTAGGAAGATGGTTTTAAACATTAACAGTAAGGTTGCTTACTGAACTACTTTGGCCTTTTGCTGCTTTTTCTTTCTAGTAATTTCCTTCATTTGGGGTTCTCTCTCAGGAACGACAATCCTTACTCGGTGCACTCCAGCTTCAGCGCCCAACGTGATCTTTTTGAGGACTCGGAAGACTACTTAAATGCCTTTGAGAGAAAGCCCCGGGCAAACTTTGATGCCTGCATCGCCTCCCCACAAAGAGCAAGCCAGGATTGTGTCTTCCAGCCCCGAGAATGTGCACCTGAGGCTGCAGACCCTCGTCAGCTCAGAAATTCCCCTCCAGAGCCTAGCTTGCTTCAGGCTGAGAAGAAGCTTGAATACAACAGTTGGGACGTCGCCCACGGTCAGAAACCATCAGAGGGGTCGGTGTCTGTGGAGGAGGAGGAGGAAGTGAAGTCCCTGGATGAGCCGTTGTTCGGTGCCGAGAAAGAAGAGCCTCCTAGCAAACCGGCGACGTCTGAGCCAGGATGGGCTTCCGAGAACCCCCGAATGGCCAGCAGCCAGCAGGAGCAGACAGGGAGGGCTCGGAGGTCTGGCCCGATCAAGAAACCCGTGCTGAAGGCCCTCAAAGTAGAGGAGAAGGAGAAAGAGCTGGAAAAGGTGAAAGTGGAAGGAGAGGAGACCTCCCACCCAGCTAAGGAGAAGATCTTGATTCCAAAGACAGAGGAGGAGAAGGACGACTCCACAGCTTTACCACGTTCGATCCATTACCACTTGCTGGATGAGAAGGGTTCTTCTCCGCCTGTGGTCCGTGAGGCCGAGAAACCGCTGGAGGAGGAGGAGGAGGAAGAAGAAGAGGTGGAGGGAGAAGAGGAGAAGAGCAGGAAGTCCTGGGAGACGAAACCCCTGCCGAGGGATTCTGTTGATTTGCCTGCCACCAAAAGGAACAACTGGATCTTTATCGATGAAGAGCAGGCCTTTGGGGGGAGAGGCCGGGGCCGAGGCCGGGGCTTCCGTGAGTTCACGTTCCGTGGTAATACCGTGGGCTGCAGTAGTGTCAGTAGCAGGGGCGCTCACAACAGCGTTGCTGCTAACGGCATTACCATCACCACCACCACCCAGAGAAGCAGCCGAGGGCGAGCCTTGAAAGAGTTCAACCAGTTGGACGAGTTTACCCGGGGAAAACCCCGTCGTCGGATTGCCAGCGAGACCCATAGCGAGGGCTCCGAATACGAGGAGCTGCCCAAGCGCCGCCGGCAGAGAGCCTCGGAGAACAGCAACGAAGGCTGCCTGACAGAGAGGGAAGAGGGCGACCTCAAGAAAGGGGATTTCCATGACTCCTGGCGCTCCAACAAGATCTATTCCGATGACCCTAACACTCTGGATGCCAAAGTGAAGGCCCCCCGAGCTTTTGGGCGGTCGTTGCCCCCGAGGCTTAGCAATTCCAGCTTTGGACGAAGAGGCTTTCCTGCCAAAGAGCCGTCCCAGTGGCAAGGCAGAAGTTCGTGGCAGGAATATGGCCACGGGGCACCGCTGGACACCTTTGTGGTCCGGCGTCAGCCTGAGAGGGATTACGGCCAAGACACTTACAAGCATCCTGATTCCTTTAGCAGGCGGGTCTTTGAAGAGGATCCTGTGGACAAGAGACCTTACTTCCAGGATGACTATGGGGGGGACGCCGAAAACACGGAGAACCGGCCTTTCCGTCGTCGCCGGCCACCACGTCAAGACAAGCCTCCCCGGTTCCGGCGCTTGAGGCAAGAGCGTGAGTCGGTGGGGCAGTGGAGCCCCGAAGACAGCGGAGGTGGCCTCTTAGCTGACCAGTGGTCTGGGACAACCAAGCTTACGGTGGCTGATCGGAGCGGCGCCTCTACCCGACGGTCTCCAGAGCTGTCTTACCAGAATTCCTCTGATCACGCCAATGAGGAGTGGGAGACGGCTTCAGAAAGCAGCGACTTCAGCGAGAGGCGGGAGAGGCATGGCGGCGGGGGCACCTCGGAAAATGAGGCTCCGTTGGATGGCGGTCTGGCCAGCAGCAGCGGAGGAGAAAAGAGAGAGCAAGCCAAAAGGAGTTTCTCCAGCCAGCGCCCCGCCGTCGATCGGCAAAGCAGGAAGGCAGATCCGTCCGGATTTGGAGAGAAAGCCACACGAGCGGGTTGTAATGGACCTCCGTCCCGTTACTACGAGAATCAACAGAGTGGAGCCCAAGGGAAAAATAGAAGGTAACATGGGCAGAGGGTTTCCCTTTTTGGCAAATTCCTTCTGCAGTTCCTTTCGCCTGACCTAGTGTGAGAAAGAGTAGCCGGCAACAAGGTTTGCTGTTATCAGGATAAGCCTGATTGTGGTTCAAAAATACCACAATCTTCGAGGAGGCTCTTTTTGTGTACCCCTTGTTAACCACTGAGAGAAGGGAGCCTGTTGATTTTTCCATTAAACCAGTCCGCTTTTGCTGCCTTCTTTAGGACTCCAGAAGAGACCGGTGGTCTCGACTCGGGCAGCCTCGGGAGCAGCCACTCAGTTTATGGCTCCCACGTCAACCTGAACAGCACCGAAGGGCTGGGGAAAAAACAAGAGAGAGAGTCCAAATCCACTGCCCAGCAAGGAAGTGAGAAAGGAGAAGTCATCTCGCCGTTTGAGCTCAGCTACGGAAGTAAGTCCCTCTGAGCAATGGTCAGATTTTTTAAAATTTGTATTGGAAATGCTAGCTTCTCATAACCAGCACACAATCAGAAATATACATTGCCATTCAGATGGGTAGAAGGGACTTTCGTACACTGTTATATGATCCAGGGCTGTTTTGAAGACTGGTCTGCTTTAGATATAGTTGTATGACTCTATTAAGTCATGAGGCTAACGCATATGCATGTTCTTTGGCTCCATTCTCCTCTCATGTCTCATCCTATTGTGTCTCTTTTATGGCTTATTAAACCAGTTACTTAGTACATCAAAATGAGGTAACTGGAATGATCATTGCATGCGCTGGATGTTAGATGCTCCCTTGCCTTCTATCTGAACCGCACAAGGGACTTTTAGGAAAACCCAGGAACTCCTGGTTTCCTACGTTGGCCGACGGAAGGGTCATCCCATTTCCTCACAATGTCTCTCAAAATGGTTGGTAGAGACAATTACCTTATCATACGAACTAGCAAAGCATAACACACATACACACACACGAAGGTTTGTACGCACACTCTACAAGGGCTTTTGCTACCTCCGCTGCATTTGCTTGGGGAATTGCCCTCTGACATCTGTCAAGCTGCAACCAGGTCCCAGCCATCAACCTTCATAAGACACTATAAGCTAGGTGTGAGGCAATCGCAGCAGGCCACATTTGGCAGAAGAATGCTTTCCATGGTCCTGTAATGACATCCCACCATCCAGCTTGCTATTCACCCATTAGTGTGTACAGTATGCACGGGGACCACGAAGAAGGAGGACAGGTTGATTACCTGTAATAGTAGTTCTTCGAGTGATCAATCTTTACTACGGTCCAAGACCAGCATAGTACAGCAGAGGGAACAGAAGCTAAAATGAGGGTACTTTAAAGATATCAAGAGACAGAGGTTAAAACGAGGGTGCTTAAAAAGGAGCGTTTCTGCTCTGGGTTAGGGAGAAGTAAAATTAGTACATAAGATCAATAATGTCACAGCTATTACTAAGCCTATACTGTAGCGCTAGTACAGTAGAATCCCACATAACGAAAAAACTTCCACAGAGCCCTTCGCTATGTGGTTTTTTTCGTTATGTGTTTCCCTATGGGAGATGCCCCGCGTAACCAAAAAAAAGTTTGTTAAGCGGGTACACCCTGGTTACCAAAAACCCCACATAACAAAAAAAATCGTTATGGGGGTATCGCCATTGCATAACGAATGCTTCGTTGTGCACATTTTTTGCTATATGATGCGTTCGTTATGCGAGGTAGTTTATTTAGCAGGAGGACCTGCCAGGATTGTTCTTCTGATCTTACATGCAGAACCTGGCAGTATTGTGCATGAAGGTGGGCCTTTCATCCAGTAGTAGCCAGTGGGTGCATGAGCTGTTTGACCGGCCAGGATACTTGCAGAGTAGTGGAAATATGAACTTGTTCCGGATGTCTCTATAAAAAGGGCAGCTGCAGAGAACGTATTCTGTGGTTTCAGTTTCTTCGAGTGGTCTCCTGTGAATTCACACGTCCCGCCCTGTGTCATTGTATAGCTCTCCAGAGTGTTACTGGGAAATAGGGCAAGATCTCGGATGCAAGGCGTGAAGGGAAGAATTTTTCAAACTCTAAAGAGCTCTAGAAGATTCCAACTCCTCCACGCATGCGCGAGGTTAACCCATGAGTGTGAATTTACAGGAGACCACTCAAAGAACTACAATTTCAGGTAAGCAACATGTTTTTTTATGTTGTAGCTCTTGAAATCCCCAATCATTGGCCAGGCGAATTAGACTTAAGGAGATCTGTAGTGTAGAAAGGCTGTTGCGTTTCTTTTGACTGCCTAATCTGTGCTAGGTAGGCATTTCAGAATGATTTTTTTTTTAATTTACAAAATCTATCTTTGCCATCTTTTCAACCTATTAAAAAGCTTTCCCAAACGGACTGTTTTCTTTCCCTTTTTTTGATGAGGCCCAAATGCCAACGGAAGTTAATTAAATAGGAAGGAAGCTGATCTATTTTTCCTCCCAAACCTGTTGCTCAGATAGCATAATGGATAGCCGGCTTTCAGGCTCTGCAGAGGAGAACGAAGTGGGCCCCATGGGGAACGAAGGCTTCATTGAGGTGTTGACCAAGAAGCAGCGGCGGTTGTTGGAAGAGGAGCGGCGGAAGAAGGAGCAAGCTGCTCAGGTCAGGAGCTGGCGAGAGGAATGTCGTCTCTGGTCTTGGCAAAGGTTCCTCCCCCAAATGTATTTTCTTAAGGGCCATGTTCAGTTTGGATTCCTGCCTTGAATTGGTGGTGCTGGAGGGGGGTGGGGGTTGGACTCGATGCCCTAAAAGGCTCCTTCTAACTCTGTGATTTTTTGGGGTAGTAGGCACTACTCCATTCTGAAATGGATGAGTTCATTGGATTGGGGCTACCTTCTTTTCCTCTCTCCAGCTTGCTTTACAAAGCAAGGAAACAAAGCTGTATGGTCCTTATACAATTTAATTTAATTTTCAATTTAATCTTCATGCTTATATGCGGCCCACTCAGGGGGACCCGACTCAGGGCGGCTCACACAGCAAGCATATACAGAATGCACAATGAAACAATATACAAAATTCAAAATACACAGTGATACAATTTACAAATTAAGTTACCGAAACAACAACAAACAAAGAGGCAATGTCCTTCTCCGGGTGGGTGAAGCCCGGAGCTAGGCGACGGGAGCATCCTCCACCGCCCAAGTGCCGCAGGTTCCAAGCTGGCGGCCTTTTGTCCTTAGAATTTTAGAATTTTGAAGTTTTTAAATTTTTAAATTGTACTGTATGGTACTGTCTTAATTGGTGTTTCTGTAGCTGTTTTAAATTAAGGGGTATGCCTTATTCAAGTTGATATATAGCAACCGAGAAATTTCGTTGTTCCCGCAAGGGGACAATGACAATAAAGATCTATCTTTATCTATCTATCTATCTCCAGGCGGGTGGGGCCTGGAGCTAGGTGGGCGGGAGCGCCCAAGTGGCCGCAGCTGGTCCGGTCCATCTCCTCCGGCGATGATGGGACCCAGAGGCAAGCGGGCAGGAGTGTCCTCCAGTCCCAAGCTGGCGGCTTTTGTCCTCCGGGCGGGTGGAGCCTGGAGCTAGGTGGGCGGGAGCGCCCAAGTGGCCACAGCTGGCCCGGTCCATCTCCTCCGGCGGTAACGGGGTTGCACCATTAAAAATAAATTGCTATCTTTCAGCCTATACTCTCCTATACTGGCTGTGCACCAATGTATTGTGGTTAGTACAAAAAATGAATCTCCAGAAGTCATAGTAGATGTCCATGCCAGGTGTGTGTTAAAACCGAGTTCCAAAAAACAGGGTGCAAGCACAGGAGCCAGCCGTGTCAGTTACCAAGAGAGCTCCCAAGAAGAGGCAGTTCCCTTCAGGGGGCCTGCAAGATTTGGAAGGCTCATGTTTTTCCCCTTTGTTCACAGAGTCCCGCCAAGGGCCGAGTCCTTCAGTCCCGTATCCCACCTCGCTTTGCCAAGAAACAGAGCAACCTGTCCCTTGAGCAAGGAGATGTTTCAGTGACTGGAAACAGCCTGGGTACAGAGATCTGGGAGACCAATAGCCCAGGTAAGCTAAGATTCACCACAGACATCACTACCTCTCAACCGTGGGCACTTCCAAGACTCAAACCACAGCTGGGAAACGTGGTTTTCTTCCTGCCACGCTGCCAGACAGACTAGCTGTGGACCAAGCTGCGGTCCAAGATACCAGCGTTGCAGAGTGGTAGCTGTAATACTTCCATCTCATTTTAACTAGTCTTCTGCTCTGCGGTAAGCTGAGCTGCTATTTTAATTTTCTGCAATGCTAAATCCTGTAGTTTCTTCTTCGTGGTCCCTGTGAATGCACACTAATGGGTTAATTTTGCATGTGTGCAAAACAGTCGGAATTTTCTAGAGCTCTTTAGAGTTTGAAAACTCTTCCCTTCATGCGTAAAATTAACCCATTAGTGTGAATTCAACAGGAGACTACTCGGAAGAACTACAGTTCTAGGTAAGCAACCTGTCCATTTCAACCATGAGCCTTAAACAGGATTGAGTCTGGAAAATTGATACAGTGGTACCTCATACAACGATTTTAATCCGTTCCACAGGGCTCGTTGTTGTACAAAACAATTGCTATACGATGTATAGCGATTTTCCCTATGGGATGCATCGCACAACGTTTGGGTTTTTTTTTTTTTTGCTAAGTGGTTTTTCCCATTGAAAAATTATCGTACGGATTTTTTCCATAGGGAAAATTGTTATGCGGGACGCCATTTCCCCCAAAAACCTAATTGCTATGCGATTTCGTTGCTATACGGGACAATTGTTGTATGAGGTTCCACTGTACTATGAAACAGGATCTGGCAAAAACTGTCTTAACATTCCCATTCCTTAGCTATCCCAAAAGCCTTCTTGAAACATTACACTATCTATGGATTGGCTAAAAGAAAGAGGTTTGAATTTATTCTTGCTTCCCAACTTGTGTGTTATAAAAAAGCTGACAAATATTGCATGAGTATTCTCCTCGAGGATGGTTGTTTCTTTGAGATGTCTAAAACGTCCCGGTTTTGTTTTCACAACAGCACTCTCTGTTCAGCCGCCAGGAACGGATTCTTGGAGCAAACCAGTCAACACTTTTACGAGCAACGAATCGAGCTCCACTGAAGTAAGTGGCAACTCATTTGTCATCTAGTAAATTTTCTTACTGGATGGACAGTCCAGTGGTTAGTTTGCTGACACTATAGATCAGGGATTCTCAACCTGCAGCCCATGGGCCGGATGTGGCCTGTGGCACCATTTCATGTCCCCCCCCCCGCCTCCACCACACCAGCAAGTGCCATGTGGCGAAGGAAGGGCAAAATGGCCGTCCGGCCCTCAAAGCTATCTGAGGGAGCGCGACCCGGTCCCCCGGCTTTAAAAGTTTGCGAACTCTTGCTATAGATATTATATTTCAGAATTTTATCTCTTTTTTTAATTTTAATTTAATTTAATTTAATTGTCACATTTATATACCGCTCACTCGGCCAAAGCCAACTCAGGGCGGTTCACAATAAAAATTAATTTAGTGACTTCAATTCTTTTGTTACCCTCTTCTAGGCTAGACCAATTTAATCATATTGAGTCAACGGGAATTTTGTTGTTGTTATTTAGTTAAACTGGCAATTACCTGTGGATTGATTTTACAGGAATACAAACCAAAATGTTCAGTAAAACACCAGGACATAAAATAATTACGTGTGATAATGGACACGCTTCTTCCCTTCAAAAATTAGGCCTGGTTCAATTTCAGATACAGTAAAACCCCAACTTGCAAATGCAAACTCCCATCCTTGCAGCTGATGTTCCTCTAAATAAAATGTATGTACAGGAAAACCCCGACTTACATATGCCTCAAGTTACATAAAATTTGACTTACATAATGCTTTTGTGCTAAAACCATGTCCCAATTTACATGATTTCCTATGGGTTTGCTTCGAGTTACATAAAAATTAATTTCCCTATGGGTCTGCTTCAATTTACAAAAAAATCAATTTAAGCAAAAGCCTTACGAACGGACTTTTTTTTCGTAAGTAGGGGTTTTACTGTATAGCTAAACCAACTTAGAACACTAAAATATTTCTAAATGTTATGCCTTGAGGTGAAATTCGTGCATTTGCTCCTTAATAAGAATACAGTGGTACCTCATACAACAATTTTAATCCATTCCACGGGGTTCATTGTTGTACGAAACAATTACTATATGATACATGCATCGTATAGTGATTTTCCTATGGGATGCATCGTACAATGATTATTATTTTTTTGCTAAGTGGTTTTTCCCATTGAAAAATTGCTGTAGGGTTTTTTCCACAGGGAAAATTGTTATGTGGGATGCCATTTCCCCCAAAACTTAATTGTTATGCGGTTTCGTTGCTATACGGGGCGATTGTTGTACGAGGTTCCACTGTAGTTGCAAAATATTCAATGTCCGCAATATGAGTTAATTAGTCGCGCTCACAGTCATGATGGGTTGCCTGCTGGCTTTTGACAGGTTAAACCTGGGCATTTGATTTCCAGCACTAGTGGCTGATCTCTCCTTTTTGCTGTGTTGGGCTGGCAGGGATTTAAAGGCAGCCAGGGAGACAGCGGCATTGACTTGAGTGCGGAATCACGCGAATCCTCTGCCACTTCTTCTCAGCGCAGTTCCCCGTACGGCGCACTAAAGCCCGAAGAGATGAGCGGAGGTGGTCTTGCCGATCCCAAATCTGACTGCCAGAAAGAAGCGGCAGCGAAACAGCCAGATAAAAAGGTAACTTGTTTCTGTTGAGATTGGCACCCAAGAGCTTGAGAGCTTGCAGTTGGACCCAGGGAGGGCTGGTTTTACCATTTTGGAGCTCAGTTTAGATAGGGCCAAGCCAGTTGACACCCTACCAAAGGCTTCCTTGCCTTTTATTTATGCTGTGGGCAAGCTGGGACAGGAAGGCTTACATACAGGTGAAACTCAGAAAATTAGAATATTGTGCAAATGTTCATTCAGTTCAGTAATGCAACTTAAAAGGTGAAACATATATGAGATAGACTCATTACATGCAAAGCGAGATATTACTTTGTTATATTGATGCTTATGGGTTACATCTTATGAAAACCCCAACCCCCCAATCTCATGTACCCCATAATCATCACATTATCTCATGTACGCTGTACGCCATGATCACAATTATAATGAATTAAGGCATGACACCTCTCGCTTTGCATGTAGTGAGTTTATCTCATATATTTGTTTCACCTTTTAAGTGAAATGAATGGACATTTGCACGATATTCTGATTTTCCGAGTTTCACCTGTGCAGCATTCATGGCTGATATGATAAAGGAGAAAAGGAGACGCAAGGGGAATAGGATAGTACTCTTCAAGTACCTGAAAGATAATCATAAAGAGGAAGGGAAGGATCTGTTACCGATCATCCCAAAGTGCAGGACACATAATAACGGGCTCAAATTACAGAAAGCCAGATATTGGCTGAATATCAGAACATAAGAACAGCCTTGCTGGAACAGGCCACAGCAGCCCATCCAGTCCGGCATTCTGTCTCACATAGTGGCTCACCAATTGCTTCAGGGTATTATTCCCAAGCAGATGCCTTTACCTGCTTAGGATTCCCTGGAAATGGCATTGAGAGATATCCTGCCTATCTCTCCAACCCGGAGGTTGTCCTTAGGTCCATAATTATAGCCATTGATACCCTTGTCCTCCATGAACTTTAATCCTTTCTTAAAGCTGTCAAGACTGACAGCTGTCACCACTTCTTCTGGCAGGGAGTTCCATAGGACAAACCTAATGGTTAGAGCAGTACAACAGTGGAACCGTCTGCCTCCAGAGGTGGTGAGTGCTTCAACATGGGAAGCATGCAAGAGCGAATTGGACCACCCTCTGCTCTGACTGGGATTCCTGCCTCGAGCCGCAGGTCGGACTCGATGGCCTCAAAAGGCCTGTATGATATTCTCTTCTCTGTTTTCCTGTTAAGGATTCGGAGCAAGGACTGAGCCAGAGCCAGGACCATAAACCGGGACCTATTGGCAACGAGCGCTCCTTGAAAAATCGGAAAGGCTCGGAGGGAGCCGAACGCCTCGAAGGCAGCCTGCCCCCAGTCAATGGGGTGGAGATTCACGTGGACTCAGTTCTTCCTGTACCACCCATTGAATTTGGAGTGAATCCTAAAGTAAGCATCAATACATTTGCTTCTTGTCATCTTGTCTTTTTCTCCCCTGAGGTTACAGCAGTGCATAGGAGGCTGGTTGAACCCCAGGGTAATTGAGAGAGAAGGGTTTATCCCATTTCAATAAGAGAAATGAAAAGTGGACATAAAAGTTGACAGCAGAAGAAGTGATCCTCTCTGTATTTCCCTGATGATTCTGGTTCTTCGAGTTGTCTGTGAAATCTCACTAATGGGTTCTGCGCTTGCACGGGACTCCGATCCCATTAGAACCCATTAGTGAGAATTCACAGACGTACACTCGAAGAACCACCGCTTTTTAAGTGTCAGGCTAGCTCTCTGTGCAGTTCTAGTTTTTTCTTTTCTTTCATCCTTTTTTCATGGCCACCTTAGACTGCAAAGACATGTTGAACACTAGTTTAAATAGTAAAAATACCTCTTTGCAGGACTCAGATTTCAGCCTTCCACCTGGCTCAGCCTCAGGTTCAGCAGCTAACCCAGTTACGAAACTGCAGGATGCTTTGGCCAGCAATGTAAGTAAAACAGTTTGTTCTCCACCCCCACCCACAATGGTATCTTAATAGTGGATGAGCTGAGGTTTCTATTTCTGAATGGGTCTGACCTTATAACACCCCAGGACTCTGATGGCGAACCTTGGCACTCCAGATGTTCTTGGACTTCAGTTCCCAGAAGCCTAAGCCCCTGTGAATCCACACACACGTAGAGGTTTATTGCAATTCATGCGGCCCGCGCCACCCTCGTCGCTCCTGGAATCGGAAGTAAAACGCGCCCGTACGGGTTAACCCTTCCTCTGTACAGGTGCGTTTTACTTCCGCTTCCAGGAGCAAAGAGGGCGGCGCAGGCCAGATGAATCGCAGTAAACCCATTTGTGTGGATTCATGGGGGCTTTTGGCACTTGGAAGTCCAAGAACATCTGGAGTGCCAAGGTTCGCCATCATGGCCCCAGGCGATCTTGTGGCCACTTCTTGAGGTAGACAAAAGGGGGAAATGCTGGCACTCTCCATGAAGGTTATTTATTTGCCACATTTATACCCCGCCTTCCTCATCCCTAGATGACCCAAGGCGGCCTACAGCAAAATTTAAGACACACACAATCTTAAAAACATCTAGTTATGAAATGAAGTCCCTGCTTTGTTTATGCAGCGTATCTTTCTGGCTTTTGTGGAGGCGGCCACAATTCTCAAATGTCACCTGAGAACTTAGAATGACATTTGCAAAATGCTTGTAGCAGGGATACTTGTCCAAGTGGAACCACACACTTCCCTTGGACTTCATAGGTCATTGAGCTTTCAAAATGCATGGAAAGAAGCCTTTCCTAGCTTCTAAGTTCCCTTCCCTTTGTGACAGGTTGGAAAAGGGCATGCCCAAATCAGTGGCTTACCTGAAATAGATTTGCCTTGATGTATCCCTGTATTGGGAGTGACTTCCGTGCTCCTGTCATACCCGAGACAGAAATCCTTTCCCTCCCAGAAAAATGATTAACCGGGGTTCCCATTAAGCGGGTATACCCCGGTTACCAAAAAAACCCCGCATAACGAAACAAATTTTTGTTATGCGGGGTATCGCCATTGCCCAACGAATGCTTTGTTACGCGCATTTTTCGCTATGCGATGCGTTGGTTATGCGAGGTACCACTGTACTTTGTGGTCCTTTAAATTTCAAATAATCCTTTCTTTTTATTTTACCTCTTTAGAAATCTCTGCTTGCAGATTTAATTAGCATTTTGTTTTCTCTGTCTTCATGCCAGTTGTGTTTCTGTCATTTCATTGGAGTCGTTTCACGTAAACTGTCCAGTTTGCTTATATAGGGTACGATAAGAGTTCCTGAATTGAAGCAAAACCTATATACTGTACGTGTCTCTCCACAGGCTGGGCTCTCACAGACTCTCCCTGTTCTCCGAAGAGACCATCACCTCCCGCGATGCATCGGCTTGAATCCTATGTCTTACCCTACAGCAGACCTCACCCTTAAAGTAGGAACAACTGTTTATTTCATGGGCAGAGCCAGGTTGAGGGCAAACATGAGCAGATGTTTTGTCAGCCACCTGGAGAAATAGCCAGATTGGATATTCATTCATTCATTTATTGCATACATGCAGCTGTTGATAACTTTAAATTGTTCTTGCTCAGAGACTAGGCTTGAGGTAGCTGTCATCAACTGTTTTTGCACAAAAGCTCTGCACCGGGCCAGCTGGATTGAGTGGCAAGTGTTCAAGAACCAGGGAATAAATGAAGCAGAATACAGTGGAACTCCGGATAGCGACAAAATTTGGTTCCACAAGTCGTGCTGTTATCTGGATTTTGACGCTATGCGGTCCCTATGGGAGATGCTCCTCATAAGGACGAGAAAGAAAAACCCCGCCAAAAAACGTCGTTATCTGGAGCATCGATACCAAATGCCCCACATAAGGACGTGTTTTTTTTGGCGTTTTTTCCGTCCTTATGCGGAGCATTGCGTGGTGCATAACGAACGCGTCGTTATGCGGATTTGTCCTTATCCGGTGCTGTCGTTATCCACTGAATCAGAAAGCAGGAGTGGTAAGATGAGGAGTGAGTAAGTAACCCTAGGCAAGCAGAAAGGGGCAAAACCAGCAGGTAGACAGGCAGGTAGGTGGCTGGAGTATTCTCTCCCGCCCAGCTAACTTACCAGGAACAGTTTCCAAGAGGAAGGGGAGAGTTGGCCTTGACAGGGAAATGAGCAGAGAGGTTGTAAGACCACTCCGGACTATAGTTAGTTACCTCAGAGTGGGCAAGGCAAGAAAGGCCTCAGACCATTCCTGTGAAGGCCAGAATTGGATAACAACTGACCGGAGGGGGTGATGGAATACTATTAAAACGAGGCGCCCTGATGCCACATGTTGTTGTTTTTTACTTCTCAACTTTCTTTTCTTTTCTCACTTGGGGAACGGCCCCGTGTGCACCAAGCCTGATGTATGCATGTCGTGGTGGGAGGCTGGGCGAAATTCCCTGCTGGTCTTTAATTTTAATTTAATTTAATTGTTAGATTTATATACTGCCCACTCGGCCAAGGCCGACTCAGGACGGTTCACAATCACAATTAAAAACATGTTAAAATCAATTAAAACTACTCACCCCCTAAAAAAGGGGTGCAGGACCCAAAGGCACCATGGGGGAATAAATTCTCTTCTATATCAGCCACCCAATGGAGGTTACCCTTCCACCTGCACCCCACACTTGGCCCGCCAGCCAGGTTTTAAGTTCTTTCCTGAAAGGCAGCAATTCCGTCCGGAGACGTAGCTCTGTTGGCAGGAGGTTCCAGAGGGCCGGTGCAGACACGGAGATGGCTCTCCTCCTTGTGCCAGAGAGGCGAGCCCCCCTGGCTGATGGAACGATTAGGGAGCCCCTCCGGTCTGCTCTGGTCGGACGGACAGACGTTCTTAGGGCGATGCAGTCTCTAAGGTATCCTGGCGCACTACCATATAGGGCTTTAAAGGTCAAAACCAGCACCTCGAATTGCACCCGGAGACGAACTGGCAACCAGTGCAGCTCCTGAAGCAGTGGTGAGGTGCGGGCATAACGCCCACACCCCATCACCACCCGGGCTGCCACATTTTGGACCAGCTGTAGCCTCCGAATGGCCGTCAAGGGCAGCCCCATGTAGAGCGCATTGCAATAATCTAGTCTGGAGGTGACCAAGGTGTGAGTGACCATGAGCAAGGAGTCCCGGTCCAGGAGCGGGCGCAACTGGCGAATCGCCTGAAGTTGGGCGAAAGCCCTCCTGGCCACAGCCGCCACCTGTTCTAGCAGCAACCACGAATCCAGGAGGACCCCCAAGTTGCGCGCACTAAAACCTTTAGTTAGGTTTTATTGTTTTGGCACCATTTGCCGGGAAATCTCTATGTGTTTCGCGCTGCAAATGAAGCACTCAGACTATGGAAAGAACAGTGTTCGAGTTCTCTTTGAGCCAAAGGAACCAAAGCTTGAAGAGTGGGCAAACAGGCCACAGAAGAATGCTCCCGGCCCAGGTCTGAGGTTTTATAAGGAGCAAGGTTTTGTGTAATTGTGTTTTGTAGTTAGTTAAGTGTGCTGTAGTAGTCCGTGGGGGTGCTGTGGTCTATGGGGCTTCAAAGGGTCGGACTCGGCTGTGCGACTGAACAACAATTTAGTTAGGGAATTTGGGGCTGCCGTGGCTCAGTGGTTAAGACTCTGAGCTTGATGACTGGTAGGTCAGCAGTTCAAGACCCGAGTGCTGCATGGCGGAGTGAGCTCCTGCTGTCTGTGCCAGCTCCTGCTAACCTAGCAGTTCGAAAGCAAGAAATTGCAAGCAGATAACTAGGTACCACTTGGGCAGAGCTGAGTTGGATAGGACTGGCTTTTGAACAAGGGAAACCTTTACCTATGTGAGAACCAGAATAAACCAGAGTTTCAGACAGCAGGAACAAGGTTTTATGTAATATTTTTGTGTGTGTGATTCGTAGTTCGTTAGGGATGTGTTGCATTTATATTCCCCCTTCCCTTGGCATTGTCAGGGACTTCATTCTCCCTGGGTGTCATGGCTGAGGTAGTGGATTCTGAACCTAAGTCGTAGCCTCATACCCTCCCTACACTGCTTAATGACTAGTTAGGTGGTTCTCCCTCCCCTTCTGTTTTCAATAAAGAAAAGACTTGTGTGTGTGTGTGTGTGTGTGTGTGTGTGTGTGTGTGTGTGTGTGTGTGTGTGTGTGTGTGTGTGTGTGTGTGTGTGTGTGTGTGTGTGTGTGTGTGTGTGTGTGTGTGTGTGTGTGTGTGTGTGTGTGTGTGTTGATGACTGGAAGGTATTTCTCAGAGCCCTTGCATTCTGACAAAACTTTGAAACTTTCTTTCTTTTGAAATACATTACCCGGCCCCCTCACAAGCTGCAATCTCTCCCTCCCTGGTCTTGCAGATGGAGTCAGCCCGTAAAGCTTGGGAAAACTCCCCCAGTCTCCCAGAACAGAGCTCTCCCGGGGGCGCTGGCTCCGGCATCCAGCCTCCTTCCAGTATCGGAGCTTCCAACAGTGTCAGCTACAGCTCCTTTGGGGGCGTTTCCGTCCCACCGATGCCCGTGGCCTCCGTGGCACCATCTGCTTCAATTCCAGGTGTGTCAGCTGTTTTCTTGCCCGGAGAGTGAGTGTGTGAGTGTGTGTGTGTGTTACAACTTGTGTTTTCCTCATCACAAATCGGAGGATTGGATGTACTCCATTGGGAAACAAAACAGTGCTCTACCTGCACATGTGAAGATGTGTGTGCTTTTTCTGGGAACAGTATTAAAGTTTGACTCCCGGTCCACTCGCTGCCCTGCGCAATCCCCTTTCTGGCTTTCCAGATGAGTAGTTTATTTTCGTACGTTCAGCTCCTAGTCTTTAAAGACCAATCTTGAGAGCTAGGAACTTGCTTTTTTCCCTTAAGGGATGTCGTGACAATGCCCAAACAAACAATTGTGCCGTGTATTTTTCACTTCCACTGAATGCCCAGTGCAGTTCTTTACCAGTTGGCCTGCTGTGCATGATGGTGAGATTGGGCACCTCCAGTTATGATAAATTCACATTTGTGACAAAGCGTCTCAGATCACTCACCTTAAAATGCAAAATTTTTTGATGGCTCTAAGAAATTGTTTCCTGATTTGCTTCCTAGTCTCTGTGATGTTCTCAATGGATCCTACTGAATCCTTTGCTGCACTGGCAGTCCAAGGGTGTTTGAAGAGATTCTATGGCTGAGAGACATGCCTGTTCCTTCCCACTGGGTCCACCGTTTCTTCTGCAGTGTAAATTGCTCGGGCAACTTTCCTCCCATCTGGTGCCTTCCTGGGTATACAAGTCAAAAAGGGCCAAACGTTGCAAGTAGAACAAAGGAGAATCCCGTTTGAGACAATAATGTGGAAATGTTCAAAATGTTTCAAAAATGTTTGGTCATTTATTGTGCAAGTAGATTCGAAGCCCTTCCGGTATTTACTTATGGCTTTTCATAGCTTCGTCAGGAATCTAAATGCATACACAAAAACAATATATCACTATACTGTTGCAAAATAATATATACAATATTTGCATGCAAAATGAGAAAAATTGGATGTAGATAAATTACCTGCTCGCTAGAAGAATATCACTTATTAATTCATAAGAGAAGAATTTCTTTTGCGTCTTGAACCTCAATAGTAACTTCTTCCAGTGTTCTCCAGACGTCAAAGAAGCCCCAAAAACCCTATCGTATTTAAAGGTACAATAATGTATAACAGCTGAACAATATTAAAGTACACACAGTCCATCTTAAAGAAAGCAGGACAAATCTAAATCAACGTTGAGTCCATGAGGCTGAATAGAATTAAAACAATGTATGTAATATGCCTCCCTGCAGAGCAAATGTTGTTCGATATTTACACGTTCGTAACGGGACGATCTGATAGTTTCTAGAACTGCAAATTTAAAATCCTTATCACTGTGCTGGCGTTCTATGAAATGATTGACCATTGGCGCTGATGTGTCACCTGCTCTAACTTTGGACCGATGTTCCCCCACCCTAACCTTTATTTCACGAGTGGTGCACTCCACGTAACAGAGACCGCATTTACAAACAATAATATAAATACAGTTTTTTGTTTTACATGTAGTCAGTTCTCTGAGCTTGACTCTGAAATTGTTACCTGGTATTAGAATTTCCTTGGTTTCCCAAACTAATGCGCAATGCACACAGTGACCGCACCGAAAATGACCTACAGCTATCAGAGTGGGGAGAGGAGAACCATCACCCAGGTCCGATCTCGTGACAATCTGGCGAATAGAACGTGTCTTTCTAAAACCTATAAGAGGTGATTTTTCACATCCAGGGATGTATTTTATAATGTGCCAATGTCTGTAAATAATCGCTTTGATCTTAGTTGCCAATGGGGAGAACTCAAACGAGCATGCCAATCTTTGCATGTCCCTCTTTTGCCTACCATTTAATAATTGCTGTCTGGAAACCTTGCAAGCCCTGTTGTAACAGTTACAAACTACTTGTACAGGGTATCCCTTTTGCTTTAAGAAAAATTGAATAGAGTGAGACGTGCTCCCCACTCCGATAGGGGTGCACAAGACGCAAAAGAAAGTCTTCTCTTATGAATTAATAATTGATATTCTTCTAGCAAGCAGGTAATTATCTACATCCAATTTTTCTGATTTTGTATGCAACTCTCTGATCTCATTGTAAATATTGTATATATTATTTTGCAACAGTATAGTGATATATTGTTTTTGTGTATGCATTTAGATTCCCGACGAAGCTATGAAAAGCCATAAGTAAATACCGGAAGGGCTTCGAATCTACTTGCACAATAAATGACCAAACATTTTTGAAACATTTTGAACATTTCAACATTATTGCCTTCCTGGGTATGCCAGGAAGGCTGAGTTTGGCCAATATATGTAGAATTCGGTTTTACTTGATGTGGAATTCAGATGGTTTGGATAATGCTTTGGTTTTCATTTTGTTAGTGCTATTGGGGGGGGGCGGGGAGCACAAATCAACTTGCCAATACCACAGGGTCATATCCTTAGAAGGAGACCACCTAGACCAAGGGTGCCCAAACTACGGCCTAGGGGTCAGATCCGGCCCCCAACACCAATTCATCCGGCCTGCGAAGCCCTTGTTGCTCCCAGAAGCAGAAGTAAAACATGCCCGTATGGAGGAAGGGAGGCAGGAGTGACACACACACGCACCACCATATGGGTGCGTTTTCTGCTTCTGGAAGTGACAAGGGCTTCACGGGCTGGATGAATTGGCGTTAGGGGCTGGATCTGGGCTATCGTGGCCAGCCCCCTGAACCACGTGACCGGCCCGTGGCTCAAAAGGTTTGGGCACCACTGACCTAAACTGAGCTGTCATCTTGCTCATCACTCCCACACTTCTGATGAAATCAGGAATTCTAGCATGTCTTTTAAGGGTCTTCCAGTTTCTAGTGGCTGAACAGTGGCGTAGATGATTTGAGATCCATCAGAGGTTGCAGGACTCCAGTTCCCATCAGTTCCTGCGAATTGAGCCATTAGTTAGGGGTGGCAGCTGTTGCTTTTAGAGTGGTGAAGACCCCCCCCCATTCCCTTTTAGTTCAGTGAACTTCAGATAGTGTCAAAACTGTTTGCATGCTCCCTGTCCAGGACCCGATTCCCCCCCACTCTCCCTTTTCTTTCCATTAACTCACCTCCCCCCCTTTTGTATTTAGGACCATTGTGGGAAGGAAGTACCGAAGTAGAATTCTGGAGCTCTGTATGGGGTCGAACCCCCATACCTATGATGGCTGGGTGGAAGGGAGATGGTGAGCAGATCCAGATTCTCCATACCCACTTGCCCTCCCTTCTAGGTGTGAACCAGATTAATTTCTTCTCTCTCTTTCTCCCTCTCTCTTTCTCTCTTCCCCCAAACAATCTGATTGCAGGTAGCCACATCCCGCCCCTGTATTTAGATGGCCACGTGTTTGCCAGTCAGCCACGCCTCGTCCCCCAGACGATACCCCAGCAGCAGCAGAGCTACCAACAGGCAAGGAACCGTTTCTGCATTTTCTCCCTTTCTGTCCTCCCTGACCCCGACGCATTAGTAGTCTTTTTTTCAGAATTCAAAAAAGATTTTGATAGGCTAGAACACTGGGCTGGATCCAACAGAATGAAATTGAACATGGATCAGTGCAAAGCTTTACACCCAGGGAACAAAAAACCTGATGCACAGTTACAAGATAGGGGATACTTGGCTCAGTAATACTTCAAGTGAGAAGGATCTTGAAATTGTGGTAGATCACAGGATAAATAGGAGTCAACAGTACGACGTGCCTGGAAAAAAAAGGCCAAGGCTGTTTTAGGCTGCATTAACAGAAGTCTGTTCTGCAGTGGCTCAAGGGTACTGCAGTGGCTCAAGTCGCTAAGACGCTAAGACGCTGACAGGGAAGCGGAAGGTCAGCAGTTCGATTCCCGAGTACTGCAGGACGGAAATGAGCTCCCGTCTTCATCCTAGCTCCTGCCAACCTAGCAGTTCGAAAGCAAGAAATTGCAAGTAGATAAATAGGGACCACTTCGGTGGGAAGGTAACAGCGTTCCGTGCGCTCCGGTGTCTAGTCATGCCTGCCACATGACCACGGAAACGTCTGCAGAAGCAGACAGCGCTGGCTCTTCGGCTTAGAAACAGAGATGAGCACTGCACCCTAGAGTCGGATACAACTGGCTTTCGAGCAAGGGAAACCTTTACCTTTAACAGAAGTCTAGTCTCCAAAACCTATGACGTACTACTAGCCCCCCTCTATTCGGCACTAGTTAGACCAGTCCTGGGTCCAATTCTGGCCACCGCACTTTAAGAAAAATGCAAATAAATTAGAGCAGGTACAGAGAAGGAAAACAAAGATGATCAGAGACCTGGAAACTGAGTCCTAGGAAGAAAGGCTGGAGGAACTGGGTAGGTTTAGCTTTGAGAAAAGGAGACTGAGAGGGGAGATGATGATGATGATAATAGCACTCTTCAAATATCTGAAAGATAATTGTAAAGAGGAAGAGAAGGATCTGTTCTCCATAATTCCAGCATGCAGGAGGCATAATAACAGGTTCAAACTAAAGAAAGCCAGTAAAACAAATATATGAGATAGACTCACTACATGCCAAGCGAGAGATGTCATGCCTTAATTCATTGTTTGTTTGATTTATAGGCCGCCTTTCTCACCTCGGCGACCCAAGGCGGCTCACATCAATTAAAACTTTCCATATATTAAAAACCCGCTACCAAAACAATAAAACGATTAAAACCTATAAAACCCAAAGCCCCTTAATTAAAACCCCAACAGGGCTAAATGAGCCAACAAGGTTGGGATGTGCTGCCAGACGCACCCCATGCCTGTTGGAAGAGCCAGGTTTCTCTTTCTGAAGGGGTACAGCTCCGCCTGGTGGCAGGAGGTTCCAAAGGGCCGGGGTCAACACCAAGAAGGCTCTCCTCCTGGTCCCGGTAAGATATGCATCTATGACTGGCAGGACCACCCGTTAGAATTGTGATAATCATGGCGTACAGCGTACATGAGATTATGTGATAATTATGGGGTACATGAGATTGGGGGGGGGGGGTTTGGGTTTTCATAAACTGTAAACCCTAAGCACCAATATTATGACAAAGTAAGGCTTGAACTATCTCGCTTTGCATGTAATGAGTCTGTCTCATATTTGTTTCACCTTTTAAGTTGCGTTACTGGACTGAATGAACATTTGCACCATATTCTAATTTTCCGAGTTTCACCTGTTGGTTGGAGGAACCAACTTGGGGAAGGTTGATTGCAGCCCACTTTAATCAGTTCATTCAATGAGGTGAATTGTAATCCACAAAACTTTGAGCCAAATTAAATTTGTTAGTCTTCAAGTTATCAAAAGATTCCTTGTCAATTAAGCTGTCACAGATGGATATGGCAATTGTAATTGCTGAACCTCATTAGACCTTACCAGTTGCCTGTTTGGCAATACCGATCAACAACAACACCTCATACAAAGCACTTTATGTTACCAGTGCCAAGCACTGACACTTACAACAAAACATAAACAAAAGTTGGTCAACACAGAAATGAAATGTCTGAGGAAGACTGCTGGGATGACTTGAAGGGATAAACTCAGGAATGAGGTTATAAGGGAAATAATTGGAGTAGAACCAATATTAAAGTATATACCGTGACAACAAAGTGGTTTGCCCATTTGGAGAGAATGTCTTGGAGTTCCATACCTCACAAGGCCTAAGTGGAAAGAGGAGAAGGACAAAGACCACGAGGCAGACCCAGAAGAAGGTGGCAAGATAATACAGGTGAAACTCGGAAAATTCGAATATCGTGCAAATGTTCATTCAGTTCAGTAATGCAACTTAAAAGGTGAAACAAATATATGAGATAGACTCATTACATGCAAAGCGAGATAGTTGAAGACTGACTTTGTTATAATATTGATGCTTATGGCTTACAGTTTATGGAACACACACACACCCAATCTCATGTACCCCATAATCATCACATCATCTCATGTACACTGTACGCCATGATCATCATCTCATCTATTTGTTTCACCTTTTAAGTGAAATGAATAGACATTTGCACGAAATTCTAATTTTCCGAGTTTCACCTGCGTCAGAGAAATATTACAAGATCACCAAATAACACCAGTGGAGGCCGCTAGAACTGCCAGAACATGAAGCTTGCATCTCCCTCGACTTCCGATGTGGCAAAAGAGGAAGTAAATAAGGAATTCTCCAGTCTCTGCTTCATATGCACTTTCGTTATGCAACACCTGGAAAGACAGAATAGTTCTCCTGTTTTTGAAGGGAGTTGCTTGTTGTATCTATGAGTTACTGCTCTGGGCTGACTCCTAGAGATGGTATGGCTAAGATCAATGCAGAAACACAACCGTTATGAATGGACAAATTCTGTTTTTAAAACAACTCAACTTGAATTCATTTGTCCAGTAGAGTTGAGAAAGTGACCCCCAAATAATAATTTTAAAAAACTCTGCTTTATGCTCCTAACGTCTCTTTGGCCTTCCCTGACTTGATGGGTGTGGGGCATGGGAGTGGGATTTGACCTTCCAAGATCCAGGGGTCATAGTATGGAGCCTTCAGATATCAGGAAGGCCCTTCTGTCCACTTTGGAGAATGTTTCCTTGTTTAATTCAGGAACCAAATCCTAACTTAACTCTTAGATGGGCTCAGAAATGCAGCATTTCATTCTGAATGCTCTAATGTAGGGGTGCCCAAAACGTTTCAGGCCGTGGGCCGGTCCCGTGGTTCCTCCCACTGGAAGCGGAAGTCAAACGTGCCTTGCAATCTATTTTGCAACAGATGAGATAGATTTTTTCTTAGGCTGCCATTGTCTGCTTAAACCCGTGGTACTCAAACTACGGCCCGTGGGCCAGAACTGGCCCCTGATGCTAATTCACCTGGCCCACGCCACCCTTGCTGCTCCCGGAAACAAAACGGGCACATTTTACTTCTGTACGAAGGCGTTTTACTTCTGCTTCTGGGAGCAGCAAGGGCAGTGTGGGACAGATGAATTGGCCTCAGGGGCCGGATCTGGCCCACAGGCTGTAGTTTGGGCACCCCTGCTCTAATAGAAAGAAAGACAGCTTTTTAACTCTCACAACCTGTCTCATGTTGTTTTGTTTTTCTCCCCCTTTCTACAGGCTGCTGCTCAGCAAATCTCGCTATCCCTCCATACGTCTTTGCAAGCCCAGGCTCAAATGGGTCTGAGGGGCGGCCTCCCAGTTTCCCAGTCCCAGGAGATTTATAGCTCCATTCCACCTTTCAGGTAGGAGGACCAGTCCACCCCCAGATCCACTTCTTCAGCAGCAGAATAAATGTAGACGTCAAAACAGGGTGATTCCTGCCTCTTCTAGCGCCAACTAGTGTGGACTTCACAGTCTGGCAGATGTTGGGAATAAGCCTTTTTTGTAGCAGAAACAAAACGGAAATTATAAGCAATCAATAAGAGTATTGCAGGTGGTTTAGTGGTTAAGATGCTGAGCTTGACAACCGGATGGTCAGCAGTTTGAGACCCAAGTGGTGTGTGATGGAGTGAGCACCCGTTGTCTGCCCCAGCTCCTGTCAACGTAGCAGTTTGAAAGCAAGAAACTGCAAGTAGATAAATAGGTGCTGCTTTAGCTGGAAAGGTGACAATGTTCCATCTAGAAAATGCTTGCCACATGTCCACAGAAACATCTGCAGATATAGACAGCTCAGGGCATCCTCGAGCTCAGGCATCCTCGGGCTCAGGTGCAGGCAGAACTGGGCTGGGCATAGGGAGTTCCCCCTGATCCAGGTCCTCTTCGGAGGAGGGCTGGATCACAACATGGAGTGAGCTCCCATCTCTGTTCCAGCTCCTGACAACCTAACAGTTCGAGAGCAAGAAATTGCAAGCCACCTCAGTGGGAAAGATGCCTGCCACATGACCACAGAAATGTCTGCAGATGCAAACAGCGTTGACTGTTTGGTTGTAAACTGATGAACACAGTAACCTAGAGTCGGATACCACTGGCTTTCTAGCAAGGGAGGCCTTTTACCTTTAAGAGTCTCTGCAACGTCTCTGTTTGCTCTGAGGCTGTGGGAGGCTTAACTAGATCGCTCTCTTTTTGTCTTTTGCAGTTTTGTTAACCAAAGAACAAGTTTGTTTCAACTTTTGATTTTCAAAAGCATCCATTTGTCCATTTATTTTCCCAAATGGTGTGTGTGGAACAAAATGAATATTGAAATTAAACACCCATGGCTTACTTTGTGTGCTTGTTTCCCTTTCTCACCCACTTCTTCACATCAGGTCTCATGTCTACATGCATCCCAGCCTGTCCCAGCCCAACACCGTCGTCCTGCCTGGGGGCACTGCGCTGAAGCCACCCTACTCTGCCTTTCCTGGTATGCAGCCATTGGAGATGGTGAAGACGCAGTCTGGATCCCCTTACCAGCCGGTGAATGGAGGCCAGGCCCTGGTTTATGAAGGCCAGATCAACCAGGCGCCTGGTATGGGAGCCTCACAGATGATGGACTCACAACTCACCCAGGTCAGTAAGCTTGTGGTACCTTTAAAATCTTGTGCAGTTCCTGCCTTCTGCCATGCTGAAGGTGAGAATTGCATTAATAACTTTCAGCTTGTTGATTATATAAAATATCCTGTCAATTAGTCACGCTTTTGATGTGCTGAAGCAGTGAGTTCTGATTTAGGAAGGAGTTGGAAAGGTGTCCACTTACAATCTGTCTTCTATGCAAAAACCCTTCCTGGCAAGGCATTCATAGAATCATAGAAAAGCTGCTTTGGAAGGAAGGGGCCTTTCAGGCCATCGAGTCCAAACCCCTGTTCAAAGCGGAATCTGAAAAGCATATCTGAGAGATGGTGGTCCAATTCAATCCCCTTACAGGTGAAACTCGGAAAATTAGAGTATCGTGCAAATGTTCATTCAGTCCAGTAATGCAACTTAAAAGGTGAAACAGATATATGAGATAGACTCACTACATGCAAAGCGAGATAGTTCAAGCCTTACTTTGTTATAATATTGATGCTTAAGGCTTACAGTTTATGAAAATCCCAACCCCCCAATCTCATGTACCCCATAATCATCACATAATCTCATGTATGCTGTACGCCATGATCATCACAATTTTAACGGGTGGTCCTGTCAGCCAGAGATGCACATCTTACCGGGACCAGGAGGAGAGCCTTCTCGGTGTTGGCCCCGGGACCACCCGTTACAGCATACATGGCTATGGGGTACATGAGATTGGGGGGGTTGGGGTTTCCATAAACTGTAAGCCATAAGCATCAATATTATAACAAAGTAAGGCTTGAACTATCTCGCTTTGCATGTAGTGAGTCTATCTCATATATTTGTTTCACCTTTTAAGTGAAATGAATGAACATTTGCACGATATTCTAATTTTCCGAGTTTCACCCGTATATTTGCCCTCCAGTTGAACAAAAAGATGCATCATAACACACTTAATGGTTTTACCATAGATCTAAAGCTCTCAGAGTAAAACAGTATTAGACAATTAAAAACTTTAAAATAGAGTACATGGTGTACGCTGAAGCAAACGCACACACCTTGAGCCTGAAAGCGTTGGTGCATTTGATGCTGGTATGAGGTCATTGTTGGCACCCACTCATTTTTTGAAGGGTAGGTCTTTCTACAATTGGCTTTTATCAGTTGAGAACACAGACTTCTTTGCTTCTTATATACTATCTTCTTCCACTTGTGAGACACCGAGGAGGGCCTGCCCTAGTACCGAGTAAGGTAGACCAACAGCAGCTTGTTGCTGGAGGCAGTGTAGGAAGAGACACGGAGAACTCCTCCTGTATCTCTTCTTTCGTGTCCACTTCAGACTTTAAGCTGCCAAAACAAAGCCACCTTCTCGGCTTTGTCATTGGCCAAAGTAAATCCTCATTGGTTCATGTTTCCAGTAGTAATCAGAAGACCAGCAAATGAGCTGGATTCTGTATCTGTCCACACTCGTAGCGCATGTTGTCCACCAGCAGCCCCCTCTTGAGATCTTGCATTTAGGGACTCCAACCCTAAAGTCTATTCTGGGTCCTCCAAGTGACGTAGGGGAGGTTGAATTTCTCAGTCAAATCCTCCTTTAATGTTCCTTGTCCAGTGAGCTCCTTCCTCCAACTTCTAATTTGGTTTTGCTTTTGCGTACCCTCAAGAATATTTGTTCTTGCCATAAAGCTCTTCCTGGATCTGTGTTGGCAGACTTGAGGCTCATATCCGTTCAGAGGATGTCAAGGGTCCTTCTCTTGCTTAGTTTTCTCGGCGTCCGCTGCTACTTCTCTCCTTATCTTAGGCGATGCCAACAAAGAGGGTATCTTTTCTCAACTGGTGTAGGTTTGAGGCATCCTATCTCTATATGCATGGCTTCATTCACAGCGATGTCAACTTGTTTCGCGTGTGTGGATCCGCTCTATACTGGAGCAGCATACTCTGCTGCAGAGACACTCGGGAGCCAAAGCTGATGTGCACAGCATGGATGGCTGAGATCCCCAAGTATCATTTTTTGATTCCCATCCTTGGTTGTGGGACTGTGGTGGCTCAGTGGTTAAGAAGCTCGCCTTGTCAGCTGTAAGGTTGTCAAGTCAGCAGTTCAAGACCCAAACACTGCATGACAGAATGTGTGCTTGTCTCTGTCCCAGCTCCTGCCAACCCAGCAGTTTATTTATTATTTATTTATTTGTTCTATTTGTATAGCCGCCCCATGCAAGACATGCAACTCTGGGTGGCGTACATAAAATCCCCAACGTTTAAACTAAAGGTGAAACTCAGAAAATTAGAATATCGTGCAAATGTTCATTCAGTTCAGTAATGCAACTTAAAAGGTGACACAAATATATGAGATAGACTCGTTACATGCAAAGCGAGATAGTTCATGCCTTACTTTGTTATAATATTGATGCTTATGGCTTACATCTTATAAAAACCACAACCCCTCCATGTACCCCATAATCATCACATAATCTCATTACGCTGTACACTATGATCATCACAATTATAACGAATTAAGGCATGACATCTCTCGCTTTGCATGTAGTGAGTCTATCTCATATATTTGTTTCACCTTTTAAGTGAAATGAATGGACATTTGCACAATATTCTAATTTTCTGAGTTTCACCTGTATAGAAACCCTTAAAATTCCTAAAAGCACTGAAAAAAGCAAAAAATTGCAAGTAGATAAATAGGTACCACTTTAGCTGGAAAGATGACAGCATTCAATGCGCTCTGGCATCTAGTGATGCCTGCCACATGTCCATCTGCAAATATAGACAGCGCTGGCTCTTTGACTATAAAGGGAAACCCAGAGTTGGATGCAACTGGCTTTTGAGCAACGGCGACTTTTACCTTTGCAGGTTGCAAGAGATCTCTTGACTCCAAGAGTGTGACAGAATGCTTTACCTTACCAATGGAAGAATGAGATGGTGTAGGAATGGCAAGGAAATTGAGTAGACTGCTTTACCTTTGTCTGGTTTGGGGGCTTTCATAATTTGGCCCGGTAGCTTTCTGGTCGAATTGTGGGAATGGAAGTCCTTTAATACAGAAAGTCCAGTCCCAAGCATTGAGCCGAAGTCACTCCTGTAACTTGTCAAGTAACTCTCTGCTTATTAACACACAGCTAACTATGCCGATGCCTGGTTCGCAGCTTCCGATGCCCCGTTACAGTTCTGGTCAGCAGCCTCTGCTATTACCACAATCCATCCAGCTCCCACAGGGCCAAAACTTGTCTGTTGGAGCCCCCAGAAGAATCCTCTCACCTAGCTCACAACCATCTGTCCTTGCTACGAGCAGAGAGGTAAGAACGATAAGTGTGTGTGTGTGTGTGTGTGTTTGTGTTTGTGTTTATGTGTCCGAGTGTGCATACCTGTCAGATGGCCATAGTATTCCATAGTCTTCCAACACAGGTAATTCGTTTACAGTTTGGTCTCCCCTAACATTGAGGCTAGGGGCTGCGTTGGCACTGGTGCATTTTACTTCTGCTTCCGGGAGCAACAAGGACATTGTGGGCCTGATGGATTGGTGTCGTAGGCTGGATCCGGCCCCCTGGACCATAATGATCAGCCCCCTCAACCACATGACTGGCCCACAGCCCAAAAAGTTTGGGCACTCCTGATTTAGCATGATTTGTAGAAATGTTTGAAGCATACCTGTCAAGTTTTGGATTTGAAAATAAGGGAAATTTCCTGGTCAAAATGGGATACTTGACAGCTATGTTTATCCTGTGCAGCCCTCCAGTGGCGGCATTAGGGCGCAGTCTGGGAGGACACCGGGAAAGGGTAAAATACGGGAGTTTCCCGGCCAATACGGGATACTTGACAGCTATGGTTTGAAGATAGCTCATCTCTTTGTATAACAGTATCTGGAAAAACTAAAGCTTGCCAGTTCAGACATCATGCTGAATCTTAACAAGCGTAAAACCACTGGACACTGAATTTTTAAAATTCTTGTGTGCTAAAAATCCAAAGCCATGGTTGGCCACCAGTGTGGACAACATAATCATGGCAGTTATTAAACTTATGTGGCACCATCAGTGCCCACTGCACTTTCACACAAATTAGGTTTGATAGTTCTGTGTCCCAAGAGGCATGCAATCTAAAAACTGTTGTGGCTGAAACTTCGGGGGCCAGGGCGGCATCAAGCATTGGAAAGGGAACAGAGATGGGAGATGTTACTTTTTTGGACTTCAACTCCCAGAATCCCACTGCTGCTCAGTGATTGTGCTGACGATGGGATTCTGTGCGTTACAAGTCTTGATACTTTTCTATCTCTGAGATTAAATGCTTAAATCAGATATTCAGAACTTTGTCACGTTTGTGTTATTTGGTGTTAAGGGGTTGTTGCTTGGGGGCCATTCAACAATTACGTGATCCTCGAGGAGGAGGGGGTTTGCCATCTGAATTATGGAAAATTGCAGGGGGAGGTCAAAGATTATGTAATCCATTTGGGGCTGTTGTGGTTTCGAAACATGGCACTTTTTTAGGTTTAAAAATGATCTCTGGGAATTTTGATCCGATTTGAGATTATTGAATTGCTTGTGCAGCCTATTTCTATTTCTCCAATAGTGAAAAGCTCTAAAAATTAGAGTCTTGATACAAAAGCTCTAGATTACATAATTTTAAAGGGAGGGGGACTTCGAAGCAAAAATAATGGTCAGATTACATGGGGAGTCAATTTCCCCCCCAAAAATGGATCACGTAATTGTTGAATGGCCCCTTGATGTCACACCTGGAGCTGAACGACACTTCCCTTCTTGAAGTACAGTAGTAGATAGAGGGAAATAACGTCTTATTTTTTCCCCCTCTCAAGTCTTCTCATGTAGAAATGAAAGGGTTCCACTTTGCAGATGCTAAGCAGAACATGCCCACCGGAGGATCTGTTCCATCACCTCATTCGTACAGGTGAAGTATAATTTGAATGGCTCATATTTATTAGTGTTACAGGGCTGGGGGAAGATTCAAATGTTGAGAGTTGTATTTCTGTTTGATTATTGCCCATGCAATCATTTCTAGAAATTCTACAGAGCAAAAGTCCTTGTTGTTCAACGGAGAAGTCTGCATCTCAGTAGGGGAGGCCTCATTCATGCCCTTCCCAGTTTAGAGCTGGATAAAACACATGGCAGATTTGGAAGGGATACAGCCTGTGGCAGGCACTGGGATGGAGAAATTGGACCCCCGATCAGCTGAAGATGTACACTTTCCGTCTAGCCCACTTTTGCTCTAACCAATGCATTTTCAGCTTGAACACTGAAGTGTATGTTGTATGTGGTTTGTGGTGGAGAGGGGAGAAATTGAAGTTATTTGCCCAACTAGATACACCCAACCTACCATGTGAGAAGTGGTTTTAGACTGCCTCTCCTGTTAAGCCTGACCTTTGATCTTCCTTGCTGGGCATGTTGGTAGTTGCTTCTCAAAAAGATTTGGAAGAAGGCATTACATATTGGAATTTGGGTGTCATGAGCTTAAAACAAAGTCTAGAAATTTCTTTCCCCTTCTTTCTTCCATGACACCCACCAGAGCTAAAGGTCTATGTTTGAAGCTGTCTTAGCCAAGGCCCAATCACAGGTATTGCGACAGGCAAGGGAGATGTGTGGCTGTCCAGATATTTAATCGAATGCAGATCCCATCGTCCCCTGTCATTATTTATGGCTTCTAGGGCTGCTGACGGGTTCACTCCTGCAACAGTCGGAGGGTTGTAAATTCCTCGTAGAGATGTGAATACAGTAATACTCTGCATAACGAACGCTTTGCATAGCGAAAAATTCGCACAAAAAAGTGTTAGTTATGCTAGGGCGATACCCCGCATAACGAAAAAAATGTTCGTTATGCAGGATTTTCAGTAGCTGGGGTATACCCGGTCAATGGGAACTCCAGATAACAAACATTTTTTGTTTGTTAACCAGGACATCTCCCATAGGCTTTGCGTAACGGGGGGAAAACCCGCATAGCGAAGCAACTCGCCGCACTGAGTTTTTTCGTTATGTGGGGTTTTACTGTACCTTGTTGCAAGTGTTGCCCTAGTCAGGTGTTACTTTCATGGATAGGCATCACCACTCTTCCAGAAGAATACTTGGATCCTTCTTTCTCATTTGTCACTTTCTAGATACAGCATGCAATGTATCTGCTGAGGGGAGGTCCTTGCTCATAGGTAGACCTCCCTTGCACACTCATCAGTTTCCATGTGTAAAAGGAATGACTGTGATCAGCAGTCCTTTCAAAGCATGTTGAGTCTCTCGGTGAAAGTAATGGCTGAATAGGGCCTGTGACATTTACTTTTTGTAGGGCAAATGTTACTTTCTTAATGAAAACACAACTTTCCCACCCTGCTTAATCAAATTGTGAGAGTCCTCCCCTTGTACCTGTTTTTCATTAAACAAGTGCAGTAACTTCACATTACCTGACACACGGCAGAAATGCACCCATGTAAGGTATTGTTGTACAGTAATACCCCGGA
This sequence comes from Bradypodion pumilum, assembly GCA_035047305.1. Lineage (NCBI taxonomy): Eukaryota > Metazoa > Chordata > Lepidosauria > Squamata > Chamaeleonidae > Bradypodion > Bradypodion pumilum. Next base: position 8,076,258 of record JAWDJD010000015.1, read on the forward strand.
TAACAAAAAAAAAAATTCTGTTCTGTGAGTTGCTTCGCTATGCGGGTTTTTTCGTTATGTGAAGCCTATGGGAGATGCCCCGGATAACAAACAAAAAAATGTTCGTTATCCAGGGTTCCCATTGACCGGGTATACCTGGCTACCGAAAACCCTGCATAATGAACATTGTTTTTGTTATGCGGGGTATCGGCCTTGCATAACGAATGTTTTGTTATGCAAATTTTCCGCTATGCGAAGCGTTCGTTATGCGGGATATTACTGTACCTCATTCTGACTTGTTGCAAAGCAACGATTTAGCCACAGAAATAAGCCTCGAAAATTTATTTTTTAAAAAATGAAACCTGTAGCCAATTCCTGTTTCCAGTAACTGGACGGGCACTGAGTGAGTTTTCCCCCTCCCTGCTTTTAAACAAGCAGAAAAAAGTTATGTGAACATTCAGTTACAGAGTTCACTTCATTTTTTTCTTAGTGAACATTTGCTAATGATCAGAGAGTTTTCTGATGTCACATTTTCCTATAAATAAGGGAACACATGCAAGTGTTTGGAGCCGTGGATTGGACCTTTTGGTCCTATCCACGAGCTGAGGCTTTTACTCCATGCGTCATCTCCTATCCGTCCGTAGACTGTGCTATGTTATTTGCTATTGTCTTTGTTCTCTGAGCACAGGAGCGGTCGTGCTTTTACAGTGCCTTGCTGTTTGCCTTACGTTTGTTTAGATTTCATTAAGAAATAAGCCTTGATGCTTAATTGTTAAATTATTTGATATCTGTTTAAAATACGCTTTTACTTCTAATTAGTGATTGAGTGACTCCAGTCACTTTAATACCCAAATGTCGTTGGCCAATTTCAGTTGTATCTGTTTCTTTTTATATATATATTTGCAACTCTTCCTCCCTGCTAAAAGCACGACAGCCTCAATGATTGCATTCTTGTTGTATTATTTTGGCATTGTGTGTCTATTTAAATACATTGCTTAGGTTAAGAAATAGGCCTGGAGGCATTAGATTTACAGAGTTTTGGCAGCCGACATTTTTTGTTTATTTATTTGTTTATTTATTTTGTGGTGGAATTTGACATTTCAGCAGAGAGAGGATCGTTGGTGAGCAAAGTGGTGGACATGCCGGGGATGCGGAAATGTGGGGAGGTAGGTAAAATCAGGAACTTTTGGGGGAAAAGGTGTATCCGACTCTTGGCAAAAAATTCTGATTGTGTGTGAGTAGCATGAAATTCTGCAGCCCTCCAAGCCTAATTCAAAAGAGAGATGTGGGCCAAAATCATCTTGTGTAGATTACACCCGCATAATGCTAAAGACATAACTTTTGGAGGAAAATTGCCTCCAGTTGAGCAATGACTTTAGACATCTTCTGTGGCATACTGAGTTACATGACTCAGTGTGTGGCAAGTAACATCTAGGGTGATTTCTTATCTTGAGGCGGTTTGCCTGCAAAAGTTCACATTGTCGGTGTTACATCACCATATGTTACGCAAGAGGATTTTGGCCAGAGTCTGAGGATGTAACAAATGTATTTATTAAAATGCAATGGGCAACCTACAAGAATTAAATGCTACCTTAAAGGTATATAAAAATCTAAAAAACAAAAAAAATCACATTATTTTTGTCTCTCTTTTGCTTTGGGTTCTATTAGGTCATTCCAGTTTCTTTTCATTTCCCATCCAGAGCTTGCTGCTGAACTTATTTCCTGCAGTGGTAGTTCCCTTTGCATTTAATTTCTTTTTCTCAATCTTCTGACTGTTTGTTTTTGTCCCTTCCCTAGGCCTAGTTCTCCGAGCCCCAGTGGGAAATCGACTGGGCCAGCCATCAGTATGAGCTCCATACAGGGGCATTACATCCAGCAGGTAAACATTGATGTTTAGAAGACAAGATATAAGTCTGTAGTGAAGAAGTCTTCCTAGATGGCTTGATCTCTCTGAGATAGCCTTTTTCAACATTACTGAAGGTTGAGAGCTTGTTAACCTCTGTAATATTTCTTGCCTTTACTCTCCAATCTGTAAGGAAACCATACCTCAGTTCCCCCCATCACAAGACCCTTGGTAAAAGAAAAAAAAATCTTCTGCAGACTCGCCCCTTTTTTTAGCTGCTTTGAGCTGCCTGTAAATTCAACCTTCCAAGGCACACTGCATTCTTAACTTTCAGTCTGAGAACAAAGACAACTCAGAAGAAAGGCTGGGAGTTCATTGATCCCACCACTGCCACCATGTAAGGAAACAATACCTCAGTCCCCCATCACAGGATCTATTCCAGCTGTTCTGAGGAAGGAAAGTAAATGAACAGAATCAATTTTAAAATTCAAAATCAAGGCCCCATTTCACATTCCTTACACAACCTAAGAGTAAGATAAGCATTTTTTTGATCAACATTTCCCATAATTTGAGCAAAAAAAATCTGCAGGACTGAAGTCTCTTCCTTTTGTTAAGTTAGTGATAGTAATTGCATATGGTCAAGTTGATTCTTATTTTTCAGGGTTTTCGAGGTACTACTCAGAAGTGGTTTTCCATTCCCTTTTTTTAGAGGGAGCTCTTGGGACTGTGCAGCTTGCCCACAGCTACACAGCCTGGGTCAGTGATGGCGGACTTTGCCATTCCAGCTGTTCTTGAGCTTCAATTCCCAAAAGCCTTGTCAGAGTGCTGACTTGAAGTCCAAGAACAGCTGGAGTGCCAGGGTTCACCATCACTGGCTTGGGTCTTCTCCCTGGAGGCAAAATGGGGAATTGAACTCCCACCCTTTGGCTCTATAGCCAGATACCTAACCCATTGAATTATCCATCCAGTGTCTTTGTAAAATTAGGTACACATATACACATAACAATGACCGAAGGAATGGTTGATGAATCAAAAAGACACATGGAACTCATCCAGTGCTTCTGATTTTTAAAAACCCATGCAATAAAGTAGTAGCTTCCATAGTTGTTTTATCTTTAGCACACATTTATGCGAACAATTGTTCTTGCAAACACATTGAGGCCAATAATAATATCAGTGTGCTGAAACTAGTTTATTTCCGTTCTGTTCCAACATCCTGTTGTAGAGTTCACTTGTATGGCATACATTTTTGTAGCTAATTGTTGTAAGTTAAGAAATCTCTGTAGACCAGGAGTTGTCAACCTTTTAAAGCCGGGGGTATAGAAATGCAACCAACCAACCAACAAACAAACAAACAAATAAATAAACTTGGTGCGCAGCAGATAATCCTTACAAACACTTCTTAACTCATAGCAATTTGCATATTAAAGTTACATTGTTTGTGTAACTGCGCAAGATTTCAGCCACTGTTCGATAATATATATTTATTTTGGCTTTCTTTTGCTTTCCCTTCCCCCATTGTCCAACAGGCAAAGCAGTGGGTAGATGAAAGCAAAGCCGGTCTTGGAGCTGTAAAACCTCCGGAAACTTCTGGAAGTCAGATCAAGCCTGTGCGCACTGGAGCGATCAAGCCTCAGGCTGTCAAAGTGGAAGAGAGCAAGGCCTGAATAGCGGTGCCCCCCCCCCCTTCCTCTGTTGCCTGCTTAGCTTGTTTGGCTAGAGAGAGAGAAAGACTGAGAAGGCTTTTCGGATCATCCTATGTGCCCTTCTCTATCTCCAGCGACTGGACGTGCTACAAGACTGCACCAGCTCTACCACAATTCACCGCCACAACACCTGAAAGCAATGTTGCCCTCCCAGCAAAGCAGTTCTTGAGCAATGGATTTTGGTGTTGGCCTGCTTGCTTCCAAAAAACCAACAACAACAACCAAAACAAGGCAAAAAAAATATGTCCCGTTGGCCTAGCCTGGACTATATAGTGGCTCCAGCTGTTTTTCTCACCTTTTTGTCTCCCTGTGCAAATTTCAGCAGCTGCACTTTCGATAAAGCCTGACCCCCTTCTTCCTCTGGTCTCAGCAGATGGTGAAAGTGTGCTGCATTCTCCCCCCCCCCCACTCCCCCACCCCCTTTTCAAAGGGCCACCAAGGTTTTAAAAAAGAACAACAGTATCTTTGATTTATAGCCAGACTTTTCTATGTTCTCTCTGTGTTTCTTCTCCTCTCTCTTCTATCGTACCTTGTGGATAGAGAATCCCAAAATTAAGATCATGTTCTTGGATGGACCCTTCTCTTTAATGGGTGGAGGCAGGCATGTGTATGTTTTCTTGTGAAAGGCCGCCGAAATTGTTATGCGCTAATTGAAGCGGTGTAGGCTTCTGATCTTTGGCTTCCTTAATTTCCGTACATGTCAATACATGTAGCAAAAGGCTTTTTAGCAGTGTTTGGCATTTTTCTGCCCCTCCTCTTGACTCAAAAAGCTTGCTTTTAGAAATGAAATGTGTAAGATGGATATTTATAGTAGGTCAAAGGCAATGACTCAAAGCTGTAGTTATTGGGTGGGGAGGGGACCTCTGTGTACCCATGTAGTAAAAGGAAGAAAAAAGCATCCGCTGCTTTCATTTCCACAAATGGCGCCGAGTGTCTTTTGTCAAACCCACTCAAATCTGGCCAATAATGTGGATTTAGGGGTTGTTTCTATGAATAGTAATCGTAGTATTTCATTTTTTCCACGGAGACTATAAAATTTGCAGTGGGAGGGAATCTAGGTTTCTCAGGATATCCATGAAGTCCCATCTGCTAAAGCTCCTTGTCTTGCATGGAACGGAAGAATTGGCTCAAATGAATTAATTTACACACCTATTTTTAGTTCTTACGATACATGATTGTTCTCCCCCCCCCCTTTGCTCATGTTTCTTCATTTTTCTTTCATGTTTTCACATCTGTCTGTGTCCTCTACCACTTTCCCATCTGGATTGATCCCATTTTGATTGATAAGGTTCTTCTATCTGTTGATTCCATTTATTTTTATTTTTGAGGGGTGGAAGTTATTGTATCCCCTGGGCTTTTCTTCCTTGTCTTATTTTTAATTTCCTTTTTCTGCTTGTACAAATTGCTATGGAAGGAAAGAAGATGCCCTTCTTTGTTGCAAACAGCGGCTGTTAATGACCTTGTTCCTAAAAAGCAAAGAAAATTAATTATTGCATGCAGTGGATTATTTGTTTCTCCCCACTCCTCTGTTCCTCCATCAAATGTAATTGTTTCTAGTAATTACAGATACAGCTTCTTAATAATGTTGTGGTTTTGCTCATTTTACCATGCCCTGAAAAGCAGAATTATGTGAATTTGCAGGTGTTTAAAAAGAGCCCAGAGTGTTCAGCATACCTGTCAACCCGCGGCTCTGGAAAAAACGGGACCTGCACAGTTCGCTTGTGCGCAGGTTGCTTTCCACGCATGCGTGGAAGGGTTTTACACTTGTGTAGAACCCTACCACACATGCGTGGAAGCACTCCGCCGCTTGTGTAGGGGCTGCGCAAGCGGTGGTGCGCTTCCACGCATGCGTGGAAAGCGTTTTCCCCGCTGCCAAATTATGGAGTTTTGGCAGCGCGGGGCGGGTTATGAATTCAATCGGCGTCAAATTCCGTGGTAATCCTGGCCAAATCGGGATGGTTGACAGGTATGGTGTTCAGAGAGACTCGGTTGCCTGTTTAGATGCATTTTGGAAACGCTCAAGAGAGAAAGGCTACCCTTTCTCTGACGAATGGCAGCTTATTAATTGTGTCATCAACTTTTCCTTTTTTTTTAACTGTTCAATCACTTTTTCAATGGTTCCAAAGATGACGTTTTGAATAAAGAATGTATTTCGGTATGGGAGGGGAAGGCTGCAGGATTTGTCCAGGATCAGGAGGGAATATCTTTACAGATTTGTTTTTTAAAAATTGTTTTTTTGAAATTTCTTTAGCTAGGATACAGCGGTTTTGGTCCAAAAATCTGCTGTGCTCTTTTGACTTAAATCATAGCCACGTTTCTTCTTCACTGTCGTACATGTAGAAAATCCCTCGGTAGAAAATCTCAAAGGGATTTGAGGTCGACGGTGTTCTTAAATAAATCCTAAATTGATGTTTGGGGAAGGATTGTTGTGGGGGTGATTATAACTTTTCTGACAAAGCTGTTTCCTTTCTTCCATTGTCATATAGTGAGTTTGAGGCGTAGTCATTTTGGCATTAAAATAATCTCTTTATCATAAGAAGATCTATCCCCACTGTCAGTAGTTTTCTGGGGACTTTTAAATTGTGTGTGTGTGTGTGTGTGTGTGTGTGTGTGCGTGTGTGCGTGCGCTTTGCGTCTATGCTTTGAAATATGATTAAAATATTGAAATTTGTCTTGAACGCAATTTCTTATAAACTTTGTCCTGTCTGATCAACACTTTGCATCCTTTTTCAAATTACTCCCTTGCTTTAATTGCTATATATGGCTTTGCCCTTGATGGGTTTTAAAAAGTTACAAACTTTCTTTCTTTGTCATACAAATGGTCCTCTTTTAATTAGAGGGAGTTGGGTTTTATTACTAGATGCAGAATATCACAGAACCTCTTGCTGGTGTAAATTTAATCATATATGCAGGTTGGGAAGGAGATTACTATTTTAACCCTTCCCCCTCTTTTTTTGCGCTGTCTTGCCCTTCTTATTCCACCCAACTCAGCAAAATAAAACACTAGAATTTATTTATGTGTATTTGATGTTGTAGGTCTAGGTGAAAAAGTAAACATTTCACTGCTCTATTTATATATAATGTCTGGATTTATTAATGTGCAGGAAAGGCCAAGAAATAATCCAAAACTTTTTCATTCGCCTTTTTTGTTGTTGTTGATTAGTATTAATGTGCACGACTGCACATGCACATCTTCTTTCAGCCCATCTGCTTTTAAAAGTGCAATGCCCCTCTCTCTTGCCCTGCAGTGCTTTTATTTATTTATTTTATCTCTAGCAAAATATAATACATGGTTTTATAGCTTCTGATTTTAAAAGTACAGGGCAGCTCTCTCTTGCCCTGTAGCCTTTTAATCTCTTTCCCCCCGCCCCGCCCCCATCTTCAACAAAAGATAATAATGCGTAGCTTCTGATAGTGATCTTGGGTTGGGGTGGGGAAGCCCAAAGCTACAGGTGAAACTCAGAAAATTGGAATATCATGCAAATGTTTATTCATTTTACTTAGAAGGTGAAACAAATATATGAGATAGACTCACTACATGCTAAGCGAGAGACGTCATGCCTTAATTTGTTACCCCCCCCCACACACACACACACAATACACACTCACAACACACACACAGAACACACACAAACCACTAAGTCACCACGGGAACCCCAGGGGGCACGCCCGGTTGCTCCTTGCCCCGGGTTGGGTCCCCCACCCGGGCAACACCAGGTACCCCTGCTAGTTTCACTTAAAAGGTGAAACAAATATATGAGATAGACTCACTACATGCAAAGCGAGAGATGTCATGCCTTAATTCGTTATAATTGTGATGATCATGGCATACAGCGTACATGAGATTGTGATAATTATAGGGTTCATGAGATTGGGAGTGGTTGGGATTTTCGTAAACTGTAAGCCATATGCATTAATATTCTAACAAAGTAAGGCTTGAACTATCTCGCTTTGCATGTAATGAGTCTATCTCATATATTTGTTTCACCTTTTAAGTTGCCTTACTGGACTGAATGAACATTTGCACGATATTCTAATTCTCCGAGTTTCACCTGTATTTCCTCCCTTTAGCGCAGAAGTGCAGATTTCTTTGGGAGAGTTGAAAGATGTCAGAGAAATACAACTAGGGATGGCTGTTGTGTACGGTTGTCTTTTGCAGTGTGCAGTAGCTTCAATTTTGAATTTGGTCCTGATTGTATGTTGAGAATGAAACGATGCCATTTTGACCTTGGAAGTGTCAGAACAGCAGCCTTGTGGACTTTCCACAGACCATAGCTTGTTTACCCACGAGAGAGGTAGTGGAATCTATAGGTTTTTATTGTGAAACCCAATTCAAAAAAAATTTTTAACAAAAAAGTTGAAATCTCTTGCCACTAGGCCTGCTATGGAAGGAGAAAGAAGGGGCAACATCCCATTCAGCCAGGCTCTTTCACACCGTGGGAGTCACACCGTGGTTTCGAGCTGTTGAGTGGAGCTTTTCAGACATTGCTTGCATGTAAATAGTGTTCCGTTCCTCCATTGCAATTCAGCATATGCTTTCCTTTGTGAAATCCCTTTCTGCTTCTTAAAGCTTCTGAATGCTAAGGTTTAGCTGCGTAGTATGGAGTCAAGAAAATGCTGCGATGTATGCTTTTAAAATAAACGTTGGAAGGGCACGACATTATTCTTCTGCCATGTGATGGCAGCGGCCGCTCAACTCTCTGTTGCCTTTTACCTGTTCTTGTGTACATGATCCTGAGTCACTGTGTTAAAACAGAGGTCTTCTCCATCCTCATAGAGGTGCATCAAAATCGCTTTCTTTTTGGTAGACATCAAGAACAGCTTTCCAGTTCGGCTCTACACCTTGCTTAGCAGGCAACTTACACTGAATTCCAGCAAATATCCCTGTGTGCTCTACCTATCATATTATTTTATTTTATTTTTAATGTTTTCTTTGGTTCCTGGTTTTACACGAAGAGTCGACTCTTTTTTCCACCCCTTACTAATTTTTGTCTGGTTTTGAAGTGTGAACAAAAACTTATAGTAATGATAAGAAACAGAATTTTCTTTATTATGGTAATGAGACATTAACAGATTTTGAAACAAGTAGATCCACTGGCTATGGAGATAGATAGTAAAGCTTGCTTGACTTTTTTGTGTGGAGGGGTCACCATGTGTTGGTACTATAGATGTAAATTGTTCAGTGGCTTCTACAAGATGTAAACATTGAAATAGTTAAGTGGAAACAACAATAGCCATGTTGCACTCATTTGGGCATGTCAAAACACTATTTGCAGCTGATCTCTCCCTACCTTGCTCTTTTGTCCTGTATAAATTGATTTTTTAAAAGAGGATATTGTACACCTTTTAACCTCATAACTTGTACAGTAAAACGACAACTTTTTTTTTTTTGGCCTTTCCTCATGTTTGTCTTTTCATGTAGACCAGGTATTTGAAAGGGCAAACGGTGAGTTAATAATGTTAACATATATGTGTTTTGAACCTTTCTGGGAAACCTTTAACACAGAATCGCCTGAGCTGGTGGCGGCAATGCGCGTTCTTGCCACTTTCCTGTTTTCAATTCCTATCGTTTATCCTTTCAAATATGTGATTGTATTAGCTCTTTCCATATGAAAGAATTCTCCTTATTTAAATAAAAAAACCTAAAAAGCAGGTTGTGTTTGTCAAAGTTGGCATGTTCTCCCAAAGTACAGATTTTTAGTTCTATGTCGCGTCAGACTTTTGGCAACCCTATTAGGGTTTTTGGGGTGTGTGACGTGTTGCAACACTTCTTCGATCCTTCCAGTTAGTGTCGGTGGCTAAGCATCCATTTGCATGTGGGTTTCCTTGAGTTGTAATCTAGCATCTTTTTTCACACCATAGTCAACCATATGCCTTTGGGTAGGGTTGCCATAAATCTCTCCCACAAAACCGGAAAAGAAGTATACTTGACAAAAATGGGCAGGTTATCTACAAAACAGGCTTTTAAAAAACAAACTTAATATAATGACAGCTATAAAACACTTTCACATTAAATATATCAATACATAAATGAATTTATTTACAACAGTTAATTCTTACTGTAAGATTATCTGCTGTACTTCTGAGAAGTCGCGTCGTGGTCAACTCTTAACATCCTCAGTTCCAGGAAACACACTGGTCACACTTATCAGGCAGTGGTGTGAGGCAAGGACATTAAGATTTGCCTCCAGGTATACTCCAGCCCCAATGTGGCAGGAAATCACTCATTTTATGGCAAGAGTTTGAATTTATTTTAATGTGTGTTATAATACACAATCAGTAAATTTTAAAAATCCAGGACTTTAGCATGATTTTAATTGAACAGGCCAGGACAATTTTTCTGACCTTGAATCCGGGACAATCCTGGTTTTCCGGGACATATGGCAACCCTACCTTTGGGAGACCCAGAAGAAGAAATGAAAACAACAGTTTTTGGCCTTGAGAGAATATTGCCTTTGCATTTAGTAGTTATGTTTAGCTATCGTCCGTAGAATCATTAGTAGACCCAGTAAAGGTTTGACAAACTGCTTGACTTCCCTCTGACTCTCATTAAATGGGTGGATATGAGCACAGAACAAGAAATGTCCTTTTCTGTTCAAAAACAGAGAGATGGAAATGAAATGATAAAGGCTGGGCTCCCCGTTATTAATATTTACAGTTTGTGCAATTAAACAGTTTGAGTTAACTAGCTGGTGGAATGACTTGTGGCTGTATTAGTCAAAAACAGCCAGATGGCAGTATGGGCTGAGTTATTCTACAAATTATAACCCAGAAAAGTAACTTTCAAGTTCTGAAGATAGTTGATGAAATGTAAGTACGCAGGTCAGTTTTTCATGTTATGCATCAACGTTAAATGAAAGAGCTCGGTGAAAAGAAGTGATCTTACTGAAGAATACAATTTAGTGAATGAGGAACCCAAACAATGCCGATTATTGGTCAAGTGTCTTTATCCACCCAAATTTTTCAGTACATTTTGAGTTAGTTTAGCTTCACTTGCTCTTTCTCCAAAGAGACTGGGATATCAAACACAATGTTGTTCCTCTTCCTACCCCGGTAGTACTAGGTATGAAGTACTAGGATTGGGTTGTGCGAAACCAAAGACATATCAGTCAAATAAAAAGAGGTAATCATGCACAGTAGGCTCTGTTCGGCCTAAGAACTAAATAGTGGGTTTATGCTTCCGGATTTGTGCTGCTTTTTAGCAAGCGCCATCACTCTTTGTAATTTTGATGCTACCTTCGGAAACCCTAATTCAAATCCCATTTAAACTAGTTCACTAGCGACTGAACCTGGGCTAGTCCTATTTCTCAGCCTTAACCTACTTCTAGAACTTTGTGTATTTTTTGAACCTCTTGAAGGAAAGTTTATTTGTACAATCCCTATCTAAAGGAATCATGTACCCTCTTAAGTCTGTGGCCTGAATATTGTGCTCAATGTATCTGAAGAGATGGATTGTAAATAAATCGGCCAGAAGGCCTCCCCACCTCCCTTTTTTGTGTACTATAATAATAATAATAATTTCATGTCAGAAATTAATCTGGGTTGAAAGTTTTTTTTGCTGGAAAAACTCCACTCAGGGGACGCCCAAATGAGGCTCCTTTCTTGTCCCCAAGAGCTGGGACAGAGACGGGCGCTCAATCCGTCATGCGGTACCCAGGTCTCAAACTGCTGACTTGTTTGCTGACCTTCCAGCTAACCAGGCAAGCTTCTTAACCACTGAGAAAAAAAAACTACAGGGAAGGTGTGATATATGTTAAAAAGTTCTAAGCAAAGAATTCTCCAAAGGCAAATCTGTCATGTTCAGGAAGCTATATTGTAACCCTGTGGAATAAACGCCATGGTCTTGTGGTGACTGAGCTTTATTTAGCTTTAGCTTTCATGTTAATACTGTAGATCAGTGCTGATAGTGGCAGGTTGCCTCGAACCTACACCAGTTGAGAAAATATGTCCTCTTGTTGGTATTGCTCCACCTAAGATAAGGAGAGAAGTATTTATTTATTTATTTATTTTTCCAATTTGTATAGCAGCCCAACTCGAAATGACTCTGGGCGCCTTACAACGTTGAAGTCAATACCCCAATCTAAAAACTTAGACACCGAGGAACAAAGCAAAAGAATGACCCTCGACATCCCCTGAATGGATGTGAGCTTCAAATCCGCCGACTGAGATCCAGGAAGAGCTTTATGGCAAGAACAAACATTCTTGAGGGTACGCAAGAGCAAAACCAAATTGGAAGACGGAGGAAGGAGATCACTGAGCAAGGAATAAGTTTTGAGATAAAGTAGTCCTAATTCGGGTGCAACACAGGGCTGGCGTTCCTAAATGCAAGGCCAGCATGCTCACGTGGGACCTACTTGCAGACAACAACACGCTGTGTGAACATGGAGAGATAGAATGTGGCTCATTTGCTGGTCTGCCGATTATTACCAGAAACGTACTGATGATTTAATTTTGGCCAACGGCAAAGCCAAGAAGGTGGGTTAATTTTGGCAGTTTAAAGTTTAACCTGGACACGAAAGTAGTTTTAAATGGAATATAGTTCCCTTCACCAAATGGATTTCTTAACCATTAGCCGGGAGCAGCTTTTTCCTTACAGTAGAGGTAAATCTCAGCTCATGAAATAATTTGACGTATGACTGAGAGCTGGAAGGCTGAGCGCAGAAGAAGAGACGCCTTTGAACTGTGGTGCTGGAGGAGAGTTTTGAGAGTCCACTGGACTGCAAGATCAAATCAGAAAATCAACCCTGACTGCTCATTAGAAGGACGAATGCTGAAGACGAACCTCAAGTACTTTGGCCACCGAATGAGAAGAGAGGACTCGCTTGAGAAGCCCTTGATGCTGGGAAAGATCGAAGGCAAAAGGAGAAGGGGCGACAGAGGATGAGGTGGATGGATGGGATTGTTGAAACAATGGGCGTAGATCTGGTCAGGTTGCGGAGGATGGCAGAGGACAAGAAGCTCCTGGCGTGCTGTGGTCCATGGGGTCGCAAAAGGTCGGACTTGACTGTGACTGAATAACAACAACAAAAGCCTTGCCTAGAACAGGGAGACGCAATCTTTGCAAACTTACAGGGCTGGGTGCTTTTTCAACATGTAACTAAAAAGCCACATGTTGTTCGAAAGCCAGTCGTATCCGACTCTAGGGTCCAGTGCTCATCTCTGTTTCAAAGCCGAAGAGCCAGCGCTGTCTGCTGCTTGCAGACATTTCCATGGTCATGTGGCAGGCATGACTAGGTGCCGGAGCGCACGGAACGCTGTTTACCTTCCCACCGAAGTGGTCCTTATTTATCTGCCTGCAATTTCTTGCTTTTGAACTGCTAGGTTGGCAGGAGTTGGGACAGATGGCGGGCACTCACTCCATCATGCAGCACTCGGGTCTCGAACTGCTGACCTTCCGCCTCCCAGTCAGCATCTTAGCCACTTGAGAGCCACTGCTCTACATGTAGCTAGATTACTCTTATTTATGCAAGTATAACATGGCACTTTGAGTGGTATTTTCCAAGACTAGTGGTTTCAGTGTAAAGGAGGGGAAGTGGGTCGCATGGTACAAACATCTGTAGAGGTAGGTTTCCTTTGCTCGAAAGCCAGTCGTATCCGACTCTAGGGTGCAGTGCTCATCTCTGTGTCAAAGCCGAAGAGCCAGCGCTGTCTGCTTCTGCAGACGTTTCCGTGGTCATGTGCCAGGCATGACTAGACACCGAAGTGCACGGAACGCTGTTACCTTCCCACCGAAGTGGTCCCTATTTATCTACTTGGAGTACAGATATTTAGGTGCAGTGCTTTTGAACTACATCTCCCAGAATCCCCAAGAATTTGACGTTTGCACGCTTCCAACAGGTACACAAGCAGCTGTTCCGTCACCATGGAAGAGCCCAGCTGTTTCCTTATTGGCCGGCCCATCTCGGAGCGCGGTGACGTCACATCCTCGGAGGCGACGTGGAAGAAGAAGTGCGTGCGCTCTTTAGCGGCGGTGAGTCCAGCCTCGGCGAGGTCACGTGGCTTGGCTCCGCCTCCCCCCGTTTTTAAAAGTGGTACAGCCCAAATCCGCCTTGTCGGTAGAGGAAAGGGCGAGCTCATTAAGGGGGAAAGGAGGGTGGAGTAGCGGATTGGCTATTGTGCTTTTGAACCCCGACTTGGGCTAAAACAGGGGGTGCCCAAACTAACCTACGGCTGCGGGGGGGGGACGACGACGACGGGTCACGTGGTTCAGGGGGGGCCCAGGTCACTGTATAGTAAAGGTTTCCCTTGCTCGAAATCCAGCCGTATCCGACTCTAGGGTTCAGTGCTCATCTCTGTTTCAAAGCCCAAGAGCCAGCGCTTGTCTGCCTTCTGCAGACGCTTCTGTGGTCATGTGGCAGGCATGACTCAAGGTCCCCCCCCCCCAAAATCTCAGGGACCTTGAGGTTGATAGGAATTTCTCATACTTCAGTATAATTGAGTTAATAAATAAATAAAATTCAACAACCACAGTGTCTTTACTGCAGCTCTGTTTGGCCCCCTAAGATTTTTTTGCCCCAGGTTGTTTGCTTTCTGCATCAATTTTTTAAAAGGATCCCTGGATATTGCAGGAAGAATAAGTGACAGTTCTTGGGGAAGCATTGGTTTTCAGTGGAACTATGTGGGTTGGATTATGTGCCATCACTAACATTTTAAGTGTCTCCCCCCCAAAAAAACAACAACAACAACAACAACAGTGTAATTGTTTTCTAAATGCTCAAAGTACTGTTTTCCCCTTCCTTTTAGAATCAACACTATTACTATGACAAGATGCTTGGATTCCTGAAGCATCCAGTTGTCTTTTCTGTGGACATCAATGTGAACCTAGTGGTTTTGTCCGTCCTGGGGTTAATCAGTCGGCTGTGGGCTCTGTCCTACCCTCGAGCTGTAGTGTAAGTAAACTTTTTTTTTACATATTTTTAAAACCATAGAGTTGTGTAAGTTAATGATCAGTCACTCTATTTCACACTTCCTCCAGTGTTGTTTTGCTTAGACCCTATGGTCATTTACAAGTTGCCCCCCCCCCCCCCAATATTGTAGGTTCAGTATCTCCAGGTCTTAAAATATTTGATAAAAAAGCCTGGAATACATAATAAGTATTTCCATTGTGTATTACCAGAGCTGGCCACTAGAGGCCACCAACTCCAATGTACAGTATAGGGCCGTGATGGCAAACCTTGACACTCCAGATGTTCTTAGACTTCAATTCCCAGAAGCCCAAGCACACTGTGAATCCACACAAATGGGTTTACTGCGATTTATCCGGCCCGCGCTGCCCTCGTCGCTCCTGGAAGCGGAAGTAAAACGCGCTCGTACGGAGGAAGGGTTAACCCAGAAGAGCCTTAACCGTACGGGCGTGTTTTACTTCCGCTTCCAGGAGCGACGAGGGCAGCGCGAGCCGGATGAATCGCAGTAAACCCATTTGTGTGGATTCAAAGGGTGCTTGGGCTTCTGGGAATTGAAGTCCAAGAACATCTGGCGTGCCAAGGTTCGCCATCACGGGTATAGGGCTTGCTGTTATCTGCAGTTTCAGATATCTGCAGTAGGTCTCAGAATATAATCCCTTTTAGGGTTGGGCCTCCATTTGTGATAGACTCAATAATGATTACAGTGCAAGGAATTGGTGATTTGGTCAAAAATAGAGGTGCTCCTGATACAGGTGAAACTCGGAAAATTAGAATATCGTGCAAATGTTCATTCAGTTTAGTAATGCAACTTAAAAGGTGAAACAAATATATGAGATCGACTCATTACATGCAAAGCGAGATAGTTCAATTTAAATTAAATTTAATATTCAAATTTTTATGCCGCCCACTCAGGCGAACCCAACTCAGGGCATCTTACAAAGCCTTACTTTGTTATAATATTGATGTTTATGTTTTATAGATTATGAAAACCCCAACCCCCCAATCTCATGTACCCCATAATCATCAGATAATCTCATGTACGCTGTACGCTATGATCATCACAATTATAACGAATTAAGGCATGACATCTCTCGCTTTGCATGTAGTGAGTCTATCTCATATAATTGTTTCACCTTTTAAGTGAAATGAATGGACATTTGCACGATATTCTAATTTTCCGAGTTTCACCTGTACATAAATGGGAGGGATTTGAAACACTGGTGTAGGATATTCCCTTCACTGTAGGGCCGATATGTTTAGCACTATGCTTTTCTTAGGCCATAATAGATATTTTATTTTATTTTATATGTTTAGCCTGCTTTTTGAAAAGATACCTGCTCAAATATTGAAAGATCTGTCAAAACAATAATAAAATGAATAATAAATAATTTTCAATTAAGACAATTTTGAGTTATAACATCCTTTCCAGAGTTTTCTAGTTACATAGAAATCAAAAGGGATTTACTGATCTTTTCTTCTTGGTATGCTGTGGGACTTCCACAAGGCTACATAGGCTGGCTTTTCTTTTTCTTCCTTGAGCTGCCCAGCTAACCATGTTTGCTAAAGCATGTGATTTCGCCCCTTGCATATATTACATTTAGTGTGCTTTGTTTTCGTATGCAGTATAGCAAACAAGACCAAAACACCTTTCTTGATTAACAGTGCTTATCATAGGCGTCTACCTGGGTTCATCTTGAGGATGCCTCTAACAAATAAATGAATAAAATTCCTGCAACTTAATTTAAACTGCTCAGTTGACCTCATGTTGAGAGCATTTACTTCTGTGGCATTTCAGTTTTGATGAAGTTTACTATGGCCAGTTCCTCTCTCTATATATGAAGCGGATCTTCTTTGTGGATGACAGTGGATCACCATTTGGTCACATGCTTCTGGCATTTGGAGGTAAGAATGACTTTCCCTGAATGTTGCCTGTCTCTGTTTGTGGTTAAAAGCCTGTTGGCACATGTAATCAAATTACATCAAGTTTTATTTATACCCCGCCTTTCTCTTCCCAATGGGTGACTCAAGGCGGCAATAACAAAGCAAATATACAATATACAATATAATACGAGCAAAACAATATCAACAAAGCAGTACATAAATGCAGCATAAATTAAACAATAATGGAGAAACAGAGCAATACAAAATACAAAATAATAAATACAATCCAATACAGGTATAAGCAGCACAGCAGCTCATACAATAGATACAATATTACTGTACCCTGCCATAGCGCCAGCCACTAAGTGCGCTCTCACCTCCCATGGCCTGCCAGTCCACATAAGAAGCCAGGACGAGGTCGGTTGGCAGAGTGACGGAAAAAGCCAGCACTCCGCATATAGCGGCAGGGAGAGTTCTACAGAAACCAATGCCTGGGCTCTCGCCCTCCGCAGCTCCCGTCCTGCCACAGGTGGAAGTCTTTGGCAGCGGGAACGGGGCGGTGGCACCTCCCTCCTCCAGTCTTGCGATCGCAAGGGGAGTCCGGCCAGGGCTCTCGCCCTTTGTAGCTCCTGTCCCGTCACAGGTGGAAGTCTTTGGCGGAGGGAACGGGGCGGCAGCACCTCCCTCCTCCAGTCTGGCGGTAATGGCAATAGGTGGCAGATTCTTCTGTATTATCCAAATATATCTGAAATATATTGCGTGTTAACACTGTCCCATAGTGAGGGATCGGCGGAAGAGGAAAATGTGTGGAAAGATAAAACATAAAACTTAAATTCTACAGATAACAGAGGCCAACAGTTGCTTTGGTGGCGGGTTTTTTTGAGCTGATTTCGAATGAATTTGATCCCCTGAATTCGAATATGGCATTAGTTTTTGCCTAGGTGCTCAAATTTCTAAGATATAACATTTTAGTGAAATATACGTTACACTATCTTAAGTTAAATCCATGGAACAAATGAAAAAACTAATCACGGAATTTTTATTAATATAGTATACAAACATTATATACAAAGATCGAGGAAAAAAGTCCTTGATGAAACCAACGAGTCACTGAACACTTCGGAAGCTTCTTTTCCACAATATTATTGAATGTATTTTGGAACAGTCCCTTTTTAAACTCCGGCAGTAATCTGCCATCCTGTGTGTATCCCATCTTCCTTGGTAGCGGCCCTCCATAGTTTTAAAATCCTGGTGAAATCTTTCACCTTGTTCCTCACTGGTGTGTCCTAAATTTTCAGGAAAATGGTCTAAGTGGCTGTGTAAATAGTGCACCTTAATACTCATGTTATACCCAAGGGATTCGAAACTGTTAAGCATCTCGTCTACCAGTTCAACATAGTTTTCAGATTTGCGTTTGCCTAGAAAATTTCTGACAACTCCAACAAATGAAGTCCAGGCTTTTCGCTCAGCCTCATTCATCAAATGACAACAGGGCAAATATACAGGAACCAATCCTTGTATATGTGATGTAGAATTGCACAAAATGGAGTTAGAACTGCATGGAACGCTGTTTCCTTCCCACCTAAGTGGTCCCTATTTATCTACTTGCAATTTCTTGCTTTCAAACTGTTAGGTTGGCAGGAGCTGGGACAAAGATGGGAGCTCATTCCGTCCTGCAGTACTCGGGAATCGAACTGCTGACCTTCCGCCTCCCAGTCAGCGTCTTAGCCACTTGAGCCACTGCAGAACTGCACATTTCGCATAGAACTGCAGGTTAAAAAAACAACAACACTGATCTAAAAAAGTAGAGCAGATAGGGAAAAACTGATTTCATATTTGGATTCAGCGACCCAAATATAGTTAAAATCAGTTCTAAAATCCTAGGCACCAAAAAATTTTTTCCCCCTTCTACAATGGAGTTAGAACTGCACATTTCACATAGAACTGCACGTTAAAAAAACACTGATCTAAAAAAAGTAGAGCAGATAGAGGAAAACTGATTTCATGTTTGGATTCAGTGACCCAAATATAGCTAAAATCAGTCCTAAAATCCTAGGCACCAAAAATATTTTTCCCCTTCTACAATGGAGTTAGAACTGCACATTTCACATAGAACTGCACGTTAAAAAAACACTGATCTAAAAAAAGTAGAGCAGATAGAGGAAAACTGATTTCATGTTTGGATTCAGTGACCCAAATATAGCTAAAATCAGTTCTAAAATCCTAGGCACCAACAGTTTTTTATTTCCTTGTAGGCCTGTGTAACAAGCAGTCTTTCTTTTTCTGTTTAAGGTTACTTAGGTGGATTTGATGGCAATTTCTTGTGGAACAGGATTGGGGCAGGTAAGAGGTCATACAGATATGTGCTAATACATTCCACAGAACATAATATTTAACTTAGCCCAGGGTTTATTGCTCCAATAGAAGGTCCCAAACATAAAAGTAAAAGAATGTCTCTTTCTTGATTTCTCGTTGTGACAGTAGTTTAGATTAAGGTTGGAAGGATAGGAAACAGTAGATTAGGCTTGAGCTAACAGCATTAACCAGTCATGTCCGACTCTAGGCGGTGGTGCTCATCAATCGTTATAACCAAAGAGCCAGCACTTCTGCGTCTGCAGACATTTCCATGGTCATGTGGCAGGCATGACTAGATGTCCAAACACATGAAACACATGTTACCTTTCCCACCCAAGCGGTACCTATTTTTCTGCTTGCAGTATCTTGCTTTCGAGCTGCTAGGTTGTGGCGGGAGCTGGGACAGACGATGGGGGCTCACTCTGTTGTGCAGCACTCAGGTCTTTAACTGCTGACTCCCAAATCTTCCGTTCATCAAGCTCGACCGCTATTGTGGCCCCAGCATTAATCATACCATCCAAGAACTTCTGACTCTTGCTTGTATTGTGCGCTATTTCAGAATACAGTTCCAATGTGCCGGTTTGGGCCTTGCGGTTACTGCCAGCGCTGGCCGGTGCCCTGTGCGTCCCTCTGGCGTACCAAATTCTGGTGGAGCTGCGATTCTCACATATTGTTGCCTTTGGAGCCGCTCTGCTGTTTCTGTTTGGTAAGGAATCGTTCCCTGAATCCGGTCAATAGAAACGGAAAGATGGTCCACAGCCTTTCAGTTCTTTGCAAGGTCAACTTAGTTTTGCATGTCTACTTTGTGGCCAGATGTGTTCAGCAGCTGGTAGCTTTTAAGCCGAGCTTGCCAGCTGCAAGTGAGTTATCCCAGCTTTTGGTTTCATTGCTAACTCAGTTGCCAAGTGATAATTTCAAATGCACAAATAAAACCGTTCACTAATGGGAAAACACTTGCATGTTGTTTATTAAAGAACAAAATAAAACTGTTGCTTCACATAAGTCTTTACTGTCCAAATTATTTTCTTCCAAAATGTCAATAAATCAAATATTAATTTATCTTCAGTGTCAGCAAAAAATAGTACTAATCCTTAAATGTTTCAGGTAAGTATTCTTGAGTTAATAAACTTAATTTAGTGAATGTAAGTTGCTTCCTTTCGAAGAGAATTCAATAAATCTCTTTTCATATTCTATCATCAGGAAAGGAAGATGACAAAGTTCTGTATAGATACAATAGTATTCATTATAGAAAACATACTTACTCCTTCAAAGTATCTATCTTTCTCAGAATTTAAGAGTTGTTAGTTTAGTGTGAGTTGGTAGCTTAACGTTTTGGCCCAGAAAGAAAAAAACTTTGAGAGGCTAAGACGCGATATAAAAACTAAAGATGGACTTGGTAAGAATGTCTTTATTTTCATTTTAATATGTATTGTGACATCAATAGGGAAATATGTCTTTGAAGAAGTACAGTTTTTTATAATGAATACTATTGTGTCTTTACAGAACTTTGTCATCTTCCTTTCCTGATGATAGAATATCCAAAGTCCTATTTGGATAAAGTCGCGGTTTTCATGCACACGTGATGCATCGCATAAAGTCCAAAACCACTAAAAACGGACGTTATCTGAGATATTTGGTATAGGAACCTCGGATAAAGTCCATTTTTTGGACGTTATCCGATGCATCGCCCATTTGATTCGGATAAAGTCCAAAATCGGATAAAGTCCAAACTTGTGGAACGGAGTTTGGGCTTTATCCAAGGTTCTACTGTACTTCCACCTTTTGTTTCCTAACAGAGAATTCCTTGATCACTCAGTCTCGACTAATGCTGTTGGAGTCAACCTTAATCTTTTTCATCCTATTGGCTGCATTATCCTATCTGAAGTTCTACAACTCCCAGAAACACAGGTAAAAGGCACTTTTAAAGCTTATGGGACATTAAGATGTGGATTTTCCTTTAGAGGAAGGAGTGTGCTTGCACTCACTGGAAAATCAACAAGTATGGTTGTTGTTTTTTGTCTTGCTGAAAAAATCCTGTTTATTGTCTAAGCGTTGACTTTGTTTATTTACAAATGTTTGCACTCTTTGGTAGCTGCTTGACTTAACCGATGTGATTTCAACAAATCATGGGGTGCCTGTTTTAGATATTCCAGTCCATTCTCTCTCCTGGTACCCTATTTTTTTTTTTAATTTGCCAGACAGTATTCAGGGCCCATTCAATTTGCACTACTGAGATATTTCCCATTTAATTTAATTTATTTTTTTACAGGGGAGGGGGAGGGAGAAGTATTTCTGAAAAACAGAGAATTTCCCTGAGATTTTTGATACTTCTTCCTTGCTCATGGATGGTGCTATTTTGGCTATTTTGGGTCAGCAGTTATGAAACTGAAGTAGATATTTCATTTCATTTATTAGATTTGTATGCCGCCCTACTCAACATATGTGATTCTGGGCGGCTCACAGAACCACAACATCAGATACTACAGTACAGCAAAATACAGAGGCACACAATAAAATACAATAGCATACAATAAAAATACAGCAAAATACCAAAACAACAATATAATATTGCAAAACAGTGAAAAGAAACAGCACGCTTGAGGATGTTTGTAGAAAATGTTGTGTGGATGAATTGTTTTAAGCTGCTACATAAGCAGGGTGGAAGCGAAATTAAACTAAGAAAGCTGATATTGTTCTTGAACTGAGAAGCAGTAAGTGTTTGCCCATATAGTAGTTTTATTTATATATTAATGCACTTTCTTTCCTCAAGTCCGTTTTCTACAACATGGTGGTCCTGGCTCTTGCTAACAGGGATTTGCTGTTCCTTTGCAGTTGGGTAAGTTGGGTTTATTACTATTTTTTGGGCTCTTTTAATTACAATGGACCCTCGAATAACGACGCGTTCAAATAGCGTCATTTCCGCTTAACGACGCGTCGTCACTCACCACGTGACTATCCGCACAATGACGAAAAACCGTCGTTGTGCGGATTAACGACTTTTTAAATGCTGTTGTGCGGATAATTAGTTTTTTGCCGCTAGATGGCGCAGCTGCCCTTGAAAACCGCACAACGACGTTTCCCCTATAGCGACGCTACTTGGGGAACCAAGCAACGCCGTTATGTGAGGGTCTACTGTACATCTGAATTGGTTTGTAGTGCTTACCAGTCAAATGGTTCATGAAAAGCTTTGGCTTCTGTGTTGTATGGCAGTTTTGCACACTTTAGGCAGTTATCCAGCATGGCTTTAAAATAGTTCCCAACCCTATGGTGGGACTCTCTAAGTCATATAAATGCAGAAGTATGAAGGAAATAAATGAGTAATCAAGGTGAAGGGGGAAAAGTTAAAGACCATTTTAGGCTGTTCTTCTCTGTTGCTTTTCAGAGAGATTTTTATTTTATTTATTTATATTTATATTCAAATTTATATGCCGCCCAATCAGGTAAACCCGACTCTGGGCAGCTCACAACAAGTTACCAATCCCCGGAGGCCCAGATCTCTGTGAATCCACATGAATGGGTTTACTGGACGTAACTAAGAATACCCATATGCGCAGTGAATCCATTTGTGTGGATTCACAGAGACTTGGGCTTCTGGGAATTGAAGTCCAAGAACACCCATATGCGGCAGTTAACTCCCTTCATGTGGATTCTCAGTGACTTGTGGGGGGGGGGTCTGGGAAATGAAGTCCAAATACAACTGGAGTGCCAAGGTTCGCCATCACTGGGCTAGATAATGCAGATTGAGGCTGTGGTGCTGGAGGAGACTTTTGAGAGTCTCAGCCACACTGCTATTTAAATCTTCTGCACTTTGCAGTTTGCTAGAAAATGTGAAATTGAGTTTTTCTGGAGTACAACCCAGTGAAACGCCCCCAAACTTGCAGGGCTGCAAAAATTATTCAATTGAAACTTTGAAAGAAGTTTGGATTTCAATGCCGTAAAATTATTGGGACCATCGGCAGGAAGGTCGGCAGTTCAAGACTCATCATGCCCCACCTCCTGCCATCCAAATAGATACTGCTGTGTGTGTGTAGTTGTTCCTGGCACATGACCATGGAAATACCTGCAGATGCACCCAGTGCTGGCTCTTTGGCTTTAAATGCAGATGAGAACCCCCCCCCCCCAGACTTGGCCATGAGTCTGGGAGACCTTTATGTTTACTTATGCAAATACAGTAAAACCCCTACTTATGGAAAAAAAGTATGTTCCATAGGCTTTTTCGTAAGTTTCATTTTTATATAATTCAAAGCAAACCCATAGGAAAAATTTTTTATGTAACTTGAAGCAAACCCATAGGAGAAATGATTTTTTTAATGTAAATCGAAGCATAGGAAAATCCATAAGAAAAAGAATCTTTATGTAACTCGAAGCAAACCCATAGGACATCGTGTTAATCGGGACATGGTTTTAGCACAAAATCATTTTGTAAGTGCATTTTATGTAACTCGAGGCATATGTATGCTGGGGTTTTACTGTACTTGAAAAACTAGCCTATCAGGTTTCAGTGCTCTTGATTTACCAAATTCTTCATTCCTAGGGTGAAATACACGGGTATCTTCACTTACATCCTTCTTTTGGCCATGGCAGGCGTCCACGCCTGGCATTTGATTGGTGATCAGACTTTGTCCAATGTAAGTAGCTGAGCCTCTGGTTGTTTTTGTGGCGTGTAAAACACGTCCGCGGCTGTTGTAAGCACGTTTACAGCAGCATTTGCGGGTGTATTTTCAGCAGCATTTGCTGCAGGTGTGGGTGCATTTACGCATGCAGGGAGTGTTTTACGGCTGTCGTAAATGCGTCCGCTTCAGGTAGCGGTGGGCCACATGAAATCGTGCCAACCCATGGGCCATAGTTTGGCCACTCCTGGTTTAGGCTGATGCCTAAACCATAGAAACTGATGAGAATATATATTTGCCATGAATATTAATTTCCCCCTCTAAGAATGGCGGTTTCCTTTGAGATGCATGCACTCCAAAGTCTCACTTCCAAATTAAACCTGTTTCCAGTAACCAGTCACAAACCAAAACATGCCATGGAATCTCCATTGTTTTGCCGTGGAAATGTCTGCCAAGGAAATGTCTTTGGTTTTAAATGAAGAGGAGGACAATCACCCCCACCCCCCACCCCGCAAGTTGTACATGACTCTGGGAGACCTTTATGTTTACTTATGCAAACACTTCAAAAATCAGTACGAGAAAGACATATGTTATGACAGACCTATTTTGTCACTTTAGGGAGCACTTCTTCTAAATACATGCTAAACATCTCATCTAGTTTGACCCTGAGGGTCACTAAGAGGGACATATATTTCATGTGCTCCCCCACAAATCGGCTGTTTCTTGCTTTGGATTCGGGCAATAATAATCTTTAATCTCTTTTTTCTTAGGTTTCTCTGCTGTGTCACTTGCTAGCCAGAGTGCTTGCCCTTGTGGTCGTCCCAATAGCCATATACCTGTCTTTCTTCTACATCCATTTAGCTTTGTTGTATCGCTCTGGGCCACACGACCAGATCATGAGCAGTGCTTTCCAAGCGAGCTTAGAGGTGAGGAAACAAAATAAATCAATATTAAAGGTATAAGCAGTGTAATTTATAAAAATTTAAATGATAACACAGACTCACAAAAAACTTTAAGAGAGGTATGCGAGGATGATATGAAAGGACTTCGCCGTGTCTCTCCCGTGGCCACACCATTGGCCCGGGATGGGAGACAGCTGTGGCCACCGTCGCCGCTATCTGGCCCCGCTTGGCCGGAGTATTGAAGAGACTTTGAGCCCCGGGCTCCGTCAAGGACGTTGAGCGGCATGGACTTTGTGATTTATTTTTTGTTTTTATTGATATTGATATTTTAGTGTTAGGCTGTGTTTTATTATGTATGTTGTTGTGTTAATGTGTATTGATTTTGTTTGTGAGCCGCCCAGAGTCGCATTTTGCGGGTGGGGCGGCATATAAGTTGAATAAAATAAAATAAATTTGGAGATGGTACATGACACCAATTCTTTTAAAGTTGTACAGTCGGGCTGCAGAATGATAAATAGTTGGAGGTGCAAGGAACATATTGGGACATGCCTTCACATGTGGTGGGAACGTGAAGAGGTTAAGAAAGTATGGAATTATGTCTATGAAGAATTTAACCAATTATTAAATTTAAATATCAAATTTAAAGCTTAAGATATGTCCAAAAATAAGTTTGTTAATGGACTGTGATAATGCAACAACAGATAAACACAAAAAGAATCTAATAGTTGTGATGGTAACAGCTGCCAGATTACTAATGACTAAAAACTGGAAGGCAAATACGTGCTTTAGGATACAGGAGTGGTATAGAGAATTATGGGGGCATGGCTTTGAATGATAAATTAACATGTAGTTTAAATTTTTGAAAGGGATTAACAAATGAAGATGAATATACACCCTACTTACGAAAAAAAGTCCGTTCCGTAGGCTTTTGCTTAAATCGGTTTTTTATGTAACTCGAAGCAAACCCATAGGAAACATTATTTTTTTATGTAACTCAAAGCAAACCCATAGGAAAAAATGAAATTTTTATGTAAATCGAAGCAAACCCATAGAGAAAAGAATCTTTATGTAACTCAAAGCAAACCCATAGGAAATCGTGTAAATCGGGACATGGTTTTAGCACAAAATCATGATATAAGTCGAATTTTATGTAACTTGAGGCATATGTAAGCCGGGGTTTTACTGTATTTTAAAAAGTGTTGAGGAATGCACATTTTGAGAGACATTTGTGCTTATAATTCTTTGCAGATAAAGTCATTTGTACCTTAAGGTGAAATTGGGACAGAATGAATTTACAAGTGAACAGTTGCGGAAAGGACACAGTTCAGAACGAGCGCGATTAATTTGTCCCACTAGCATTGCAATACAGTACAGTGTATTGTAATAAATCAATATATTCTAAAAGTTAATGCGAATTTATATTTGGTCTAGTGGTGCCTCTCAATACTACGCAAATGAGAAAGTTAGTAAAGTGGCTTAGATTGGCTTATGTGAATCCAGGTGTGTTGCCAGTGGTAAAATTTAAAGCTACCTATGAAGCTGTAACAGAGAATAATCTTAAAGCTGCCCTTTCCTGCTCTTCTTCACATGTGGATTTAAACTTTGGTGGTTCTTTCTAGGGTGGTCTTGCTCGGATCACTCAAGGCCAGCCTCTGGAGGTGGCGTACGGCTCCCAGATCACCCTGCGGAACATCTTAGGCAAACCCATGCCTTGTTGGCTGCATTCACACAAGAATACTTATCCCATCAGGTGAGCAGCGCATGGCAGATCGGTAGAGTGCCAAAGAGTGGCAAAGAAGACGCCCCATGGCTGGTGTAAAATAAAATTCTCAAAGGATCCTCTCTCGTGAAATCTTGTAAGCTTACCTTTGGGTGCATCAAGCAATTTCTCTTTGTTTGTGACTGTCGCCATTACTGAGCCCAACTCCATAAAGGAGGTCTTCAAGTGGTGCTACACACTTTTTAATGCTATATAAATCATTGTGTTTTCTATGTACTGTATTCTTGATGAAATCTAATTCTGTTTGCCTTATTTTAAATATCTCTTCTTAACATGCAGTCATTAATATTACTGTTATTGTTATTTAGTACATTTTTACTTTCCCTTTTAACTGCTCTCCTAGCAGTTCGAAAGCAAGAAATTGCAAGTAGATAAATAGGGACCACTTCAGTAAACAGCGTTCCGTGTGCTCCGGTGTCTAGTCATGCCTGCCACATGACCATGGAAACGTCTGCAGAAGCAGACAGCGCTGGCTCTCCGGCTTTGAAACCAATGAGCACTGACCCTAGAGTCGGATAGGACTGGCTTTCGAGGAAAGGAAACCTTTACCTTTTAATTGCTACGTAGCAGTGGATCAACTTACAATTATCATAAATTGTAAAACCAACTGTAAAAAAGTTTTGAAAAAGTAAAAAATCAAATGAAACCAAACATGACCATCAAAAAATTAACATCAATCAAGTAAGAGCCCTGCTGTACCACAACCAAAAGGTTGTGAGTTTGATCCTGACCAGGGATCATGGTTGACTCAGCCTTCCATCTTTCCATGGTCAGTAAAATGAGTACCCAGCATGTTGGGGCAAAATGCTAATTACTCTGTGAACTGCTTAGGAAGTGCACTAAGTGCTATGGCACGGTATATAAGTGTAATTACTTTGCTTTATAAAACAGTTAAAATAACCACAGCAAATCAGACAATTTTATAAGCCAATTTATTATATTCTTCATACCCTAAAGTGCCTTCCAGAGTCCACTAGCCATGCCTCTCCTGCTTCTGAAGCCATTGATATTTTTAAGAGCATCTCTTGATTTGTTGATTCAGACCCGTCTTATCTTTTTATGACTCCTCCACAACTCATGTGACCACGTCCGGTTGAATGTACTATGTCCGTGATGGCGGACCTTGGCACTCCAGATGTTCTTGGACTTCAATTCCCAGAAGCCCAAGCCCCCATGAATCCGCACAAATGGGTTTACTGCGATTCATCCGGCCCGTGCCGCCCTCGTACGGATGCATTTTACTTCTGCTTCCAGGAGCGACGAGGGCAGCGCGGCCCAAATGAATCGCAGTAAACCCATTCGTGCGGATTCATGGGGGCTTGGGCTTCTGGGAATTGAAGTCCAAGAACATCTGGAGTGCTAAGGTACGCCATCACGGTCCTAAGTAAATAAAACCGATGGAGAACATAAGACTTACATAAGTGTTGATTTAACAAGGCAAGATTTTAGTATTTTTAAACCACAATTGGGTATGTCCTGGTAACGACAACCTTGGGTTGCCGTTGCCGGCTAATCTTTTTCACACTAGTTCAGTTGAAAGGAACTGAAGAATGAACTCACCAAAAGGTGGCTTCATTTTGGCAGTTTCACGTCTTGCCTAGTTGGAACTAAGAATTGGATTTCTCCCACGGTTGCCCACTTGGGCCCCAATGTCTCAGGAGTGTACCCTACTGAGATCTCTTCCTCTTCCTGTTTGATAGGTATGAAAATGGCCGTGGAAGCTCCCATCAGCAGCAGGTGACCTGCTACCCTTTCAAAGATGTGAATAACTGGTGGATTGTGAAGGATCCTGGATCGTGAGTACAGACGCTTTTAAAACATTCATTCACTCATCACATTTCCCCTATGTTGGTGTAAGTTTTGAAGCATGATTGGTAACAATATTGGGCTACACGTCGTTCAGCTTTTGCAAAAGGCAGCTTCCTCAATTCCCTTTTTAAAAAAATGCATGTGAACCCAAAACCCCTTTTCCCTTTCGGTGTACAGAGTTTCCATAACAGAAGTATACTTGACAAAAATGGGTGGGTTATCTACAAAATAGCCTTTTTTAAACAAACATAAGAACAGCCTTGCTGGAAGAGGCCACAGGAGCCCATCCAGTCCAGCCTTCTGTCTCACACAGTGGCTCACCATGTGCTTCAGGGTATTATTCGCAAGCAGATGCCTTCACCTGCTTAGGATTCCCTGGACATGGCATTGAGAGATATCCTGTCTATCTCTCCAACCCGGAGGTTGTCCTTAAGTATCCATAATTATAGCCATGGATACTCTTGTCCTCCATGAACTTGTCTAATCCTTTCTTAAAGCTGTCAAGACTGACAGCTGTCACCACGTCTTCTGGCAGGGAGTTCCATAGACCCGTGATCCTCTGGGTGAAAAAGTACTTTCTCTTATTTGTTTGAGAATTAGTACCCAAAAGTTTCATGGAGTGGCCCCTAGTTCTAGTGTTGTGCAATAGGGAAAAGTTTTTCCTTATATCTTCTTTGTCCACACCGTGCATGATTTCATAAACTTCAACCAGGTCACCTCTTAGACGCCGTCGTTCAAGAGTGAAAAGGCCCAACCGTTGCAGCCTCAGATGGTAAGGAAGGTCTTCCAGTCCCCTCATCATTTTGGTTGCCCTCCTCTGCACTTTTTCCAGCTCCATAATATAATTGCAGCTATAAATATTTACAACAGTTAATTCTTATTATAAGATGATCTGTTGTACTAATGAGATGTCACCTCGCGGTCAACTCTTAACGTCCTCAGTTCCAGGAAACACACTGGTCACACTTATCGGGCGGTGGTGTGAGGCGAGGATGTTAAGATTTGTCTCCAGGTATACGCCAACTCCAATGTGGCAGGAAATTGCTTGTTTGATAGCGAGAGTTTGAATCTGTTTTAATGGTGTGTTATAATACACAATCAGTAAGTTTTTAAAAATCCGGGACATAAACATGATTTTTATTCAACTGGCCGGGGCAATTTTTCTGACCTTGAACCCGGGACAGTACCGGTTTCCCGGGACACATGGCAACCCTATGTGTACAGTGAAATCCTTACTTACGAAAAAAAGTCAGTTCTGTAGGCTTTTGCTTAAATCGGTTTTTATATAACTCAAAGCAAACCCATAGCAAAAAAATTTTTTACGTAACTCAAAGCAAACCCATAGGAAATTTTTTTTATGTAAATTGAAGCAAACCCATAGGAAAATGAATCTTTATGTAACTCAAAGCAAACCCATAGGAAATCGTGTAAATCGGGACATGGTTTTAGCACAAAATCATTATGTAAGTCGAATTTTATGTTCTTTGACCAACGTATAGGCTCAGAATTTAATTTCCATTGTGCTTACGTTTGTTTCAAATATCTGTGTATAGCAGTTAGAAAACATCTCAAGTGTTTTACAAATACAAAAACAAATACTTAATCACAAGCTGTCCAGGAAAAACAATCAAGCCAAATGATATCCCTTGCCTCAACACCGGAGTGCACGAAATGCTGTTTACCTTCCCCGCCAAAATGGTCCCTATTTATCTACTTGCAATTTCTTGCTTTCAAACTGCTAGGTTGGCAGGAGCTGGGACTGAGACGGGCGCTCACTCCGTCCTGCAGTACTCGGGAATCGAACTCTGCCCTTCCGGTCTTCGTGTTTAGCGTCTGAACCACTTGAGCCATCGCAATCACTTGCATTTTAAAAAAAACCAACTATAAATCTTGTAAAAACCAAATTGAAAATTGACACCAAGGATTTTTCAGTGAGGTAGCTGTGGTTAGTGTGTTTTCAGCAATAACAAAACAAATTGAGGCATCTTTTTTAAAAACTGACTGATTTGGTCGGGAGGGAGCTTTCATAGATTCCAATGGCTGCTTGAAGAGGAAGGTCTTAGCCTGTTGTTTGACTGCCAACAAGGCAAATCTCTTTTGGGAAAGTATTCCACTAGTGCTGAATGGTTATTGCAGAGAGACTATTTTTCTAAGCATATCAGAAAACAAAAATAAAATAAAATAAAAACCACTGCAGCACTTTAAAGACTAACCCCGACATACAAGCGCTTTGACTTACAAAAAAATCGACATACAAATAGAAATCCTGGCTAAAAAAAATAAAAATCAACATGCAAAATTTTAATAGGAAAAGTTTGACATACAAAAAAAATATATGATGACATTTAGAGGTCCTCTTTTTGTAATCCAATGTGTTTTCGACATAAATTTTTCCCCGACATACAAATAACCTTTGTGGAACAGAAAAAATTCACATGTAGGGGTTTCTATGGGCGGCATAGAAGTTCAAAAACTAAATTAAATTAAAATTTTTATTTTACTTATACAGTACACTCAACTCAACCACTGCAACTGGTTTGGTTTTGATGCTAACGCCCCTGTTTCTACATGCTTCTCCATCAGGCAGCAGCTGGTGGTCAGCAATCCCCCGCGTCCCGTGCGTCACGGCAATATTGTGCAGTTGGTTCATGGGATAACAACTCGCTATCTCAACACGTAAGCCCCCCCTCCACGTCTGGATTCATGACTTCTGCTATTATTTCACAGTCTGGCTAAGATTACAGCTCAAGCCCATAAATTTGTCAGAGGAACTGGCGGGATGGGTCAGGCCAATTGGACTTTAGTGTCCCAACTATCAACAGTCAACATTTTCAAGAGGTGGCAAATCGGTGTCCTACAACATTCCTTCACAAAGTTGTTCATGCATCTTCTCTTAAGAACATCAAGCATGACTGGCTTAGTAAAGGTTTCTCTTGCTCGAAAGCCAGTCGTATCCGACTCTAGGGTTCAGTGCTCATCTCTGTTTCAAAGCCGAGGAGCTAGTGCTGTCTGCTTCTGCAGACGTTTCCGTGGTCATGTGGCAGGCATGGAACGCTGTTTACCTCCCCACCGAAGTGGTCCCTGTTTACCTACTTGCAATTTCTTGCTTTCGAACTGCTAGGTTGGCAGGAGCTGGGACAAAGACGCGAGCTCATTCTGTCCTGCAGTACTCTGGAATTGAACTGCTGACCTTCCGCCTCCCAGTCAGCGTCTTAGCCACTTGAGCTTGCGTTAAGTAAAAAGTTGTAGTTCAGAATTTCATTCCGGTGGAATAGCTTCTTTGGCATTTGCCTTCAGTAACTCATTCTGAGAGGCATACTGCCCCTCTTCCTTGTGAATTCTTATATAGCAATAAGGACTAGTGCCATTAATAGCCTTGAATTTTCCTTGAATTTGTTTAATTCCCTTTTAAACGGTAGACTGACAATTGCTACCTTTTGGAGTAGATATTGTTCCATACCTTAACTGTGTGCTGATTGAAAATGTACTTATTCTTATATGTCCTGAATCTCATACCATTCAGTTTCTAGTTTCAGTACTAATGAGAAACAAAGCAATGCTTCCACAGCGTCTGATTCCCGGCTTGGTTTGGGGGAAGCCGGGGCGAGTGCCACTTTCTCCCAAACCATGCCAAGGATCAGAGCGCTTTTAGATCAGGCTGGCTGGGGGTGGAAGGCACCTCCAGCCCCCCTGATTCTGAAGCGGAGAGCCCACCCGCTTCCCCCCAAACCAAGCCGGGGATCACAGTATCTGATCCCCCGCTTGGTTTGGGGGAAAGCGGGTGGGCGCACTCACCCTGGCTTCCCCCAAAGGAAGCCAGCTTTTTAAAAAAACATTATCTGATGCATGCATCAGATAACATAAAAAATCGAATAATGCTAAGACTTGTGGAACCAAGTTTTAGCGTTATCCGAGGTATTACTGTATTAGGAAAAACGTCTTGATGGTTAGAACAGTACGACAATGGAACCAACTGTGAGCATTTCAACGCTGGAAGCATCCAAGAGAGAATTGGGAAGCAACCCTCTGTCAGATCTGCTTTGATTTCGATTCCTGCCTTGAGCAGTTGGGGTTGTATCTCATGGTCTAAAAGGCCCTTTATTCCAACTCCGTGATTCTATGGAGATTTTTGGTTCTGTCTGTAACTAGTGAATAATAGTTGTCTGTGGCATGTGTTCTCACAACCAGAGGACAACCCATTTTGTGATGGAAGGCCAGGAAAAAAGAGCTCACATCACTTGTGAAATCATGTCAGCGAAGCATTTTAAGGCACAATAATGGAGGAAAAACTCGGTCTAAGAGTTGGTTAAAAGACCAGGTCTCACAAAAGGTGTGTCAAATGTTAAATAATGTGGGCAAAAGAAGGAACAAAACAAATCTCGGCTACATGACATTTCTTCCAAGTTCTAAAGAGTATGATAGAGAAGTTTGGGAGAAGACTTTTGCCACCCATCCGATTCTTGTGTTTTTACAGGCATGATGTTGCTGCCCCTCTGAGCCCTCACTCTCAGGAGATTTCCTGTTACATTGATTACAACATATCCATGCCAGCTCAGAATCTCTGGAGAGTGGTGAGTGGAAAATTGTTGCTGTCAGGGAAGGAGTAACACATCCTACTGAAATTAAGGCCAGTTACACCTGGGCAGGATTTCTTCTTTTGGAAGAGTTAAGACCGGCCCTTTGTGCTTTTCCATAACAGTTATAAAAAAAAATTATTAGCAGTAATGAGATTTCCTGTTGCAGGAAATTGTAAATCGGGAGACAGATGTGGATGTTTGGAAGACGATCTTGTCTGAAGTCAGGTTTGTCCATGTGAACACCTCAGCTGTGCTTAAGGTACATTTCCTGTAACTGATCGTACAGAGATTGAGGGAGAAAAAGAAAGTCTCTTCTAGGGTTATTTATTTATTTATTTTATTGAATTTACTAGCTGATTACCCGGCTTCGCTCGACTTTCTTTTCTTTAACGTAGGCCAGCCTTTCCCTCTTGGAAACCTCGTGGGGTGTATGTGGGTCACTCCTACTGTGAAAACTGCAGCTGATCTCAGAGGGCTGCAGCTGAGCTAGTCAGATGATGTCACAATCTCAACCTTCCTGAGACTATGACATCAGCTCAATTACATCACTGGAAAACACACACATTGTATAGATCAGTTGCGTCCCAATTTTGGGGAGGTTTATGCCCCCCATGGGTTTTGAGACCCCCCGCAGTGCTGATCTCCCAAGCCCAAATTACATATGTGCCAAATTTCAGCGGGGTTGGTCCAGGGGTGTGGGAGCCTTTGGAGCACATACAAATAAACACTTCTGTTTTAGATAGATAGATGGATATACTGCCTATCCGGGTGTTATCCCACTCTTGGCGGTGAACAAACAGAAAATAAATGACAACAATTCCCATACAAATCAAAGTCCACCACCAACAAATACATCATTGACTAAACTAATTGGGGACAAAGGACATCGAAACTGAACCTAACTGGCTAATCTATTGACAAGGGAACAACATCCTGAAAGGCCTTCTTAAACAGGAACATTTTAAATTGTTTTTTAAAGGTAGCCAGAACATCTGTCCATCCCACCAGAGCGGACCAGAGATGCTCCCACATTGTGCCATCCCCTAGCACCAGGAGGGCCTTCTCTGTGTCTGCTCCGGCTCTTTGGAACCTCCTGCCAATTGAGCTACGACTCCAGACAGAGTTGCTGCCCTTCAGGAAAGGGCTAAAAACCTGGCTGGCAAAGCAGGTGTGGGGCACCAGCGATGGGGTGACCCTTGCTTGCTGGCTGATTTAGTAAGAACGCTCTCTCCCTCTTTTAATCTAGCCCTGAGTCGGATTTCCTGAGTGGGTGGCATATAAGCATGAAAATTAAATTTTAAATTAAATTAATCTGTAGGGGTCGTAGTAATTTTTGGTGGCAGTTTTAATTGGGGTTTTTATTTTTATTTTTAAATGTGATTGGTTTTATTTTCTGCGAGCCGCCCAGAGTCTTCAGAGTTGGGCGGCAATATAAACCAGAAATAAATAAATAAATAAATTCAGAACTACTGCAGCATCTTTAAGATATAACAAATCAATTTGAGCATGAACTTTTGGGAAGAAGAGCCCCCATGGCCTAGTGGTTAAACTGTTGTACTGTGGCCAAAAAGCTGCTCGCGCTGTGAATTTGATCTGATGGGGGCTCAAGGTTGGTTCAGCCTTCTATCTTTCCAAGACTGGTAAAATGAGTACCCAGTGTCATGGGGGCAAAAATTTTAATTACCTTGTGAACCTCCCAGAGAGTGCACAAGTGCAATGGGTCACTATATAAGTGTAATTGCTAATTACAGTCCAGTTTCTATGACATACAGAAGTCCCAAGCCTCCATGCAAAGCATATGCCGTAACATAATTGTGGGGCTAAGAACAAATGAAGCAGAAGACATACTGTATATAAAGGATGCGTTCTGAAAGTTGTTCTTTTCTGGACATCTTCAGCTCAGTGGTACATCTTTGCCCGAGTGGGGCTATCGACAACTGGAGATTGTTGGGGAAAAGATTTCCAAAGGCTACCACCAGAGTATGTTGTGGAACGTAGAAGAGCACAGATATGGGAAAAGTGAGTGTAAAACCATGCTCCTAGTCCACAATCCAGCCTTTCTTTCCCCCTGAAGAAATTAAGAGTTCCAGTTTATGTCAAGTTCAAATACAGTAGAGCCTCGAGATACAAAATTAACCCGTTCCTCCGGGTTCGTCATAGCTCGAAGTTTCCGTATCTCAAAGCGCGGTTTCCCATAGGAATGCATGGGAAACCAATTTATCCGTTCCTAAGGTCTGAAAAAACCCATCGTTGGAGAAAATACGCTGCTAAGATGCTTCATTTAGCAGCTTTATTGTAAAAAGTGCAGTTTCTAAAAGCTATAGAATAACTACTAAAATCTCATCTAGGCTACGCTGGATAACATATTCGTTAAAATAACAACGAATAAAGATAACTAGCTGAAGTAAGGCATATATTCTGGCGGGCTTCCTCGCCCTCAACCGAGACATGGATTTTAAGGCATAATTCAAACTAACGAGCTATCGCAGCATTTCCAAAAGGCTGTTGCGCAGTATTAAATAATTGGGGGTTTTATACCTTTTTTGATGCTCTTGACACCCACCTCTAGAATTTAATAGTTGTTCTTGCTGACACTTGCAGGTGTTCCTTATCTCACTGCTCCACCTGTAAGACGTTTCTCTCCTAATCGGTGTGTCCAGCCACTGGCCTTGATGAATTGGCAGGCTTTTATCGATTGGCATGTTAATGTGGCCCAGTGCGCGTAGGTTTTGGATTGGAAATGGCCGTCACAGCGGCTCTCTTTGTGTGAGTTAGACTACTCAGACTAAGGAGAATCTAAGGAAACTACAATGTCTTTCTACGCAAATACAAAGTAACTTAAATGAAAAGTAACTTCTCCATGGATTTCATGACAGCGAGAGGTACCACCTTGCCACAAATCCCTTTCCTTGCATCTTTTCTCTCAGACCTCTTTGCTTTAACCCCTTTCCCAGGCCAAGAGCAGAAGGAGAGGGAGGTAGAGCTTCACTCGCCCACACAGATCAGCATCAGCCAGAACCTCAGCTTCATGGCCAAGTTCACGGAGCTCCAGGTGGGAGACAAGGCTTGCCTTTGAGCATTGAGTCAGGAGGGGCCATAAAGGGGAATCGTCCAGCTTCCTTGGTCAAAGTGTCGCATCGTCCTTACACTCCAATCAATGGAGAATATCTTTGCGCAGAGAACATATTTTAGCCCAAATCTTATTAGCAGTTCACACGGGCATAAATGAAATAGCATAAGCATTGGTGGTAAATTTATTAAATTAATGAATTGCTGGTTGCAGTTCAAGTCACATAACTGTACATCAGGCATGTGACCGAAACCACAACTCGCCTCTTGTGAAATACTAGCAATTTATATCTGCAACTTATACTATTTCACTAGCACATGCGTTAATCGCCAAGAGAATTCTGGCTCTCCCCAGCCATGTATTGTAACCTTACAATGACCTTTTAAAGTAGTAAGTTAAGCTGAGAGAGGGAATGAGTGGCTCCATGGATGACCGTGGATTTGAACTCTGGCCACGGTGTGGTCTTAAATCACATCTCATAGTTCAAGTGAACACCAGCCCTATTTCATATGAGGCAGTTTCATAGATTAATTCTGGAATCAAGTACCCTGGACTTGTCATCCCCCGTCCCCCCGGAATAAGTGGTTGCAAACCTAGATATACCTGGGTTCACTCTTAAGTTTTTTCTGGTTTAGGTTTTCTAAACCAGTCTTTGCTATTTATGTGGGGAAGGAGCGCACATCTGGAGGGTGCAGTGTGCCCCATTTCCCACTTTGTCTCATGTGTATATCTGTGTATAACTCTTCTATCCTAGTGGAAGATTTTCACTCTGAAAAACGAAGATACAGAGCATAAGTACAGCTCTTCTCCCTTGGACTGGATTACCCTGGATACGAACATTGCTTACTGGTTCAATGCCAACTCAGGGGTAATGTATCTATGGTTTCTGTGCCTTTTAAAACAACCTTCCGCCAGCCTTCCCTCAAAGTGGTGCCATCCAGATCTTGTGTGTTCTGTCTTTTCCAACATGCCCATATAGCTTCAACTGTCTGTGACCAAAGATTATGTTCAGGCCAGGCCCAAACTCCATCGAAGAAGCAAATGAGCTTCGAAGAAGCAAATGCTCTTGGTGGACAGCTCAATGAAGGTGTCAACCCAGTGTGCCTCAGCAGTGAAAAAAGCAAACTCAATGCTAGGAAGGGTATAGAAAATAAGTCAGCAAATGACTTATCTGTACACATCTGGAATAGTGTGTACAGTTCTGGTCACCATACCTCCAGAAGGATATTATGGAGCTGGAAAGAGCACAGAGGAGGGCAACCAGAAGGATTATGGGACTGGAACACCTTCCTTACCATCTGAGGCTGCAACGGTTGGGCCTTTTCACTCTTGAACAACGGCGTCTAAGAGGAGACCTGATTGAAGTTTATAAAATCATGCACGGTGTGGGTAAAGTAGATAAGGAAAAACTGTTTTCCCTATCGCACAACACTAGAACTAGGGGACACTCCATGAAACTTTTGGGTGTTAGTTCTCAAACAAATAAGAGAGAGTATTTTTTCACCCAGAGGATCCCTGGTCTATGGAACTCCCTGCCAGAAGAAGTGGTGACAGCTGTCAGTCTTGACAGCTTTAAGAAAGGATTAGACAAGTTCATGGAGGACAAGGGGATCAATGGCTATAATTATGGATACCTAAGGACAACCTCCGGGTTGGAGAGATAGGCAGGGTATCTCTCAATAAATGCCATTTCCAGGGGATCCTAAGCAGGTGAAGGCATCTGCTTGGGAATAATACCCTGAAGCAAATGGTGAGCCACTGTGTGAGACAGAATGCCGGACTGGATCATGGGCTCCTGTGGCCTCTTCCAGCAAGGCTGTTCTTATGTTCTTATTTAGCAGTAGTAAGGCATGAAAGATCTTAAGTCATTATTGCCAGGAACAGCATTGGGTAGAGGAACTGTCCATTGATGGAGGAAAATCAAGGCACAAGATCGATCCACGGAGTCCATTAATATTTTGGACTATGGCGGCTGAAATCAGATCATCCCAAAAGGGTAAAGTGAGAATCTTGAACATGGGCCGCTGCTGCAAAAATTTTGTTCAAGATTTGGGACACGATTGGAAATGAAAACAGGTAGCAAAAATAACATCAGCTTCTCCACACCTGAAATCATTTCTGGGCTGAAGGGGCAGAGAAGGTTTTTCCTCCTTTGTTTTAGCTCCAGCAGAAAAGCACATGGCTGATTTCTTTTTGTAGGGAAAGAAGTAAGCAAACCCAATATATTTCCTTAGAGAAATGTGCGCTTAAAGCCAGTTGTGTATTTGTATACGAGTCTGTTTTCACTTAGGCAGGAAAGTGTTTTTTTTATCTTTAATGGAAGGCCTTAAGTAAGTTTGTAAGTTGGTGGTTGAGAGATCAGATTAAGGGCCTGTGAGCTTTTAAAGGAAATGGCTGCATGCAGTAATGTTCAGGTATTAATTTGAGTAGCCACCAGTATACAATTGTAATTGAGTTGTAAGTAAATGGGTTGTTATAAATCTTCTATACACAAGGTTTTTAATTTATTTCATGTATTTGAATTAACATTTTCACTGATGAAAATACAGGGGGGAAAATACAGGTGAAATTCGGAAAATTAGAATATTGTGCACATGTTCATTCAGTTCAGTAATGCAATTTAAAAGGTGAAACAAATATATGAGATGGACTCATTACATGCAAAGCGAGATAGTTCAAGCTTTACTTTATAATATTGATGCTTTATGGCTTACAGTTTATGAAAACCCCAACCCCCCCCCATCTCATGTACCCCCCATACATACATCTCATGTACGCAGTACGCCATGATGATCACAATTATAACGAATTAAGGCATGAGATCGCACGTAGTGAGTCTGTCTCATATATTTGTTTCACCTTTAAGTGAAACGAATGGACATTTGCACCATGTTCTAATTTTCCGAGTTTCACCTGTATGTAATTCTGGAACACCTTTAAGGCATGATAAATAATTATGGCACTTTGAGAACAATTTTAGCTTATTCTTAATTCAAAGAACAAAGCCGCTGCGTTCCGCAAAGCCAGACCATATTTAAGTAAAATAAGATTCATGGTCAATGTGCCCAGGATCTAAATTTAACTGGGCACAGAATTCTCCACCTGTTTATGACCTAACAAGAGGTGATACATAGATTTAAAAAAAAATGTGGAGAGGAGCAAAGCTGATAACAAACCACACGTTCAATACTTGTCCTTGAACCTCTCTTTTTGCTTTCTGATCCTACAGGCCCAGATCCATCTTCTGGGAAATGCTGTCACGTGGACTTCAGCTAATGTGGCAACAGTTGTGTACGTGGCCCTGTTCCTGTGGTACCTACTGCGGCGCCGGCGGAATATCTGTGACATACCTGAAGGTCTGAACTTTTGGGGTTTCCCGTCTCTCTTCTTGCCATCCTTTTCTGTCCTCAGACCCTCCAGAAGCTTTGCTGGTATAAACTGGACCACAGGACTCTCTGCTACTGAAGGATCACAGGACTCTGCTGTTTCTGTGATAACAGATGCATACCCATAATTCTGCAACATGAGGCAACACAGTATGGAAACCTCCCAGTAGAATGACGCCTCCAGGCCCAGTTGCTCCCATTTAGGAAAGAATTGAAGACGTGGTTGGCAAAATGGGTCTGGGGGCTGGGTTTGTCAACAAGCTCCCCTTTTTGGCTTATCTAAGGCTCCCCCCTCCTGTAATTAATTTTTTTTAATGTTAAGGTTTTGTAGATTTTATATTTGTTTTAGATAGTAAATGGCACAGCGAGGGGGGGATGTGTTTTTAAAGAGTTTTTAAATTATTTTATATTGGTTTTAACTTGTGCAGACAAATGCATTGGATAGGGCGGTATATAAATTTAATTAATTAATAGTGTAGCTGCAGCGATCCAGTCCTTAAAATGCCTCAAAGACTTTTCTTGCGCCGTTTCCCTCTCTCTTCAAATCTGTGTCCCCTGCTAAAAAAACATAAATATCTCACGTCCTTCTTCAAAACTTTGCCTCTCCCATTTGTTTTGTTTCAAATCTGATTTGAGGCAACCCAAAGCAAATAGAACCATTTGTAAATTGGAGGGGGGTGATTTGATTGCCCCCCTTATTCTTCATTAAATTCAATGAGAGGGGCCTTGGTGGCTCAGTGGTTAAGAAGCTTACCTTGTTAGCTGGAAGGCTGGCAAGTCAACAGCCCTTGGGGACATGAAAGAAGCCTCATTTGGGCATTCCCTGAGTGGTGTTTCTCCCGCAAAAATCCAGCTCTGTGCCCATTGCGTCTACAATACCATCTTGCCATCTCATCTTTGGCCGCCGCCTTCTTCTTTTGCCCTCCACCTTTCCCAGCATCAAGGCTTTCTCAAGTCAATCCTCTCTTCTCATTTGATTCCAAAGTGCTTCATCTTCATTATTTGCCCTTCCAATGAGCAGTCCGGGTTGATTTCTTCTAACATTGACCTATTTGTTCTCCTCGCTGTCCAGGGGACTCTCAAAACTCTCCTCCAACACCACATCTCAAAGGCGTCTATTCTTCTGCGCTCCGCTTTCCTAATGGTCCAGCTCTCACAACCATACATTACCACCAGGAATACCATTGCTTTGACTTTGCGAATTTTTGTTTGCAAGGCGATGCCTCTACTTTGAACTATGTTCCCCAGGTTTCTCATAGCTTGTCTCCCCATAATCAGTCGTCTTTTTATTTCATGACTACAATCCCCATCTGCAGTGATCTTGGATCCTAAGAATGTAAAATCTGTCACTGCTTCTACTTCTTCCCCATCTATTTCCCAGGAACTGATGGGGCCTGTTGCCATTATCTTGGTTTTCTTGATGTTGAGTCTCAAGCCAGCTTTCGCACTCTTCTCCTTCAACCTAATCAGGAGCTAATTAGGACTACTTTATTTCAAAACTTGGATGGACGAGGCCAGCTGGAATCATGAAAGAAGCTGAAGGCATTTACTGTTGCTGTCCCCATTTTCAAGCTCTGCCTGCCTCACGATTCAACAAGCCTCCTGGGTTTTATGTTCCACTAGTAGTTTAACCTGTGCTACCAGATTTTGTCAGATCTAGCCAACATAGTATGAATCAGGATGATGGGTTCTGTTCACCCTGCTGTAGACTTTCTGGCCCCATTTTGGCGGGTTGCCATCCTCCACCATGATCTTTCACTTAAGAAAGATCATGGAATGATCTTTACGTGTAATGATCTTCATAAAACAATGTAATACTTATTTTACTACATAATTCAGTACAGCGGAACTCCATATAACGAACGCTCCGTATAACGGACGCTTCACATAAAACGAAAAATCAGTACAACGAAGCGTTTTTGCACTATTGCCGATGCACTGTATAACCAAAAAAAGTTCGCTTTTCGTTGTACGGGCATATCGCCAATAGTGATTAGTATAATGAACATTTTTCTTTTCGTTATATGGTCCATCGCCCATGGGGATCTGTATAACGAAAAAACCGTATAGCGAAGAGCTCCGCGGAACGGAATTTTTTTCTTTATACGTATTATATTTGATAGTTGCTGTCCTTTAGTTGCTGTCCTTCAGGAAAGGGCTAAAAACCTGGCTGGCGAAGCAGGTGTGGGGCACCAGCGATGGGGTGACCCCTGCCTGCTGGCTGATTTAGTAAGAACGCTCTCTCCCTCTTTTAATCTCTTTTAATCCGTAGGGGTCGGAGTAATTTTTGGTGGCAGTATTAATGGGTTTTTTAATTGGTTTTTAAAATGTGATTAGTTTTGTTTTCTGTGAGCAGCCCAGAGTCTTCGGAGTTGGGCGGCAATAGAAATCAAGAAAAATAAATAAAAATAATAAATAAATATACAGTACAGTACTACTTTAATATTTTCATTTTATTTTATTTGATTGAATTCGTGGTACAGCAGTTTAACATATTGTATTTCCTTGCGCTCATACTGTACTTATTGTGATAGATGTTCATATTTTGATATGGTCAGTTGACTAATCGGTTCATAAAGGGACCTCAACCTTTTACAGGTGAAACTCGGGAAATTAGAATATCGTTCAAATGTCCATTCATTTCACTTAAAAGGTGAAAGAAATATGTGAGATAGACTCATTACATGCAAAGCGAGATGGTTCAAGCCTTACTTTGTGTTATAATATTGATGCTTATGGCTTAACAGTTTATGAAAACTCCAACCTCCCAATCTCATGTACCCCATAATCATCCCATAATCTCATGTACGCTGTACGCCATGATCATCACAATTATAACGAATTAAGGCATGGCATCTCTCGCTTTGCATGTAGTGAGTCTATCTCATATATTTGTTTCCCCTTTTAAGTGGAGTGAATGAACATTTGCACGCTATTCTAATTTTCCGAGTGTCACCTGTATATAGTGATTCATTTTATTTCGGTGTCGCCTTTCTCCTGGTCGCAGGACCTAGAGCGGCTCACAAATGAATGAACAAGTACAATTCAGAACATCTCACTGTATAACACATTGGGAGTTTTTAAGTGTGATTTCATGGCATCCACCATTAGGTGGATCATGCATCATGCCGCTAGTGTCAATAATGCCGTATACTACAAAATGCCAGAATCACGGCACACCACTACCTTTCACCTCGTCATATTTCTGTCGAGAGTCAACATCATACAGCTTTTTCCTGTTTCGACAGAGGCCTGGTGGCAGTGGATCTCAGCGGGTGGCCTTTGTGTGGGTGGCTGGGCAGTGAACTACCTGCCTTTCTTCCTGCTGGAG
Organism: Bradypodion pumilum; assembly: GCA_035047305.1. NCBI lineage: Eukaryota > Metazoa > Chordata > Lepidosauria > Squamata > Chamaeleonidae > Bradypodion > Bradypodion pumilum. Next base: position 8,118,391 of record JAWDJD010000015.1, read on the forward strand.
AAGACGCTGTTCCTCTACCACTACCTGCCTGCGGTCTCTTTCCAAATTCTGCTGATCCCCATCGTCCTGCAGCACACAAGCGACTACCTTTGCAGGTATGGCTTTTGGCTCCCGTGGTTTATTTCCTTGGAGGTTTTAATCATCTGTAGGGAAATGGGGGAGGTTAAATTGAACAAGGAGACCAGTTTTGCTGCCCGGCAGGGACTCAGAATCATAGAACAACTGAGTTGTTTAGGCTATTATTTTTGGTGGCAGTTTTAATGGGGTTTTAAAATGTGATTGGTTTTATTTTTCTGTGAGCCGCCCAGAGTCTTCGGAGTTGGGCGGCAATATAAATCAGAAAAAATAAATAAATATTACTCCCTGCTTAATGCAGGAATCCAAATCAAAGTGGATCTGACAGAGGGAGTTTCAATTCTCTCATGAATACTTCCAGGGTCGGAGAGCTCACCGTCTCTCCACTGTCATACTGCTCTGCTAAGATTTTTTCTCCCCTTGATATTCTTTTTCCTTTAGTATGAGCCCGTTATTATGTGTCCTGCATTGTTTGTTTTAGCCCAGTTTTCAAACCAATATCTTTTTGAATTCTGCCCCCGTCTTCCAGGAGCCCATAGGTGCGTAAAGAAAGCAAGTCAGGGATTTAAACTCCCAAGTAGGACTGGGGAATTGTTGCAAACAGTACTAACCAAACTCTGTATAAGGCAGCTTCCTAATTTGTTTTACATCGTTGGATATTGCTTTATTTATTCTTTAAATGTCTATTGCCGCCCAACTCGGCAACGACTCTGGTCGGCTAACAACAATTAAAAGCAACATCAAACTAATTGAAAAGCCCTTAAAAACCCATTAAAAATTCTAAATAACTTACCCACTCACCCCATCCACTAAAAGAGAGAGAAATCTTAATTATTTGAGAGCCAGCAGGCTGGGGTCACCCGTCCATCGTTGCCCGACACCTGCCCTGCCAGCCAGGTTTTCAGATCTTTCCTAAAGGGCAGCAATTCCATCTGCAACCGTAGCTCTGTTGGCAGGAGGTTCCAAAGGGCCGGTGCGGACACGGAGAAGGCCCTCCTCGTGCTAGAGAGACGAGCTCCTCTAGCCGATGGTACAGTTAGAGAGCCCCTCCGGTCTGCTCTGGTTGGACGGACAATGTTCTTGGAGCGATGCGGTCTCTTAGGTATCCTGGCCCACTACCATGTAGGGCCAGCACCTTGAATTGCACGTGGAGGCATACTGGTAACCAGTGCAGCTCCCGGAGCAGTGGCGAGGCGCAGGCATAATGTCCGCACTCCATCACCACCCGGGCAGCCGCATTCTGGACCAGTTGCAGCCTCCGAATGGTCATCAAGGGCAGCCCCATGTAGAGCGCATTACAGTAATCTAGACTGGGGGTGACCAGAGCATGTGTGACCATGAGTAAGGAGCTTTGCAATGGCTTTGCTTTCAAAGTTAATGGGCTTGCCCATCTGTCTTCTTCCTAGCTCTAAACTCTCCAAGAACATGCACAGTGCCTTTGTGGTAGCCTGGTTCTCGTCCGTTTACCTGACTTACCACACATTCCAGCCGCTCACCTATGGCCAGCCTTCACTCTCCAAAGCCGAGCTCCAGAATCTGCGCTGGAAGGACAGCTGGGACATCTTGATCAAGAAGCGCTAGGCGTGAAGGCAGAAGTAGCTATACAGGTGGGCCAGAAGCACTTTTGACATGTTCACTGTCAGCAGTCTACGTCCTCCACACTCTTTGAGATGAAGTTGGAGCAGGGATGGGGGGGCGAGGACGGGGGGAGGCATTCTGGACAAGCTAAAGAACTGGTCGGGTTGAATCCCCAGTGAAACTTTAGCCCCCTTTATACTAAACCTTCCTGGATTCTTTGGTAGCCGAGCACAGTCCGTCTCCTCAAGGGTGGAGCTTGGAAATCAGGCAAAGATGGAAAGGGTTTGTAGACTACACCTATTTTGGCATAGATAACATTTTGAAATGATATCTGTGTTTACTTTTGGGGCACATCTAACAGTGAACAAACAAAGGAGAAGATTTTTTTTAAAAAACTAATAAATGTACTGTAACATCTTTTTGTAAAGAGGATGACAAGTGGCTCCTCCAGCCGTAAATGCTGCTGTAAACCGCATCTGTGGCTGCCGTAAACACATTTACGACAGCCGCCGGTGCATTTACGCATGTTTTTTGCTTGTCGTAAATGCGCCCGCTTCCAGTAGCAGTGGCGGGCCACGTGAAATGGTGCTGCAGGCCAAGTCTGGCCTGTGGGCTGTAGTTTGGCCACCCCTGGTTTAAAGGCTGCAGACCTTTATAGGACTTGTTTCCACCATGTGTCTTTTGAATAGATTGCTTAAGTGATTTTTTTAAATAAAATGTTCAGGAGAAACCATGTCATTCTGTATATCTTTTATTGATTCACAGAGTTGGGCTTGGTTTGTATGTGGAAGGACTCTTTTTTATTGCTTCTCTAGGCTTAAAGTCTTTTATAAAACCACCTTAAAGTAAAGGTGGGGCAAAACACGGCAGTTTTGCAGAGTTTCATGCCCAAGGTCCAAGCCACAACTCCTTTAAAAAAAAAAAATACTGTCTTGACAGCAGAAACGCATTTGAATGGAAGCAAGTTTCTAGGGTCAACCTCACATCGTGATGATCTAGCACCATGCTGGTGAACCTTGGCACTCCAGATGTTCTTGGACTTCAATTCCCAGAAGCCCAAGCCCCCTGTGAATCCACACGAATGAGTTTACTGCGATTCATCCGGCCCACACTGCCCTTGCCGCTCCCGGAAGCGGAAGTAAAACACGACTGTACGGAGGAAGGGTTAACCCGGAAGAGCCTTAACCATACGGGCGTGATTACTTCCGCTTCCGGGAGCGATGAGGGCAGCGCAGGCCGGATGAATCGCAGTAAACCCATTCGTGTGGATTCACAGGGGGCTTGGGCGTCTGGGAATTGGAAGTCCAAGAACATCTGGAGTGCCAAGGTTCGCCATCATGGATCTAGTAAATACAAAGCACGACAGAAATGGTTACAGATAGCTCATTGAAAGTACAAGTATAGGAAGAATTTACAACTGTATCACACCAATCAGGAAGCTCTCATGGATGAAATGCCACTTCTTAGTTTCTCGGGATCTCCAATCGCCGACTGTGGCACGTTTATGAGAAACTAAGCCTCGCTCACTTCCAAGCAAGCATGACCTACAGGGCAGTGGAAACCGCTACGGCCGTGTGAGATCATACTTCCCGCCAGGCACCTACACTCACACACTAATGGCCGTGGCATTGGGAGTAGGTTTAAATTGCAGGCCAAAGGTATGTTATGACTCCCAAAACCTGTTCATTTCCTGGGGGGGGGGGGGGGAAGCACAAAGATGATAGACTTTTAAAAGAGAAGCCCCCCAAATAGCATTTACTTCTAGGGACAAATTGGGGTTTTGTTTAAATACTGTCCATGGGGGTGGTTTGAGGAAAACCTTTAGATTTAAAGACTCACAGAAGAGGCCATTGAGCCTTTGTGTGTGTGTGTGTGGGGGGGGGGACCATTCGGTGTCTTGGAGAAGCCCTTGGCCAGGCTGGAGAAATCGAAAGGGGTTACCTCCAAACTTGTCAAAGTCCAGCTGGGGCAGAGGCGGCTCCCCGGGGTTAGTGGGGGCGGCTGCTAGACTCCAGGTGGGACCGTTTGCCGGGGGCCAGGAGGGAGCTGCCCTCGACTTGGTCCGGGAAGGGCCGCTTGGAGGACCGTCCGTGCCCATTCATCGCCCCCCGCTGCCACTTGCAGAGGTCGCCGTTGAGTATGTCCTGGATGTGTTGAACGATGAGGTTGATCGCCACTGCAAGAGGGAGGGCAAGACAAATGGTGGTCGATTGCTTTACTTACATTTCCCTCCACCCGCAATTCTTCCAAGACGAGAGGATTTAAGGCAGACATACGCCACCACCACCACCACACACACACACACACCAAAATAGAAATTAAATGACTGAAACATTGGAACAGAGGTGCCCAAACTACGGCCCATGGGCCAGATCTGGTCTAATGCCAATTCACCCGGCCCACGCCACCCTTATTGCTCCCGGAAGCGGAAGTAAAACGCTCCCGGACGTTTAAGGCTCTTCTGGGTTAACCCTTCCTCCACACGGGTGTGTTATACTTCCGCTTACGGGAGCGATAAGGGCAGCGCGGACCGGATGAATCGCAGTAAACCCATCTGTGTGGATTCACAGGGTGCTTGGGCTCCTGGGAATTGAAGTCCAAGAACATCTGGAGTGCCAAGGTTCGCCATCACGGGACTAGACGAAACAACGGGGAGGGTAATAATTGTGAGCAATAACACCTAGCCAGTGTTTACACAACTCTGTAAAGTGGTATGTAAAGTGGTATCAACACAGCAGTGTACTGGTGGCAACCACATCCCCTCTATTCCGATGTTATTCTTGCAGGCTTATGAACAAGCCATGGCTAGTTGAGCTCTGGTTTGGGGATCCGGTCCCTTTGCCAGATGCTTCCACACAACTCCCATCGTCCCTGTCATATGGAGGGGGTAAAAGTCCCCTATTGTGACTCTTATGTGAGGTCTGAATGCGGAACAACCACCATATTTTAAGGCTACTCTACTCATCCTGGGTTGTTTGGGTGTAATAAACCACACTCACAGGTTCAGAATACAGTAGACCCTCACATAACGGCGTTGCTTGGTTCCCCAAGTAGCGTCGTTATGCGGTTTCCTATGGGACGTCTCCCGCAGAACGTCAAAAAAAGTCGTTATTCGAATAACGACGTTTTTGTTGTTGTGCGGGAGATCACGTGGGGATCGAAAATGACGCTATTCGAACACGTCGATTTTTAGGAGTGCTATGTATCCGATTACATAGTGTTTATGCTTTTGTGTTCTTGTTTATGCTGGTCATGAACTGTAAATAAAAATCGAATTCAATTATGACAGATGCTATTTTTCTTCAGCTATGCAGAAATTCTACCAAGTATTTCTTAAAGCAGCTTAAGCTGCATAACCGACACACATACCCTTAGCTCATCTTTACAACCGAAAGTGCATTAATGTGCCAAGTACGCCACCCTCAACTTCCTCCCGCCCCCACATCATACTCAACTGTGACCCACTCATCATTCATCCAGCAGGCTGAAAATCCGGAATGACTCTGTTTTATTTATAGTCGCTTTTCTCAGCTTTGCTCCAATCATTATGGCATCCAAAACTTCCTCAACAAAATACATTAAATATCTGAGGTTAAAAACCCATCCCAGGCAGCTCCATGGGTTAGGATTACAGCCTGAAACAAATATATGGCCGTGGGAGAAATATACTATTGCCCATGTAAATATATATTTGACCAATTGATTAACTCTCCATATGTCGGCATGAAAAGATTACATTTTAAAGATCCTCCGATGTTATTTGCACTAAGTATATTCTCAGAACAAGTATGCTCTCCACTGGTACAGATGGGAATGCCTCTTCTAAAAAAGGGCTTTTCATTAGCATTAAAGTTCTAATGATTTCAGTCATATCATGGTTTTGGTCATGTGGCTACACACTGGTGCTTTAGATGAATCAGAAGATATAGAAGAAGCTTCTTGATTTAAGACCAATGGGGCCGGATGGATCTTATTATTTACAGGTGAAACTCGGAAAATTAGAATATCGTGCACATGTCCATTCATTTCACTTCAAAGGTGAAACAAATATATGAGATCGACTCACTATGTGCAAAGCGAGAGATGTCATTCCTTAATTTGTTATAACTGATGTACAAGCGTACATGAGATTATGTGATGATTATGGGGTACATGAGTTTGGGGGGGGTGTTGGGGTTTCCATAAACTGTAAGCCATAAACATCAATATTATAACAAAGTAAGGCTCGAACTATCTCACTTTGCATGTAATGAGTCTATTTCATATAATTGTTTCACCTTTTAAGTTGCATTACTGGACTGAACGAACATTTGCACGATATTCTGATTTTCCGAGTTTCACCTGTATTTATAACATTTATACCCCACCCAACTAGGATATTTTCCCACTCTGGACGGTTTACGAGAAAATAACAACAATGATCAAAATCTTCACAATAATAAAAAGATATACACCAATTGATCAAAATTAAAAACAACCCGAGTCGGCATAAGCTGAGTGGGCGGCATACAAATTGAATGAATTGAATCGAATTGAAAAACAACACCCACACATTTTTTTAAAAAGCCAGAAACAAAAAACCTATTGGTTACGGGGGAAAATTAAAATACAATACCTAACATTTGGCCACTGGCAATATATCCTTAAAAGCCTCTTTTAAAAGGAACTATTTTAACTGTTTTTTTTTTAAAAAAAATATTGTTGTTTTCCCAAATGAGAATTGATTATCGACTGAGTCATGGGGTGGAATGCAACTACTGGTTCCTTTGGATGCGTGTCTCTGGTATTAATTTAATTTAATTTAATTTAATTTAATTTAATTTAATTTAATTTAATTTAATTTTTCAACTTGTTCGCCGCCCACTCAGGTAAGCCCGACTCAGGGCGCCTTACATAATCTAAAAACCCCACAACAATAAAAACAGTTAAAAAACCCCACCCACATTAAAAGAAAAATCCCACCCACCCCAAGAAGGTATCTACGCTCCCCAAGAAATGTAAAGAGTGAAGATCTCTTACCCATATTGTCCACACCTCGGGGAATTATCACATCTGCGTATTTCTTTGTCTGCAGATGGGAAAAAAATAGAATTAGGTTTCTCAAAAAATCGTCACAGCCCGAAAAGATGAGCCTTGCAACTTAACAGATTTCTTTCAGAAAGAGCATTTGTGGGTCACAAACTAAGTTCTTTCCCCAAGAGGAATGAATGAATGAATGAATGTTTATTAATTGATTAGTCTTACGACCTTATCAATAACATAACAGAAGAATTAAAATCTGTGCAATACAATGGAGTGCAATAAAATACAATAAAAATACAACACGTACATACCTGAGCTACTTTTAAAAGGGATGTAGACTGGAGAAGGTGCCTTTATATAAACAATATATGCATATCCATAGTCAGATAAGTGAATCTCCCTTGCAGGATACCCCAGTTTGATTGATATATTGGATTAGTTTAGCTGATGCCTTAATTATAAACTTACATTACATGATAACAACCATGACAAAAGTGATTTTAAACAAACATACTTTTTCATTATGATAAAACATACATTACATGATAACAACCATGATAAAAGTGATTTTAAACATATGTTTTATCATAATTAAAAAGTACGTTTGTTTAAAATCACTTTTGTCATGGTTGTTATCACGTGAAGTATGTCTTATCATAATTAAAAAGTAAGAAAAAATATGTTTAATTATAAACTTGGCAGTTCTACATACAATATGTAGGTTAGAAACCCAGGAGGAGATAGGACAGGTTGTGATTAGAGTCCCCAAAAACACAAACTAAGCCGATACCTTGATGGCAGAGAATACCTGGAGTTGAACTGATATCCAGAGAAGGTCATGTCTAAATATACCTGCTAGTTTTAAAAAGATTCCGCAAGACTCTTGTTTGTGATAAGCAGAAACAGATTAACATGAACCATTGGAAAAACTCACTAATCCTGGCCATTACAAAAGAGAAAAGGGGGGGAAGCAAGACTCATTTCTCCTTGCACCGTGAATCAGCCGCATGTCGTATCTCTGTTGTTAACATTCAGGTCTACTGCTACTCAGCTTCTGGTTTGTCTAATGGGGAAAACAACCCACTGCATAAATTCTGAAGAAATACGTGGTTTCCTGTGGGCAGCAAAAGAAGCCAAACATGACATCAATCCAACCTGGGACTGAAACTCTGGGTTTCAGAAGCGGGATGGTTCCAGGCAACCTGTTCTTATGGCAGAGCTGCCAGTGAGACACAGCACCTGTCCTCATGTGCTGAAGGAGACACACAGTACAATGGCAAGTCCCCTGTGCTCAGCAGAGCCTCACGGGCACGTTCTCTTTGCGGGGTGTCCTTAGGCTACAGCCTCCAGAAATCATGACCAGCACAGCCAATGATGGTTTCTAAGTCATTCAGAAAGATTACCCATATATACTTGAGTATAAGCCGACCCAAATATAAGTTGGGGTACCTAATTTTGACCTGAAAATCCAGGAAAATAGATTGTGGGAAAAGCAGCACTCTTTGGTGAGTTTGTTCCTTTTTCCTGACCCTAGTGTGAGAAATTTTAGCCGGCAACACAAGGTTGCCTTTACCGCAATCTTCAAGGAGGCTCTTTCACTCAGTTTAATGCAGAGGAACATTTTACCATACCGGCAAGCAGAACTCTTCAAAGGCAGGCTTGACAAACGTTGTGTACTGGGTCAAAATCTGTTCCAGGTCTCTTCCCCGCTTCATATCCTTCAGAACTACAGTGGGACACAACAACGTACCAGTTGAGTTTTATTCAAAGCACAATTATTATTATTATTATTATTTGGGGGGAATATCTGGTCTTATAACTGCCCGAATTCTTTGGCCAATATCACTGATGTCTGGGAGTTTTGTTAGGCCTTAATATGTGAGGGGAACTGCCCACCATGTTCTCCAAAACACAGATGTGGTAAGAAACGTGTTCAGAAATCCCAGAAAGCTCAGACTCCACTTGTCTAGAAATATTCAGAACTAGCTGGTTACCTGGCCTTGCTCGGGTTTTTGTCACCCCTGTGTTTTTATATTTGTAAAGCCCAAAGGGCATCAAAACCCAAAGTGCAGCCCACGACCTAACCGGCTGCCCTTCTCAGAGCGGCTTCGATGGCTTCACCAAGATGGTGGGCGTCTCCAGCCTGTTTTGCAAACTCGCTACCCACTTAGCAAGAGAACTTGCCTGCTTCCTCTCCTGAGGGTCCCTGGCAGCCTCTCTCCTTTTCTCCTCTGTCCACTGGACTCCTGCCTTGGCCAAGGGGTGTCGCAAAGGCCCAGACCTGGTCAGCCCTTGGGATTGGTTGAGGATCAAGGATCAATTTTGGGGGGCATAGACCCCCAAATGTGTTTCGGGACCCCCACAGTGCTGATCTCACAAGCCCAAGGTACGTATGTGCCAAATTTCAGCGGGATCGGCCCAGCGGTGCGGGAGCGTTTGGAGCACATACAAACAGAGACCTCTGTTTTATAGATATAGATTCTAGTCTTCACAAACTGCTTAGAAAGGTGTCTAACACACTCTGTAATCTATAACACAGTCCGTGTGGAAAAAATGACAAAGACCCCCAGCTTTACCTCTCCGGGAGAGTCTGACATCCGAGTCAGTGTCCACGAAAAGGCGGAGATCAAACATGTCCCGGATGTCTTGATTGTAGAACACCAAGATACCTTCAAAAAGGACCACATCTGCAGGGTAGACCACCGTGGTCTCAGGCAGCCTGTGGCACAAGCAAGGCAAAGTATCGGGAAAGAAGTGGAGAAACGTGATCACACAAGCACACTCAGAGCAGGGATGGCACATGCGTGAGCCTCTGGGTGTTAAAAGATCACAGGCTCCCAAAGGCTGATGGGCTTTGTGATCCGACTCTTTTCAGAGGGACGCACATTTCCTAACACCTGACAGATATATTGTGGGTATGCGTATGCCAGGGGCTTAAGCTATGTAAAGTGTTAGGAAATGTCATCCAAGGGGCAGCTTAGAGTACAATTTAAAGCCACTATAAGTAGAAAAATAAGCATCAGGTTCATAACTGTGGAAGGAAAATAACACAGTTCTCACTCACTGATGCTACAAAGCCATTGTTCCTTTAAGCATTGCAATTACTGAGCTGAATACTAACAATATCAATGTGCCTTCAGATGGATCATTCAAAGGCGGGACAGTAAGATTTCAAGGCTTCTGCAGTGTGTCCCACATAGTTAAAAAAGATCACATAGTATGTGTCCCACAGTTAAAAAAAATGATGCATCATCATGTTACTGAGAAGTAGCAGATGCTGAGAGAACTAAGCAAGAGAATGACCCTCAAAGCCCTATGAATGGGGATGAGCCTCAAGTCCGCCGGCTCAGATCCAGGAAGAGCAAAGCCAAATTAGAAGATGGGAGGAAGGAGCTCACTGGACAAAGAATCACATTAAAGATGGCTGAGGGACTCAACCTCCCCTTCGTCACTTGGAGGACCCTGAATAGGCTGAGGGTTGGAGTCCCTCAATGCAAGACCCAACATGCTCAAGTGGGGGCTGGTGGCGGACGACACGCTGTGCGAATGTGGATACAGAATCCGGCTCATTTGCTGGTCTTCCGATGACTGCAGGAAACATGCACCAATGAGGACTTAAGTTTGGCCGACAACCAAGCCATTAGAAGGTGGCTTCATTTTGGCAGTCCAGGGTTTGATCGGGACATGAAAGAACAGCTTCAGCAGCTTCTTAAAACGACGCTGAGTTCTGTGAACAATCTCACCCTGCTGAATTGGATGTGGTGGGGAAATCCAGCTGTATGCCCGCCTATCTCAAGCAAGTATTACCTATTGGGTAATACTAGTACTTTGGACTGTGATGGCGAACTCCAGATGTTCTTGGACTTCAATTCCCAGAAGCCCCCGTGAATCCGCATGAATGGGTTTACTGTGATTCATCCGGCTCATGCCACCCTCATCGCTCCCGGAAGCGGAAGTAAAATGCGCCCGTACGGTTAAGACTCTTCCGGGTTAACCCTTCCTTTGTACGGGCGCGTTTTACTTCCGCTTCCAGAAGTGACGAGGGCGGCGCAGTAAACCCATCGTGCGGATTCACAGGGGCTTCTGGGAATTGAAGCCCAAGAACGGCTGGAATGCCAAGGTTCACCATCACAGACTTCAGATAATCCATCATGGTCCAAAGAATCAGGTGAGGATCTACCATTTGACACATCCAGTTCTCATCAGCTGGAAGGCGACAGGTTTTCTACCATTGCTCATGCTTACTTGCAAGAACTTGGGTGTTCTTGAATGCTTCTTTATTGCAGCTGGCAGGCAGGATATTAATACTTAAATAAGCATGGGTACAATCCAGCAACAGCAGTTTCACCAGGCTGTGGTGGACAAAAACCTGAGAAGCCGTACCAATTCTTCCCCACAATAAGTCCGATTACTGTTTCATGGACTGCTTATAGATCCTTGATCAGGACTTTCTGATTTCTACTTCATTTCTTAGACTTACACCTTTCTTCAAATAAGCGCTACATAGCTTACATAGTTCTGTCCTTCCTCCTTTCTGGTTTGCCATCATTATCATCGTCACAACAAGCCTACAAGGTTCATCAACCAGAATGACCTGTTTACTCAAGGTTCATGGCCAAGGAGTAGTTTAGACCCAAGATTCTAACCACTACTCCAATCTGCCTCTCACCACCCTCTTCCACCCTTCTTCAGCCATATTTCCAGATGTTATGCCGACCCACCCACGCACACACGGTCGCCACACAGTGGCACTACACAGAGAGTCTTGTTCGAGGATAGTCCAGATATCAAAGTCCAAAAGGCAAGCCGAGGTATGTTTACCAGTAGTCAGAGTCAACAGTCTAATCCAGTGCTTCTCAACCTTTGGTTTTTGGACTTCAATTTCCAGAAGCCTAAGTCAATTCCCCAAAACACTGATCAGCCTGAGTACTGGCTTAGGCTTCTGGGAATTGGAGTCCAAAAACTGAAGTTTGAGAATCACTGGTCTAATCCAAAGGGTGTCCAGGGTCACAGCAGGCAGGTCAGGGAGTCAAGCAGGATATTACTCTGCACACAAGAGTTGTACCGACGCTGGCAGGCTGCAAGAAGCTTGCTTATAAGCAAGCCTCCCAGCTAATCAGTATCAGCTGGGAGCCTTCTTGGGTGCTTTGCTCTAGCCTGCCTGCGTCACAGGTGTAGCTCCTTTCTGCACCTCTGCCTGACTGAGGGCTGATCACTGTCAGAGCCAGACTCCTGATCTGACAGGTCAGCTGCCAGGGAAAACAGACTTGGGCCAGGTGCAAGCTGAGACCTGGCTCAGGGCATCCTCGGGCTCGGGCAGAACTGGGCTGGGCATAGGGAGTGATCCAGGTCCTCGTCGGAGGAGGGCTGGATCACAACAGATGTGCTCACCTACAACATCAGCCCCTGCCATGATGGCTGACAACCACTTACCTTGGCAAGCAAGAAAACAAAGTTGTTATCAGAACTGCCCGTACGAAGTAGACACTGACCTGGAATGAGTCACAAAATCATAGTCTGGAACCTCAACCGTCTGGCCATCCACAATGTTCTTCAAGGTCATTTGCATCAACTCGTTGTCAAAAGCATCTGAGGAATATTTAAAATAAAGAGCAGCTGCAGTCTTGTAAAGCAATGTTCCCCAACTTTTGCACTTCAATTCCCAGAAGCCTAAGTCAGCCCAATGGCTTATCAGTGCTTTGGAGGCTTGACTTAGGCTTCTGGGAATTGAAGCCCAAGAACATCTGAAGAGCCATGTTTGAGGAACCCTGAGCTAGCGCATGGGACCAGTTTTATGAAAGCAGCATCTGGTAGACAAAAAAAACCCCAAGGATATTTCTCCCCTTTTTGTAAATGGGGGTGGCTAGAGGCAGTTTGAACTATGTAAGAAGACAGAGTGAATACCATGTGGATCACAAGTCTAAAACGGATACTACCGTCTCTTGCAACAGGTCTGTAACACCTTTTTGAGTTTCACAGCAAGATGAGAAATGGGAGTCAGGCTCCTAGAACCCTACGCCAACACTAACCACTACACCCAAGGGTTCCCAAACTACCGCCCGCAGCACCACGTCATTTGGCCCGTGCCACCCTCGCCGCTCCCAGAAGTGAAAATAAAACGGGCCTGTGCATGCGCATAACACTGCCGTAAATGAGCCATGGCTGTCATAAACGTGCATGCACATTTTACTTCCGCTTCCACTGGGAGGAACCACGTGACTGGCCCCACGGCCGAAAAAGTTTAGGCATCCCTGCACTACACTGAGGATAAAATGATTTGTAAGGACAGGGATTCCCAAGTTGGAATATGGGTTACCCCTAGAGGTAAGAATCTGGACATTTAGTGGTACAGTAAAGCCCCTACTTACAAAAAAAAAAGTCCGTTCCGTAGGCTTTTGCTTAAATCTTTTTTTATGTATGGGTTGAAGCAAACCCATAGGAAAAATGAAATTTTTATGTAACTCGAAGCCAACCCATAGGAAATCGTGTAAATCGGGACGTGGTTTTAGCAAAAAAATCATTATGTAAGTCGAATTTTCTGTAACTCGAGGCATATGTAAGTCAGGGTTTTACTGTACATTAAAAAAAACTGAGTAATGGCCCAGGAGAGAGGCTGTTGAGGGAATGGTTGGGGCTTCTGCCATGTGCCCAGTGGTGGGCATCTATAGGTTCGCACCAGTACGCGCATACCGGTAGTAAGAAAATGGCTGGCCCCGCCCACCTCCTCCTCCTCCTCCTAGAAGGGGCTTTGGAGGGTACTGGCTCCATTTCCCCCTTCATCAAAGGCTTTTCATAGTCTCCATTTCACCCCAAAGCGCATCCCCAGCCACTCCGGAGTGGCTGGGGGAACACTTTGGGGGTGAAACGGAGCCCTGGAAAAGCCTTGAGCCAAGGGGGGAATGGCTTCGGAGGTTCGCTATAGAGTGATGAAAATAGAAGAGGCTTCTATTTTCATAGCTCTATAGTGAAGAGCAGTCACATGGCCAACAGGCCACGGCCACTCAGTCACATGGCCACACCCACAGCGTAGTAAGGAATCTTTTTTACGCCCACCACTGGCCATGCCAATTAAAGGGAATGGGGTGTGGGGAGAGGAATTTAAGGAAGGCGCCAGGCTAAAAGATGTCCATGCATGATGGGCCAACCTAAGAAACAGACATGTATCTGTGGCTGCAGGTCATCAGGCATTCGAGACAAGGGTTGTTTGTTTCACGTGAGACTCAAGCACTTCATGGGTTGCTTGTGTGTGGGGCGAGATTTCATTTGGCAGCATTTGAATGGGTTTGCAGGGGTTCAATTGTGTGCAATACGAGGGACACAATTTATGGAAACGGTACACATGAGTGAAATAAGGTTGGGAACTACTGTGTTCGGATAAGTGTAAAATCATTCCAGCATACAAAACACATGGACTGTTTTGAAACACAGATTATTGAGGTTATAAAATGACAACCTGTCCTAAAACAGACGCAACAACCGCAACGTGGTCAGAATGAAATCCCTCCCCCCTCCCCCCGGTGTGTACCTCCAACACAACTGTGGGGTGCGCCTAAGTCATACCTGGGTGATCAAAGTTGTACTGCCCTTTCAACGCTTTGGCTTTCTGCTCAGGTGTCAGTACTTTATAGAACCGGTCCTGGCTGAGAATGACCACCTTGCGCTGACGATGGTCAACCTCGTTCTGGCCCACCAATTCCATGATCTTCTCACATACCGTTGACTTCAAGGAACATGGGAAGGGAAATAAAAAAAAGACAAACATGAGCCAATTTAGGGCTGTCAGTCAGGTCCCGCATTTTTCTTTCCAAAAGTTGTAAAAACAGTACATACAGGTCTACTCTAGAGGTAGCTGACGAGCAAAGAAATCGAGAAGTATATTGGAAACAAGCTGCAAGAGAAACAATGGATACTTGTCTGATTACATGTAAACAAGCTGTCCAAGCAGGTAGCCGTCAAGTCATCTCCAACCTGTGATGGCGAACCTTGGCACTCCAGATGTTCTTGTACTTCAATTCCCAGAAGCCCCCCCCCATGAATCCACACAAATGGGTTTACTGCGATTCATCTGGCCCGCGCCGCCCTCGTCACTCCCGGAAGCGGAAGTAAAACGCTCTATGCCAGCGCCGTACTCCTAATGAATCCTTTCCCCTATTAGTTTTCTCTAGTGCCCATCTTTCACCCCCTGTACGTACTCGAGTATAAGCTGACCTGAATATAAGCTGAGGTACCTAATTTTGACCTAGAAACCCAGGAAAATAGATTGACCCGAGGGTGGGAAATCCAGCAGCGACTAGTGAGTTTCAATAATCAAAATAGAGGAAAACATGGTAAAAATTAATTAAATTGTTGGCGCATCTCAATCCGGCACGGTCTTGGCACCCTCGTAGTCGTTGACCTGAGTATAAGCTGTGTCTCCTTTGGGGAGGAGGTCTCATTTTTGGGACTAAAAATCAAGGTTTATACTCGAGTATGTACGGTAATGAAGATACCCATCGAATGATGGAAAGTAGGTAAGTAATATTAAAATGAATCAATCATACGCGCATGAACAAACCTGCTGCAGAGTTTTATGGCACTGGCAAAATCTTCACACCATAAAACAGGTGTGGGTTGTGTGTTAAAACCTAAATTTAGGAAAAGATTTGGTGATCTGGTTCATTCCATGGAAGCCAAGAGGTAAAAATCCAGACGTAATGCTTACCACTATGGACATTGTTACCCACACAAAAGGAAAAGGTACTGTAAATGTCTCCCTTGCTCAAAAGCCAGCTGTATCCGACTCTAGTGTTCGGTGCTCATCTGTTTAACCAAAGAGCCAGTGCTGTCTGCGACTGCAGATGTTTCCGTGGACACGTAGCAGGCATTCCTAGACCCGGCGTGCACGGAATGCTGTTTACCTTTCCACCAAAGTGGCACCTATTTATCTACTTGCAATTTCTTGCATTTGAACTGCTAAATTGGTAGGAGCTGGGGCAGAGACGGGAGCTCACTCTAGCAGGCATTCCTAGACCCGGCGTGCATGGAATGCTGTTTACCTTCCCACCAAAGTGGCACCTATTTATCTACTTGCAATTTCTTGCATTTGAACTGCTAAATTGGCAGGAGCTGGGGCAGAGGCGGGAGCTCACTCTGTTGTGCAGCACTCGGGTCTCAAACTGCTAGCCTGCCGCCTCCCAGCCAGCATCTTAAGCCACTTGAGGCACTGCAGTCCCGCATAAGGGACACCACTGAGGATTTCAAAGCTGTAACCTCAGTGGACGGCGATACAAATTGAATAAATACTATTTCTAGCCCATGGAAGTTGTTGCTATATTTATTTATTACATTTTTGTACCGCCCATCTGGGATGTACAAATAACATCCAACATAATAAAGGTTTCCCTTGCTCGAAAGCCACTCGTATCCGACTCTGGGGTTCAGTGATCATCTGTTTCGTAGCCGAAGAGCCAGCGCTGTCAGCTTCTGCAGACGTTTCTGTGGTCATATGGCAGGCATGACTAGACACCGGAGCGCACGGAACGCTGTTTACCTTTCCCACCGAAGTGGTCCCTATTGATCTACTTTCAATTTCGAACTGCTAGGTTGGCAGGAGCCTGGGACGAAGACAGGAGCTCATTCCGTCCTGCAGTGCTCGGACCGAACTGCTGACCTTCGGTCTCCCAGTCAGGGTCTTAGCCACTTGAGCCACTGCAGTCCCTGCCATAATAAAATAAACAGCAAAAGAGATCGGATCTGTAACGCCTTCTTTTGGAAGAGCCTTTTCCGAAACGGAGGACATTTTCAAATAGAAACCTGCAGACCCAATTCCAGGATCTTCAAGGGTTGCAAAGCTTTGTCCCAGGCTCCTCCTGCCAACCTAGCAGTTCGAAAGCAAGACGTTGCAAGTAGATAAATAGGGACCACTTCGGTGGGGAAGGTAACAGCGTTCCGTGCGCTCCGGTGTCTAGTCATGCCTGCCATATGACCCACGGAAACGTCTGCAGAAGCAGACCAGCGCTGGCTCTTGGGCTTGGAGAGATGAGCACTGCACCCTAGAGTCGGATACGACTGGCTTTCGAGCAAGGGATAGCTTTAAACCCCCCCCCCGCCCCCTTACCTTGCCGCTGGCGGTGCCGCCGCTCACCCCGATCAAGAAGGGACGCGGCCGCTCGGCTTCCCCGGGGCCGGAGGAGAGGCTGTCGCCGCCCGCCGCGGCCATCGCCTGGGCATTGCAGGGGCCAAACAGAACTACAGCTCCCGGCAGGCCCAGCGCAGGAAGAACAGGCGCGACTCGGCCGGAGGTGGGCCGCAAAGCATTGCGGGAGATGGAGTCCAATGCGCTCCGCAAAGGGCGCAGCGCCGCTCCCCCACCATGAGAACGCTGGAGTCACAAGCAGGTTCTTCGCGGGGCGGGGCCAAAGTGGTGGGGCGGGGCTTAGGGAAAGCAAAGCAAGGCAAACGCACCAAGGGAAAGGTTTCTTTGGCTCCAAAGCCAGTCGTATCCGACTCTAGGGTGCAGTGCTCATCTCTGTTGCAAAGCCGATGAACCAGCGCTGTGTCTGCTTCTGCAGACGTTTCCGTGGTCATGTGGCAGGCATGACTAGACACCGGAGCGCACGGAACGCTGTTACCTTCCCCACCGAAGTGGTCCCTATTGATCTACTTGCAATTTCTTGCTTTCGAACTGCTAGGTTGACAGGAGCCCGGGACAAAGGACGGGAGCTCATTCCGTCCTGCAGTGCTCGGGAATCGAACTGCTGGCCTTCCGCCTCCCAGTCAGGGTCTTAGCCACTTGAGCCACTGCAGTAAATAAACTCTTTGCTGTTTTTCACCTATGGCCTGGTCTCTTTCATTCTTTGGCCTGATGGCTCAAGTGGCTAAGATGCTGACTGGGAGGCGGAAGGTCAGCAGTTCGATTCCCGAGTACTGCAGGACGGAATGAGCTCCCGTCTTTGTCCCAGGCTCCTGCCAACCTAGCAGTTCAAAAGCAAGACATTGCAAGTAGATCAATAGGGACCACTTCGGTGGGGAAGGTAACAGCGCTCCGTGCGCTCCGGTGTCTAGTCATGCCTGCCACATGGCCACGGAAACGTCTGCAGCAGCAGACAGCGCTGGCTCTTCGGCTTTGAAACAGAGATGAGCACTGAACCCTAGAGTCGGATACGACTGGCTTTCGAGCAAGGGAAACCTTTACCTTTACCTTTTCCAAGGAGTGGTATACTGTATTTCTATCTCTCAGTTTGAGCTACTTATGGGGGGCTTTGTGGGGAGATGATGCAACACCTTGAGCTCATTAGGTAACAAGTGGAATATAAAGGCAATCAATAAAATGATTTGTAAAAACAATTCCTGGGACTCCTGGGGTTTTTTTTCAGTATCTAAGAAAGTCAGATTTCCATTAAGGGAATCGAAGGGAATTAAAACATTGCCCCTTCCATGTGGACGCTAACCAACAGGTTCCTAAAAAGCAGGGTTGGCCCTAAAAGTGGCTAATTAATCTTTTCAAATAAATAAGTGGTTAAAATAAAGGTGAGAAAACTGGGAAAGTAGAGTAAGGTAAAGAGTAAGCCAGTCGTATCCAACTCTAGGGTTCAGTGCTCAACTCGGTTTCAAAGCCGCTGTCTGCTTCTGCAGACGTTTCCGTGGTCATGTGGCAGGCATGACTAGACACCGGAGCGCACGGAACGCTGTTTACGTTCCCACCGAAGTGGTCCCTATTGCTCTACTTGCAAATGGCTTGCTTTCCAACTGCTAGGTTGGCAGGAGCTGGGGCAGAGACGGGAGCTCATTCCGCCCTGCAGTGCTCAGGAATCGAACTGCTGGCCTTCCGCCTCCCAGTCGGCGTCTTAGCCAGAATAAGTAAAAACAGCTGGATTCAGACCGTGTTAACCTTGGCGGTCCAGTTTGTCTATGCTGCAAGGCAAGTGTAGAGGCAATTCACCAGCTCAGCCAGTATTGACAGATCAAAAGGGCATTGTGGTCTTTAGGGGCGGCCCAGTTGCCCACCCACCCCTTGCCTCTGAAATGCACATATGGGACGGGTCCTGGTAGGCAGAAAAAGGCCCTGGGTGCCCTCTGGTAGGCCCGGGAAGGAGGGAAGGGGGAGGTCGGTCTGATCGGATCGGAACATTTCTGCCCTTTGCCCAGGCCAAGTCCAGACTGGCAGGGCTGGGAGACACTGGTACAGCCTGGCTAGGGCAGGAACTTTGCGGCCGATCCCAAACAAGCCGGTCAATTATTAATAAAGCTCCGGAAACTGATGGGGACGAGCCGACTCTTCTCCGGGGTGGGTGGGCTGGAGTCGTTTCCTCCAGTTCAGGCCGTCCAAAATGGGCAGCTGGCCGGGGAAAAGTTGCCAGTCACTGAAGGGGTAAAAAGACCTCTGAAAAGCCACAGGTAACAAAAAAAAAACCCTCCTTTTTACTTCCCGAACGGAAAGCCATGGGGCGGGAGGGTTAGAGGTGCTACTGGGACCATCCCTGTCCCAAGAAAGCGCACACCTTGCCTGGTTTATTCCATCAGATTCTACAAAGAGCCTTGAATGTCCCTAAAAAGATGAGAAAATGCATGGTGGGAACAGGCCAGGGGTTCATGGCGGGCATGCTTTTATCCTAGATAGGACACCCAAATTCCTATGTGCTGAAGCGCCACAGAAAGACGGAAACATGTGTACGCATCTCCCCGTGGGCTCCAGAGAAGCATCAGGTTGTCCAATGCAGGACACCAGACTCTACACAAGGAGGGGAGATCTGGTTTCGTTCAAAAGGGACTCAGTCGCTAAGACGCTGACTGGGAAGCGGAAGGTCAGCAGTTCGATTCCCGAGTACTGCAGGACGGAAATGAGCTCCCGTCTTCGTCCCAGCTCCTGCCAACCTAGCAGTTCGAAAGCAAGAAACTGCAAGTAGATAAATAGGGACCACTTCGGTGGGAAGGTAACAGCGTTCCGTGCGCTCCGGTGCTAGTCATGCCTGCCACATGACCATGGAAACGTCTGCAGAAGCAGACAACGCTGGCTCTTCAGCTTAGAAACAGAGATGAGCACTGCACCCTAGAGTCGGATACGACTGGCTTTCGAGCAAGGGAAACCTTTACCTTTACTATAATACCGAGTGTGCGACAAGACATGTGTTTTCTACACCTACTAAGCAACGCCCAAGACAAACCAATGCATTGGTGGGTGATGGGTTTTAGCTCTTGAGAGGGAGGTTTGGACATCAACGTATGCTCCATCTACAAAATGGAAATAGATGTGGACCTCTTTATTAATTTATTTTTATGCTTGCTGATCTATTTATTAATTTGCTTATTTACATATTTACAATTTTAAAATGTAGGAAATTATCAAAAAAAAATGTAGTCAATATATTGATGTGTACCCAGTGGTAGGCTCCAAAAATTTTTACTACCACACTGTGAACGTGGCCAACTCATGGGCGTGGTTAAACTGCTGTACTTTAATGTGAGCTTTTGTGGATCGACTCCACTTCGTCAGACCATTGGTTAGCAATTACACTTCAATGCTCTAATTTTCCTTTAAAGAGTAACTGCAGCAGAGTAGCTGCTGGCTCAGCCCGGGCGCCCGGACCCAGCAGCAGCAAGGATGTTGGAGTCGCGTCCGGAGTGGGGTGGTGAGGAGGAGGTGGGTGGGGCAGAGTGGGGCAGTGGGTGGGGCCAGCCAGTTTTACTACCGGTCCTCCCGAACCAGTCTGAACCTGTCGGAGCCATACCTGTCAAGTTTTGGATCTGAAAATAAGGGAAATTTCCTGGCCAAAACGGGATACTTGACAGCTATGCTGATCCTGTGGAGCCCTCCAGTGGCGGCATTAGGGCATTGCAGTCTAGCTAATATGGGAGGACAGTGGGAAAGAGGGTAAAATACGGGAGTTTCCCGGCCAATACGGGATACTTGACAGCTATGGTCGGAGCCCACCACTGTGTGTACCATCACATCAACATATTGCTGAGCATTCAGTTTAGACAACTGTGTCAAGAGCAGAACTTATTCATTTCTTTGTGTCAACATTTTAATCTATATTTTATGGCTGTGCACTGTTTTGGGGGACGAGCAAAAGCTCCATATTTGCATGTACTTTGATGTTATTTCACAAAATGTTATATGCTCTTTTGTGAAGCCATGCTCAGAATTCAGATTCCCATCCTATAGTCGCGGATGGGTTACCTATTATTCTCCGTCACAATTGCACGACGTGTGAAGGGGCATTCGGACAGAATCCCACAGACGGACTCCTGTTTCTTTACAGATTCAGCAGCTCAGAGCAGATCTTGGGACGCTCCAAAAGGGAGTCGGAGCTCAAGAGGCTACGATGGGAGAACCACAAGGAAGCCAGACAAATCCCACACCAGATCTCAGAAGGGGAGATGAAAATACCGGGGAGCTCCATCCTTCTACTACAGAGACCGGACTATTCTCCAGCCTTACAGTCCCACACTTTTCGGCAAAGTCCACCCCCCAGGCAAGGACTGGTGTGGAGTCCATCCCTGTGACCGGAGTGGCCAATTCCAGCTTTGTGGACGAACCTCCACCGTATTCGCCTCCAGACCCGAAAACAGTTCACTTGCTGTATCCAGGATTGCAGAGCAACCTTGGCGGACAAGGAGCCATCTTTTATCAGCCGGTGCCTCTGCAGCATGCCGGAGATCAGCCGAACGCACCGCCTGGACCCTATCCGTTCACCATTGTATGTAGCTTCACTTGTGGGGTACATCAGATTCTGTTGGCACGTCCCATCCCCATTAATATGCCCCCTTTCCTGTTCTGTGGCACTGACTTAATGAACCCTGCTTAAAGGTCAAGGCCTCCCTTGTTCAAATGTCAGTCGTATCCGACTCTAGGGGGCAGTGCTCGTCTCGGTTTACCACCACAGAGACAGGGCTGTCTGCATCTGCAGGCGATTCCGTGGTTATGTGGCAGGGGCGACTAGACTCACGGAACACTGTTACCTTTCCCAATTTCTTGATTTTTGGAACTGGGACAGATGACGAGAGGCTCACTCCATTACACAGTGCTTGGGTCTTGAATTGCTGACCTGCCAACCTTCCTTTATACAAACAAACAAGCATTTGCAGATTTTGGGTGGGTGGGGAGGTGGGTGGGGAATAGCATGCCAAGCCAAATAATTGGACTAACAGCCTGTGCAGTGAGTTTTAAACTGTCACTGTCACTTTCTCGACACTTCTAAATTAATTCTAAGATTAACATTGGTTTTTGCTCTTGCAGTACAACAATGGCCTATTCACCGAGATCCCCATCCAAGCTGAGAGGAGTAGGAGGCGCCCACCCAAAGATTACCTGGTAGAATCTGTGCTAGTGACGCTTTTTTGCTGCTTGCTCACTGGAGCGATAGCCCTCATCTATTCCCACGAGGTAAGCAGACTCATACCGGTCAAGTTTTGGATTTGGAAATAAGGGAAATTTCCCAGCAAATAAGGGATACTTGACAGCTATGCTTCTCCTGTGCTGCCCTCCAATGGCGGCAATAGGGCATTGCAGTCTAATTAATCCGAGATGTCGGCAGGGAAGAGGGTAAAATAAGGTGTTTTCCCGGCAAATAAGGGATACTTGACAGCTATGCTTATCCTGTGCTGCCCTCCAATGGCGCAATAGGGCATTGCAGTCTAATTAATAAGGGCTGACGGTGGGAAAAAGGGTAAAATAAGGCGTTTTCCCGGCAAATAAGGGATACTTGACAGCTATGCTTATCCTGTGCTGCCCTCCAATGGCGCAATAGGGCATTGCAGTCTAATTAATAAGGGCTGACGGTGGGAAAAGGGGTAAAATAAGGCGTTTTCCCGGCAAATAAGGGATACTTGACAGCTATGCTTATCCTGTGCTGCCCTCCAATGGCGGCAATAGGGCATTGCAGTCTAATTAATAAGGGCTGACGGTGGGAAAAGGGGTAAAATAAGGCGTTTTCCCGGCAAATAAGGGATACTTGACAGCTATGCTTATCCTGTGCTGCCCTCCAATGGCGGCAATAGGGCATTGCAGTCTAATTATTAAGGGCTGACGGTGGGAAAAGGGGTAAAATAAGGCATTTTCCCGGCAAATAAGGGATACTTGACAGCTATGCTTATCCTGTGCTGCCCTCCAATGGCGGCAATAGGGCATTGCAGTCTAATTAATAAGGGATGACGGTGGGGAAAAGAGTAAAATAAGTGGTTTTCCCGGCCAATAAGGGATACTTGACAGCTATGAGCAGACTTTACATGAAAAATATATATATCCACAGATCTAATTATGCCCAGATAATTCTATCTAATTAGATCTAATATCCCCAGATCTAATTCCTGAATTCTCCAAGTGTAGCTGTGTGAGACTCTCCTGTCCAAAAATTCTGGAGAGATGCCAGGTAGTGTAGACCAGGGATTCTCGACCTGTGGCCCATGGGCTGGGTGTGGCCCACCGCGCCACTTCATGTCCCCCCCCCCAATTACCTCCACCACACCAGGAAGCGCCGTGTGGTAGAGGAAGGGCAAAATGGCTGTCTGCCCCCCCAAGCTGTCTGAGGGAGTGTGACCCGGCCCCCGGCTTAAAAAGGTTGAGAACTCCTGGTGCAGACTTTCAGCTATACACCTAGGTGTGATCCTTGACCAACTCATGCAGCTCAAGGGCTCAGTACTAAAGTATCCTGCAAGTGATCAGTCCAGACTTCGACATGAGCAAACTGAGATGTTTAGGTAGACAAGAAGGTGAGACAAAAAGAGGTGGCATGGTGGTTTTGCTGTGGGTGAGCCATACCCATCAAGCGCGGCTCCAGAAAATACGGGAATTGCTCCGGCCCGGGCGTGCATGCGCAGCAACAACCCTTTTGCGCATGCACAGAACCCCTTTGTGCATGCGCAGAATCCCTTTGCACATGCACGCACGCACAGTAACCCCATTCCTAGAGAGCCAAAATATTGGATGGTTGCGGGAACGATAGTTAAAGAGGGGTGAAATATGGGATTTCCTGGCCAAACCAGGATACTTGGCAGGTATGGGGTGAGCTTGCCTAGGTCTTTCACCTTTTGGCTTCCGTCTCACCTGTGGTCCCTGAAGGAATGTGTTATCCTTGGCTGCAAAAGAAGCTCACCTGATAACAGACACCACCACAAAAGAGGCGACTGAGAGTCTGCCTTTGTTTAAAGCACCCAAACAGTTCCCATTCTTGTATATGTCAGGCTTGGTTTGTGTTAAGAATTTTCCAGTGGGATCATCTGCCCACCATAGTTTTCTGCTGCTCAGTTAGGATGATGGATTAAGGTAGGGGTGCCCAAACTAAAGGCCGCAAGCCGGATCCAACCCCTGATGCCAATTCATCCGGCCCATGCCCCTCTCATTGCTCCCAGAAGTGGGAAGTAAAATGCGCCTGTATGAACTCTGTGCTGCACTCTCATTGGACTGCTGGGCAGAGGGGCGGGTGAACTCTGTGCTGGGGGAAAGGAGGAAGCACTCTCATTGGACTGCTGGGCAGAGGGGCAGAGTGAACTCTGTGCTGGGGGAAAGGAGGAAGCACTCTCATTGGACTGCTGGGCAGAGGGGCAGAGTGAACTCTGTGCTGGGGGAAAGGAGGAAACACTCTCATTGGACTGCTGGGCAGAGGGGCGGGGTGAACTCTGTGCTGGGGGAAAGGAGGAAGCACTCTCATTGGACTGCTGGGCAGAGGGGCGGGGTGAACTCTGTGCTGGGGGAAAGGAGATAGCACTCTCATTGGACTGCTGGGCAGAGGGCCGGGGTGAACTCTGTGCTGGGGGAAAGGAGGAAGCACTCTCATTGGACTGCTGGGCAGAGGGGCGGGGTGAACTCTGTGCTGGGGGAAAGGATGAAGCACTATCATTGGAATGCTGGGCAGAGGGCGGGGTGAACTCTGTGCTGGGGGAAAGGAGGAAGCACTCTCATTGGACTGCTGGGCAGAGGGGCGGGGTGAACTCTGTGCTGGGGGAAAGGAGGAAGCACTCTCATTGGACTGCTGGGCAGAGGGGCGGGGTGAACTCTGTGCTGGGGGAAAGGAGGAAGCACTCTCATTGGACTGCTGGGCAGAGGGGCGGGGTGAACTCTGTGCTGGGGGAAAGGAGGAAGCACTCTCATTGGACTGCTGGGCAGAGGGGCGGGGTGAACTCTGTGCTGGGGGAAAGGAGGAAGCACTCTCATTGGACTGCTGGGCAGAGGGGCGGGGTGAACTCTGTGCTGGGGGAAAGGAGGAAGCACTCTCATTGGACTGCTGGGCAGAGGGGCGGGGTGAACTCTGTGCTGGGGGAAAGGAGGAAGCACTCTCATTGGACTGCTGGGCAGAGGGGCGGGGTGAACTCTGTGCTGGGGGAAAGGAGGAAGCACTCTCATTGGACTGCTGGGCAGAGGGGCGGGGTGAACTCTGTGCTGGGGTGGCATACAAGTTTGAAAATTTATATATATATTAAATCAAATAACCAGCAGCATCAACCAACAATACTTATTGCCAAGCATTATCAGGATGCCTGTCTTGAACTTATATAGATAACGAAGTTCCAAAGTACTTTCGCTTATTACCCAACCAGACTGAAGGTTGATTAAAACTCATCCAGGCTTACCTCTCCATTTCACATTTCCTTTCCTACCACAGACGCGGGCAGCTCTCAACCGAGGCGACCTCATCCAGGCCAAGGCAGCTTCTCAAAAAACTCGTTCGCTCGTCCTCTTCAGCCTCGTCTTTGGAGTATTTGTCTCAGTGAGTTGGGTGGTCTACGTCCTAGTGACCCTTTACCTGTGACGATGGAGGCCAGAAATCAACTGGAAGCCTTAACTCAACGCTTCCTTTGGACATACCTATGTGGGTCACAGAACAAACAGGGCACAACACCACTATGCAGAAAGCCCGAGAATCCAATTTCACCTGGATGCCACCTTGCTAGGTCTTCACCATTACATCACACACACCTAGCAGTGTCAGCTAGGGATGGGTGCCAATGCCATCTAGATCCTTGATACCAGCTTTCCAGAATTTGCTCATTTCTTTAAAAATGTGAAGGGAAAAACTCATATGTATAAGAAAACAAATCTTGACAGGTTGACTGCTCAAGGCAATGCCTAGATCAATGATGGCGAACCTTTTAGAGACCGAGTGCCCAAACAGCAACCCAAAAAACACTTATTTATCACAAAGTGCCAACATAGCAACAGGGGAGGAAGGAAACACTCCCATTGGGCTGCTGGGCAGAGGGCGGGGTGAACTCTGTGCTGGGGAGAGGGAGGAAGCGCTCCCATTGGGCTGCTGGGCAGAGGGGCGGGGTGAACTCTGTGCTGGGGTGGGCTCTGAGTGCCACTTGTGGCACGCGTGCCATAGGTTCACCACCACTCGACTAGGTTTTCAAAGTCTTAGCTTTTATACTTGTAGTGAAGGATTAGGATTTCCGATTCCTTGTTTTGCTGACAGACGCCCCATCTTTTAACATCTTCTTGGAAGGTACAACGTAGGGCTGTACTTGTTGAATTTGGACATACAGTAAAACCCCAACTTACATATGCCTCGAGTTACATAAAATTTGACTGACATAATGATTGTGTGCTAAAACCATGTCCCGATTTACCCGATTTCCTATGGGTTGGCTTCGAGTTACATAAAGATTCTTTTTCCTATGGGTTTGCTTCGAGTTATGTAAAAATTTCATTTTTCCTATGGGTTTGCTTCGAGTTACGTAAAAAAACGATTTAAGCAAAAGCCTATGGAACATACTTTTTTTATTAATACTTGTATTGGATACTCAAAATTATAGTGTTATAACTTTACTGCAGGATGGAATGAGCTCCCGTCTTTGTCCCAGCTCCTGCCAACCTAGCAGTTTGAAAGCAAGAAATTGCAAGTAGATAAATAGGGACCACTTCGGTGGGAAGGTAACAGCGTTCCGTGCGCTTCAGTGTCTAGTCATGCCTGCCACATGACCACGGAAACGTCCGCAGTAGCAGACAGCGCTGGCTCTTCGGCTTTGAAACAGAGATGAGCACTGCACCCTAGAGTCGGATACGACTGGCTTTCGAGCAAGGGAAACCTTTACCTTTACTTTACTAACTTTACATAAATGGTACGTTATCTGGGTGCTACAAAGCACCCAATCACTGAGTCTAGGCCAGTGGTTCCCAACGTGGGGCACATGGCCCACAAGGGGACTTCAATTCCCAGAAGCCTCAGTCAGTCCATTGGCTGTTCCGTGCTTTGGGAAATTGACTTAGGCTTCTGGGAATTGAAGTCCAAAAGGCTGGGAAACGCTGGTCTAGATTTACTTGAAGACTTTAGGCTGATCTACCTTCATACCTGTCAAGTTTTGGATTTGAAAATAAGGGAAATTTCCCAGCCAAAAGGGGAGACTTAGCTATGCTTATCCTGTGCTGCCCTCCAGTGGCGGGATTAGGGCATTGCAGTCTAACTAATACGGGAGGACGGCGGGAAAGAGGGTAAAATACAGGAGTTTCCCGGCCAATACGGGAGACTTGACAGCTATGTCTACCTTACAGCGCTGTAGTGAAGATCAGACAGGGAAGAGAAATCCACTTTATATATTCCAACTTTTTAACTCGGTGGAAGAAATGTGGTATGTGTAACTAAAAACAATTACTGCACCAGCATGCAATACAAATCCAGCTTCATTAAGTTGGTGTCTGTAACCTATAAGTATAATACAGGTTATATATTTCTATATAACCTATAATATTGGTTGTGCCACTGTTGCTGGGGAATAGCACTACTTTTATTAGAAGAAACGCTTTATTTCTAATCAGTTACCTTCACGTTTTGTTCGGATGAAAGACCGAAGCAGAAAACAAATCGCAGCGGCTACGTACATCCTTGATGCTAAAGAAGCAGAGATGGAATTTGCCACTTTTTACAGCATTTCTGTCTAGAATAGAAAGCAAAGAAAGGGTCACAGGAGAGAGATGCTGACATCTTTGTTCAGAGACACGTGGTTGTGTTCTCTGTCGCCATGCGCCCACCCCGCTGAACTAATGTCCTAATTTGGGGTGCCCAAACTACGGTTCTGGTCCCTGATGCCAATTTATCCAGCTCGTGCCACCCTCATTGCTCCCGGAAGTGATAGTAAAACGCGCCCGGACAGGTGCGTTTTACTTCCGCTTCCAGGAGCGATGATGGTGGCGTGGGCCGGATCAATTGGCATCAGGATCCGAATCCGGCCCACGGGCCATAGTGTGGGCGCTCCTGGTTTAAGCAGAGAAAATGGCAGCCTAGAATCTATCTCATCCTCAGATTGCAAGGTGCGTTTTACTCAACACGCAACTGGCCCATGGCCCGATAAGTTTGGGCACTCCAGTCCTAATCAATCAAACAGAATCCCATAGATGGGATTTCTGCAGCAGGTCGAGTTCTGAAGGGTTTCCCTTGCTGGAAAGCCAGTCGTATCTGACTCTAGGGTTCAGTGCTCATCTGTTTCAAAGCCAAGCACTGTCTGCTTCTGCAGACGTTTCCGTGGTCATGTGGCAGGCATGACTAGACACCGGAGCGCACGGAGCGCTGTTACCTTCCCACCGAAGTGGTCCCTGATTATCTACTTGCAATTTCTTGCTTTCGAACTGCTAGGTTTGCAGCCTCTTTGGAAATGACAATTTGGGCTATAAATCTCACCAGCTCCACTCTGCACAATTAAGAGCCGTTTTAGCACCTCTGGAGCAAAAGTGTAATGAATATCCACACAGTTTCTCACCCTTGATGAAAATAGAATGGTTTGACACATGGAGACAGTTACCTAATAAATAAATAGATGGTGACAATGAATTTTTTCTTCTTGCTGGATAAATGTGAAAAGAATTGCCTCGGCGAAAAACTGATTTTAAAAAAAAAATCGAGAAAGGGAAAGAAAAAGGAAAAATAGCCATATGGCTCTTGTGCAAAATCTAAAAACAAGATTAGCGCACAAAAATTGCAAACTGTCTACGAAGTCCTGCGGGGCTTTTTATAAAGCTAAGCATTGAAAGGCAGGCGTCAGGGGAAAGAAACAGAAAAGTGTGCTAAGGCACATTGGTTGGCCAGAACAATCTGTGAAACGGTGATGGTCGGATCGCTCGTTGCCACATTCATCTGGATCAGTGTTAAAATTGAGTGTCTATAGTCAGGTATGGGTAGCGGCTATCACCTTGGATAATGCACATTTCATTGTCTCCACAGACCAAGGGCAAATTTCTACCCTTATGCGCTGTTTGCTCAACACATTTTGCCAAGGTCTCTGTCCTGAGGCAGATCCAAAACATTCTGACACCACACCAAAACCACCGTGCACAGTATCCAAAGCCCATTAAGGGTGCTCTGACATCTAAAATGGAACTCACACCTCTTATTTTATCTTGGCTGTTAAAAAAGCAATGAAAATCCACTTTCTTAATTTGCTGCCTTTCAAAGATCTACAGATTGCGGCACCATCGATATAGGTGCAGAGCAGTGTGGAGCAACTTGTAGATCCAAAGGCTTAGAGCAAAGGTTCTCAACCTATGGCCCGTGGAGCCATTTCATGTGGCCCGCTGCCCTTGCTCCCACTGCCAGAAGCGGCGGAAACAGCCATGGCTGTCATAAACGTGTTTACAACAACTGTAAAGGCATACCTGTCAATTTGCGGCGGTGAAAAAACGGAAAGCACTGATGGGCGCGCATGCGCGAAAGGGTTACTGCAGCGGTGTGCATGCACGGAGGGGTTACTGCGCATGTGCAGTGACCCCTTTGCGCATGCACACCGCTGCAGTAACCCCTTTTGAGCATGCACACCACTTCCTCTGACGGGCGCACATGCACAGTAACCCCTTTTCTGGCTGTTCAAATACAGGATGGCCGCAGAAAGGACCGGGAAAGAGGGGTGAAATACGGGATTTCCCGGCCAATACGGGATACTTGACAGGTATGTAAATGCAGACGCGGCTGTCGTAAGTGCATAAACGACAGCCACGGATGCGGTTTACCACTAGTCCGGCCTGGTCAACTGCCTGAGGGAGCGTGACCCGGCCTGCGGCTTGAAGAGTTTGATAACTCCTGGCTTAGAGCGACTGCCAGCAAATTGTGACGGTCTGTCTTCTACCTCTCAGATTTAAATTTCCAGTTAAAACAATAACTCGCCACAATTTTGCCTAAGACTTCCATTGCTTTCTTGACATGCTTGAAAAGAAGGCAGGTAGGGGAACTTCCTCAAAATATAATTTACCAATGGCGTCTTTTTCTTTCTCTGGCTTTTTTCATCTCACGACAAGAGGTCCACAAAAGTTTGCACAACTGTGAGAAGAAACAAAGAAGCTCAAATGAAACACTGAAAACATTGCACACTTCCAACATGAATGCTGCTGCAGAATAGCCTTTAAAGAACAGCAGCAATAAAAAGATGTACCCAATTGTCAAAGAAAAAAAAAAAAAAGAATTTTGCACATGAGAAGCACTAGACCAAATTGTTTGGTGATTTTCCTTCTTTCAATTAATCTACTGAGCAAACTTTGGGAAGAAATTATCTTGCCTCAAAGTTTTTAATGCAGTAGCAAACAAAGGTAACTCTCAAAATCCTAACCAAAATTTCTGAATTCTTGAGTCATGTTCATCACTAGATGTTTAGAAAATGTTGATTCCTTTTGAAAATCCATCCCTGTATGTGTGTCTCTTGCTGGATTTAGTGCTTCTATCGTAATTTCTTTAAACCAGTTTCCCGTTATGTCTCAAACAGGAAATCAGAGTTTAATCTTAGACTCTGAAACAGAGTATACATTTGGGATGAAATGTCATGTTTCATGTCATGTTCTCTCCCAGTTGGATGACAAAATCCAGCAGAGCTTCCCAGCTATCGTAACGGGAATCTCTGGTTTGACTGGAACTCCCTGCCAGAAGACGTGGTGACAGCTGTCAGTCTTGACAGCTTTAAGAAAGGATTAGACAAGTTCATGGAAGACAACAAGGGTATCAATGGCTATAGTTATAGATACCTAAGGACAACCTCCGGATTGGAGAGATAGGCAGGATATCTCTCAATGCCATTTCCAGGGAATCCTAAGCAGGTGAAGGCATCTGCATGGGAAGACCCTGAAGCACATGGTGAGCCACTGTGTGTGAGACAGAATGCTGGACTGGATAGGCTGTGGCCTGTTCCAGCAAGGCTGTTCTTATGTTCTTAATGGCTATAATTATGGATACCTAAGGACAACCTCCGGGTTGGAGAGATAGGCAGGATATCTCTCAA
This sequence comes from Bradypodion pumilum, assembly GCA_035047305.1. NCBI lineage: Eukaryota > Metazoa > Chordata > Lepidosauria > Squamata > Chamaeleonidae > Bradypodion > Bradypodion pumilum. The sequence continues at coordinate 8,149,231 of JAWDJD010000015.1, forward strand.
TGCCGTTTCCAGGGAATCCTAAGCAGGTGAAGGCATCTGCATGGGAAGACCCTGAAGCACATGGTGAGCCACTGTGTGTGAGACAGAATGCTGGACTGGATAGGCTGTGGCCTGTTCCAGCAAGGCTGTTCTTATGTTCTTAATGGCTATAATTATGGATACCTAAGGACAACCTCCGGGTAAGAGAGATAGGCAGGATATCTCTCAATGCCATTTCCAGGGAATCCTAAACAGGTGAAGGCATCTGCTTGGGAATACCCTGAAGGAAATGGTGAGCCACTGTGTGAGACAGAATGCTGGACTGGATGGGCTGTGGCCTGTTCCAGCAAGGCTGTTCTTATGTTCTTAATGGCTATAATTATGGATACCTAAGGACAACCTCCGGGTAAGAGAGATAGGCAGGATATCTCTCAATGCCATTTCCAGGGAATCCTAAGCAGGTGAAGGCATCTGCTTGGGAATATCCTGAAGCACATGGTGAGCCACTGTGTGAGACAGAATGCTGGACTGGATGGGCTGTGGCCTGTCACAGCAAGGCTGTTCTTATGTTCTTACGACTAAAGGAGAAAGTGTGTGGCACAAATGAATTTCTTGACTTAGTGAACAAAGAATCAGGGCCACCATGTCTGAATCAGCCCATGTATCTGTCTCAGAGTGCCCCCACAGAAAAAGGAAATAGTAAACTACTTCTACTTACGCTATACCTAGAGAACCTGAAAAAAGGGTCGCCATATGTCAGGATCAACTTGATAGCATAAGCATTATTAACAAGAACAAGCAGCTCTCTTAGCCGCACAGACAGTTGATTTCGAGGATGTGGGTTATTGTTTTTCTCAAACAGAAAATTGAAAGTATAGCAACAGATCCATTTTCAGCCTGTAAGTGTAAGCAAACTTCTTTGGCTGGTGTTAAATGCTTCCCCTGTAACCAATCTGTTAATCCAAGGGCCCAAATGGCACATGCACGAAGGATTTTTCCAGAGGGCGATGAAAGAAAGGAGAGGTCAAGACAGTGTGGGCAATGGCAAACTGGCGCCTAAGGGCCAGTCGTATCCGACCTCTTAGCCAATCAGCTTTAAAGCCTACGGTCCAGGTTCTGCACAGGCGCATAACCCAACAGTGGGGATTCACAAACTATATGAAGGAGAACAGGCTCGCCTTATTTCCTTTGGCTGAGAAGGAACTTGTGGTCTGGTAATGGAAGCTGGCAGAAGAAATTAGTCTTCCCTAATTTGCCACCCTCCCTGGTGGCTGGGTATTTAAACCCCAGTGTATTGTTGGGGCGCATAGGCTCCTCTAGAGAACTGCCAGTAGAGTCTGAGCTGTGAGGACAACCGAGAAATACGCCTGCAGTTTATTACTGTCACACTTGGGCAATGTCCTCCCAGGTCACATTAACAGAATTGAAGCATCAACAAATAATACATGAAAGGACCGCGACTCTGGTAGGGAAGAAATAAAAGCCGTCAGTTCAAGGCAAAGCAGTTGTGTTCAGCAATGTGACATGTCCGGAAAGACCCATTTCCAAATCTGATCTTGGCTGACAGGAAGGGGAAAAAAACTTCTGAGACTTCAGGTGATCAGTTTTGCAACAGTGAGAAATCATATATAACAGGGTGAAGTTGGAAAACGGGTCTCATCTTTTGAAGCTGAATGGGAGAAAATGTAAGGTATGATGACAGGCAGGGCCGACATCAGAAATTTCCGGGCCCGGTACGTGCCCCCTCATTTTGGCCGCTCCCCCGTGGTTTTCTGCGCATGCGTGGTTTGTTTGCGCATGCGTACATCAGTGGTTTCCCGGCACTGCCATGCCCCTGTGGTTTTCTGCACATGCGTGGTTTGTTTGCGCATGCGCAGATCAGTGGTTTCCTAGAGCCGCTGGGCCCCCGTCATCTCCGGGCCCGGGACGGGAGTCCTGATGCCCCCCCCCCTAATGGTGGCCCTGATGACAAGGGGAAGATGATTAGGGGAAAGGTGTATAAAGCATGATCTCATAGCAATTTTTCCTGGCCAAGTGACAAAATAAGATAAATGCATTCATTTGATTTCTCGCACATGCAAATATCCTGGGCATTTAAGATAGGCAATGCAGGATGTGGCTAAACTGTGTGATTCCAGGAATTTTAGAAAAAAGGGCTTGTTTCGGTGTTATCCCAGATCACTGTCTCATTGGAGCACAACCGGCAGACATAATGTTTGCCTTTCCGATAACTCAGGTTGCCACTTCAATATTCATTGCCACTGATGTTCCTGGCGCAATGGCATGTGGCGGCAAGAAAACTTCGACTCCTTCGTAATCAATTATACTTTGAAAGGCAAATGCAAATAAAGCATTTTCAGATTCAGTGGGGAAATGTGCTAGGAGTCCCATTAGGATCCTTTTCTTGAATTTCAGACGGCGTGACCAGCCTCAGGGATGACGTTTTGACTACTATGAACTGACAATCGGCTTGAAAGCTGGCTTGCCCAAGTCTCGAGGGAAAGTACTGGAGAGAGCTGGGCAAGGCCACTCTTGCAGGAACCCGTTCTTTTGCAGGGAAAAATATCCTTACAGATTGCTTTTCTTCTTCATCAGAACGGGGAATGTGGGCCACCTACTCCTACCTTTGAGCTATCTGATGTAACCTACACCCCCCCCCCCAAACCTGAATCCAGCCCTTGATATGATTCAAATCCATCTTGCACTGAGACCCTGAACGTCTTCCTATACCCTTTGCATTGCATTGGGTATCCCCAGTGGCAATTCAGACATGCATCGAAACAAAAAGAAACCAACGGCGCCTCTAAGAGTCGTATTTACAGATGGCCTTGTTTTCTACATATTTACTGTGTTACAGCTAGTACCATGATTAGATTTATATGGCCCTTGCCAGCCCCACAGAGCCTTGGGTGACGAGGAAAGAGATTCCTGGGTAGATGAAGAGATCCGGGTGGATTCCGAGGTGGTGGCGGCGGAAACTGTCAGGGAGACAGCTGTCCATTTTATTCCTTTTCCGTCTTGGCAACAGGCACGTGAGATCATATATCTCTGTAAACACAAACTCTGCCAGGGAGAAACGAATGCCCCCCCGGTCCCCCCCCCCCAGTGTTCAAGGAAAAACAACTAGAGGGTACTAATGTAACAGGGGAAAACGTCCCTGATGAGAAACGATGTCCATTCTGCATGCAGGTGCTCACGGAGTGGTCTTAGCACAAGCAAGATGTGGCTCAAGGCCAGAAGCAGACACTTTGCTTCTCTCTTCTCCTCTTTGTGTAGTGTGCAGAAAGGGAAGCAAGGGTCTCTCTTTTATCACACAAGTCAGAGTTCACATTTGGCAAAGTGGGAACACGTTGTCATTGATCCGCCCGGTTTCCCCAGTGCCCGCTTTCCTTCCCGACTCAAAAGCTGATCTGTGGGACCGAGCAGCAGTGGAATCTCCCACAGCTGGATGGGGAAAGCATCACACGCCAACCGTCACAACACGGCCTCACCACCGAGACCACCCGACACCCGGGTCTGGCTCGGCGGGGGAGAGGGAGAGGTGGCCCGGCCCCAAGTCCAAGTCTGTGTAGCTGCCGTCCGGGAAAAGCACCCAGCAATCCTTTGTGCCCACGGCCCCCCCACGCCTCCCCCTAGGTTTTTTCTTCCCTATCTGTTTTTCGCCTCGTAATGTTTCGAGGTTTGATTTTGAGTGAAAGTTCCCATAAAGCTTCCTCGGCCAGATGGTCGCTGAAGTCGTTGAAGAAGGAGATGACGTCGTCGTTCCGTTTGATGTCATAATGCCTGCCGTGAGCAGAGAGGGAGAGAAAGACACAGAGAGAGATTATGTCAGAACAGACCGTGCCATATTTATGGGCAAGTCTTGGCTACCTGAAGTCAAAACTGAGTCAACGGTACAGGATGGAGCCGTGATGGCGAACCTTGGCACTCCAGATGTTCGTGGACTTCAATTCCCAGAAGCCCAAGCCCCCATGACATGAATCCGCACAAATGGGTTTTCTGCGATTCATCCGGCCTGCGTCGCCCTCGTCGCTCCCGGAAGCGGAAGTAAAATGCGCCCGTACGGAGGAAGGGTTAGCCTTAACTGTACGGGCACGTTTTACTTCCGCTTCCGGGAGCGACAAGGGCGACGTAGGCCGGATGAATCGCAGTAAACCTATTTGTGTGGATTCATGTCATGGGGGCTTAGGTTTCAGGGAATTGAAGTCCAATAACATCTGGAGCGCCAAAGTTCGCCATCACGGGGATAGAGAAGTCATAAAATTCCCTTGGCATAATTTGATTCACTAGCCTTCAAAAGTAGGAAGCTGTAGAGGAAAAAGGTAAAAACAAAAGAATTCTGCAACCAAGTCTTCAACATTCACTCGGTTTTCACACGCCACCTTTGCAAACGTCCCCTTTGTTTATTTCATACAAGGCGCAGGTCACACTTACACTTGCTGGAAGCATCTCATGCTGTCCAGGATGTTGAACTGTTGCCACCGCTTTGGAAAATTGACTTTGCCGTCAATATAGTCCGGGTTCCCCAAGTGAACAAAGGTCAGGTCTTGCAATATGAGGCCTCTGGAGGGGGGGTGGGGGGGGAGAGAAAGAGAGAGGGGGGGCATCCCGTTACGGGCACAAAAATGGCAAACAGGTAGTAGGAAAGGGCTCGATCATCACTCGGTAGGAAATCAAATCTGCAAAGTTAACACAGCTGCAGAAGAACTAAATGGGATTTTTGGACTGCAGAAACGGAACAAAGTGAAAGAGCTGTTCAACTTCATTCAAAACTAGTCAGACTAAAGGTTTCCCTTGCTTGAAAGCCAGCCATATCCGACTCGAGGGTTTGGTGCTCATCTCTGTTTCAAAGCCGAAGAGCCGGCGCTGTCTACTTCTGCAGACGTTTCCATGGTCATGTGGTAGGCATGACTAGACACCGGAGCGCATGGAGCGCTGTTTACCTTCCCACCAAAGTGGTCCCTATTTATCTACTTGCAATTTCTTGCTTTCAAACTGTGAGGTCGGTGGGAGGTAAGGCAGACAACAGGCATTCACTCCATTGTGTAGCGCTCAGTTCACGACTGCTGTCAGCCAACGGCTGTCCACCTCCACAAGGCTTTATTCCATTCCCTTTCTCACAGGGTGCTTTATGAGATTCCACATCATAAACTAGCATTTCTTAGCCACTGTGCATTTTCACTTTGGGTTCGCTCTTCTCTGTAGACAATTTCCTTAAATATTATTTTGGCGTTTCCGTCAAGACTGCTACTGTCGTCAAACTCAGAGTCTTAACCACTAAGCCACCACAGTCCCCTAACCTATCTTAGAGACCACCCATTTCTAAAGCCCTCCTGTGACGGCTCTATCCTTCCTACCAACCACGGGATGGGCACAGCTTCTAATATTTCGGTTTCTAATACTGGAAAGGAGAGTCTCCTCAAAGATTGCAGGACAATATTTTTGAACCACAACCAGGCTTACCCTGGTAACTGCAACCTTGTGTTGCCAGCTAATCTTTCCCACACTAGGTCAGGCAAAAAAAAAAAAAAAAAGGGAACTGCAGAATGAACTCACCAAAAGGTGGCTTTCATCTTGGCAGTTTTACGTGTGGCCGAGACGCGGAAGAAGATTAGGTTTCTAATATTGCAGCGCTCAATGAGTCTATGGGCAACAACAGATGATACCTATTTCTTGGTCTGCAGCAGTCCTCTTTCATTAAAACAAGAAAGCATATGGCATTCCCTGGCAATGATATTTCTGTGGAGCCTCTTGTGTGGGTGATGCTCGTTTGGTCAGCGAAAGAAAAGGCACCATTGCCAGAGCAGCAGAAAATCAGGAACAAGTGAGATCATGTAACAGACGGTTACAGTGCAGTTTGCTTCTGCCCAGGATTCGGGTAGGGTTGCCATACATAACGGGAAACCGGGAATTTCATGGGTTGTAACTGTCCCATCCGGTCCCATAAAAAACATTGAAAATTCCCGCTTTTCAAACCAAGAGGTGTGCTTGGTTTGAAGGGGGAAGAAATCGCGCCTTTTAGAGCGGCGCTTCTATTGAAGCACCAGCAGGTGGCATCTGTAGCAGCCGCCGCAGTCACACGAATACTGCAGGATGGCTTCTCTCTGTCCTTTCCCCCCATCTAGCACTCTTCAAGTACCTGAAAGATGGTCATAAAGAGGAGGGGTGGGATCTGGTCCCCAGTCATCCCACCCAGAGTGCAGGATGCGTAATAACAGACTCAAACGAAAGGAAGCCAGAGATAGGCTGAATCTCAGGAAAAACTCCTTAACTGTTAGAGCAGTACAACAATGGAACCATCTGGCTCAAGGGGTGGTGAGTGCACTAGAAGCATTCAAGATAGAATTGGACTACCATCAGTTCTGCTTTGATTCAGATTTCTGCATTAAGCAGGGGGTTGGACTGGATGGCCTAAAAGGCCCATTCCAGCTCAGTTACTCTGTGATCTTTCATTTTCACCCTTCTATTCTCTTCACCATTTAGCTGTCATTTCCCCATTCCTCATTCTCTCGAATACAGGTGAAGCTCGGAAAATTAGAATATCGTGTCAATGTTCATTCAGTCCAGTAATGCAACTTAGAAGGTAAAACAAATATATGAGATGGACTCATTGCATGCAAAGCGAGATAGTTCAAGCCTTACTTTGTTATAATATTGATGCTTATGTCTTACAGCTTATGAAAACCCCAAATCCCCCAATCTCATGTACCCCATAATCATCACATAATCTCATGCACGCTGTATGCCATGATCATCACAATTTTAATGAATTAAGGTATGACATCTCTTGCTGTGCATGTAGTGAGTCTATATCTCATCTATTTGTTTCACCTTTTAAGTGAAATGGATGAACATTTGCACGATATTCTAATTTTCCAAGTTTCACCTGTATCTGTTTTATGATTGTGCTAAGGGACTAGCTTGGGGTTCTGGGCTCTCTCAGCTTCCCTGTCTGCAACACTTTGTGTATGTATCCAAAGCCTCTGCTGATCTTGGGCAGGAAATGTGATTTTTACCTCCATGAAAAGGTTTACACAGGCACTAGGCTAGAGGAAAGGAAGTACAGTGGTACCTCAGATAAAGTCCAATTCGGATAAAGTCCAATTCGGATAAAGTCGCGGTTTTCATGTACACATGATGCATCGCATAAAGTCCAAAACCGCTAAAAAATGGACGTTATCCAAGGTATTTGGTATAGGGACCTCGGATGAAGTCAATTTTTGGACGTTATCCGATGCATCGCCCATTTGATTCGGACAAAGTCCAAAATCGGATAAAGTCCAAACTTGTGGAATGGAGTTTGGCTTTTATCTGAGGTTCTACTGTATAATCTTTGCGGTCAACAGGGATTTTTCAGCTGCTGAGATTCTCGGGGGGGGGGGGGGACTAGAAGCCTCTAAAAATGAAACCAGAAGTGAGCAGAACTTCACTTATAATTTTGTAATTTCATCATTTGTAAGAGGGGTTTTAAGGGCAAAAAGGAAAGTTTTTGAGCATTGTTCCTACAGAATAATCAACATTGTTCCACCAACTAAACAGAGAAATCATAAGGAACTGGTATTTTTAGGTCCAAAGTCAGCAATAAAAGCTTTCTTCAAAAACTTCAAGGGTTCTCATACACAAGAGAGCAGGACTGGATTTTTCAGGTTAAACTTTTAGAAGAGTAGATCTTGGCTGAATGTTGGCAGAAGCTTCGTAATGTTAAAAAAGAGTTGAACAAAGAAACTAAAGTCTTGTTGTTGGGATGGGCTTTCCGCCACTGGATGTCTTCAAGTCTTTCCAACGTGTAACCCTCAAGTTACTTAGGAAGCATCATGGGATGAAAAGGTACTCACAAATAAGGTATGCAAGGTGGTTCCACTTCAGCAAGTGCAGCGCGGTAGGCCCGGAAGGAGGAAGAGCTGTCAATCAGAGTGCAGTATTCGGCCAGGCCCTAGAAGAACAAGCACACAATGGAGCATGCATGCAGCATTAACTGTCTTGGCTGCTCATCATATTTGTCAGGTTCAGGGAGACCCCCACCTCCCGTGTCTTCTCAAAGTGGCTGAATCTTGTTTCCGTTTGAAAAAACAAAACAAAACAAGTAAACAACACTTAACACAAAAGTGAAGCCCCACAGCTTCCTTGAGTAAAGAGAGAAACAAATTAGTGATTTGTTCCTTCTTCAAGTGCCATATCTGATTCCAAATATTGGCGATCCCCATGGCAATCAACCATGAAGATTGTCCTGGGAACAATATAATGCAGTGGCCTTCCACATCACAGCATGATGCCCAGAGTACCACTGATCCAGCTCCATGAGTTACTTTCTGGTCCTGAGCCCTTTTGGCACACAAAGTCCTCCTCATAAACCAGGGCAGGATGAATGAAACTGCTGTCCTCCATCAAGAGGGATTCAAGTGGGATTAAATCTACTTGGGGACCATCACCCTTCCTTGTGGACTTCTTCAGCACCCAAGGTCGTTAGTCCTCAGGGTGGTCAGGTTAGATAACTGCTGCCTGACGGTCGGCGTTGGGTCACTGGCAATAGAGTCTACTCTATTAGCACAGCCGGATAACCCAGCGCGTTTTACTTTTGCTTCCGGGAGTGACGAGGGCAGCGTGGGCTGGATGAATTGCAGTAAACCCATTCGTGTGGATTCACAGGCGGCTTGGGCCTCTGGGAATTGAAGTCCAAGAACATCTGGAGTGCCCATGTTCGCCATCACGGGGCTAGGCAATAAAACTACAGGCGGTGAAGAAACCGCAGCAGAGAGATTGTTAACTATATACAACAATCAACTAAAAACAATAGGAATAAAAACAAGCCTCAATCAATAACTACACACTGGGAGCTCAGCTCAGAAGAACACGACTGATAGATGCGGCAGAAAATTTTAAATTGGGTAAAGGTGGCGGGACGCCGGTGCTAGGCATGCTGGGACAAGCTTTTTTCTAAGCTAGCTTTGAAGAACCGACCATCCGTGCATGCGTGGAAGTAACCCCATAGTAGGCATGCTCCCAGTCCACGGCAGAGAATTATAACTTCTGATGCAGCCACATCTTACACCAAATTGAACTGCGCCCCCTTTATAGCCTGTGCAAATTTCACATGTTTAACTTCTTCTGTATCATTTATTCAGCTGAAGAATTAAGCATGGGTCTCACCTCTGATGTCTGTTTCTGCCACTCGAGCCGGCGGATGGGAGCTGAATCCAGCGCGGAGAGAATGGCCAAGTAGGAGTTGAAGTTGTTGAGCTTCCGTAAGTGCTGCAACAAAGCAAGGGGTGGGATGTTTTGAGGCATATTGAAGGCATCCGGTGCAGGGTGGGGAAGGGCAGTTTTGGACCACATAAAACTACTTGACTGTTAGAGTAGGCCTTGGTGTACAGTGGATCAAAGAAGGCCTTTCTTTAGAGTCCTCAAGTCCAGTTGTTGGAGCCCAAAAATGCAAGAAACTACTATCTGGATCAAGCATAGCCAATGCAGAGACTTCCATATGACTCTTCTGTAGCTACAGATAAAGAGCTCCGAAGACCCGATCCTATGTAGTCTCCAAGGGGCGCACCAGACTCAGCCTTGTGACATTCTTTGGGTTGAAGCTTCAGATTCCCTGGACTGTCTCAAAGTCTCAGATGCATGCTTTCTGACTATCAAGGACTATGAAGCCATCTGCCACCTCTCCCTCCCCAGGTCTTCTGTTTCCTCTGAGCTTAGCTGTCATAGTAGCTGGGAGAGATATGGATTTTCCCAGGCACTGTCAGCAAGCAAGTAACACAATGCATATGAGGGTAGTTTGATCTTGAAGGGGCAGTCAAGAACCACTCACTGATTTAGTGATTTAGACTCATCCAGCGGTTTGCATCTTTGGACTCTTCCTTATTACGGCACTTACCTTCATGATCTTTATGAACTTGAGGAGCAACCTCTCTCGGTCTTGCGCTTTCTCCTGCTGCATAATTATTGAGCGGACCCTGTTGAGTTTAGAAGTGGGAAAGATAGCAAGACACATATGAAGGGGCTTCCAAGGAGACAAGACATGTAAAGTAGTGAACAGCAGCCAGTGAAAGGTGGCCTTTTTGAATACTTCCTTCAAAACGCAAAGAGCTGCCCAGAAGGCTTGAACTTCCTACACAATGGGCTACATTACCATTATTAAAATTAGCAGGTTTCTCTCTGTGTAAGAATATGGGAGGGATATCCCAATTCTGATTTTTTTAATAAAAAAAGGTATTATCTAGGGCAGTGCTTCTCAACCTTTGGTTTTTGGACTCCAGTTCCCAGAAGCCTAAGCCAGTACTTTGGCTGATCAGTGTTTTGGGGAATTGACTTAGGCTTTTGGGAACTGAAGTCCAAAAACCAAAGGTTGAGAAGCAATGATCTAGGGGAAATGCTTGAGATTATACATCTATTACAAAAGAAAGTAAACAGTTACCCACCGTTTTATCACCATGTTATTTTGTTATATAAATCATAACAATTATGCTTTTTAACTCTAATTAGTTAAAGGTCGTCCTTGCTCAAAAGTTAAAGTTGCTCGAAAGCCAGTCGTATCCGACTCTCGGGTTCAGTGCTCATCTGTTTACAGCCAAAGAGCCAGTGCTGTCTGCGTCTGTGGACAAGTGGCAGGCGTGCCTAGACACTAGAGTGCATGGAATGCTGTTAGCTTCCCACCTAAGTGGCACCTATTTATCTACTGGCAAATTTCTTACTTTCAAACTGCTAGGTTGGTAGGAGCTGGGACAGAGCTGGGAGCTTCACTCCGTTGTGCAGCACTCGGGTCTTAAACTGCTGACCTGCCGACCTTCCAGTCATCAAGTTCCAGTCATCAAGTTCAGCATCTTAACCACTAAGCTACCTAGTTACGACATGAAATGGCAGACCTAAAATATCTTGTATCTTGCTAGTACCCACTGCAAACTCTCCTGACGTTCTGGACTTACCTACCTGCCTTCAGCAGTAGCACAGCACATATACACCCAAATTTAGAAGAACAGAACAGAACAGAACAACAACAAAAACCCCAGCTGCTTTTAAATAACCCAAATCTCCCAAAATCTGTGCTCATTTAGAGGACAGGAGAGGGCAGGACAACTGCATGAATCAGTCACACCCATGCAGACTGACACGGCGATGGGGCTGTGGAAACACTCGGAGTGTTTCAAACTCAATTCTTTTCTTTCTGTCTTTTCGGGTTCAGATCAAACTTTAAACTGCCAAAATGAAGCCAACTTCTTGGCTTTGTCATTGACGAAACATAAATCCTCATCGGCAGTGGTGGGATTCAGCAGGCTCGCTCCAGTTCGCCAGAACCGGTAACAGAAACTCCGGCTGGCCCTGCCCATCCAAGTTTTGAAATAAAGTACCGTATTTTTCGGACCATAAGACGCACCCAGTTTTTAAAGCAGGAAAACAAGAAAAAAATATTCTGAACCAAATAGTACTGTATTTGCACCACCAACCAGTGGTGGCGCTGCAGGGAAAATGGGCGGGCAAGCCCAAGAAAGTTTGTTTTTGCAATGCCATAAAGCTCTCTCTGGATCTGAGTCCGCAGACTTGAGGCTCATGTCCATTCAGAGGAAGTGCGATCTCCCAGATCTTCCATATTCCAAGACTTTCTTGGGAATGCCAGGAAGTGAACTTGGGAACTTCTGCAACCAAGGGAGTCAACCATCAATCAGGCTATCTTGCCCAGTGCAGATGACACTGGCTGGCCATAGCTCCCCCTTCCAGAAGGGGGTATTTCCCAGGTCAACAAGGAAAAGCCAGTGATTTTCCTCCTACATATGTTCTCTCTGTGAACTACTGTACAAGGGTAAAGAAATGTAGACTTTCGTTTGCCATTTTGCTGAGCGGCATCTTCTAACATGAAAACGTCTGGGCAGTGAGGTAAAAATGTTTCTGATCAATAAAGGGATATAGAGAAGGTGATTCCTGCTAGACATTATGGGTGGTAGTCATGGTTCCTTCCTGTGAGCCATGTCTAGCAAGTCCTTTGGTACATAAAGCTGTTGAAACAAAACTCCAAAGGAAAATGCATCACTTATAATTTGTTGTCTGAAGTCTATGCATCTCCCAAAATATGAGGTTTCTTCTCCTGCCTCCCTTTAGATTCTGATCCAATTGACACTTTTGACCACAAACAATGCCATTTCCTCCTCCCCGTTCATAACCTAATAGGCAACTCCCAAGGAAAATTGCAAGGGCAGCCCATTCTCAGGGCTCTCCTGGAATACGAAGTGAAGGTCTGTTGCTTTTGCTTACCAGTAGGACATGTTATTAAAGTGCTCCGTGAACTGAGTCAAGTTGGGGCTTTTTTCTTCGTTCTGCTCTTTGGCCCAGAGCAAGACTTCAGGGATCTAAGAAGAGGCAACGAGGCAAAAGGAAAGAAATGGAGCTTTATTTGAATTTCAAGTCTGATTTACAATTTCAGGGTAGATTTATCAATTGAGGCATTAGCACAGGGGTGCCCAACCTTTTTAGGCACATGTTTGAGCGGGCTGGTCACGTGGTTCCTCCCACCAGAAGCGGAAGTTAAACGTGCCGGCGCATGTGCAAAACATTGTCATAAATGCAGCTGCCGTAAATGTGTTCACAACAGCTGCGGGTGCTTTATGGCAGTGTTTTGTGCATGCGTGGGCGCATTTAACTTCTGCTTCTGGGAGTGGTGGGCCAAATTACTAGGCAAGGTGGGCTGGATCCGGCCCACAGGCCATAGCTTGGACACCCCTGGTTTAGCATGACTGAGTTACGTTTTAATTGGGGAGGCTACAAGTGAGAGATAGACACTGACACTTTCAGTTTAGGCCTTCCTGGCTCTGGAATTTGGGGGTCTCAAACTCTTTGGAGTAACGTACCTCAATCTTATAAAACAGCTCTGCATCCAAGAGGGTGAGTTGCTCAGCGATCTCGTGGCTGTGGAAATCATGGAGTGTTCCTGGCCTGGAAAAGACAAAAAGCGCCTGCCTTTTACCCAGAGATGCATCTATTCTCACTGCCTTACAGGAAGTGTAGAAAAGGTTTCAAATCAGTTCAGTCTGGAATTCACTATGTTAAATATATTACAGAAATACCCCGCATAACGAACGCTTCGTATAACGCTAAACTCGGATAACGTACAAAAATGTTCGTTATCCGGGGTATTTGGTATAGGAATCCTGGATAACAAACATTTTTTGACGTTATCGCCCATTTGAACCACATAGTGCTAAAAATCGCACAGTGCTGAACTTCGTGGAACGGCGTTTTGACGTTATGTGGGGGTTCTTCTGTACTTATTCCCCCATTTTAAACCACCCACAAGTTTCTAGTCCCTTTTGTTGCAGAGACTGAAGGCCCACATGACAATCCAGGCTTACAGGATGAGTTTGCTTTTTTTTGTCTATAGGCATGCCTGCTACAAAAGACTTGTACATTCAGAATCAAAGAGTTCTACTATGAACTAATAGGAACACCAAAACTTTAGCAAAAGCAGCAGCAAACTGACAGGAGGTTTTTAGGCATATTTCATCTCTCTCTGTTGCCAGGAATCCCACTGATTTATGAGAACATGTGATCGGTAACCCTGGACTCCATCTTGGCCTTACAATTTCCCTATCCAGATGAAGCCGTCAGGCCGACACCTATGCTTTGATCTTCACATTTTCCTTAATTCTGCAATGTAGTTCTTCAATCAAAAATATGCATTTTATGAGGAAGAGTGCATTAAAACAGTGCACATTACGAAAATACAATGTGTAAAAAGAATATATAGGTTTGACAATATTGATGGGAAATATATTTATATGGAGCAAATGGCAAACAAAATGTATTTATAGGAAAAGGAGTATGAAACAATTGTCATATGGAGTTTTTAAAAGTGACAAATGCAAAAAAGGGGCAAACAAATGTAAGATATGAAAAAAGAGCAAACCCAAAATAAAGGTGGAACTTGGAAAATTAGAATATCGTGCAAATGTTCATTCATTTCACTTAAAAGGTGAAACGAATATATGAGATAGACTCAGTACATGCAAAGCGAGAGATGTCATGCCTTAATTCGTTATACAGTATTTGTGGTAATCAGGCCGTACATGAGATTATGTGATGATTATGGGGTACATGAAATTGGGGGGTTGGGGTTTTCATAAACTGTTAAGCCATAAGCATCAATATTATAACAAAGTAAGGCTTAAACTATCTCGCTTTGCATGCAATGAGTCTATCTCATGTTTTACCTTTCAAGTTGCATTACTGAACTGAATGAACATTTGCACGATATTCTAATTTTCTGAGTTTCACCTGTAGGTAGATTTTCCCATCTTTGCAAACAGTCACTGACAGATTTATCCTCTATGAAATATTCTTAATCCCCTGGGGTAAAATAGTTTCTGGGATTAACCCAAGTGTTTTTTTTTGCCTTAATCTCTCCTTTTAAGATGCTCAATGGTATTTAACCATAACAAAAGAAAATCCTACTTTTAAAAGAGTATTAAAGAATGCAGTTGGAGAGAGAAGATAAATGAAGAAAAGGCATGATGGTTTTAACACCCTGGTGTCAAACAATTTAAAGCAGATTAAAAATGGAACACATCTTTTTATTCCTGTTTTCTTAATGCAGGGGTTCTCAACATTTTTGTGCCATCCATGCCCCCTCAAACAGCTGAGCGGGCTGGTCTGGTGCTCCCCCCCCCACCATAATCGCTGCTGTAAAACGCATCCACAGCTGTTGTGGGCACATTTACGGTGTGTTTATGCAGGTGCATTTACGGCTGTCGTCATTTACATGGCCGCATTTATGACGGTTGTCAACGTGTCCGCGTCTGGTGGAAGGCCACATGAAATGGTGCCGTGGGCCAGGGCTGGGCCACAGGTTGCAAACCGCAGTCTTAATGGGTTAACATTTTCTCACCTATTTGGGCTGTTTTAATGAAACCACTTCTGGTAGTTCGGATGTTAAAACGATGGCATAATAATGAAAAGTGTTAGAAGCACTTCAGTTACTTAACTTCAATGCACTGATGGCATCCCATTCTACATCTTAAATACTAGCTATTTTGCAACTGATATTTGTGCATATACACTTAGCAAGTGCATATATACTTAGAGGTTGACTCATATGTACAGTATACCTTGGGCAAGATCTAAGGCATGATCTAACCAAAGACATTTTGAGAAGGCGGCAAGGACCGTGGGCAGTTTTTAACAGCACAAAGCAGGGGTGCCCAAACTTCATCTCATGGGCCATATGGCCGTGTTTTACTTCTGGTTTCAGGAGTGACAAGGGCATCGTGGGCAAGATGAAATGCTATTGGGGGCCAGATCTGGCCAATGGGCCGGAGTTTGGGCACGCCTGATTTAAGCAGAGAAAATGGCAGCCTAAAAAAATCTATCTTATCCTGTTGCAAAACATATTTGTTGCAAAACAGATTGCAAGGCGCATTTTATTTCCGCTTCCGGTGGAAGGAACCATGTGACGGCTCCCTGAACCACGTGACTGGCCCACGGCCCAAAACGTTTGGGCACCCCTGGCATAAGGGATCTGCTTAGTGAAGCAAAAATGAAAAAAATATATGGGCTGAACTCATCAACACTGCCATTCTGCTTGCTTCATTATACGACAGTGAAACATGGGCACCTACACAAGCTGACACCCAAAAAAACTATGTAACACAAAGAGCAATCGAGCGAAGGATGCTACACGTGATGGGTTGACTGAATATCAAATGAAGATACTGCATATAAGATCAGGTGCAAAACAAGCGTCAACGTTGACTGAGTTTGTAAGGCATCGGTGGGCTGGGCATGTGTGCCGCTTCAAAGATGGCAGGTGGACGAAAGCAATCAAAGAGTGGATACCATTTGACATCAAGCAGCTACTAAAAGGCCAGCAACCAGATGGGGAGACCAGTTCAGGGCAAAACTCCCAAGGCCATGGATGAGACTGGCACATGATCGGAAACAGTAGGAGACAACACTTCGATCTGCCACATCAAACTACGTACAGTAAAACCCCATACAATGATTGCATCATACAACAACTAAATCGTACAATGATTGGAATTCTCCAAAAATGTTTGCATCGTACAATTGTCGTCGCATGATGCAATGCTTTCCCCGCCAGGATGTGTCAGCCTGGACTTCTGTGGCTGTTTGTGTGTAAAAGCTTGGCAAAGAATCTTTCCTTCCACCAGCTTTTACGTATGAACAGCCTCAGAAGTCCAGGTTGACCCCCACCTCCTCAGCAAAGCAGCCACCTGGGTCACCAAGCGCTTGGCGACCCAGCCGGTTGCCTCGCGAAGGGGCTGGGAAGAGGCCCGCTTCCTCTGCAAGGCAACCAGCTGGATCATCAAGCGCTTAGCGATCCAGGCGGCTGCTTGTGGAGGAGGCGGGGGTCTTCCCAGACCTCCGCAAGCCAGCTACCTGGATTGCAAAGTGCTAGTGGACCCAGGCGGCTGGCTTGTGGAGGTCTGGGAAAGAGCCCCGGTCTCCTCGCAAGAAGTCACCTGAGTTGCCAAATGCTTGCTGATCCAGGCGGCTGGCTTGCGAGGAGACCGGGGCTCTTTCCCAGACCTCCGCAAGCCAGCCGCCTGGGTCTGCAAGAGCTTGTGGACCTAGGCAGCTGCCTTGCGGAGGTCTGGGAAAGAGCCCCGGTCTCCATGCAAGCAAGCCACCTGGGTCCGCAAGCGCTTGCAGACCCAGCCGCTTCCCAAGCAAAAGGCAACCCCGCGCTCTTCGGGGAAGGCATCTACGAAGGTCCGCTTGCCTGGGGAATGTGTTTCCAGACAAGCGGAGCTTCATAGATGCCTTCCCCAAAGAGCGTGGGGCTGACATTGTGCACGTTGGGGCTTCTGAGAGAACTTGGTTCAGAAGCACCCCAATCATGTGCATGTGTGGCCAGTGGTCCCATAGAATGATTTGCACTGAGGGGTACCACTGTATATTGATGTGCGAGACACGGATCAACCAAATAGCCAAGTAAATATACTTAGCAAATGCTATGGGGCGGAGCTGGAGTTTTCACTTTTTCAGGACATATGCAGCTTCTCCTCCTCACCTGGCTGCTACCCATCGTGCTGAAAGAGGTTTGACTGAGTTGGTACACCGTAGCATTTTTTTCTGATCCACTTTGTCGAGGATGTTTTTGCGCAACACTCTGGCTAGGCTGAGCTCTCCATTGCAAACCAAGCGGAACACGAGGTCCATGAGCAGCTTAAGGATCTCCTCGGTCAACTCTACCAGACTGAGAAAGAAAAAGTATTAGAAATCCAGATGAAACTCCCGTTGAGGCAGTGCTTCTTAGGAAAATGGCAGAGTTCTGACATTATGATGAGCCGGCGCTCCCCGGCAAACGTAAGCTAGCAAATGGTTCTCACTCACACGCAGCCAAACACATGGCTCTCAACATCTGGTCCTTCAAGGATCTTGGACGTCAACCTGCTTGAAACTCTCGTGAGTTACTACTGCCAGTCAGAGATGAAAATACTAGCTTAGACAGATCAAAGATCTGATTCGGTATAAGGCAGCTTCCTAGAAATAAGCCTCACCACAGGCCAAAATATATGGTCGGCGCGCACTCATATGCTGGCTGTGCCCCTCCCATTCTAGTCTAAACTGCTTGGGAAGTGGACATATAAAAGGTCCTCAAGACCTGACTTCACTTGGATACACATTTAAAACCCATATTCAATAATTAATTTTTAATATTGTTTTTTAATTGTTGCTGAGTGACGTGTCTATTGATTGGGGTGGTATATGAATCTATTGTAAATAAATAAATAAAATTTACTTATTCCATTTCTATGCCACCCATCTTTAATGTAGTGCAAGAAGGCTAATAGTTTTTTTAAAAAAAAATGGCACTTATTTCTGCTTTGCTTTAATATAATAAAAAAAAACTAAACAGATCACATTCTTTTGGAAATTTGCTCTCTTAAGGATATTTTGCCTATCATTATTGCCCACCGGCATTTTATGTACCCAATTAAAACCACCCTTGTTTCTTTAATTCTGGCAACATGGATTTTATACCTTGCTCGTTCAATTGTCTTATTTCTGGTTTTCTACCTCTACGGTTTATTTCTATTAACTTAGTATATGTTGTCTTACAGAATTTTTAAAATATGTTGGGGGTTTAATTTCTAGAAAGAAATAGAAGACCGTAATAAACTACAGGATGGTGGGGGTATGTAGGAAAAAGGTCCCCTAATTTTCATAATTTTCCCCATTTGGTCATAATTTATGTACACTACAGTAGTGTTCCACATGCCTGGGCTGCACAAACTCTCAACCAACGAACCGACCAACCATCCCAACCAATCATCCACTAATATAACACTAATATAATGCAACATCCATAATAAATTTGCACTCCGTCCAGTAAAAAACTCTATAGACAGGCTTCGCAAGACAAGAGGTAGTTTTTCTAGGAATTTTAAGGGTTTCTATAGTTTAAACGTTGGGGATTTTATGTGCGCTGCCCAGAGTCGCATGTCGATTGGGGCAGCTATACAAATCAAATCAAATGAAATCAACTCAAACCAAACCAAATCAATAAATAAGAACAACCACTTACCATAGTTCATCCACCACTCTGACCAAGACAAAGAACGTGTTCTTGCTGACGCGCTTCTTAAAGGTGTCTGGACAGTGACAGAATTTCTCATATGTTTTGTACAAGTTAAAGGACAAATTCAAGATGAAGCCAGGTTGCAAAGACCAAGACCTAACTCCAGATGCTCTTTCCAACAGCAAAACCTCTGTTCCAAACCTGGAACAGAAAGTCTATAGCCGGAGGCCCCAATCTTAGGTGGTGAGTGAAGTTTCTTTCTCCTTTGTACATGTTTTTGAAATGGTAGCTGCATAGAGTCTGTGCAAACATGTGTTTACTGCAGTGCTTATTTTGTACACGTGTTTACTGTGGTGGGGCTGATTTTTTCAGAAGTTTATATCAAATAAACCTTGCTAGTCTGTAATGTGTGGCAAGGTTTTTGCTCATTTTTGTACCTTCTGGGTTCATTTAAGTCCCATATGTACACAACTAGTTGATTATCTCAATGGTTTCAGTATCTGTCTGCAGAGTCAGAGCTTGGGAGTTCGATTCCCCCCCACGGTGCCTCCAGGGAGAACAACCAGACAGAGTGACTTTAGACAAGCTGCACCGTTCCAGAGCACCCCAAGAAGGAGGAAATGAGAAATCATTTTTTAGCGCTCGCTGTATCTAGAAAACCCTGGAAAGGGTTGCCATAAGTCAAGAGTTGACTGGATGGCACACAATTATCTGTTTATTGCATATACAGTTGCCTGTGGCCCCGCGAGACCCACTAAGGAAGCCTGACCTATACTTGAGTTTGGCTGTTTTTTAGTTTTCAAAACTGACACCCACAGCACCTTCTCCTACCACTTAACCCTTTAAAGCACTAAAATGCTTGGAAGTAGGATTTCCGACAAAATCATCCTTGCCCAGCCTGTTCCTTAAGATCAGTAGGTAGTGCCCTCTAAGTTCCTCTGAGGCAACAAAGCATGGCTACTAAAGAGGATAAGCACTTTTTTGCACTAGTCCTTTCGTTTCACTCCCACCCTACTGATGCATGCCTAACAGTATTGTTTACTCTCATTTTATCTGCCTAAGTAAAACCACCTTATTCTTTGAGCTTTTAATTCAACAGCAATAGCAATTACAATTGTCTACCACCCGACAGCACTTAGTGCACTCCCTGGGCAGTTTACAAGTACAGGTGAAACGCAGAAAATTAGAATATCGTGCAAATGTCCATTCATTTCACTTAAAAAGGTGAAACAAATAGATGAGATACTCACTACATGCAAAGCGAGAGATGTCATGCCTTAATTTGTTATAATTGTGATAATCATGCCGTATAGTGTACATGAGATTATGTGATGATTATGGGGTACATGAGATTGGGGGGGTTGGGGTATTCATAAATTGTAAACCATAAGCATCAATATTATAACAAAAAAGGCTTGAACTATGTTGCTTGCATGTAATGAGTCTATCTCATACATGTGTTTCACCTTTTAAAGTTGCATTACAGAACTGAATGAACATTTGCACGATATTCTAATTTTCCGAGTTTCACCTGTAATTAGCATTTTGCTCCAAACATGTTGGGTACTCATTTTAGTGACTTCGGTAGTATGGAAGGCTGAGTCAACCTTCATTCCTGGTCAGGATCGAACTCACAATGTTTTGGCTGCAGTACAGCAGTTTAAAATATACTCAAAGCTGGGCTGCCAAACCAAAGCAATTTGGGTCTTCCCCTCTTTTCTTTTACAAGCAGCAGAGTTACTGCTTTTGATAACAAAAATAATACTATACTGCTCCTACTTCAGTTTGTGCAGATGGGAGCATGGATTTATAACTACTGGATACAAGCAAAATCTGCCCGCTGCCAGTTGGGAGGGCACTGTGGGGAGGACTGCTGTGCCCATTAATCATCATCAGCAGGATCTGTGTCTTGGCAGCAGGTGGCAATGCTGAGACAGGCCTCCGGGCTATAAGAAATCAAGCATCCGTCGTGCATGCCAGCACACGAGCGGCCAACCACAGGCATTCACCCACACGGACAGCGTGGGTGGGTGGGAAATACAGTGCCTTAAGGCAAAGGTGGCAATTCTGCAATAGGAAGAGAGGAAAGGCCTCTTTTACTTTCCCAAAGGAGGAATGTCTGTGTGCAATTTATCACAGACGGGCAAAAGTGGGGAGTTGGTGCATCACTCTTGCAGAGTGTGTATGAGTGTGTTGCTTTTACCCAGTGGCGACTTGGAAGCGACACAGAAAAGGCAGCGTGCGTATAGAACCACCCAGTGCTCAGGAGTAACATGCAGGTGTTATCCCAAGCTGAGCATGGGACCCGAAGAGTGGAATGAAGCAAGGAGCCAGCAGAGAGGAGGTCAACAGGGACCTAGTTTGTACTGTTAAATGAAACCTCTTTCCAGTTTCCCTTCTACCTCTATGCCCATGATGGCAAATCTTGGCACTCCAGATGTTCTTGGACTTCAATTCCCAGAAGCCCAAGCACCCTGTGAACCCACACAAATGGGTTTACTGCGCTGCCCTCATCGCTCCCGGAAGTGGAAGTAAAACTCACCCGTATGTTTAAGGCTCTTCTGGGTTAACCCTTCCTCCGTATGGGCGCGTTTTACTTCCACTTCCGGGAGCAACGAGGGCAGTGCGAGCCAGATGAATCGCAGTAAATCCATTCATGTGGATTCACATGGTGCTTGGGCTTCTAATAATTGAAGTCCAAGAACATCTGCAGTGGCAAGGTTTGCCATTACGGCTCTATGTTGTATTTTTTTCACTGGGTGCCCCTCAAAACTGTGCAGGAAGAGGAGAGAATTGGTGCACACAAACACCCCACCTTGTATAGACTAGCAAATTCGCCATGTCTGAAGCTGGAGAATTCCTGTCCAGGAGCCAATAAGCTGTGATACAGGTGTTGAGTATAAACCTTCTGGAAGGAGGAAATTCTTATTAAATTTGCAGATTGCACAAAATTGGGTGGGATAGTGAATACCTTGGAAGACAGGAGCAGAACTCAAAAAGGTCTTCATAGGCTAGAACACTGGGCTGAAACCAACAGAATGAAATTTAACAGGGTCAGTGCAAAGGTTTACACCTAGGGGGAAAAGAACCAGATGCACAGTTACAAGGTGGGGGATACCTGCATTAACAGACGTCTAGTCTCCAAAACATGTAAGATACTATTAGTCCCTCTCTAGTCAGCACTAGTTAGACCACATCTAGAGTCCTCTGTCCAATTCTGGGCACCACACTGTCAAATCTGCATTGATCCCTGCATTGAACCGAAAAGGGAGGTTGGCCAATAGGGCCCCTTCCAACTCATTTATTCTATGACTCTAGGATTCTATGACTGACTGACTGACACCAGAGACTTTGTGCCCTTAAAACACAGCAGGGAGAAACTTTCCAGGCATTCAAAAGGATATCTGTATTGCAGCTTTTTAATCAGTTCTTCTGGAGTAATGAAAGTTCGGTAAGTAGTCAGGAAGGCTTCACAGTACAGCACCAAGTCTAAAGTGAGAAACAGAGAAACCAAAATGAAAGAAAAGCACATCAATTATTATTGTTATATTTATACTTCTATGCCACCCAATCAACAAACATGACTCTGGTTGCCTCACAACTGTATAAAATCACAATAAAAACACTTGCAATAAAATACCGATAGTCCAAGTACAAAAGTTCAAAAACGGCCACAGACAGTCCGGGGGCTAGGCTGGCAAGGCTGGCCAGGGGGGCGATGTCTGGTCCCCACCCCAACGGCCAAGTCCCGGCACCAAAACAGCACAACTCTGGCCATGGGTGTGGCCCGGGGTCACAGCGGCGTTCCTGCCGCCCAGAGTGGCGGCTCTTCAACCCCGGTCATGGGCATGGGCCAGGGTCACGGTGGGAGCCGGCCGTGGCGGCGTTCCTGCCGCCCAGAGTGGCGACTCTTCAACCCCGGTCATGGGCATGGGCCAGGGTCACGGTGGGAGCCGGCCGTGGCGGCGTTCCTGCCGCCCAGAGTGGTGGCTCTT
Source organism: Bradypodion pumilum (assembly GCA_035047305.1). NCBI lineage: Eukaryota > Metazoa > Chordata > Lepidosauria > Squamata > Chamaeleonidae > Bradypodion > Bradypodion pumilum. The sequence goes on from JAWDJD010000015.1 coordinate 8,171,731, forward strand.
CAATCCTGGCCATGGGGCCTTCCAATAAAATTGGGCCTTCCAATGCAATCCCTGGGCAGCTGTCATGACGTAATCCAGGGGCAGCGGGCCGGTCACATGGGGGTGGGTCACATGGGTGGGTTGGCTTGCACAGTGCCTACTCCTCCTCCTTGGGCATTCAGTCTCTAAAAGGTTCGCCATCACTGCTCTACATTCTCTGGCATAGTTAAAAATTTCTGCACTCTCAAGAAACAGCAACAATCAAAGCCCCTGGGTGGGAATGACGGTCAATAAGCGAGAGAAAGCAGACATGAGAAGGTGCTGTTCTGAGGACAGGCCTAACAGAGCTAACCTTCTTTCCCACCCTCTCGGTTACTGTCACTGCAGCAGCAGCAAATGTTACAGGCAGCTTATCCATCTTATCTCTTGTTTGACTGAAGCTAAGCAGAATCTTGCTTTGTGTGCCTCCCCCAACTCTAAATCCACTAATCCAGTCCGCCTGCCTAATCTGCAAATTACCAACCCAATGAATTCCAAGTCAGGAGTTTTGTTGTTCCCTTCTGCAGTACCTTTCCTGTCCGTCTCTGTCGCGTGGACCAAGAGAATGTCCCCCGACCCTCCACGGACATCTGGACCATCATCACCCTGCAGTGGGGAAAGGAGGAGGGAGGGAGGGAGACAACAGATTTAAATACTCTTTTCTTAGGCACCAGGTTTCCGTGATGCCTGAGCAGACTTGCATACAGGGGTGTGCTATCATGGCGTACAGCGTACATGAGATTAGGTGATGATTATGGGGTACATGAGATTGGGGGGTTGGGGTTTTCATAAGATGTAAGCCATAAGCATCAATAGTTTAACAAAGTAAGGCTATATCTGGCTTCGTTTGGTTGGAGCCCGTTATTATACATCCTTCCCTTTGGGATGACCGAGAAGAGATCCTGTCCCTCCTCTTTCAGGTATTTGAAGAGTGTTATCCTATCCCCTCTCAGTCTCGTTTTTTCAAGGCTAAACACGCCCAGTTCCTTGTGCCTTTCCTCCTCGGGTTTGGTTTCAGTCCTTTGTTCATCCTTATTGCCCTTCTCTAATAATGCAATATGAAAGGCGGCACAGCCATCTGGGGATGCTCATGGGCTGGACTGCAACCCTGGTTCCCATTCATGTTCTCCACCACTGTGCATGAGAAATGCGTCCAAACCTTTGCTTCACTCTCCTCATAATATGGTCCACAAGGAACTACTGACACACAAAGCCTCTGAGAAATTATGTTCACCATGCAAGACTTGAAGCATTAATCTGGCAAGGCTCCTGGAATTCCACTTAAGCTATGAGTAATGGCTTCTCTCGCCTGCCTCCGGGGCGGATCTCAGCTGGCTGCAGCTGCCACCTCTTACAGCAAGTGCCGGCAAGTGACGGATTGCTCCTGGCGTCCAGACAGGACCACTGGACAGTCTGAAAGCTTCAAAGGGCTGAAGCCCAGAAAATATGAATGAGCAGGGCCGGCATCAGAAATTTCCGGGCCCAGTACGCAACCAACCCCCCCCCCATTTTGGCCACGCCCTCATGGTTTTCTGCGCATGCGTCATTTGTTTGTGCAAGCACTTGTCAGTGGTTTCCCGGTGCCGCCATGCCCCCGCGGTTTTCTGCGCATGCGTCGTTTGTTTGTGCATGCGCACATCGGTGGTTTCCCGGCACCGCCGGGTCCCCGTCATCTCCGGGCCCGGGACGGGAGTCCCGAAGGTCCCCCCTCCCCCTGATGGCGGCCCTGAGAATGAGGATAGTTGTCTGACAGAGGATTGCCTCTGGGGTGGGGAAGGAGTCAAGGCCCAGGGCTTGCCTGTGAACCCTGGAATATGGTTACCTTTCCCGCCAAAGTAGTACCTATTTATCCACTTGCAATTTCTTGCTTTCGAACTGCTAGGTTGGCAGGAGCTGAGACAGACAATGGGAGCTCACTCCATTGCAAGGCACTTGGGTCTCAATTTGTTGACCTGCAGACCTTCCAGTTACAAAGCAAAATGTCTTAACCACTAAGACACTGCAGTCCCAAGACTTTGTGTGTCTCTTCCCAAAAAAATAAATAAATCAGGTTCCTAGTTCTTAAGACTGAGGGAGAAAGAAGGTGAGAAACGCTTGGAAGATTATGCAGAGCTATCTTGCTCTGATCCTGAAAACAGACCTCTAGGGCATCTCACGATACAAGAAAACTGACCCCAAAATGTGTGGCAGAAATACTGAAATGAGGTTGATGCAACCTTATCTGTTCTCTCAGGCTTTATACGTACATTTTCCACCTTCGTGCAATTTCTGAGATTTCCTTTTGCACTGGCCATTCACTTTTATCTCTGTCTCAGCAGACCTAAGTTTGCAAAAATCTTCCTTCTTGTTCATCCTCTTTTTTTTATTTAAGGAAAGTAACTGGGTTTATAAATTGTACCAGAGCTTAGCTTAACCCAGGGAGCCAATTCTGACATTATGTTCATTTGTTGCTCTGGGCTAACTTGGATTAACGACTATTCCAAGTGAAAACCTGAGTGACAAACTTGGGGCAGGGAAGGAAGGAAGGAAGGGGCCTCTTACCTCTTGCTTCAGGGTCAATCTGGCCATGATTTCATTGTGGTCAATCAGGGACAATTCATCGACTTCTTCTTCCAACTGGGAAGGCTCCAAAGCTTCTGGAGTCTTCTGCTGCCTGAATAGAGAACAAGGGGTTGTAAGTTTCATACAAAGGGACAAAGTAAGACTATTGGCCATTTAGCTCTTTAAGAAGTAGACTACAGTAAAACGTCGAGTTACGAATGCCTCTACTTATGAAAAACTCGAGATACAAAAGGAAATCCAGGAAATTTTTAAAAGGGGGTCTTCTGATGCTTCCCAGGGCAGTGGGAGGGGGTTCAGAGCATTTCCGCTCCATTGTTGGAATTTTCCATTGTGTTTTGGCACCATCAGAAGCTTTCCCCGCAACCAGGAAGCGCACCAAAAATCCCCCCTTCCCTTCAACAGCTGATAGTCAGGACTGAGCCAGCAATTAACAGAGCTGGCCACAAGAGGGCGCTGTCAGGAATGTGCTGAATATGCACTGAAAACCAAATAATCAGATCCGGAGATCAGGAAAAAGCAAAAAAAAAAAAGTATTTTTTCTGTTCAAAACTATTTCTAAAGGGCACTTTAGAATTTTTCACCATGTTTTTGCCACTTTAGAGTTTTGAAAAATAAAAATTATATATATATATATATCTTTCTTCCTGAGCTCCAGAACCTATGACTTAGTTTTTCAATGCATTCCTATGGGAAATTGTGTTTCTTACAAAATGCTGTTTTTGTGGCTCTGACGTTGTTCAGACTTTCACACACACTGCAGCATCTTTTTGTGAGGACCAAACTGAAACAGGGATTGGATCCTAGCCCTCAGCCACAGACCAGAATTTCAGCAAGAGATGCCCCCACCTTTCGCTCTCTTCATGGCTCTCTTTCCTTGGGGTGCTAGTCAGAGAGGCCGGGTCCTTGGCGTGACCATCTTTGATTGCTGGAGATTCCTGGAAGAGAGGAAGGGGGGGGGGGGAACAGGCATCATTAACATGAAACATCTTGCCAGGATGTTAATTCTGTACAAGCCGAAGCACTGCCCTCCTCCCCATAAAAATTATTCAGAAAAAGCGACCCCCAGCCCATGCTGTGTGTTTTTACAGAGCCTGGAGATGGCTGCTTCTGGGTAATACAGAAACAAACAAAATAATAATAATTAAAAAAACCAAGAAGTGCCTGATCTGGTGTTTCTGTTTCTACTTAGTTTGTTGTTGTTGTTGAGTCACACAGTCGATTCCGACCCTTTGTGACCCTATGGACCATTGTCCTCCAGGCACCTCTGTCCTCCACCATCCTCCTCAACCCACCCAGCTCTGTGCCCATTGCGTTCACAATACCATCCAGCCATCTCATCATTGGCCGCCCCCTTCTTCTTTTGCCCTCCACCTTTCCCAGCAGCAAGACCTTCTCAAGTGAATCCTCTCTTCTTGTTTGATGTCCAAAGTACTTCAGCTTCACCTTGACTATTTGACCTTCTAAGGAACAGTCAGGGTTGGTTTCTTCTAAGATCGATCTTAGGAAACTCCCCTGCTGCAAAAATTGTAGTCTGGATGCTTCTAGGTAAAGGGTCTCCATTGCTCAGAAGCCAGTTGTGTCTGATTCTAGGGGCTCATTTCCACTTACAGCTGTCTGCGCCTGCAGTTGTTTCTGTGGTCAGGTGGCAGGCATGACTAGACACCGGAACACACGGAACATTGTCACCTTTCCTGCCAAAGCAGTACCTATTGATCTAGTTGCAATTTCTTGCTTTCAAACTGCTAGGTTGGCAGGAGCTAAGGCAGACTTGCAAGAGTGTAGCATTCAGGTCTCGAACTGCTGACCTGATGACCTTTCAGTCGTCAAGTTCAGTGTCTTAACCACAGGCTTCTAGCTGTGTGTGTGTGTGTGTACGCGTGTGTGCGTGCGCGCGCTCAGGGGCCATGGGGTGTGGGCTGGGCTGCACGTAACCCATCATTGCACTTTTGTCTGTTCTGTCCTAGAAGGAGTGCACTGTAAGTCTATGTCAGTTTAGAAAAGTGATCGGAGGGATGAAAATGTCCTATTCCACTGCACTGTGGTCATACCAACTGCAGGAGTGAGTGATAAGAAAAGTTGTTGCTGTTGTTGTCATGTTTCCCTCATCTGGAGGATCTGTTATCTCTCCCAGGGACACTACTGCAGGGTGCTAGGGTACAATGTAATGAACATTTGCTTGCCTCTCTTATTTATTTATTTATTTATTTATTGACTTATATGCCGCCCCACTCGCAGTGTGTCTCTGGGCGGCTCACAAACATATCACAATCTATAAAACACATAACCTATAAAACTATAAAACACACTGTCCTCTGTTGGCCCCGCAGCTGGAAGTTAGCGAGGCCCAGGGGTCGGAGCCTGGGGCTCAACGTCCTCGGGGGAGCCCAAGGCTTAACGTCTTCGGCAGAGCCCAAGGCTCAACGTCCTCAACGGTGCCTAGGGCTCAACGTCTTCGGTGGAGCCCAAGGCTCAACGTCCTCAACGGCGCCCAGGGCTCAACATGTTCAGCGGAGCCCGGGGCTCAACGTCCTCGGCGAAGCCCAAGGCTCAACGACTTTGGCGGAGCACGGGGCTCAACGTCCTCGGCGTCCTTAGAAAAGGGAAGGCAATCTGTACCTGTTCAGATCATTCTCAGGCCCAAGGCGCTCACAAGCTCAGAAATAGAAAACATCTTCCTAATAAAAGGCAGTCTAAAAGTAACGGACATACATGCTAGCCACCTTAAATTTCTGGACTGCAAAGCATTGTGCTGATCGTCTGCTCTTGGCAGAATTTTCTCCGCACGATGGCCTCTGGCTACCACACTATGCTCTCCCCACCATAAGAACCCCAGACAGAATTCGATACAGAACAGCAATAACCTATTATCCAGGCTTGCAAAATGAAATAAAAGCACGAGGCCGAAGGGACATTGCACAGACAGTAGTAGAAACTGTGGTGGGCATCAGCAGGTTCGCACCGGTTCGCCCGAACCGGTAGCAGAAATTCTGGCTGGTTGTGCCCATCCAAATTTTGAAATAAAGTAGTCCTAATTCAGGTGCAACGCAGGGCTTTCCCATTGGCCATGCCCACCATACCACACCCACAGTGTGGTAGTAAAAAATTTTTGGAGTCCACCACTGAGTAGGAACCTCAAGCAGGAAGAAGGTGGTCATGATTTTCAGCAGAGCTACAGAACAGAACATTCAACCCAACTCCCCAAAGCTCTGCCACTTAAATTCAGTATATCAGTGAATAAACAAAACAAAAACATTGCAGCACTTTAAAGACTAACTGCTGTGTTTTAATGTTAGCTTTGGTGGATCAAGTCCACTTCATCAGACATTGGAGTGAGACTTCATAGCATAAATTTATACACAATCAGGGACAGTGTTTGTTTAGCATAACAGATCTAACTATACAAATCCATATGGCTTTTTACAACTGGCAATAGCAGGTGATCTCTGATGCTTCTTTTGCTGTGACCAACCCAATATGGCGATGATGCCAATCTTCCCACTCAGCCAGTGGTGGACATTGGCCTTAATCTTCTAGATTTGGAGCCAGCAAACTTTGTTCTCCAGGTGTTCTTGGATTTCACCCAGAAGCCCAAGTCAAGCACACCTTCTGGTCAGGGCTTCTGGGAATTGAAGTCCAAGAACACTCCGAGCACCAAGTTTGAGGAATCCTGTTCTAGATCATACGGTAAATTCTCTTTCTGTAAACTATGGATACATGGTTGGGTTTGGAGCAACCTTCCTATTTTAGCATTCCAATATGGTGTAAAAACAAGAGGGAAATAAGATATCTGTGTATAAACCGAGAGTCTCACAAAGGACGTTCCCTCTTAAATGCAGAAGTAAGCTTTACAGGTCCTGGTTGTTCATGTGTACCCATGGGCACATGAATCTTCATCTCTAGGCTGTATGGAATAAACCCCTGCCTGGCCTCACTAATGTAATGAAGGATGATCCAGGATGTGTAACAAAACAAGACGGTGTATGGAGTTCTCATGTTCAGATTTTCAGCCAGCCACATACTTTTCTAGAACAATGCAATCTAACCAGCTTGACATTCCCACTACACAGGTTTACACCGAAAGAGCCTCATCCACAATTGGGCGTACCTTCTAACGGCAACCTTGTGTTGCCGGCTAATCTTTCTCACACTAGGTCAGGCGAAAAGAACTGCAGAATGAACTCACCAAAAGGTGCCTTCATTTTGGCAGTTTCATGTCTGGCCTGGACACGGAATAAGATATGCTCACTGAGTCTTTTCCCTTCATCTGGCTATTCTGACCTCACATCTGATATTTAGAAAACATCTTTAGCATCGCCCAAGACAGATACAGTGGTACCTCGCTTTACGAATGCTTCGGTTAACGTAGTTTTTGCTTTACAAATGAAAATCCATTGAAAATAATGACTCACTTACATAGGAAGAAAATTATGACAAACGCTACCCCGCTTGCATTGGCTGTCCGTCGGCTTCCGTGTCCGATTCAAGGTTTTGGTATTAACATACGAAGCCTTACACTGCTTGGGATCTTAGTGCCTGCCAGAATGTTTCCTCCGATTAAACTCGTCTTAGTGTGCCAGGTCTTCTCAGGCATTAGGGCTTCACGTCCCCATGCCGAAGGGACATTGCCCGCCTGGCTCCCTCCCTCCAGGAGTTTAATAAATCTCCAAACTATTTAGAGATTTGGTGACAATCATAGAATTGGAATAAGGGGCCTCTTAGGCCACCCAGTCCAACCCCCTGCTCAATGCAGGAATCTGAACCCAAGCACATATGACAGATGGTTGTCCGATTCTCTCTTGAATGCTTCCAGTGTTGGAGCGCTTCACCGCCTCTCGAGGCAGTGGGTTCCAACGTCGTACTGCTCTAACCATTAAGAAATTCTTCCTGCCCGAGGCTTATAAGTCCTTTTCAACTAGGTTCATATACATCCATTCTTATTTTCTAATGTTTATTTTTTTTGCTTGTTTATCTTTATTGCATATTTTAATGGATTTTATTATATTCATCTGTTGCTTTAAATATGCTTGCTTACTGCCCTGTGAGGACTTCTGGGCAAAAGCAACCTTGGAATGTGTTACTGGGCTACAATGAACTAGATTGCTTCTACTAGTGTGAACACTATGCTAGCCTGCTAGATGCTGGACTGCAGTTCCCATTATCCTTCAGCATAGGCGATGCTGGCTAGGCAGGATGGGAATTGCAGCAAAGCGATTTTGGGGGAGGGATCCTTGTAAGCAGGTAATGCTTTTACCTGTCTTTCTCAGATATGTTATTTCCAGGAGAACATTTCTGAAATGTTGTCACATCTCTCTGACTCTCTCTTTTTAAAGAGTTGCACTCCTTAGCCATTCTACTTGGGTCCACATCCTTCACACAGATGGCGTCTTCTGTTGAATACAGGCATGAGAAAAGGCTCTTCTTCAAGCGAAAATGAGAATGCAGCATTTGACTGCAAACAGAACAAAATCAAAGCTACTGGAGATTGTATTACATCAGGCATTCACAACCTATGGCTTGTGGGCCAGACTTGGCCCCCGATGCCAATTCATCTGGCCCCCGATGCCCTTGCCGCTCCCGGAAGCAGAAGTAAAACACGTTGTGCAGAACGTTATGTGCATGTGTGGCACGCATTTTATTTCCACTTCCAGGTGGGAGGAACCACGTGACTGGCCCGATCAGCTGCCCAGGAGGTGTGGCCAGGTCCACGGCCTGAAAACGTTGAGAACTGTTGTGCTGTAGAGCACACAACCACTTGCAAAGAGGAAACCAAATCTCCCATAGCTGTGCACTTAAGAGCAGATACCTTGAGTCTATTTTGATGAACCCTTGAGGCTTGGCAAGAAGCAGGCCACCCCCCCTCCTCTCCACAGCACCTCTGCCGGCACGCAACCCAACACAAATGGGTCGCCCATACTCACAAAGCCTGGCTCCCCGACCCCGGCAGTTTTACTTACTCCTTCAGAGTGAGGGAGTTCCCCGTTGCTTTGGCTGGAGGAATATAGATTGACGTATTCACCCTCCCCAGCAGCCTCACCGGTGTTTTCACTCTACAGGAAACAGGACGAGAGGAAACGGGTTGACGCGGCTATCTAGCAAAATGTGCAGTGAGGTTGGCGGGCTGGATTCACACACTGAGTCCCAGGCGGAGAGTCCCTTCGCCACCTCCAACACCCGTTCCAAGAAACAAAGAGAGGGCGGACTGCCAGTCCTTTAAGTGTCTCATTATTCCAAAACCCCTTGGTTTTTTTTAAAGCAGGGGTTCTCAACCTTGGGCTGGACCATGCCACCTCAGACAGCTGAGCAGTGGTCCCGTCCCCCCCGCTATAAACACTGCCGTAAGACATGTCCGCAACTGTCATAAATGCACCCACTTCTGCTTCCAGTGGTGCCAGCGATGAGGGCCACAGGAAAAGGTTCCACAGGCCAGTTGTAGCCCACAAGTCGTTGGTTGAGAACCCCTGTCTTAAAGGTACTAGTTGAGATTTCCTGACCTACTCGGGAAGGATGACCCTGGTTTTTTAAAATTTAATTTGCAGAACAACAAATTAAAATTTTCAAATGATGTTATCCCTCACCATCCCTTATTTACATTTGCCATTCGAAAGCCAGCGTGCATTCAGGGGGCTGCTGCCAAGAAATTACTAGTGTAACTATTATCAGCAAATTGTTTGCCACCAGAACAAAGAACCGACTGCAAACTGGGGGAAATAAATATGGTATAAAATGGCACATTTAGGACCAGCCATGTGTTTGCTGCAATCAGGGTTCTTAGTTGTTCCCAAAATTGCCCTCTTGAATATCAAGGATCCTATCAGCATGGAAGTTGACATAATAATGCACTGTATTATATGGCAGTAAAATCACAATACATATGCACATCCTGAGCATAATTTAAGGGACATTTTATGATGAAGTAGATGAGTGCATTCTTAGCCTTCATGACTACTGATGCACAGTAAACCCCCGACTAACGACACATTCGAATAGTGTCATTTTCGATTAACGATGCTACCGACGGTGCCTACGTGATTTCCCGCACAACGACAAAAAAGCCGTTGTGCGAATTTTGACGGTTTTTAAACATCGTTGTGCGAATAATGACGTTTTTTATCGTTCTGCGGGAGATCTCCCATAGGAAACTGCATAACGCCGTTTTCTGCATAACGACGCTACTTGGGGAACCAAGTAACGTCGTGATGTGAGGGTCTACTGTATATCGAAAGTTGTCATTCACAGAGGAGGAAGGACACACTGTGAAGAACACAGAGAATCAAACTTTCTAAAGTCAATTAATTAATCAGGACCCTATGTGGCAATCAAGGCAGCTTAAACTGGGACCGAACAGAGCCTGAGACTGGATCAGTGGCTCCCCTAAACACTATAGCTGTTGAGACGGACACATTTGGTGAAAAAGAAAATTTCTAGCTGGCAAAGAGCCAAAGCTGGTTTGACGAGACTTCCGCGTTTCCAAACTATGTTCCGTGGACCTCAATTCCCAGAAGTCTCAGTCAGTCCATTGCTTTGGGAAATCGACTTAGGCTTCTGGGAATTGAAGTCCAATGGGAAACACTACCTTAGAATGTTAGAAATACTATATCGAGTGTGGAAAGTTACTAGAGAGTGGCCACTCAATCATTTCTTTTGCATCAAGCCAGCAATCTTCAACGAGAGTTTAAAAGCATGGGGGTGGCATGCCCACACACAAACCCAGAAAATACAGCTCTATATCAGACCCAAGAGCTAGGCATAGTGTGAGACATAAGCCCCCCCCCCGCCAAATGCCTGATTTGACACACGGGGCGGGTGCGGACTTTATTTTATTTTATTAAAAAAGCATGCATGCCTAAATCTAAAGTCGAAAGAAAAACTGCTAGGATGCAGTGATTATACCTGGGCAAAGTTAGCAAGATGGCTGTCGGGTGACCTGAAACTTGGATCACTCAGCCCTACAACAGCAATATGAATTTAAGACATGAGACTGTGTGTGTGTGTGTATGTGTGTGTGTACTTCACCTCTTGCCAGTCAGTCAGTTTTGCCCTCTTGCAAACATTTTATAACCCCTCCCTCCAATTATGTTCTATTTTCTTCCCAAACACTCTGTTTTTTGTGACTACTGAGAATGTTCAGTCCTTTTGAGTCTTTGGGTTGGGATTTTGTTGCCTCCTTTCTTTTAAAGATTTTATTATTGCAGTAAAACCCCGACTTACACATGCCTCGAGTTACATAAAATTTGACTTACATAATGCTTTTGTGCTAAAACCATGTCCTGATTTACATGATTTCCTATGGGTTTGCTTCAAGTTACATAAAGATTCTTTTTCCTATGGGTTTGCTTTGAGTTATGTAAAAATTCATTTCCCTATGGGTTTGCTTCAATTTACATAAAAATTTCATTTTTCCTATGGGTTTGCTTTGAGTTATGTAAAAATTCATTTCCCTATGGGTTTGCTTCGATTTACATAAAAATTTCATTTTTCCTATGGATTTGCTTTGAGTTATGTAAAAATTCATTTCCCTATGGGTTTGCTTCAATTTACATAAAAATTTCATTTTTCCTATGGGTTTGCTTTGAGTTATGTAAAAATTCATTTCCCTATGAGTTTGCTTCGATTTACATAAAAATTTCATTTTTCCTATGGGTTTGCTTTGAGTTACGTTAAAAAAAAATCCTATGGGTTTTCTTCGATTTAAGCAAAAGCCTACGGAATGGACTTTTTTTACGTAAGTATTAAAATAATAATTACCATATTACAATTACCATTAGCATTATTTTAATTGAACTCCTGTGCATTTTTAGTTTCTGCCAGAAACACTGCTGTCACCCTTGTTTATCTTACTGGCTATACTTGAGATTCTAATCCTCAAATGCCCGAATGTGCAATTATGGGAATTATAATACTACTAACCAATATTGGATAACTGAGATATACATGCAGTGGTTTGATAAATATTACACATTATTCTATTATTCCCATTAAAACTCCCAGCCCCAAGATGTTACTCCAAATTGCCCGGCGATGGCTCAGCAAAAGAAACTTAATGTGAATGGCGAAACCTCAACATCTTTAAAAATAAACAAAAGTTTTAAAGAATTTCAATCCAGCAAACAGGCAAGAAGAAGCAGATAACAAGGTGTCTGTTAATTCTTGGGTGTTTGATGCCCGAGAATGGATAGGTTACAATTCCCAAACTTTCTCAGTACTTACTAGGAGATTCTGATTAGTTGCCTCCAAGTTTTCCGTGTCTCCGGTTGGTACCTCTCTCTCTTTTTTGATCAGAGATAGCACATGAGGTTATAGCTATTTTGGTGCAATATACACTTCTGCACAGGCAGGCAGAAGGCCTTAGGATCCATTCCTCCACAATAAGGGCTGCGGTCGCTCAGTGGTTAAGAAGCTCACCTTGTTAGCTGGAAGGCTGGCAAGTCGGCAGTTTGAGACCTGGGTACTGTAATACGGATTGAGCACCCGTCTCTGTGCCAGCTCTTGGGGGCATGAAAGGAGGCTCATTTGGGCATTCCTTGTGCAGAGTTTCTTCCACAAAAATCCTTTCAACCCAGAAAAATTTCTGACACGGAATTATTATTAATAAGGGCTATCTGAGAACCGGGAGGGTCACTGCCAGCCAAAATAAGCGCACACTGTGCTAGAGGGGGACCTACGTACCATCTAACCAAGTTAAGTGCAGAGCCAAATGTGTTGGGCTATTAATCTGAGAAAGAACATACAGTTTACATCCCTAAATCCTGTAGTTATCCTTTGGCATTTCTCAGGAAGATCTTCAGGTATATGGAAATTTCCATTGTTGGGTTGATAATAATAATAATAATAATAATAATAATAATAATAATAATAATAATAATAATAATAATAATAATAATAATAATAATAATAATAATAATAATAATAATAATAATAATAATAATAATAATAATAATAATAATAATAATAATACAGTGGTACGTCACATAATGAATGCTTTGTATAACAAAAAAAATCGCATAACGAAGTGTTCGTTAGGCAATGGCGATATACCCCGCATAACAATTTCCCCCCCGTTATGCGGGATTTTTTGTAACTGGGGTATACCTGGTCAATAGGAACCCCGGATAACGAACATTTTTTGTTCGTTATCCGGGGCATCTCCCATTAGCTTCGCACAATGAAAAAAACCCCGCATAACGAAGAGCTCCGTGGAACGGAGTTTTTTTCCGTTATGCGGGGTTCTACTGTCAGAAATTATTCTGGGTTGGAAGGATTTTTGTGGAAGAAACTATGCTCAGGGAATGCCCAAATGAGGCTCCTTCCATGTCCTCAAGAGCTGGGACAGAGACAGGCGCTCAATCCGTCATGCAGTACCCAGGTCTCGAACTGCCAACTTACCAGCCTTCCAGCCAACAAGGCAAACTTCTTAACCACTGAGCCACCTACAGAGACACGGCTGGCGGGAGCAGACAATATTGGGTCAACAAGACCAACAGCTGGAGCTGGTATAACGTGGCCATAGGTTGGCAGGAAGGCCAGCAGGCTAGCTAGGTCTGTAGATCCATCAGGAATCCTGTGGACATTTCATCCCTTCTTTCTCTCCATAGCCCTACTGTCGAACCACCTGTCCCCACTGAATCCTGAGAGGGGGATGACGACACAACCAAACCCAAGTCTTGGGCCCTACCACCTAAACAAAGTGGCCAAAGCTTCTCACCGAAGATGTCTGGAGAGCATCAGTGAAAGAGGTTTCAGAAGGAAGGCAGACAGAAGCAGTCCCATTAAAGCTGCTCTCCTGAGAAGGAGGAGGAGGAGGAGGAGGAAGGGTGGCCCCATCCACTGGGCCGAGGGGTTGGCCGGCTGCCGCTGGCCAGGCCGACAGGTCAGAGTCTGAAGACTGGTGTACGGAAGGCGGAAAAGGCAGAGGAAGGGAGGAGGAGGAGACAGATGAGAGGAAAGGAGGGATGGAAGCTTGGTTACGAGGCACAAAGTCTTGGGAGTAAGACCTGAACACTGATTTGTACTGCATGGGAGGAAGAGGGGACCGCATGCAGAGAATGAGAGTTGGGTTGGGGAAAGAAGGGGAGGGAGAGAGAGAGAAAGAAAGAAAGACAGAAAGACAGAGAAAAGAGAAAGAAATTAGATCAACAACAAACTTACAAGGTCAGCCCTAGGCAAGGCACTCATTGTCAAGATTATAACAATAATGACTTTAAAACTTGAGTTGCGCCAACAACTAAAAGTTCCGCACAAATGGTAAATTAATGCCGTTAAATTGGTTTCAGACAGGAGTTTTCTCCAACTAGAATTGGAGACGTCACTGATTTTAACATGCACAAATCTCCAGGGGGGGAAGATATATGTATTCCATCTCTGAATGATGGGTCTTCTCCAGGGCCAGAAAATTGGCAGGAAAGGGGGGGAATAACAATACAGAAGCTCCATTTAGGAAGGTTTAATCCATTGACGTGGCATTTTGTTTGCAAGATCTTGCAAGGGCAAACTGTTTTGAGTCATTAATTCGCAGGGTTGTCCCAAGTCAGAAATGATTGAAAGGCACACAAGAAGAAGTTCCAAAATAAAATGAGGAACCATATGGGCTATTTGCCCATAAAATTTTGGACCAACAAGCAGAAAAAGCCAAACTAGGCTTCAGCAATATAGCAACCATCAAGGGCCCAACTTTCTCTTTATTTGTTTGTTTGTTATATTTATACTCCACACATCAAGTATGAATCCCTGGCTTCATATGGCTTACAGGCATAATGCAAATACAGAATAAACCAACCCATCCCACTCATAACATAAAAAACTATGTCCTAACTCACAAAGCTGATCAACCAATAAAACCAAGAAGCACTAGACTGCATTGTGTTAGTAAAGGTAAAGGTTTCCCTTGCTCGAAAGCCAGTCGTATCCAACTCTAGGGTTCAGTGCTCATCTGTTTCAAAGCCGAAGAGCCAGCACTGTCTGCTTCTGCAGACGTTTTCCGTGGTCATGTGGCAAGCATGACTAAACACATGGAACCCTGTTTACCTTCCCACCGAAGAGGTCCCAATTTATCTACTTGCAATGTCTTGCTTTCGAACTGCTAGGTTGTCAGGAGCTGGGACAGAGGCGGGCGCTCACTCCATCCTGCAGTACTCAGGAATCGAACTGCTGACCTCCCGCCTTTCAGTCCGCATCTTAGCCACTTGAGCCACTGCAGTTTCCTGTTTATTGCAGGGATATTTTTCATCTGTGATGAGATCAGGGGGAAATATATATTTGTTTGCTTAGCCTTCTGGTTGTGGAAGAAAAGGAAACGTGCCTAAAATGATGTATAGGCAAGAAAGGCGGTGACATAAACGATGTAAACGGAGAGGGAACTGGTGTAAATCAAGCAATCGGATTGCGAATCAGGGCTGGGATTGATATAAACGTCGTGAGTTCGATTTCAGGGCAGGACCGGGGATTCAGCACTGGTTCTTTCATTAGGTGGAGTGGGACTAGACACCGGAGCACATGGAATGCTGTTACCTTCTCACCAAAGTGGTCCCTATTTATCTACTTGCAATTTCTTACTTTCGAATTGCTAGGTAAGAAAAATTATAACATTTATACAGGAAGCAAGATCTCTCTAAAGAGCTCTCTGAACTGAATTCACCAGTTTGAGCAATGTTGACAGTGAGGGCGGATAGCAGACCTCAGTTGGCAAGAAACTCCAGGTTGATGGAGTGAGAAGACTCAGTTCCATGCAGAAGTCTTTCGAGCGTCCTTTGAGGTCCAGGACTGGGAAGACCCAGGCAATCCTTCGCCACAGAAGACGCTCCAACAAGTCTGTTCTAGACAAGGCTTTTTTTCCCCTACAGCTTGCCTGTTTGTGGATGCACCATATTACCTTCCCTCTGAGACTGGATGGCTTGAATTCCTACAGGCTTAGCACCCATGTCACATTTCACACAATTTTTCTATTGTCTTAAATCAATGGCCAAACTTCATCAAGTGGGCAATCCCATCAGATTCAAAATAATAACCTTTCATTCAAGAAACCTAATATATTTCTAGCTCTTACAGTTATTAAGCTACTCTAAAAAAAGTATTTGGAAAAGCCTGGTTGTGCTTCAGAAGATAGAAAGGCAGCTGCTAGGTAAGATCAACTGGGGTTTTGGTGCCAAACACAGCTCCATACCCCATTCCGACAACTCGAAAAAACCCACATGAATTATGCAAAGTTTTTTTTAAAGTGTAAGATGAGGAACTGCACAGATCCTCTTTAATGCATAACTAATACAGGTCCCAGAATGAGAAGGGGGAAGTGGCTGTATATTTTATTAAGAGTTGTCAAAACTTTGTGCAATGAGCTGCTTGTTGTGGAGCCAGGGACTGGGTGTTCAAATCTTGGACCCTGTGGTTCCTGGAAGAAAGGTCAGTTGAGATGATGTGGCGTGCATGTTTCGTGGAGTGATGCTATTGGGTCACTAAAGGATTAAAAACAAATAAGTGCTTGAATCCAGCAGAATCTTTGTCAGCCTGTTGGACCCTAAAACGTACCTATTTCTAATATTTTACTGCTCCAAGATATCTATTACTCACCTTTGTTTTTAGAGTCTGTGATAAGTTGCCCTTACGATTTCAAACTATCCTTCCTGCTTGCTGCATTTTTAGCATGTCTGGAAGCTGAATGGAATCTGAACTATGCCGCCGTGATGGGATCAGAGCCAACCATGAAGCAAATACTTTAAAATGAGAGTGTGTGTGAGCACAAAAAGACGATCTGTCTCTCCGCTCGCCTGCCCGTCTGGCATGCCTCTCTTCTGATCCCCAGCTAAGTGCACACAGACTTGGGCCAAGAAAGACTCTTGAAGAAATACAGCCGTATCCTCCCTTTCTCACACCCTCAATTCCGAAGAGGATTCCTCTTGGGAGGACCGAGAGCCAGCAAGAGGGATGGCCCCAATCCACAGAATCACGGCAAGTTTAATAATTGCAGCTGAGGATTTAATCTTGGAAGCAAGCAGACGTGTCGACTTCCCCCCAATCCTGTGGGGGTCAGACGGGTTAGGTCGGCAGCTGATGGGGCCTGTAAACCCTCGCCAGTTGCTTGTCCTTTCGGTGAGTGCTTTTCCCCGTTGGGAAAGACGGAACAAGGCATAGCTGAACAGAAGCACTGGAAGAAATGGATTAAAATGATTGGGATGGGTGGGAGTGGAGAACAGCCTAGGAAAACCCCACGAAAGGAGAATGAAAGAACTAGGCAGAAAAGACAATGAACGCCTTCCAACGGAAGCCATCACCAGTTATGGGGGAAATTAGGCTAAAGAGAGAACAGGACTCCAGGAGAGCAAGTACAGGTGAAACTCGGAAAATTAGAATATTCATTCAGTCCAGTAATGCAACTTAAAAGGTGAAACAAATATATGAGATAGACGCATTGCATGCAAAGCGAGATAGTTCAAGCCTTACTTTGTTATAATATTGATGCTTGTGGCTGTTTATGGGGTACATCTCATGTACCCCATAATCACCACATACTCATGTGCGCTGTACGCCATGATCATCACAATTATAACGAATTAAGGCATGACATCTCTCGCTTTGCATGTAGTGAGTCGATCTCATATATCTGTTTCACCTTTTAAGTGAAATGAATGGACATTTGCGTGATATTCTAATTTCCCGAGTTTCACCTGTATGATTAGGTAGACAGTAAAACATTCAAATTTAGTGGTGGGTTAAACGCTGGACAAAGGCTAAGATCTCAAATGGCTACTGGCATAAAGGAAAACCACACTCTTTCCTAATCATTTCTTTCCTCTTCCATTCACACTCCTCCTTTCTTTTGTGTCATGTCTTTTTAGGCTGGAAGTCTGAAAGAAAGGTTTCTCATGCTTGGGACCCCAGAGGTTCCTGGATTTCAAATTCCAGAAGCCCCAATTAGCAGATGTACAGGTTTGCACTTCTGGGGATTGAAGTCCAAGAAACTCTAGGGACCCAAGATTGAGAAACCCTGGTTTTTCTACCAGCCTGTAAAACAGGGGTTCCCAAACTTTTTGCATTGTGAGTTGGTCATATGCTTGAGCATGCCAGTCACATGGTTCCTCTCAGCGGAAGTAAATGTGCAAAACACTGCTGTAAATGCACCCGTGGCTGTCGTGAACTTTTATGATAGCCGCGGGTGCATTTACAGCAGCATTTTGTGCATGTGCGTTTTACTTTTGCTTCCAAGGAGTGGAGCGGGCCAGATTATTTGGCGCCATGGGCTGAATCCGGCCCAAGGGTCATAGTTTGGCCGCCCCTGCTGTGAAACTCTTCCGTTTGAAGCATCAGATTTCTGTGGAAGCATGTTTACTTCTTTTCTATAAAAAGAAACTTTAATGTTCCTGTTGGAAGAAGAGAATATGGGAACTTCTTTCTTTTCTTTCTCTCCAAATATTCTACTGTTGAGTTCCTGCTTGTCAAAAATAGTTCAAAATCTGTGGAACGCCAAAATCATGGAAGGAAACAAAATGATCAAGAAGGAGACTCGGACACAAATAATGAGGTTTCACCTGTATACCCTAATTAATGTCTCAGGTTAGCTTCAGCAGATAGGGCACAGCTCAGCAAGAGAGCGCATGGCTTTGCATGCAAAAAGTCCAACATCTAATTCTTGCTTCTCTAGCTTAAAGGGGCTCAAGCTTTGGCGCTGAAAAAGACCTTGGGGCTCAAAAGCTACTACACCTGAGAGGGCTGGTTGTACAGGACAACAGTCAGCAGAAAGGCCAAGCCATAAACTGTGGAATCCCATGTATACTTTTTGCATATGGAAAATCTTGAGCTTAATCTGTTTGCTTCTTGCTTTCTGCTCATGCATGCCTTGGAGAGCTGTTGCCAGCTGAGCAGACGGTGCTTGTCTGGCTTGATGAGTGCTCTGATCTGGCATGTTATGGCCTGATATGCTTCTTGTTATGTAAGGCAACATGCCTTTCCAAAAATAGATGGCTAGATGGATGGATGGAGAAGGAAGGAACGATGTCTAATTCCAGACCTCATCTGTGAGAGATGGCTGCTTTCTCTGCACACTAGCAGCATTTATCCAGAGCACTGAGCACGGCATAAGGCTGCTGTGTAACTTGTTCTCAGTGAGGAAAGACCCTTGACGATTCTGTGCCACAAAAGGGAACACGAGGACAAGAGGGAGACACAGTTCTGACCACGTAGAACTAGAATGGCAAGACTCAACGTCTTTCCCTTGGCTGCTCCTCCTCTACATTTCTCTACTGCTGCTCCCTTGAGCTCTGACACAACTGAATCTTTTCCTCCCCAACATCTTTAGAGAGCAGCCACTAAGACTAGCAATGCGCCATTGGCTCCTTCTGCTATGCAACAAAGCACTGCAGGAGTAAACCATGGCCAAGAGCCAGCAAAGCTAACAGAAAGAGCTCCACCAATTCAAACGTCACCAGAGGTTCTCAGAGGTAACCATAACTTTTCTTGTCCTTTGTGCTCTGATCTGCAGTGTGGCTACATTACCATGGGCGAGAGCCCATACAAGTCCACCTGAAAGCTGTCCGGTGTCTAAGTGCAGCTCATCTTCAACCTCTCTATTTGCATGAGCAAAAAGACCCGCTGTCTCGGGGGAACGCTGTTGGAGTATGGTGGGGGCATGTGGGAATCTGATAGGGATGAACCATAAGCCAAGTTCATGAGAGTGCAAACACTCCTGTGTGGCTTCTGAGTTTTCCCCGAGAGATTTCCTGCATCCCTTTACTATGTTTCAATCTTTCCCTGAAGGAATGTCAGTACACATGTAATCAAGGTCTACGCTTCTACTATGGAGAGACTGATCACGCAGGTTTCACGAGGCTAGTATGCTATCTTAGCTGCTCTAACCAATCAGGACTCTCATCATGTACTGTAGCTTGCATGATTCTCACACGGTATCCTAATGTTAGAAACAACGTATGCCGAATGTAACCTACGGCTGAATACTCTCTATTGTTCACTATGCAACCCATTTTGCTCCCTTTTTACTGAATGCACCTATTGTTCCTGTATTCTTAACTGCTGTTGAATTTTGGCAATAAAAGATACTGGTTGGGGTGGTTCGAGAGAGCTCTCTCCAGGCAGTCGGCTGGACCGTATCTCTGCCTGGGCATTTCATGGTGT
This sequence comes from Bradypodion pumilum, assembly GCA_035047305.1. Taxonomy (NCBI): domain Eukaryota; kingdom Metazoa; phylum Chordata; class Lepidosauria; order Squamata; family Chamaeleonidae; genus Bradypodion; species Bradypodion pumilum. Next base: position 8,191,426 of record JAWDJD010000015.1, read on the forward strand.
CAGGATTTCCTCCCACAACAGAATGCGAGTGGAGGGCAGGCACTCAAGTGGCTAAGACGCTGACTGGAAGGTGGGAGGTCAGCAGTTCGATTCCCGAGTACTGCAGGATGGAATGAGCTCCTGTCTTTGTCCCAGTGAGTTCCTGCCAACCGAGCAGTTTGAAAGCAAGACATTGCAAGTAGATAAATAGGGACCACTTCGGTGGGAAGGTAAACAGTGCTCCATGCGCTCCAGTGTCTAGTCATGCCTGCATGACCACGGAAATAGCAGTCATAGAAATAGCCCCATAGTAACCCCAGGTGAAGGAAAGCTAAACTACTTCTGAGTACTTCATACCTATACAATGCTGGAAAGGGTTAATTAACATACAGTAAGTCAGAACCGAGCTGATGGCACACAATTATTATTATTAAGATGAATCTGGCTAGTTTTAATGTGCTGTGCTAATACCACTGCACCTTATAAACCTGAATGCTCATTTAATAAAGCCAGCATTGTTTTGAAAATTCACAGCAAGTTTCAAGGGTAGAGCTATCACCTACTGTGTCCCACCATCCATGGTCTCCACCCCCACAACAATGTACGCCAAAGCATATACATCTACAGCCTGAATATTGTACTCCAGACACCTGAGGAAGTGGACTGCAATCCATAAAAGCTCACACTGAAGCAAATCGGTCCACAGTAAAGGTAAATATCTCATTTGCTCGAAAGCCAGTCCTGTCTGACTCTAGGGGGTGGTGCCCATCTCCGTTTACAACCAAAGAGCCAATGCTGTCTGTGCATACAGATGTTTCCGTGATCATGTGGCAGGCGTGACTAGACACTGGAGCGCATGGAACGCTGTTGACCCTCCCACCGAAGTGGTCCCTATTTATCTACTTGCAATTTCTTGCTTTCGAACTGCTAGGTTGGCAGGAGCTGGAGCAGACGACGGGAACTCATCTGGTCACACAGCGCTTGGGTATCGAACAGCTGACTTGCCAACCTTCCAGCTGTCAAGCTCAACATCTGGACCATTAAGTCAATGCGGCCCTTAAATCAGTTTCAAAAGTGCCTAAATACTTTAGTGTTTTGTTATAAATCAGTGGATCTGTTGAGATTTTGCAGCTCTTTTTAGGCTGTGCATCCTCAATCCTGTCTTGTGAAGTAGACCCCAAGGGCAGGTTAAATAAATAAATAAAATACACTGGCAGTTTTCCTTCTAAATTCTTTCTTTAAACCTGACCACAACATAATAAAAAGAACAGGATTGTTTCAGGACTCCAGTTGCAATGATAAGGCTCCAACAAAAGTTCACTCCACCGAGAAAGCGGACTTTAATTTAGAAGGAAAATAAACAAAAAACTGTGGTACAAGGAAGGAGGCGAGATGAAGTCACTGAGAGAAGCAAAGTTTGAGAAGCTAAGGTTTATGAGCCGTAACCCTCCAGAGATCTGGTCTAACAAATTCAGAATCTATAATGTGGTTACATGCCACCAGAAGAGGAATGAGAATTGGATGGGAAAGTATCAACTCTCTAGTCAGACTCCTGACTCACTTCTCTTTCATGCAGAACAATACCACATTTGTTACTCTGAGTTATATATGCTATCATCCTACCAGCAGTGAAATAAGATAGTTTTCTGCTCAAGGCTAAAAGGCATATACTGTACTGTACAGGACATCTTCCAACACACCTGATGCTGCAGGTCAGGAATAGCGGGGTAGGTGTGTAACAGAACGAGGTATACCCTGTTCTTTTTTCTCATCCAATATGGTGATTTTAGATCAGGGGGAAAGTAAATGGTATGTAAACAATGTGAGACTCATGGTGTAGTAGAAATGAAACCCAAGGTGTGATCAACATGTCTTGCTGTAAGATCATTGGTTGGAATCCCTAAGGGGGAGGGCCAAAGGTGGACCCTGTGGGAGGAGATATAACCCAGAGACTCACGCACACACACATGCAGACACAGAGACACTATCTGGAATGTTGTGCTTTTAAGCTTGCCAAAATGTAGACGCTTGGGAGAAAGGGAGGCCTGTGGGCTATGCCTAGAACATGCAGCATGCTTTATTTCCTTGCTTTGAAATGCTTCCTGATCTTTTGATGGACTGTATTCTGTATTTTGCTAGGCTTTCAATATACCTGAAGAGACTTGGAGTGATTACTTGGCACGCGTTACCTGAATCTACACTAGTTTCACGGGCATCCTTTGCTCACTACCTAGATTTCGGTCAGGAGTGACCGGGCACACTGATAGGAAAAGCTCTGAACTGCTGGGTCCTATCTGGGTCAGGGAAGCAGGATCAGGCGCAATCCCATCGCCAGGAGGCCGGAGGACTACCGAGTCCTACCTGGGAGTAAGCGGATTGTTATAAGGTGTAAGGATGAGCAGCATTCACAGCTCGGTCTTCCAACAAAGGATAATAACTGGGAGGCTGCCACAATTACCCCTTCTCCCCAAAGTCTACTGCAGGGATCCTCAACCTTGGTTCTCCAGATGTTCTTCAATCCCCAGAAGCCCTGATCAGCAGGAGTGCTAACTTGGGCTTCTGGGAGTTGAAGTCCAAGAACATCTGGAGAGCCAGGTTTGCCGACCCTTGGTCTACTGCCTCACAGTACGGCTGGCCATGCATTTTGCAAGCACAAAACTAAGTTACTCTGCAATGCTATGAACTGTGAGTCTTCCTTCTTCTTCTAACCACCACCTGATGATCAGTGTTGAGTTGCTGGCAGTATGGTCTACTCCTGTGTTTCCCAACCTTTGGTTTTTGGATTTCAATTCCCAGAAGCCTAAGTCAATTTCCCCAAAGCACTGATCAGCCAATGGACTGACTGAAGCTTCTGGGAATTGAAGTCTACCAGTGTTCCGTGGAACATAGTTTCGGAAACGCTGGTCTGCTCTATTACCATAGCAGGATAACCTGGCCAGACATGACCTGCGAGTCTACATGGAGTACAACCATGTCAGTTTACTTAATATTGTACCATTTTCTTGTATCCCCTGCACCGACACTAGAAGCTAGACTCCTCTCCTTGAATGCTCAGCAGTAACAAGTTGCATCTTTTGCTTCTCATTATGTGACTGAAATTGTCTAGTTTTCTGCATTTTGTGTTTTTATGATTTCTTGGGCTTCAGTCATTGATTTCGTATTATTTTTTGTCGCGCTGAGAACCTTCTTAGACTCCGACATTAAACCTGCTTTTCAAATGCTTCTACCTTTTTAGAGTTGCTTGTGTCAAAGCTGCTGATTCCATGCCTTACAGTGGTAGAACTGGGAATACACAGCGTTGTAAAATGTGCAGTTTTAAAGTCAACTTTAAGTTTGTACTGTTGTAAGAAGGTTTACAACAGGGGTTATCAACCTTTTCATGCCATGTGCCCAGTTGTGGGCATCAGCAGGTTCGCACCAGCTCGCCAGAACCAGTAGCAGAAATTCTGGCTGGCCCTGCCCATCCAAGTTTTGAAATAAAGTAGTCCTAATTCGGGTGCAATACAGGGCTTTCCCCCTGGCCACGCCCACCATACCACGCCCACAGTGTGGTAGTAAAAAAAATTGGAGCCCACCACTGCATGTGCCGGACCACACACCCTCAGACAGCTGAGCAGGCCAGACACGTGGTTCCCCCTGCCATAAATGCTGCCGTAAAACCTGGCAGCCGCAGGTATGTTTGTGTAGGCATGGGTGCATTTATGGCTGTTGTAAGCGCTTTTGGGGTCATCACCGGGAGCTGGATGATTTGCTGCCATGGGTCAGACCCTGCCCACGGGATGTAGGTTGCAAACCCCTGGCTTACAACATCCAACCCGCTATGGAGCAGTGTTAGGGACACACCAAGCCAAATGGAGGAAACAAGAATTGAGGCAGCGGCAGTAGAATCAGAAGCGGCAGATGCACATGGCCACCCGTGTCTTTCCTGGGGCTGTTCTAGCCGAGCACGGGCAAGGACAGTCAGGACCCCTCCTTCACCCACAGCAGGCTGGTAAGCAGGGAAGCGGCAGTGGGATGGGGGGAGGGGGAGTGTTGGCGGGCTAGACTGGTGGCATGGAGGAGAGTGTTGGCGGCTGGACTGGCAGTCCCCCGCCGCTGCTAGGGGGAGTGGTGGGGGCTCAGGGTGGTCCAGCTGCCGCCGGCAAATGCGGTGGCAGCAGGGAACACCGGTCCAGCCCGCCAACAATTTGAGAGGGCATGATCCAGCCCCCGGCTTCAAAAGGTTGAGAACCCCTGCTGTATATTGTTAATAACTCCTCCACTGAGGATGATCTTATCAACGGAATCAGCAGGTGCGTCTCTAAAAATGTCTTTAATCTACAAACTGAAAAGCAGCAGCAAGAGCACAAAATGAATGGAAGTTACAAGGTTTGGATCATACCTGTCAACCTTCCCGGATTGGCCGGGATTTCCCGATTTTTGGCGCCGATTTGCGCCATATTCCGCCCGCAGCTGCCAAACCCCCGGAATTGGCAGCGGGGGGGGGGGGGAGAGGTACTGCGCATCCCTTCTGCGCAGATCACCTTCTACGCATACGTAGAAGGCTTTTACGCTTGCGTAGAACCCTTCTCGCTTGCGTAGAACCCTTCTATGCATGCGTAGAAGGCGATCTGTGCAGAACCGTTCTGCGCAGGTCCCGTATTTTCCGGCGCCGCAGTTGACAGGTATGGTTTGGATATATGAGGAAGCAAACTCTTCAGTCTATTCTTAAGGGATGTACAAAGTTTATGCAAATCTGTGGGAGGAAATGACCCAGCACTGGTGAAAAAAAGATAGAAAAGAAAATTATTTCACTGTGAAGCCTGTGGCTCATCGTCTCTTGTGTGCTTAGCCATTCGGTTTATTTTACAACCAGCATTATAAAGAAACTGCCTATCCCACTCAGTGTGTAGTCATTAAAGGGCTACTATTCCCAGCCATAAAATTCTTGTGACTGCCTAATCTTTTAACAGGGTTATCTATATTGCGCCTGACCATTCTAATTGGACTTGCCGGGATTACTGGCTGGAAAAAAGAAGAGAGTAAAAAAGGAAGATATGGAGCAGGAAGGAGGAAGGAAAAAAAGGAAGAAGGAAGTCTTGATGGAGTTCAAGAAATGCATAAAAATTTTCTCCTTTAAAATAAAATTATTCCTCATTTTTTTTGAAAAATAATAGAATTCCAATGAGAAAAGACTTTCTAAAACATTTTTGTGTCATGACTACACGAGGGGAGACCTTCTCCAGTTACACCCAAGGTCTACCTGTTCCGTCTTGCAGTTTCGCCATCAAGGCCAATTATACCCATCCTGGGTAGTCAAGCCACTGGCAGGGAATGCAAGCCTACAATTCATAGTCAAAGAAATGCCGCCTCTGGTCTTAGAGGCAATATACAGGTGGAACTGGGAAAATTAGAATATTGTGCAAATGTTCATTCATTTCACTTAAAAGGTGAAACAAAGAGATGAGATAGACTCACCACATGCAAAGCGAGAGGTGTCATGCCTTAATTCGTTATAATTGTGATGATCATGGCGTACAGCGTACATGAGATTATGTGATGATTATGGGGTACATGAGATTATGTGATGATTATGGGGTACAGTTTCGCCATCAAGGCCAATTATACCCATCCTGGGTAGTCAAGCCACTGGCAGGGAATGCAAGCCTACAATTCATAGTCAAAGAAATGCCGCCTCTGGTCTTAGAGGCAATATACAGGTGGAACTGGGAAAATTAGAATATTGTGCAAATGTTCATTCATTTCACTTAAAAGGTGAAACAAAGAGATGAGATAGACTCACTACATGCAAAGCGAGAGATGTCATGCCTTAATTCGTTATAATTGTGATGATCATGGCGTACAGCGTACATGAGATTATGTGATGATTATGGGGTACATGAGATGGGGGGGGGGTTTGGGGTTTTCATAAGCTGTAAGCCATAAACATCAATATGATAACAAAGTAAGGCTGGAACTATCTCGCTTTGCATGGAATGAGTCCATCTCATATTTGTTTCACCTTTTAAGTTGCATTACTGGACTGAATGAACATTTGCACGATATTCTAATTTTCTGAGTTTCACCTTGGGAGCGCTAGTCACTGATAGCTCCATCCTTTGTAAACCTGCCTAATCTGCTTTTAAAACCAACTAAGCCCATGGCCCGCGACAGGTCTCCAGGAAGCCCAGTGCAAAGAAATACTTCCTTTTCTTTGTCCAAAATATCCTCCTGCTTAGTATAATCGAAGACCAACACAATCTTCTGATACGAGAAACAGGAAAACAAGCATGTTCTAAACCTCTGTAAACCTTTATGACATCTTCCTACTTCTCACTCCAGCCCACATTTAATAACCAAAAGCACCGCAGTCCTCCCTTACAGGTGTTCCTTCCTTCCTTCCTTCCTTCCTTTTTCAGAGTGTCGCTTAATTAGATTATTTTCGACCAGAAGCAGGCTACCTCAATGGTTTTATCTTGGGCTTATTAGGTTTTCTTTTGTACATGTGGTGGGGCATAAATTGCAAGCACTGTACATAAATGCTGCATTGATTGAATAGCTCTTTATTCACCAAAAAAATTGCCCTGTATGAAAGTAGTTCCATTTTACCTGATTATTTTTTTAATCTTCCTATATTGCTTTAAAGTCTATTAAATAATTTCCGGAGTGGCTGGGGATGTGCTTTGGGGTGAAACGGAGGCCAGGAAAAGCCTTGGACCAAGGGGGAAATGGCTTCAAAGGTTTGCTATAGAGTGATGAAAATAGAAGAGGCTTCTCTTTTCATAGCTCTATAGCAAAGAGCCCCCTCCGAAGCCATTTCCCCCTTCGCCCAAGGCTTTTCCAGGGCTGTGTTTCACCCCGAAGTGCCTCCCCAACCACTCCGGAGTGGCTGGGGATACGCTTAGGGGTGGAACGGAGCCCAGGAAAAGCCTTGGAGGAAGGGGGACATGAAGCCAGACCCCTCCGAAGCCTCTTCTAGGAGGAGGTGGTGGGCAGGACCAACCATTTTTACTACCGGTACGCGCGTACTGGTGCGAACCTGCTGATGCCCACCACTGTCCTATTTCAGAAAATTGACTTAGTCTCTACAACTGAAAAGTCACATCTCTCTCATTCATTCATTAGTTCGTTCGTTCGTTTAGATCCTGCCCATCTGGGATATTCTCCCACTTTATTATCCCCTAACAAAGTGACTCTATGGCAGCTTTGTCCACCTTCTTCCCTCCAGAAGTACATAATACAACTTCTATTACTTCCTGCCTGATATCTCCCACATCACCATTTCAAGAGCCCGTTGAAGGCTCTGGTGCTGACCAGAGAAGGGAAAGGCCAGGGTAAAGGTAACAAATACTGGGTGTAAATAAAAATACAGGGACAGAGGTTTGAAAGGCAAAGCAAGGAAGAAGGGGAAGGGATAATACATTTTACCCACCAAAAGGAACAGCACTGAGATATCTGGAAGAAAATCATATATACTTGCTAAGCTGGGGAGACTCTCCAGTCTTATAGTCACAAGGCAGGGTCAGCTCAACCTATGTGGGATGCCCCTCTGCATAGGAGATTCTTTTGGATCTTTCTCTCTCTCTCTATACCCAGCTAGCCCTTCTTCTCTCTCTTCCAACTATGCTATTTCTTTTGAAAATGAGGGGAAGGGTCCGCTAAAGGAGGAGTGGGGAGGAAGACAGCAGTAGCAGCTGGTCATCAAGCAGGGGGAGGGGGGGACACAGGATCATCACGTCAGGAGATGCCAGCCCTCAAACAGGGTGCAGCCTTTCAAGGCATGCTTTTCAAAGGGTGCTAGATGGTCTCCACAAGGGTGTTTCGGTCCCCTTCAGTTTCCGTTTGATAACAGGGTTAAAATCAACACAGTGATGGAACTGAAAGGATGGCTGTGCAATGGAGCATTCTTGGAAAGTCTTCAGTAACCAAGCAATCTGTTGTTCCTGTCTGCCATCTAAGGTGTGCAAAGGCACAAAATCTATACAGTGTCTATAAAACAGAGGTGTGGTCTTGTATGTGCTCTAAAGGCTCCCACACCCCTGGACCAATCCCGCTGAAATTTGGCACATATGAACTTTGGGCTGGAGAGATCGACACTGTGGGGGTCACAAGCCCCATGGGGGCGTACGCCCCCAATTGGGACGCAATTGATCTATACAATGTGTGTGTTTCCCAGTAATGTAATTGAGCTGATGTCATAGTCCTAGGTAGGTTGAGATTGTGACAGCATCTGACTAGCTCAGCTGTAGCCCTCTGAGCTCAGCTGCAGTTTTTACAGTAGGTGGAAAGCAAATGGGGGGCCTGGTCGGGCCGGCACAGTGGTGGCGATGGAGACCCTTGAGAGGGACGGGAGGGCACAGGAGCCACGGAGGAGGCCACCCCCCTCCAGAAATGGCCACCCAGCCTCCACAGCAGAGGCCACGGTGGGTGAAGCTGAGGAGGGAGGGAAGGTCCAAGGGCTCCTCACGTGTATGGGAAGGATAAGGGTGGTAATTGACCGTCGACGGAGAAGTGGGACGGGTGAGGGAAGAGAGAGATGGAGGGAGGCAGGGTTGACCCACATACAGCCCACGAGATTTTCAAGAAGGAAAGGCTGGCCTACGTTAAAGAAATGAAAAACCCGAGTGAAGCCGATTAATCAGCACCCTTATTGTTAAAAAACTTAATTTCACTGAAAAGAATGAGCAAACTGTAGAAACCCATTGGAACTTGTTCCATTGTGTAATAGGACAGCCAGTCCTCTCCAGATGTACTATACTGGATTTCAATAGCTATCAAACCCAGTCAAAATATCCAATTACCGGAAATGATGGGAGTTGTAGTGTAAGGGATTTGTAGTGGTACGTACGTATGTATGCATGTATGCATTATACCCTGCTCCAATTAGTGCACAGACTATTCTAGGTGGGTAACAATATGAATCAATCAACATAAATAAATCAAATAGAAACATAATATAAACACAATCAACAATGTAAATCAATAAACAATACAACTACAAATAAAACAAATATACCACCCTGATGGCATCCTTAAGTCAACAAAAATTATCAAATATTGACCATTTTTCAAAGCACACTTCAATGCGAAAATTACCTTCTTTACATGGAATGAATACATTATTCACAGTACAGTAAATGCAACACAAAGTATTAAAGTATGGCAAAGGAAAAGCTGCAATTGTGACGACTCCTCGGTGGCGAAATAAAAAGCCTCCCTCCCACCAATGGAAAAACTGAGACAACGCAAGAAGAAAGAGAAGTCCCAAGTGAGTAACTCACCGAGTGCACAGGGAAGGAGCTGTGCTGGTGGAGGAAGGAATTAGAGACGGACATACTGAGGCCCTGAGCGGTGCTGATGTCCTCAGGGGTGAAGGACACTTTAGGTGGCTGGACACAGTAAGAGACAGAAGAGGAGGAGGAGGCGACAAAAGAGGCCTGCTGGAGGAAAAAAAGAGAAAGAAAGGAGGAAGAAGAAAGAAAGAGGAAGAAGGGAAGAGAAAAGGCAAACACAAGGCAAGCCTAGCAAGTTTTCAGAACAAACAGGTGACAGGACAGAATCCTGGACTCTACACAGATTTCGGCCTCTTTCCTTAACCCAAAAAGAAGAATGGGATCTATTGCACCTGCAGAGGGATGAAAAAGGATTTCTGGCTCCCAATCTTTGACAATGGCAGCCTCAAAATCACACACACACATGCCCTCAAATTACATTACTCAAAGAAAGCAAACTTGGGATAGCAAGGCGTAGATTGAAAAGTATCTTCCTCAGTGTTCCAGTCAAGTCTGCAAAAGGGTAGGTTACCTACCGTAAGCATAATTCGCCAGGCTCCCCTCCGTCGCGCGGGAGAAAGTCCAAAGCACTTCAGAAGCTGCCAAAGCTCCCAGAGTGTTTCGGACTTTCTTCCACGGAACGGAGCGGAGCCTTTGGCGAAGGGGATGCAAAGAGGAATCTGCCAAGGTACTGTTTCCCTTTAAAATGTGGGCTTTGAGCAGAGGCGCGTGGCCGCCCATCCCGGTAAATTCCTTCCCCAGCACGGGCTGTCATCAAGGCACATGCACTTTTGCATCGTGGTCTGGCTCAGCATTTCCCAAACTACGTTTCGCGGAACACCGGTAGACTTCAATTCCCAGAAGTCTAAGTCAGTACATTGGTTGACCAGTGCTTGGGGGAATTGACTTAGGCTTCTGGGAATTGAACTCCAAAAACCAAAGTTTGGGAAATACTGGATTATGGCTAATGGCTCTAGTAAGAAGAAAAAAAAAAACCGATGCCACGTAAGCCTGTCTCCCCCTGCGATCTAAGGGGCATTGATTCTAGAAACCAAGAAAACATCTGCGATAATGTTGCTTTGATATGTTTGCTCCTTTTAAATAAACTTTAAACCAGGGGTTCCCAACCTTTTTTATGCAGGCAGCTGAGTGGACCAGACCACGCCACCGGAAGTGGAAGTAAATGCACCCGCTTCTGAATTTATGGCTTCCATGGGCACATTTACGGCTGACGTAACCGTGTTTACACATTCGCGGGCGTGTTTTACCCTATCATAAACACACACACTTCTAACTCCAGGTGCGTCGCCACTGGGCCACATGAAATGGTGCCGTGAGCCACGTTCGGCCCACAGGTTAGAAAACCCTGCTTTAAACTGTGCCATTCATGACCTCATCGATCTCAAGACACGGCTGGCCAGCCTAAGGCACCGGGAGTGACAGAATTAATGCTCAAGCCAATGTTTGATTGGTTAACATTGCTGTCAGCCTTGCAAACTGTTACTCTGACGCCGAGAACTTGGTTGGGTTGGGGGGAACCAGGCAGAGCATCAAAAATTCAGCGCAAGAAAAGGAAATCAGAACTCAGAAGTGACAAGAACTTCACTTCCAGGTTTCTGGGGGTGCTGAAAGGTGTTGGGGAGTTCTGAGAAAGAATTACAAGATAGAGTACTTTCAGGGGGTAGGGGAGCTGTCACCCAGAAACTCCACATGAGCAGAAACAAAAACAAAGATAACACACGTCTTCCTTATTAGATGGGTAAAATATCAAATGCACTCAGTAGTTTTGGAGAGGAGAGATTATGAGGGAGCAACTCACCAACTGCCTCTGTTTCGGAGGGAGGGCAGGAGGTGGGGCCAGATCCTGGCCCGAGTCGGTGCTGCTGAAGGAGTCGTTGAACCCATAGACTTCCATCAGGTGCTTGTTCTTCTGCTGGTAAATGTGTTCATTCTGGGGTGTCTGGTAGAAGACCGATGGCTGTGGTTCTGAGTAGTCCTCTACAAATTGCATGTAGGCCATCACTGGAAGACAGAAGGGGGGCACCAGGTCAGCCAGCTGTAAAGCACCGGGAACCTTTCACAGACATACAAGGCACCCCTTTGTGCAGGTGAATCACAATTTTCAATGCATCAGTAACATTTGATGAGAAAATAAATGACACTGAAGTGGTCCCTATTTATCTACAGTAAAACCCCATATAACGATTTTAATTTGTTCTACAGGTCTGCTCGCTATGTGATTTTGTCGTTGTAAGATTTTTCCTATGGAAAAAAATCATACGATTTCCCCTCCCGCTAAGCAGTTTTTCCCACCGGAAGTGGACAAATGCTGCGTTTTCACGGCAAAACACAACGAAAAATTGCAAAAACTGAGTGAAAATGATCCACACACCCTCCTGCCACCATGGGGAGTGGCGGAGGTTGTAAAAGCAGCCAAAAAATGCTGCAATTGCGCCCACCGCCACCAGAGCGGGGGAAACCAGAAGTGGCCAAATGCTTTGTTTTCGCAGCGAAAACATGGCGAAAAATTACAAAAACTGAGCGAAAATGCTCCGCACACCCTCCCGCCGCCATGGGGAGTGGCAGAGGCTGTAGAAGCAGCCGAAAAAATACAATTGCACCCGCTGCCGGCGCTGCAAAAGTCGGAAGCACCAAAACAGCGGGGGAAACCATGCCTCTGGCCTGTGCAGCTGTGGCTCGGGGGTGGGTCTCGCCCGTGGCGGAAAACGTGGCTGCGACCCCCTGGCTTAGGAGAACACATTTATAACCATCATTCTAAGCCCACTGAAAGGACATTTTACCAAAGAAATGTGACACACAGAAAGTTGTGTTCCTTTACAAACGAATACATCAAGATTAAACATCTCGCCATTCAGATTCTAAAAATAGACTAAACAGCTCGCAGAAAAATATGATTATCTTGCCGGCACTCCAAGGGAAAGGAGACTCGCATATTTCTGTGAGCTGTTTATCCTATTTTAAGAATCTGAACGATAGCATGTTGAGACTTGATGTAGCGTAAAATAAATTTACAAATTAGTTTAGGATGGAAGAAGGGAGAGAGTCATGTATGGCATGCTGAGCTTTTCTGAAGGATAGAAATATAATAAATGATGCCATGACTATTTGGAGGAAATCCTCAGCACTGGGAATATATAGGGATGCTTAAAGTCAACCTTGGGATGGCCTTTCTGGTGTAGTGAGGAGAAGCAGACCCTATTTGAGGCACATGGTGGGCTTTTCCCCACACACCCCAAAATTGGGAGAAAGCTGGAAAATTCCTGAGATTTCGGCTGTATTGGACCCCTCCCGTCTTAGCTCATTCGAAAGAGGAGCCAACATAACAGATGGAAAATTACATCACTGGGTTTCATGTGGAAGCTGGCCACCTCCATCCTCAGCCTGAGGTCCTTGAGAGGAAAGAGAAGATCGTAGAATCGTAGAATCACTGGATTGGAATAAGGGGCCTTTGAGGCCATCAAGTCCAACCCCTTGGGGCTCAAGGTAGGAATCTGAATCAGAACAGATAGGACAGAGGGTTGTCCAATTCTCTCTTGAATGCCTCCCAGGGTTGGAGCGCTCATCACCACCTCTCGAGGCAATTGCTGCTCTCACCCTGAGATGCCCAAACTTTTCGGGCTGCTCGCCGGTCATGTGGTTTAGCGGGCCGGCCACGTGGTTCAGCGGGCCCACCACATTGTTCAGCGGGCCCGGCCACATGGTTCCTCCCACCGAAAGTAAAACATGCCTTGCAATCTGTTTTGCAACAGGATGAGATAGAGTTTAAGCTGCCATTTTCTCTGCTTAAACCAGGGGTGCCCAAACTATAGCCCATGGGCTGAATCTGCCCCCCAAATGCCAATTCATCCGACCCATTCCGCCCTTGTCGCTCCTGTTTTACTTCCACTTCTGGGAGCAACAAGGGCGGTATGGGCCGGATGAATTGATGTTGGGGGTCGGATCTGGCCCATGGGTCATAGTTTGGGCACCCCTGCTCTAACAGTTAAGAGGTTTTTACTAATATTCCTGTAGCTTCAGCTCATTATTACTTTGGGATGATGGAGAAAAAGATCCTTCCCTTCCTCTTTATGATTACCTTTCAGGTATTCAGAGCATCCTATCATCTCCCCTTATCAGTCTCCTTTTCCGTGGACTAAACATGCCCAGTTCCTTCTTTCTTTCCTCATATGGCTTGGTTTCCAGTCCTCTGAATATCCTTGTTGCCCTTCTCTGTCCCTGCTCTAGGGACTAGTGGTACCTCACCGATTTTGGAGACTAGACTTCTGCTAATGCAGCCTAAAACAGCATTGGCGGGTTTTTTGGCAGTCTCATCGCACTGTTGACTCATATTTAGCCTGTGATCTACAACAATTCCAATATCCTTCTCACTTGTAGTATTGAAAGATGTTGTTGCCTGAACAAATAGGGCCGACGCCTACAGAACAGGCTGGAAAGTACAAACGTGGTAGACGTGGCAATAAAAGTCAAAATTCGGATCTGGTTTCAGGAACCAAAAATTCACAACAGTAGAGCCAAGGACTTGAAATCCAGCTGTCAGGACTCTTGCTGTGAGGATGAAATGAAGAATAAAAAGTAAAACGAAGTGAGTTAAACATGGCAAGAAAGTCAAGAGAATGAAATGGAGATTTCGGATTCCAAGAGCAGTCTATCTGATTGGAAGACTTTAATGCAAAACTACAGTGGGTGGTATTGTTTGGTGGTAGATGCATTGTTTTCATTCAACTACGTAAAGGTAGCCCTTGCTCGAAAGCCAGTCATATTCGACACTATTTATATAGTCAAAGAGCCAGCGCTGTGAGTCTGCAGACATTTCCGTGGGCATGTGGTAGGCATGACTAGACAACGGAGTGCACGGAACGCTGTTTGCCTTCCCACCGACGTGGTACCTATTTATTTACTTGCAATTTCTTGCTTTCAAACTGCTAGGTTGCCAGGAGCTGGGAGAAGGGAGCTCGCTCCGTCATGCAATGCTAGAATCTCAACCTGCCAACCTTCCAGTCGTCAAGTTCAGTGTCTTAACCACTAAGTTGCAGCATGCATGAGCCCCTCTGGACCTACATGGGCAGGTTTTATTCAGACAACAATTCTTTTAGATAACATGGCCGCTGGCATAGTGTATTAATTCAGTGATTGAAAGAGCTGAGCCACAATTTGAACTCACTGCGCATTGTGCGTCACAGTGCAGGAGCTGTGTCACAACAAAGCTACCTGTAGGGTAGCAGAGAGATTTCTCTACCTTGATACTACATCCTCTCCCCACTACCAACTCCAGCTGAATGTATGAACCAGGGGATAAAAATGGAGAAGTAGCAGTTATGGGATTTAAGGACTTTCAAAAGGCTTTAGCGCAGGCTGCGGTGGCAGGAAAAAAAGGGGGAAATTGAAGAAAAGATGCTTCAATGCATGCCAAATACTCTCTCAAACGGCTCCTGTTAGTTGCCATCAGATGAGATATAAATTTAATAACTTTTAAAATGCGAATTTAAGGTGGGAATTGCCAAGAGACCTTGCCATGAGCGGGAAAGTTTTGCGGACTGCAAAGCAGGCACTTAAAATCCATCTCGACAACTGTTCTTCAACCTCGGAATTTTCTGTTCTCAGAGACCCATGTGTCGTGCCAACAGTGTGTCTAGAGATACCAGAAGCTTGTTTCCTCGCCTGGGTCCTTGGGGCTATGTTGGATGAATAATTACAGTTTTAAAACATAGAGGAATAAATGTTCTCGAATGCCACCTCTGAGCCACCTGAAGCATGACAATCACTCAGTGCTGTACATCACTGTGCACTTTGAATGCACTGCACGTGCACACACTCACTCTCTCTCTCTCAACAGCCCAAGAGCCTGAAAAAGTTTTTGGGGGACCAAAACTCCTAGAATTACCTATAAAATACAACTAATGTCTGCAACAGTGTAGGACAGTAAACATAAGAACAGCCTTGCTGGAAGAGGCCACAGGAGCCCATCCAGTCCAGCATTCTGTCTCACACACAGTGGCTCACCATTTGCTTCAGGGTATTATTCCCAAGCAGATGCCTTCACCTGCTTAGGATTCCCTGGAAATGGCATTGAGAGAGATCCTGCCTATCTCTCCAACCCGGAGGTTGTCCTTAGGTATCCATATAATTATAGCCATGGGTCCCCTTGTCCTCCATGAACTTGTCTAATCCTTTCTTAAAGCTGTCAAGACTGACAGCTGTCACCACTTCTTCTGGCAGGGAGTTCCATAGACCCGGGATCCTCTGGGTGAAAAAGTACTTTCTCTTATTTGTTTGAGAACTAGTACCCAAAAGTTTCATGGAGTGTCCCCTAGTTCTAGTGTTGTGCGATAGGGAAAACAGTTTTTCCTTATCTACTTTGTCCACACCATGCATGATTTTATAAACTTCAACCAGGTCACCTCTTAGACGCCATTGCTCAAGAGTGAAGAGGCCCAACCGTTGCAGCCTCAGGTGGTAAGGAAGGTGTTCCAGTCCCCTAATCCCTCTGGTTGCCAGAATGATGGCGAACCTATGGCATGTGTGCCAGAGGTGGCACTCGGAGCCCTCTCTGTGGTCACCCATACAGTCACCCCAGCACAGAGTTCACCCCATCCCTCTGCCCAGCAGCCTAATGCGAGCGCTTCCTCCCTCCCCCCAGCACAGTTTGCTCCGCCCCTCTTCCCAGCAGCCCAATGGGAGCGTTTCCTTCCTCCCCTGTTGCTGCGTTGGCACTTTGCGATAAATAAGTGGGTTTTGGGTTGCAGTTTGAGCCCTCGGTCTTTAAAAGGTTCGCCATCAATCACTGGTGTAAGAAATGGCCTAATACCAAAGCAGACTATCCATCGCTGTAGCCCAACACCATCGACTCCAAATGTCAGAGGTTATTCATGACAGTCAGTTACTTACACACCACCTACCACATGACACTCTTTAGGTTGGAAATATCAGAGAAGGCTCCACTGTTAAGTTAACTCTTAACTTGAGAACTTTCTGCCCAGTGGTTGGTACTGTCACAGCAGGAGTGAAAAACCCGTAGCCATGATTGCACTTACTATGTTTGTTTTTCTTCTCTGGCAGAGGCGGCGGCTTTTCCGAGTCACCCGGAGCAGCAAAGTCAGCCAGGAATTCAACTGGGGCTGGCGAATTCCCAGGCTGGAAGGGCAGCACAGCAGCAAAAGGCGTGAAGGGCATGGTGGGGAGCAAGGTAGAGGCGTTCTGCAGATCGTCCTCCGAGATGTTGTCGTACTGCGAGGGATGCCTCTCGAGCAAGACCCGGCAGGTGGAGGTATCGAAACCCGGCGTGGCCGTTCCCCTCCTTTTCTTCTCCGGCAGGGCTGGGGGTATTTCAGCCACTTGCGTGGCGGCTGGCACCAAAGGGCTGCTTTGTTCTGGCAGCTGGAAAGTGCACCCGTGAAAGGGGGATCCCGACTCCCCCAAGGACTCTGGCAGAGGGCTGAGTGCGCCAGACACCGGTTGAGAGATCTGGTCAGCGTTGGAGAGGTCCTGCTTCAGGAACTCATAGTCTGGGTCATAATGATCTAGAATGGAGTAGAGAGAAGAAGGAAGGTCAGTAGACTCTGCAGCCAAAAGATACAGAGAATATTCCATCGGGGAGGTCAGGATGGTGCCCATTTTGTCCCACCTGGCCCCTGGCTGGTCAGCTGTCAGCCTGTGGGCAAGGAATGTCTTCTCTTTGACTCTAGGGAGGGCTGCTCATTGCTGTTTACAGCCAAAGAGTGTCTGCATCTGCAGATGTTTCTGTGCTCATGTGGCAGGCATGACTAGACACCAGAGTGCACAGAATGCTGTTAACCTTTCCCATTGTTTATCTACTTGCAATTTCTTGCTTTCGAACTGCTAGGTTGGCAGGAGCTGGGGCAGACAAAAGGAGCTCACTCCGTCGTGCAGTACTCAGGTCTCAAACTCCTGTTCTTAAGCTCAGAGTCTTAACCACTAGCCCACTGTGGCCCCTCTAATACGTTTACGTTGTTATAAATGTGTTAGGTGAAGTCAGCCAAATACAACAAATGGGGCAAGAATGAACAAAGTATAGCAGACCCTGGTTTTTTGTAGCTAATATAAAATGCTTTCAGAAATGGGGAAGCAGGAGAAGGGTGGGGAGGAGAGGATAATCACAGAGAAAATCAGCTAAGGCAATTTGATCAGGGCATCAAAATGATTGACAGTGATTGACATTTTAAAAAATCACAAACTTTTGCACATATTTGTTGGCACATGGTTTCGTTTGGGCAAAACAGAGCTCTTGGCAGAGCAACACCACCATTCCTGACCCCTCTCTGCCCATGTTTGTTTGTTCGTTCATCCACCACTACCCACCACCACCACCACAAACAAGGAGTCTCACGGCTGACCTAATGTTTCGCAGCTTGTGTTGCGCGAGCACTGCCCGCTGTCACAATCCAGCAACGAGAGCTGTTCGTCCGACTTGCTCAGCTTGCCCATGCTGTTGTAGGGGGAAAGGCGGGGGGACTCCCCACCGTATGACTGGCTGCCCCCGGACAACCTCCGCTGAGCGTAGCAGTTCGAGTCAAAATCCTGAAGGCAGAGGAAGGATGAGTGTCACACCGGGATGTACTCAAATTCATTCAAACAATGGAGCATATTTAGGCTTACGACAGATGGGCTTTTAAGGAACCAATTTGTTGTTTGTTGTTAAAACATTTATTGTGGTATGTAAAACACATGCTTTTTTTTTTAAAAAAAGGTAAAATACATTTGAAAAAAGGCACATTGTTAATTCTTCCGCCCACAATACACCGTGAAATCTGGAGTAATTTAACATTTCTGCATGTGTCCTAGAAGCAACTTTAGGCAACAAATGGAGGTGAATTAAGCAATGCCCAAACAAGACAACTAATCTTCATAATTTTGATTCTTACCTTAGGGGCCATTCAATAATTACGTGATCCATTTTTTTGGGGAAATTGACCACCTCTCCCCCATGTAATCTGACCATAATTTTCGCTTTGAACCCTCCTTTTAAAATTACGTAATCCAGAGCTTTTGTATAGAAACTCTAATTTTTAGAGCTTTTCACTATTGGAGCCTAATGCAGAATGCATCGCGACTGGGCTCTACAGCGCCACACCACGCCTCTTGTTGCTATTGTTCTTCCAAAAACGAAAGAGAAAGGACAGAAACTAGAGAGGGCCAACTCTCACCAAATTCTTCATCTAATTATTTAAGACAATGGTACTTGTGCTAAGGGTAACAAGACAAGAGTGCCAAAAAAAATAAAAAATAAAGGAAATTATCCAGCTACTTTCTCTTTCCTGACTCCTTCAGAAAAGGCAAAACACTTACCTGTCTGTTGATTCCAATTGGTAAACTGGACCCACTGGTTGTCCGGCTCATGGGGGCCACAACTGCTACTCTGGTAGGAGACGGAGCTGACTGGCGTTTTTTAGGTGGCAAAGCAGGTGGAGGGCTGTGAGGAGCGAGAAGAGGGAAAAACTGAAAACTCTACATGCAAAAATAACTATTTTCTCTAGCAATACTCATGACACAAACATCAATAGGAGAAATACCAACTTCTCCGTCAATCTTGGTGCATATGTGGAGTTGTCGTCACTTAACCAAACTGGTTTGCTGAAGTCATGATAAATTGCCTAAGAAATAAAAGCCAGACTTCTACTGGGATTTTACTCTGAAGTAAGTGAAATTAAGTAAACTATGAGTGTATATATGCAGCTAATGAATAAGGAGACGGGCCTGGTCATGGGATAGCTTATGGGGCCAGGCATGTGACTGTCATCCTAGCTGCATTTCATTGCTACAATTTAGAAGATATCACTCACTCTGGAGTAAAATTCCAACAGGATTCTGGCTATAGTCAGGATCAACATATCTTAAAATGTAAACCATAAGTATCAATATTATAAGAAAGTAAGGCTTGAACTATCTCGCTTTGCATGCAATGAGTCTATCTCATATATTTGTTTCACCTTTTAAGTTGCATTACTGGACTGAATGAACATTTGCACGATATCCTAAGTTTCCGAGTTTCACCTGTATATTAGCCATGATTACGATTCCACGGGACTAATGAAGATTAAAGGACTTCCCTTGCCCTTTTTGCTTACTGCCAGCTGAACCCAGTGCTCTTTTAATAAACGCTGATCCATTACAGAATAAAGAATTCTTTTGGACTTCAACAGGCAAAATGCTTCACTGCGATTAGTGCTACATCCTAGTTTGACTTGCCAAGCTCAGCCAAAAGGGAGAACAGAGACTGAAAAGCAGAGCTTGGCAGAAGGGCTTCTGCTCCGTATAATAGGGGAGGAAAAAAAAATCTGTAATCAAATATGAGGTTGGTAGAAAAACCCAAACCACCCACAGCTCTCCATTTGGTCACTGCTTCTTATGGGAAAGGTAGAAATCAGCAGCGACCGGATCTTCCAGACACCCATGCGCAAGAGAACGATTCCATGTTCTGGGACATGCCAACTGTCTTATCTCAGCTGAGGAAATCACACAGGAAATCTGTGGCAACCCAAGCCCTTGAAAGAAACATAATCTCACACATTTCTGCTAAATGGGGCAGTGCTCACACCTTCACCTCACAAAAGCAGCAAGGTTTTTTCCCATTTATTTATTTTTAAATTGAAGTGAGTGGCAAAAAGGTGTAGGAGGGTTTTTTATTCTTATCCTGTATACAAGTTTGGGGTTTTTTTATTGTGGTTACTCTTCAAGATAATAATAATGAGAAAACCAAGGAATAGCTTTCATTTTCAGTTGCCATCTTCTACTTAATTAAGAATTTCCAAGTCCAGGCATATGTGCGCTCATGTTTAGCTTTACGCATTTCTCTGAAGCAACATTAATTGACTGAGGGTCTTTCAATGGCAAACCTACTGCCAATAGATGAAAGATGTGAAAAACATCTGAGGATGCCCCGAGCTAACTTATGGTTTCTGAGGATGAAGGACCCTTCGGTGTCCCTTACTTGAAAGTCAGCCGCGTCCGACTGTAGGAGTTGGTGATCATCTCCGTTTACAGCCAAAGAGCCAGCACTGTGTGTGTCTGCAGACGCGTCCCACCGAAGCGGTACCTATTTATCTACTTGCAATTTCTTGCTTGTGCGAACTGCTAGGTTGGCAAGAGCTGGGGCAGAGATGGGAGCTCACTCCATCAAGCAGCACTTGGGTCCCAAACTGCTGACCTGCCGACCTTCCAGCTGTCAGGTTCAGCATCTTAACCACTAAGTCACCACAGTCCCTAACAAAGGACTCTTGGGAGAACACAAAAATGAACCCGGCCACTTGTTGTCTGTGGGATAAATGATAATTTCACTGTCCTACAAATTTAACCAAATGGTCTCCAGAGGCAACCAAATTAAGCTACAAGGAACCCAGAATTTCCTGGGAATGAGTAGTAATGACAGACTGGATGACCCCCACTACTCTTGAGTCTTTTGGTATAATGCGGAGACTGCAGAGGAACACCGGGTATGTTTTACAATGTTCTCTTGATTCATACAAGACAACAGAGTGAACCAGTTGAACTGGACCTACAGGTGAAACTTGGAAAATTAGACTATCGTGCAAATGTTCATTCTGTTCAGTAATGCAACTTAAAAGGTGACGCAAATATATGAGATAGATTCATTACATGCAAAGCGAGATAGTTCAAGCCTTACTTTGTTATAATATTGATGCCTATGTCTTACAGCTTATGAAAACCCCAACCCCCCAATCTCATGTACCCCATAATCATCACATAATCTCATGTACGCTGTACGCCATGATCATCACAATTATAATGAATTAAGGTATGATATCTCTCGCTTTGCATGTAGAGTCTATCTCATATATTTGTTTCACCTTTTAAGTAACATGAATGGACATTTGCATGATATTCTAATTTTCAAACATAACAAAAGGATAGAACAGTTAATCGAGACAAGCCCCAATTTCCACCTCAACACCACTCCCAATGTACCTGTTTTCAGCTACCCGAATACAAGGGAGGGGAGGTTTTGGAGGGGCAACTTCTTCATCCATGGAATCTGCCAAAACATCTGTGGTTTGAGCCATCACCGATGTCTTGGTGAGAATCTCCATTTCCCGGTCTGTCAAAGGAAGCTCTGGTGTGCTGGCAAGGGAGAAAAACACAGCCTACCTTATATACAATGTCCATTGCAAAGTACTATACAGGTAAAACTGTAGAATATCGTGCAAATGTTCATTCAGTTCAGTAATGCAACTTAAAAGGTGAAACAAATATATGAGATAGACATGCAAAACAAGATAGTTCAAGCTTTACTTTGTTATAATATTGATGTTTATGGCTTACAGCTTATGGAAACCCCAACCCACCCAATCTCATGTATCCCATAATCTCCTGTACGCTGTATGCCATGATCATCACAATTATAACAAATTAAGGCATGACATCTCTCGCTTTGCATGTAGTGAGTCTATCTCATATATTTGTTTCACCTTTTAAGTAACATGAATGGACATTTGCACGATATTCTAATTTTCCGAGCTTCACCTGTATGCTCAGCGTCTTGCTTTACAAGCCTCAATTCTACCTTCGACAGACATTTGTCGCTACTTACCTGTCTGAGGTGCACACAGGTAAACTAGGTTTGGCTGGGCTCGTGGGAGATGGATGCTCTTGCTTCTCAATGGTGAGCCTGACCAGCTCCTAAAAGTCAATACAAAACAGAACAAATTTTCAGCCAAAATCTACTGTGGCATATTTACCCACTAGTGAAACTGTCATCTACATGTTTCAGGTTCTTGATTTATGGCAGGTCTACTCAGGTGTTACTTAACACGTGTCCCACCAACCTCCATCCCTAATTTAGTCACTTTGCTACGTGTAAATGGTGAAAAGCTTGAAGAAGTAGAGTGCAATGATGATGATGGTGATGATAAAATAAAAGTCTATTATTAGATTCGTAGTCGGAGATTGGTACAAAATTAACAGATCAAGACCTAATTGAATGACCTAAGAACCGTTATGGCAACGTCTAAGTCAGGAGTTCTCAACCTTTTTAAAGCCGGGGTCCGGGTCACACTCCCTCAGACAATTTCAGGGGCCGGACAGCCATTTTGCCCTTCCTCCACCACATGGCACTTCCTGGTGTGGTGGAGGCAATGGGGGGGGGGGCACATGAAATGGTGCTGTGGGCCACAGGTTCAGAATCCCTGGTCTAAGTATAGAAGCAGTTCCTAAAACCTAAGAATAAAACAAATCTTCTTGAAAGGCAGTCAGTCTATTTATCCTTGCTTGTTTGCAAACTGTGGCTGTGTTCAGATATAATTGTGAGTCAGGCTTCAAGAGTACGGATGAGAAAACTAAGCTGGAGCAAAAATGGGAATCAGATTTTGGTTATAGGTGTTCTTGCTGTCAGGCAGGAATCAAAGGGCTGTATGTGTCCTCAAATGAGGATTCCTTGAAATTCTGACTTATGACTGGAGTATCAATGCTGCCAGTGTATTGCAGCAGAAATACAAGCCCTTTGTGTAATTTTTTTTAAAAAATTGGGGTGGGGGGTGGGGGAGGATGTGAACAGGCGACTATTGCAAAGGTCAGAAAAGGCACAACTGCCACATGTGTACATGCCATAGCTGTCAAGTATCCCATTTTGGCCGGGAAATACCATAATTCACCCCTCTTTTCTGCCGTCTTCCGGTATTAAAACAGCCAGGAAAAGGGGTTACTGCGCATGCGTGCCCATCAGAGGCAGGGGTGCACATGACGAATGCCCACGCCCAGAAAATTTCCCTTATTTTCACAACCAAAACTTGACAGGTATGGTACATGCATCTTCTCCTTCACCATCAGGCAGTAAAAAACCCAAAAAACCAAAACAAAACAGAATTACAACTACAACCCTTTACGGAGAACATACTGCTCCAACTCAGTAGAACATGTGAGAGTTCAGCAAACTAAATTAATGAGGGAATTTCTATCCAAACTTTCTAACACAGCTGTGAGTAATAATATATCAGGTGGGAGATAGCAATAGCAATTACACTTATATACCGCCCCATTGCGCTTAGTGTACTCTCTGGCCGGTTCACAAGGTAATTAGCATCCCCCTTCCCCCACAACATGCTGGCTACCCATTTTACCCACCTCAGAAGTATGGAAGCCTGAGTCAACCTTGATGCCTGCCAGGATCGATCTCACAACCGTTTGGCTGCAGTACAGCAGTTTAACCACTGAGCCATTCAGGAGATGAATGCAGAGTTAAGAAAAGCATGCCCTGGTATTTCATTGTACAGTAGAACCCCGTATAACAAAAAAAAAAAGGTTGGTTCCACAATGGCTTTTGTTGTACAATTTTTTTCGTTATACGAAGCATGCCTCGTATAACAAAAATCTCTATGGGGAAAATTGTACAACGAAAAATTTTCATTGTATGATGCATCCTGTAGAGATTTTCGTTGCATTTTTCCCATAGAGATGCAATGCTTCATATAATGAAAAAATTCATTATATGGGGAATAATGGTTTTCGCAAACCCTCTTCGTTGTATGAATTTTTGTTGTATGAGGCATTCATTATATAGGATTCTGCTGTATTTGGCAATCCACAGAACCATGACGACACATGGAGTAGGCATTGTAGAAATACATCCGGAAAGAACAGTCTTGTTATCATTACCATTGGGTTTGGGGAGATTAGCACGGTCTCAAGGGATCAAGATCAGAAGGTTTAACACTCTCCTTAGTAGTGGCTGCCAGAGGATGTAAAGAGATACAATACCTTGACTCCATCCAGAACGGCCTTAATGACGCCTTTCACTGTGTTCACCACCTCTTTGTCTTCAGAGTTTATGCCTTCTAGCATGACTTTATCAGACCAGCGGATCAGATTTCCCAGGCTCTGATACACACGGCTGTAGCAGGATGAAATGGCAGAACTACAGGAGGAAAAGAGAAAAGAAAAGAAAAAGGGTAGGAGGAGATAAGAATAGTGAACACACATACACGTGCATACAGCCCTCCTCTGTTGTCCCACCATTGAGCACAGTTCATCATATGCGGTGGCTCAGTGGTTAAGAAGCTCGCCTTGTTAGCAAGTTGGCAGTTCGAGACCCAGGTACTGCATGACAGTCTGAGTGCCCGTCTCTGTCCCAGCTCCTGCCAACCTACCAGATCGAAAGCGAGAAATTGCATGTAGATAAATTAGGGACCACTTCGATGGGAAAAGATCTTGGGGACATGAAAGGAGTCTCATTCGGGCGTCCCCCAAGTGTTCCTCCAGCAAAAATCCTTTCAACCCAAAAAGCATCTTTGTGTGCTTCTGACACGGTTTTTGTATGTGTTAGTATCCCAACTGTGGAACACCCTTCCCTTGGTGGCTCGATTGGCTTAGCATCAACACATACCTATTTATTAGAGTCTTCAGGGGTTGAACAGCATGGCATGTGCACATTTTAGTGTAAATTTTTAAAATGTCTCGAGTGTTTTAATTTTGTGGTTTGATTTTAAATTGTATTAAATATCTTATGTTTAAAATTTGTTCTATACAGCTTTGTAAACTGTCCTGAGATCTTATGATATAGGGCAGGTTATAAAATCAAGCTGGCTGAATAGCTCAGTAACCTAGGCATCTGACTGAGAGCCAGAGGTTGGGAGCTCCAGAGGGATCTCTTGACACTGGGGGAGTGGGCAAACCAGTGGCAAATGAGCTTTAACACTAGTAAGTGCAGAGTGATGCACATTGGGGCAAAAAACCCCAATTACATTTATAAACTGATGGGGTCTGAACTCTCTGCGACAAACCAGGAAAGGGACCTTGGTGTCCTGGTGGACAACTCAATGAAGGTGTCAACCCAGTGTGCCTCAGCAGTGAAAGAAAGCAAACTCAATGCTAGGGATCATTGGGAAGGGTATATAAGAACATAAGTCAGCAAGTGTCATTTTGCTTCTTTATAAACCTATGGTGAGGCCCCATCTGGAACACTGTGTACAGTTCTGGTCGCCATACCTCCAGAAGAATATTATGGAGTTGGAGAAAGTGAGAGGAGGGCAACCAGAATGATTAGGGGACTGGAACACCTTCCTTACCATCTGAGGCTGCAACGGTTGGGCCTTTTCACTCTTGAACGACAGCGTCTAAGAGGTGACCTGATTGAAGTTTATAAAATCACGCACGGCGTGGACAAAGTCGATAAGGAAAAACTGTTTTCCCTATCACACAACACTAGAACTAGGGAGCACTCCATGAAACCTTTGGGTGCTAGTTCTCAAACAAATAAGAGAAAATACTTTTTCGCCCAGAGGATTACTGGCCTATGGAACTCCCTGCCAGAAGAAGTGGTGACAGCTGTCAATCTTGACAGCTTCAAGAAAGGATTAGACAAGTTCATGGAGGACAAGGGGATCAATGGCTATAATGATGGATACCTAAGGACAACCTCCGGGTTGGAGAGATAGGCAGGATATCTCTCGATGCCATTTCCAGGGAATCCTAAGCAGGTGAAGGCATCTGCTTGGGAATACCCTGAAGCACATGGTGAGCCACTGTGTGAGACAGAATGCTGGACTGGATGGGCTCCTGTGGCCTCTTCCAGCAAGGCTGTTCTTATGTAGCCCTGGGAAAGCTGCAGTCCCAGGGCGCCCCACACATCTGAGTACTCTCTACCCAGAAAACCCTAATAAGGATTCAAATTAGTCAGAACTGACTTAATTCCCAAATAATGGCCAGTGACCTCATCAGACTTTCAAGGCATGAAGCTGCCCAATAGAATTTCAGCCATGTGTTTACTGCCCAGGAAACATACTGCATAAAACTCATTTATAGAGTATCTCATGGATGTAATGCCACAAGCTTACTGGAAGCCATGCACAGAAGATGAAATTACCCAAGACATCCTGGATTTACAAATCTATTGTTTTAAGGCTTGTCCTTTATCTCTCTTTGTTCCTTGCCAGAAAGTTTCTGTGCATTCTAGTATGGTGCAGATTAATATTAAGTATGGTACGATAGCCTAAGTCTCACATCTATGAACTTGAAGTAACAACCTGCATAACAACAGAAACAGCAATAACAACATCCATCCAGAGTATGTTTTATAATACCAATACTGTCAAATGGCTAGAACTAGCTTAGTTATGGCATATAAGAATGACAACAACAACAGCGTAGTTTACAACACCTGTTCACCACAAACTTTATAGTTTGATAGACAAGATTTTTTTAAAAAAATAGCATTAAGTTAAATGTTGAAGACAGCACTTTGTGGGCACCATTCATTTTAAAAAGCAGAACCAAATGGTTCCCTTATCATAGTTTTGCTTCCCTACTTCTAAGTACAAAAATACTTCTGTTTTGAAGAGACTTCAAGTGGTACAAACAATACTTGGCATACAGGAGATGCATTAAACTCCATGAGCATGTATAGACTTGAGTTTAGAAATGCAACCAATGTTTTAAAACGTGCCCAGGGAAATGTTTTGACTTATAATTCCAATTATTCATTTGGGGGGGATAGGCTTTTTTTTAATTCTAAATTTGAGATTAGAGTGGTGGTTCTCAACAGATGATCCTCTCGTTGAAACAAATGGCATGATGCTTAAGGACCCTAAGCAACTGATGGCCACAACCTGTGGAGATCCAAAGACTGAGCACTACTGGAGTATTTGTTTAGTGATAGTCACAGTTATGAGCAAAATGTTTCTGGTATCTGCCAAGAAAATAGATAAGACAAGCTGTATTGCACTGCGCTAACTCTCTGTTGTCTGGAGAACTCACAATTCCACAGATCTGGAAGGGACCAACTGGAGATGAGTGTCTTGGTTTCTCTCTTTCTCTCTCTCTGTAATTTACTTAGGTATACTATCAGCCCTGAACTCAATAAAGCTGATGCCTCACAGCTTCGAAACTACCTTGAAGATGAACACAATTTTAGAAACTGCTCTCATTTCCTTCTCTCCTTCACCACATCCATGTCTTCCCAGATGCCTCTGAGCAGAACAGCCAAACTAAAAAGGAAAATGCTCATTATCAGGAAGCCTGGCAGAATTTCACAACTCCTTGACACCTGCATTTCCTCCCACTTCTTTTCAGAGTTTGTTCTCATTATTCCATTACTCTGTGTGTGTGTGTGTGTGTGTGTGTGTGTGTGTGTGTGTGTGTGTGTGTGTGTGTGTGTGTGTGTGTGTGTGTGTGTGTGTGTACACTCCCCCGCCTCCCTCAAATCCCCATTCAGAGAGAACTGGTGCTTCAGAAGTAAAAGAGGAAATTCAACGGGGTAGCCTAAATGGCAAGAGATGGATGCTCCAATTTAGGCAGGGCTTCTACCTTTACCTTACTCTGGAGTTAGAGGAACAATTATTATTATTATTATTATTATTATTATTATTATTATTATTATTATTATTATTATTATTATTATTATTATTATTATTATTATTACAGTGAACGCCCGCCTAACGACACGTTCAAATAGTGTCATTTTCGATTAACGACACTACTGACGCACCCCATGTGATCATTCGAATAACAACAAAAAGTCGTTATTCGAATAACGACAGGTTTTTTACCATCGTTATTCGAATAACGACATCGTTATTCGAATAATGACTTTTTTTGCCGTCGTTATTTGGATAATGATGTTTTTTGTCGTTATTCGAATAACGCCGTTTTCTGCATAACGATGCTACTTTTAACTTTTAACTTTGTTTTATCATGTGTCTTTTATGTATTTACTGTCCTCTATGTAAACCGCCCTGAGTTGGGTTGTACCTGAGTGGGCGGTATATAAACGTGAAAAATAAATAAATAATACTTGGGGAACCAAGTAACATTGTTATGTGAGGGTCTACTGTATTACTACTACTACTACTACTACTACTACTACTACTACTACTACTACTACTACTACTACTACTACTACTACTATTAATTTGGACTTGTATGCCGCCCACTCGCAGATGCGACTCAGTGCGGCTAACAACAATATCACATCCAATACAATATAAAACAAGATACAATTAGCATACACTAGAGAACAAGATATAATTAGCAGAGTACAATTAGCATACAACAATAAAGGTCACCCAGCTGCAAGAGTCCAGGCCTCGGAATCCAAAGTCTAGGCTGGGCAGGGGGTGATGTCTGGCCCCACACCCCAGCGGCCAAGTCCACAGTGCCAGGGAGCAAAGGGGGCACGAGACTCTGCCACAACCAAAGCCCCTGCCAACGGCCCCTGTGTGGCCAAGCCCCCATTCCGAAGCTCTGAAGCTCCCACTCTACCGCGGCTCAACCGACGCCGGGTCCGCCACACCCAACGCCGACCTTTTTTATATTTTGTATTTTATGATACAACTCTATGTTTCTAACGGCCAAGAGCTTCCAAAGCAGAAAAAGTTGCAAATCTAATAGAAAGAACCAGCCAACCTTTCAGGCTCAACTGTTTAGAAAAGGACCCATTGCGGGCAATCTCGGGCCTATCCAAGTTAGCTCCCCAGCTGTAACTCACCTCTGTTGAATCCGCGGGTCTGTCTGAACCAATGGCAAGATGGCTTCCAGGACTTTGCTGGCTGATCCCGGCAGCATATCTAACACCTTATCTTCGACGACCATTTTGTCAACAATGGTCTTAAAATAGCGCAGTGCGCTCACAACGTCCTTCTCTTTCTCCTCCAGCCAAGTCAGATTCTATGAAGAAAGAAAGAAAGACTTTTGTTAGTAGGGTTGTTTCAGAGCAAGGCATATATGTGTCCCCCAAATATTCCAATTTTTGGGGGGGGAAAGTAGAAGCTCAAATGCATTCTCTTTGCATATGTGAGGCAATTTTGCCATGATTTCCACCTCTTCTTAAACAATACCATTTTTGACTAGTAGAAGGTCTTTTTCAATTTAAAAAGAATCATTTCATAGGAAAGACTTGAGGAGGTGGGTGTTGCAGCTCTCCAAGGTCCAAGAATGAAAATATATGGTCCAAGGACCTTCAGAGACTGTCCATGTATTGTAAAGTAACCTATCAGCTTTTTGTTAAACAAAAATCCTACTGGGGTCCAGATTAGAGCTATGCAACTTGTTGACCAGCAACAACATATCCCAGTGGTGGTGAACCTACGGCACGCGTGCCAGAGGTGGCGCTCAGAGCCCTCTCTGTGGGCACCCGTGCAGTCACCCCAGTACAGAGTTCACCCAACCCTTCTGCCCAGCAGCCCAATGGGAGCGCTCCCTCCAGCACAAAATTCACCCCGCCCCTCTGCCCAGGAGCATTTTCTTCCTCCCCTGTTGCTGTGTTGGCACTTTGCGATAAATAAGTGGGTTTGGGGTTGCAGTTTGGGCACTCGGTCCCTAAAAGGTTCACCATCACTGACATATTGCGACACCTTGTCAATTAGCTGCATTTAGCTATGGCACATAATATATAAACTATATGTAAACACCAATCGGATTCTGGTCATAGAGACTGACTCTTCATATACTGGGTACTAAAATCTGGCTATAGTAAAAAAAAACATAAAACAGCAGCCCACCTATCTAAAAGAATAATATTACTAGAATCCATTAATAATTGCTAGAACCTAATGTCATGAATATAAAATGCTAATACAGTAATACCTTGGATAACGCTAAAACCTGGTTCCACAAGTCTTAGCATTGTTCGGTTATTAATGTTGTGTGATTCGTTGAATGTACGTTAAAAAAAGCCTGGTTCCTTTCGGAAGAGGAAAGGGAACAAGGGGGTCGATCCGCCTGACTCTTTGGAAAGAGCAGCGGGGATTCCATGCATGGGATCCCCGCTCCCCTATCCAAAGAGGCAGGCGGATCGTGCCAAGCCCCAAAGTTGGTAGGACTGGTCTCTGACTTTGGGGCTTGGCTCTCCGGCCGTCTGAGCACCAGGTTCTTCCAAGGGGCCAGCAACTAAAACTAGAGAAATGTGTGTTTCACCATGTAAAATATGGTTAATGCAAGAAAGAGGATATTTTACTTTGGTTATTAATTAAGTCGCCGGAAAGCCAGTGCGGTCTTATCATTAGCACTCCGGAAAAGCACCTTTGAGCTGACTTTGTGCTATCATTCGTTCTGTCTACCTTGCTCTCTCGTGACTTGACCTGACTAGTAAAACCATGACGTTTCAGAGTCCATGGGAAAGGGCAACTACAGCGTCTGTGTCCACTTCCCCATTTGCCAGCCGAACACCAAAGCCATGCCTTAAACTAGAGATTTTCAGCACGCGGCTCATGGCACCATTTCATGTGTCCCTCCCCAACTGCCACCACCACACCAGGAAGTGTCATGTAGGAAGGGCAAAATGGCCATCCGGTCCCCAACGTTGTCTGAGGGAGTGTGGCCCCCGGCTTTAAAAAGTTGAGAACCCCTGCCTTAAACAGTTAAGATGAAAATCCTACGATCTTTTCCTAAAAATGCAAACGGGATGACCCCTAGTACATATGTTCCACGACAAAAAGTGTTAACTCTGCAACCAGTTCAGTTCAGCTTATTTGCATCTGATTCTCGAAACTGTTACAATGCACAAAATATGAAGACTACAGCATAACTACAATAGGTAAAGGTCGCCCTTCTTCGAAAGCCAGTCGTATCCGACTCTAGGGTTCAGTGCTCATCTCAGTGCCCATTTCAAATTAAATTTGAAATGTCTGTTTTGCTGCATAATTGATTCGGGTTGTGCTCGTCGTGGGGTTCAGAAAGCCCACCTCTAATGAATGAAAATCTAATTCAGCTACTTGTCCATCCCTTGGGATGCTGCCATAATAGGTTTGCGCCTCTAGTTAAGAACTAATACCTTGATTTCTTTTTTAAAAAGCATGCATGTATGCACACAAAAGGTAAGATTATTTAGGAAGTGGAATGCTGTTCCCAGCAACACATTATCTATTAACTTCCTTCCTCACATGAGGGAGAAACATTTCATAGCATGCCTTTAAATAAGCACTTTAGCTATGTGCGAGCTAGAGCATTTAAGCCATCGCCATTCAGCGTATACTGCCTGAACGCTACTCAAACCTATCGCTTCTGCATGAGCCAAGAAACCATTTGCGTTAGCAAACCAATGAGCTACATTCAAAAGCAGCCTCACGTTCTCCCTGCAAGCTGAAATGAAATGGGCACTGAAGAAACTGAGGCACTGCTTTCTTTCAGCAGTGGCTATGAGTTGTATTGTGTGTGAGAGAAAACTGCCCCAGAAACAGCTCTGTCAACATGAACGGGCATACTATTTTCAAAGCACTTATCAGTGTACGACAGGGGCAGCCAAACTTTACGAGCTGCGGGCCGGTCACATGGTTCCTCCCACTGTAAAACGCATCCATAGCTGTCGTAAACACGCATGCAACTGCCACAGGTGCATTTACGGCAGCGTTATGTGCATGCACGGGGGTCTTTTACTTCTGCTTCTGGGAGCAGCGAGAGCGGCGGAGGCTAGATGATTTGGCACTGCAGAGCGGATCCAGCCCACGGGCCGTAGTTTGGCCTCCTCTGGTGTACGAGGTTCTGTGTATGTGATATAGGCAGAGTTTTCCACCCTATTTTAGATATTCTTGCTTTCATACATGCAGGAGTCATTGCTAATTGAGCATCACTCCTAAAATAAAGGAACAAAAGAACAAATAGCATGCATACACACCATCTGTTTGGGAACACCCATGCCAGCGCCTCAGCAAATCTAAGGGAATTGTCTTATACCTTCTGCCTTCCTAGGCTCAGGTGGGAATCTTTCTACTCCCATTAACTTAATCAGTTTCATCCTTTTTAACTAATCAATTGGCTACAGACAAATAGCCATAAAAATGGATTAGGGTTTAACTCTCTTGGAAGCTGACACTGCATTAGTCATTCTGTTTGGACAGTCAGAAGTCAAGTCACACAAACCTCCCAATCGCCGCTCTGTGAACCTTAGTGTTAAGCTTGCAGACACATAACTTGAAAGAATGAATAGGTCCTCCAAATAAAAACCCCATCCTTCCCAGCAGGTTAAAGATGATGGCAATTGGATATCAAAAAATCTAACAGCCTCTGATCACCGCTGGTTGGAGGCACAATATATCCATCAAATGTGAAAATGATTTCCAGGGGAAATGTATACTTGGATACAAGTAGCAGCTGATGACGCCGTCAAAGGCGCAACATGGCCAAAACAGAGCGGTAGATGATGGAGGGCTTGGTCACAAATCAGGATGCTTCACCTCCAAAATTCTCCACTGCTCAGCCAAAAAAGGGAAGGTTTCAGGATAATACACTATTTGTGGGCAACTTCTAGTTTCTCCAGAGTGGATGAGCAGCAATTCTACACTTTGCCCTTTCCAAGAGAAGGGTGATGGGAGTTTTGGCACAACATGTGAAAAGCCAAAAGTTGCCCATCCCTGGCAAGAACAGAACAGAATATAAGAGTAGACCTGGTGCTAAGATACAACTGGGGCATGTGCTCAGTTTCTTCAGATCATAAAAGCTCCCTATTTGGTTACTGTTTAGAAATCCCTGTTTTAAGTGTCTGATGGCTCCTACTTCTTCTATGGCTGCGATGGCGAACCTTGGCACTCCAGATGTTTTTGTACTTCAATTCCCAGAAGCCCAAGCCCCCTTGAATCCACACGATGAGGGTTTACTGCGATTCATCCAGCCCGCGCCGCCCTCATCGCTCCTGGAAGCGGAAGTAAAACACGCCCATATGGTGCGGGCTGGGTGAATCGCAGTAAACCACTTTGTGTGGATTCACGGAGGCTTGAACTTCTGGGAATTGAAGTCCAAGAACATCTGGAGTGCCAAGGTTCGCCATCATGGTTCCATGGCCTTCCACCTGCTGCACTAACTGGCTCTTGATCAATTCACCCACACAGCAATACTGACAGTGCCATTTCACCTTGGTAGGTTCCACTTCCCAGAGACACAACACCCACTGGCTTACCTTGTTCACCACCTTCTCTGGGGTCTTGACCAGGAGGTCCGGCTGTTTCCCTTTCTTGGAAGGCGTTCGCTTTATTTTTGGGGAGTGGAACTTGTCCATCAACTTCATGGTGAATGAGGACAGGTGGGAGCGCTGAGAGTCTAGGAAGAAAAGCAAAACACGGGTTGGACAATAAACCAGACTCTATCAAGAAATATAATCTGGAGGAAGGAGAGGGTTAGAGGTTTATATGGGCAGGCTTTAGTCTTTACTGTCTCTTGCTGGCAAACTCCAGCACCTTTGCAAGGGGGATCCAGACATTGACTAACAGAAAGTATTAATTATGCCCAGAGAATCTATCAATGAAGGTTTCCTTTTCCAGGAGACCAAAACAATGAACACAGGTGATCAAATATACTTCTACTCCAAGCTAGCAAACCCACAACAAATTATACTTTTGCAATGCAGGGGGAAATATACAATTGAATTATGTTAATTTATAGCAAGCTAGAGAATTCTACAGTTTCATCACCAAGTTTATTTTTGTCTTTTAAAGGGGCTATTTTTTGCAATATAGTGTTTGCTTCGGGCGGGGGGGTGGATGGGGATAGACTTAGTTCCTGTTGTGCAGTTATGAAAATAAGATAACCTTTATCTTGTGCCAGTTGCTGTAAGCGAAGAAATCTCTGTAGGTCAGGGCTGCCCAAACTACTACTCTGGGAATTTTGATCCGATTTGAGATTATTGAATTGCTTGTGCAGTCTTTTTCTAACCGACAGAAATTCATATAATATCTCATACTTTCGCATCGGGCGGCTGGCGGTTGCGCAGCTTGGCGCGACGGACGGCGAACGCGTTTGTTTACAACACTGAGCGAGGCGTGGTGTGGCGCTGTAGAGCCCAGTCGCGATACATTCTGCATTAGGCACCAATAGTGAAAAGCTCTAAAAATTAGAGTTTCTATACAAAAGCTCTGGATTACGTAATTTTAAAAGGGGGAGGGGGGGTTTCAAAGCAAACATTATGGTCAGATTACATGGGGGAGAGGTGGTCAATTTCCCCCCAAAAATGGATCATGTAATTATTGAATGGCCCCTAAGGTAAGAATCAAAATTATGAGGATTAGTTGTCTAGTTTGGGCATGGCTTAATTCACCTCCATTTGTTGCCTAAAGTTGCTTCTAGGACACATGCAGAACTGTTAAATTACTCCAGATTTCACGGTGTGTTGTGGGTGATGTGTTGTGGGTCGGATTACATGGGGGGAGGGGGTCAATTTCCCCCCAAAAAATGGATCACGTAACTGTTGAATGGTCCCTTAGAGGTCTACTTTAGGACCTTACCAGCAGCCCTAGTTTATACTGACAAATATTTTTAACCATTTAAACTGTGAAACTAAATATTCATGGCTGCTCTCACAGCAGGCAATCTGGCATGTATTTTATGCAAGCAGTGCAGCAAGAGGTTGGTTGACTGTGAGGGCAAGCAAATTGTCACAGCAAAGAAGAGGCTGGCAGTAACGTAGTTCTTGGCAAATCCAAACAACTCCCTCTTATTCTCCCTCTCTTCTCAGCAGAATCAAATGATGTGATTGTCTTAGAGACAAGCTATGTCTGCCCTTATTTTTATACTAGCAGAGTTGCCCGGCTTTGCCGGGGGGGGGAGCTTGGGGAGGGGTGCACACCTCTCTGGGTGGGTGTCCCTGGATCCCCCTCTCCATCCACACGTGTTGCACCCTTGTCTCTTCTCTGCTCACCCCCTCATCCACCCCTAAAAAAAGGGCATCGCTTCCTCACCTCCCCAAAAACATGGTGGGAAAGCTTCAGTCGAAGGAGGAGTGAGGGAAGGAAGGAATGATGCAGGCAGGAGAACACACACACACACACACACACACACACACGGACAGTGGAGGGGTGGGGGGCAACTGCCTTCGCTTGCTCTCCAAGTGCGTGGCCTCTGCCTCACCCCTGTGCTCATTCCGGCCTTTTTGATTGGCTGGGGTGCGGCGCAAGGGATGCTGCGGTCTGTAGTTTTTCCTTTTGCCTTTTGTGGGGCTCACGCCCCACCCGCTGCCCCCAGACTCAGGCTATGCAATCTGTGATGCCAAAGGTAGGCGTGTGCAAGCTTTCAAGGGGCTCCGTTCAGGGGCATGGAAATGCATTTGGGACACACGGACGTACCTTTCCGTTTTATTTATTTTAGATTTGTTTCTGGTTAGATTGGATGAGAAATTAGTATTCTGGGATAACATTAGGTATACCAAGAACCTTGAATCTCAGCTTTATATCGTATCCCACGCATTACAGCCAACCAAGTGGCTGGCTCTTCGTAGGTGACTAAATTAGCTTTCATAGCTAATATTGAAGAGGGATCTAAAGACGAGATGCTTTGCCTTATCTCCAAATAAGAGTCAATTTACAGCGTAAGTCCAAAACTGCTAACACAGGTCATGCAAAGATGGGTCATCGGCACACAAATAACTGTCAGACAGAGAGCTGCCGAGTCACACTGATGACTCTGAAGCTGTACACTTCCTCTGCACACGCCACAACATAAACCACAAACCAGGAGGAAGAACTAACTTGGACAGTCACGTCACAATACAACACAAATGTAATCTACAACATGATTCAGGGGTGGAAGTGGACTGTCATCAATAGGAGATTTCTAAACAGGGACTCAAAGGGCATCTGCTCCAAGTACTTAAACTGTGCAGTTCCTGCTTCAACAGGAGATTGGACTCAACGAACCTTGGGGTTCCTTCCACTCTACAGTTCCATGATTCGTATGAAACCCTTTTGTCTGCTCACAACCTGAGTTCTATCCCAACAGGTTCAAAGTTGGCTCATGCTTTCCATCCTTCTGAGGTTGGTAAAATGAGGACCCAGCTTGGTCCTCATTGTGTACACACACACACACACACACACACACACACACACACACACACACATGCACGCACGCACGCACGCACACACGGTTGTCTGGCCAGACGGTAATGGAGTAGAGAGTAAACCGCACAGCCAGCAACTCAATGCCAAGTGTTGGGTGGCGGTAAATAACCTGGCTATGTAAAGGGGCCAATAGTTATGGCGAGTGAGACCCTTTAGGTGGGGTGACGGTCCCGCTCAGTGGAGGAAATGCCACTGGAAACCATCATATTGGGCCCAACGGTAAAATGAGTGGAGGAGGATCCACTTTCTGATTCCCAACGGTCATGGAGGCGGAACGGGTAATGCCAGATGGAGTGGCTGTGAAGGCGCACCTTGTTAATATTCTCAAGGCTGCGGCAGTCCATTGCAGTCCCAGTGTTAAATCCTACATGACTCATTTCATGTGTGCCGCAGGAGATGACTCCGTGATTGTAGTGTGTAGGTCACTCCATGGCAAGCTGGGATCCAACGTAAAAAAATTCATGGCAATGGCATTTTTCCTGCTCCAGGGAAAAAATGCATTCTCGGATACGAGTTGCAGACGACAATGATATATATCTCAATTTCAACTGTGAACACTGCAGGCAACGTGGTCATTCTTTCAGAACTTCCTATGTCCTATGGCGATCTCTCTTGCATACATTCATGACATCACTGGAGCACAAGATGTAAGCAAGCTCCTGTCGGTGGCGTTTCCAAAGATTTCTGCCCCAACATGTTGCAAAGTATTTGGAAACAGAAGCTATGAGCCACAGGATCACAAGCAAAGTGAAGAATCTTTTTTTAAAAAACCAATACCCTGAGTCTTGTATCCAGTTCACCATGAAATTCATGAGTCCTTCAGTTTCACAAAATATTCCAGCAGCAAGTTTTAGATTAGATATCAGGAGTACAACCCGGTCATTTTAAAGCTCTGGTGACAGCAATGAGAGAAATGTAAAGCTGTTGTTATTTAATCCTTCCACTAAAATTGATGGTACTGACTTTGTTTACCCTTCCGACTCTGTAAATTTTCATTTCAGGTTTTAATATGCTCCTATAAATTCTCTCATACAGTTATCAAAACATACTTGCAGAGACGAGGCCTTTGATGATGAACTGTGGAGCTGGAAAGAACCCTATGGATCAGCGCATGTCAATTAGGCAATGTGGAGAATCGAAATTCCAACCTCAGGAGCCAAATGCCTAAACTACTCAGCTACGATTATCCATAATGCCTCTGTCCTCTTATGCTTTTTCACATAATACCATTAGTGCATTTTTCATAATTTGAGATTGGCATGTACTGGGATTAAAATCTGGATCATAAATCCAAACCTTGCCGGGAATTCAGTCGATTTGTCTAATTAGATGAGACAAGTAGATTCGTCTCGTCGACTTAACCTAAAATAAGACGCCGTTTCCTTTACATAAATGTTTGTCTCCAGTTTGTTCACAGCTTGTCAACTGGAATTGTTGCGCTGGTAGTTCTGCTGCTGACATTTTCAGGGCTACTGAATCATGTAATAAATACTGCGATGAACTTGTTACTCTTCTGCATGTTAAAACACATTTTCTTGGTTTTTTACTGCAAAAGACTAATAGAGGAACTCCTCTGGAAGTAGTGAATATTAGCTATACTGTATAAAAATCCAGCCTTGCTTGTTCTCTCAGTCTTTAGCATTGAAACGTCTTGGATTCCCATTTTCTTTGTTACTGAGACTGCTCTCACATTCATTCATTCATTCATTCATTCAATTTGTATAGCCGCCCCATCGATGTGCGACTCTAGGTGGCGTACATAAAATCCCCAACATTTAAACCAGCGATGTGCTGCAAAAAAAATTATTACCCCCACTCTGGGCGTGCCTAACTCTCTGGGCGTGGCTAACTCTGTGGGCCACACCCACTTGGCCAGCCATACCATGGTCTGGGGCATACCTGTCAAGTTTTGGATTTGGAAATAAGGGAAATTTCCTGACAAATACGGGATACTTGACAGCTATGCTTATCCTGTACTGCCCTCCAATGGCGGCAATAGGGCATTGCAGTCTAATTAATAAGGGATGATGGCGGGAAAGAGGGTAAAATAAGGGTTTTCCCCGGCCAATAAGGGATACTTGACAGCTGTGGTTTGGGAAGGGAGGTGGGCGTGGCCTGGGGGAATTTTCGCTACCGGTGCCCACGCACCTGTGGGCACCAGGAGCAGCACATCACTGGTTTAAACTATAGAAACTCTGAAAATTCCTAAAAACACTGAAAAACTACCTCCCACCCGCACCAATTAAAATCTAGTTGAAAACTATTAAAAGCACGAGTGATCCTCCTCTAAATGAGATATTGGCTATCATCATGGCTATCAGCCGTTAAGATTGCTTTGGGGTCTTTGGGTCTGATTTTGATTAGGTGGGTGGGGTTTGTTTTATTGTCTTAATGGTGTTTGTTTTGCTTTTTCAATAGGCTCTTGAGAGTCCCCTGGACTGCAAAGAGATCATATCAGTCAATCCTGAAGGAAACCAACCCTGACTGTTCCTTGTAAGGATAAATACTGAAGTTGAAGCTCAAGTACTTTGGCCACCAAATGAGAAGAGAGGACTCACAGGAGAAGGCCCTGATGCTAGGCAAGATTGAAGGCAAAAGGAGGAGGGGGTGACAGAGGATGAGATGGCTAGATGGCATCGTTGATTCGGTGGGTATCGATCTGGGCGGGCTACGGAAGATGGCAGGTGACAGAGGAGCCTGGCGTCCAGTGGTCCATGGCGTTGCAAAGGGTCGGACTCAACTGTGTGACTGAAGAACAACAAGCCACCCAGAGTGGGAATCCATCACAGATGGGTGGGGCATAAGTTGAATGAATGAATGAATGAATGAATAACAATATAATGCAATGGTTTTCCATTTCCCTTCCACATCACAGTGGGATACCTGTACCATTGATCCAGTTCCACAAGTCAAATGACTTGTGGAACTGGATCAATGGTACAGGTATCCCACTGTGATGTGGAAGGGAAATGGAAAACCATTGCATTATATTGTCATTCATTCATTCATTCATTCATTCATTCATTCATTCATTCAACTTATGCCCCACCCATCTGGGAGTTCATTAGGGACCAACCCTTCCGATTCACCTCTAGCCTCCTAAAGCCAGAACTGCCTTCAGGCCTGGGGTGACATTTTGACACACACCGCGGGGCACATTCTACTTGAGCAAACTCTGAGACTAAAATTGATGAAGGAAGAATTAAGAGTTTTTGGAAACTACACCAAGGAAAATTACGGGATGGCTGGACTCTTTGGCTTGCAGCTCTGTTGTTTGGGATGTTCCAGATGCTGCTGCCAATGAAACGTGTGTAGAAAGAGCCATTATACAGAAATAGATATTATATTCTGGGCTGTGGTTTGAGAAAGAGAGAACTTCGAAGGAGAAATTTTAATGTAGGCAATTTTAAAAAAAACAAACAAAAAACAATGAAACATCCCCCTAAACTAACAGTCTAGGTCAGTGATGACGAACCTTTTAGAGTCCGAGTGCCCAAACTGCAACCCAAAACACACTTATTTATCGTCAACACAGCAACAGGGGAGGGAGGATGCGCTCCCATTGGGCTGCTGGGCAGAGGGGCAGGGTGAACTCTGTGCTGGGGGGAGGGAGGAAGCGCTCCCATTGGGTTGCAGGGCAGAGGGGCGGGGCAAACTCTGTGTTGGGGATGGAGGAAGCGCTCCCATTGGGCTGCTTGGCAGAGGGGTGGGGCAAACTCTGTGCTGGGGGGAGGGAGGAAGTGCTCCCATCGGGCTGCTGGGCAGAGGGACGGGGCAAACTCTGTGCTGGGGGGAAGGAGGAAGCGCTCCCATTGGGCTGCTGGGCAGAGGGACGGGGCAAACTCTGTGCTGGGGGGAGGGAGGAAGCGCTCCCATTGGGCTGCTGGGCAGAGGGACGGGGCAAACTCTGTGCTGGGGGAGGGAGGAAGCGCTTCCATTGGGCTGCTGGGCAGAGGGACGGGGCAAACTCTGTGCTGGGGGGAGGGAGGAAGCGCTCCCATTGGGCTGCTGTGCAGAGAGGTGGGGTGAACTCTGTGCTGGGGTGACTGCACGAGTGCCCACAGAGAGGGCTCCAAGTGCCACCTTGGCACACATGCCAGAGGTTCGCCACCACTGGTCTAGGTAAAGGTCTCTCCTGCTCAAAAGCCAGTGCTTTTCAAATGTTAGGTTGGCAGAAGTTGGGACAGATGACAGAAGCTCAGTCCGCCGTGCAGCACTTGGGTCTCAAACTGCTGGCCTTCCTATTGTCAAGCGCAGTGCCTTAACCACTAAGCCACCATGGCCCTAAACAAGTATAATTTGAGGTTCTGCCATCTCTTTCTGTGAAATCTGCAGAATGACCTATGCTGGTGTTTCTCCTACAGAAGCCAGGGTAATGCTGGTATGGTCTCCCCTTGACAGAGGTCTCTCACAAAGTCCGGGGAAAAGAGTATAAGAAAATGCATTGGTATAATATCTCCAATCCATCACCAACAACATGCAAAAAATAATAATAATAAAAATCAAAAATCAAAGCCAAGCTGAGATTCAATCCTACAAGAGAGAGGAATCCACACTGGATTCAAAATATTTTAATATTTCTGGGGGTGTCTCTCACTTATCTTAAGGATTCCAGCAAGGATGCAGCTTCCTCCTCATTTTTACTCAATGCCACCGATAGTGAGAAAATATGGGTGAGATATAAATGTAATCAATAAAATAATAAATAAATATCAATGGCTCCAAGTTTGCATTTCCGACAGCATTTCCCCCTCAAAGGAGAGCCCCCGAAGCTTGATTTTATTCACAGATTGACACAGTAGGCATCCTTATCGGAAAACACACAAGTCAGTCATTGCTCCACATATTCCTCCAACAATGAGAACACAATGCGCAAACAAAGCTTTTGGACAGAATGCTCTGAATTTCCCAATTCTGTCGTTAACTGGGAGTCCGAACTAAGCTGTCGTTTCTTTTTAAAGAAAAGCTCGGATGGCCTTTGAGGGAGGCGCACATCTCAAAAGTCATGGGTAATGAAGCTGCAGAACATTTCTGCACGAAGTGCTCCAATGTGCTAGGACCAAGGAGAGGGTGTTTTAGGGACGCCGAGGTCACTTACGTAACCACTTACGCAACACTGCCCATTAGAAATGCCACTTCTTTTGTAAGGGCGCCACTCGGTCCTTTTGAAGAGCAGCAAGTGGACAGAGAATGCTCAATTGAACAGGGTTGTGGGTGCAGGAAAGAGGGTTTGTCACGCACATGGGCATCTGCTAGAGAGGGGAATATGGGCTCTGAATTCCTGAGCAAATGTGCTTTGGGGTTAAAACGCAAAGTTAAAAGAACCCCAGCAGCCGTGGCATTTTTAAAGGGTCTCCCCATGTATAGGAGTAGGTTTTGACACCAAGATAACCCTGTGAATGCTCTTCATCCCATGCTAGGTCTCCCTCGCTCGGAAGACAGCCGTGTCCAACTCTAGGGGCTGGTGCTCATCTCTGCTTACAGAACTGTCTGTGTCTGCAGACATTTCCATGGCCATATGGCAGGCACGAGTAGACGTCGGAGGGCATGGAACACTGTTACCTTTCCCGCCAAAGTGCTACCTCTTTATCTACTTGCAATTTCTTGTTTTCGAACTGCTAGACTGGCAGGAGCTGGGACAGACAACGGACGCTCACTCCGTCGTGCAGCACTCAGGTTTTGAACTGCTAACCACTAAGACACTGCTGTTTCCCTCATCCCAAGCTAGGTAAAAAGGTTTCCTTTGCTCAAAAGCCAGTCTTATCCGACTCTAGGGTGCAGTGCTCATCTCTGTTTCAAAGCCGAAGAGCCAGTGCTGTCTGCTGCTGCAGACGTTTCCGTGGTCATGTGGCAGGCATGACTAGACACCGGAGTGCACGGAACACTGTTGTTGTTGTTGTTGTTATTCTCAAACACGCAGCCAACAAGATAACAATGCTGGATTTTGTATCAAAATCACTAGTCGAACACTTCCCAAGCGTTTAGGACTAAGTAATGTATCGGCGAATTATGCGAACAGATCCGACAGGGTGGCCTTTTGCAGCTGACTGATGGTGATTTCGTCAACTCCAATTGTTTCTAAGTGCTTGCCTAGGTCTTTATTATTATTATTATTATTATTATTATTATTATTATTATTATTATTATTATTATTATTATTATTATTATTATTATTATTATTATTATTATTATTATTATTATTATTATTAAAATTTATATCCTGCCTTACTCAGCACAAGTGCAACTCTGTTACCTTCCCACCGAAATGGTCCCTATTTATCTACTTGCAATTTCTTGCTAAAACAAAATCTGGCACCAGTTTCAGCTTTGCTGAGACAAGGTGAAAGGATTAAGATGCAGCGGAACCTCGGTTAACGTAATTAATACGTTCTCCAGGATGTTCCTCACAGCGAAAAGTACTTTAACCAAATTTTCCCATAGGTATGCACTGCATGCAATTTCCCACAGGAATGCATCGAAAACCAAAATACTTTAACTGGTTTCCCATAGGAATGCATTGAAAACCAATTAAATCCGTTCTGGAAAAAATTCCGTAAACCGAGCCACTATTTTCTATAGGTTTCCTTTTGTAATGCACTTTTTATGTTAACCGAGCTGTTTATTAACCGAGGTTCCACTGTATACCTGATGCAGGAAGAATGAGATTGTTGTTTGCAATAACACTGCCTCCTTTTGGGGTGTCTTTTCCATACCTGTCAACCATCCCGATTTGGCCGGGATTACCCCGTAATTTGACGCCGGTTGACGTCATAACCCGCCCCGCGCTGCCAAAACCCCGTAATTTGGCAGCGGGGGGGGGGGGGTAACGCTTTCCACGCATGCGTGGAAGGGTTCAACACAAGTGTAAAACCCTTCCACGCATGCGTGGAAAGCGACCTGCGCACAAGCGATCTGCGCAGGTCCCGTTTTTTCCGGAGCCGCGGGTTGACAGGTATGGTCTTTTCCCCAACACAGAGTAGCGAAGGTTACCAAAGATGACAATTCCTCAGAGGAAAGCTCAGATACAGGAAAAGGTGATCGATTTTGTTGAATCATTCTAATAACAAAATTTTCCGACAAGAGTCAATCTTTTACCCCCCCTCTATCTCCCATTCTCTATCTGACTTCTTAAACCAGACAGCACCTTTCTGTTGGTTGCAAATATACAAAAACGTAGCTGGCTGTTTTACATTACTTGCCCTCACTGATATCTAGTAAAATTAGAAATGTATTAATAGCACAGCTTAACTAAATATCAAATCTGGCTTTAAACTAATCATGCATCTTTTCCTTAAGACTATCCCAATGGTACATCTTTTTATGTGCAGACCTCAAGTATGCTAAAACGAACACGTTATCCATTTTTGCAACTTCCTTTATCTTCATATTTAAACAATATAAGACAAATGAATATTTATGAATGCAACCTATAAACGACCCAAACTTTCTCCTAACCAGCAACACAGGGAATACGTAACATCTCACTATTCGGATCTTTGTAGTGAGAGTTAGATCTCTACCGCATAACAAATGTTGCATATTTATGAAGGTGGATCTTGTTTTTTCCATCTGCATTTTAATCTCTACCTCAGGATCCCACTTTTCATTTAAAGGTAAAGGTCACCCTTGCTCAAAAACCAGTCGTATCCAACTCTAGGGCTCAGTGCTCACCTCTGTTTACAGCCAAAGAGCCAGCGCTGTCTGCATCTGCAGACGTTTCCATGGACATGTGGCAGGTGTGCCTGAACACTGGAGTGCACAGAACAATGTTTACCTTCCCCGCCGAAGAGGTCTCTATTTATCTACTTGCAATGTCTTGCTTTCAAACTGCTAGGTTGGCAGGAGCTGGGACAGAGGCGGGTGCTCACTCCATCGTGCAGCCCTCGTCTCGAACTGCCGACCTGACGACCTCCCAGTTGTCAAGTTCAGCGTCTTAACTGCTTGAGCCACCACAGTCCCTTTTTCGTTTAAAACTCTCTCCAAATACAGTAGACGCTCACATAACGACGTTGCTTGGTTCCCCAAGTAGCGTCGTTATGCAGAAAACGTCGTTATGCGGTTTCCTATGGGAGATCTCCCGCAGAACGTCAAAAAAAGTTGGGTTTCACTTACCAGTGATAACTTTCGTTCTTCGAGTATATAGTTGTTATTCGCACAATGACGGTAAAAAACCGTCGTTATTTGAATAACGACGTTTTTTTGTCGTTGTGCGGGAGATTGTTAGACAATCTTACCCGCTATTACAATAAGGAGCGCCAGACACACCTTTTAGACCAATATTCCTTGGGAGTTGCCAATTCATGCAACACAACAGCTTTGGTGGTTTTCTTTTTAAGGAAAAGGGAAGGGACCGCTCCACACCCTTGAAGCTGGTCCACCCTGATCTTTTACGGCTTGAATAGTCGTTCCAAGACACTCTCTAGGAAGTGAGCAGATCAGGAAAATGGCCCTGAATTAAAGGAAGGGGGTATGGGGGGGGGAAGGAACTTGAGTATCGTGTCACTCCTTACATCACTGGCCTTTTGGGAGGAGAAAGGAAAGACGGGGGGGAGGGGGGGCTCTTCCTTCATAACACCCAGGAGACTGGGCTCATTCAGCTCTGCATTTATGAAAGGCCATGACAGCATTCAAGAGCTGGCAGAGAAGAAAAGGCTCTCTCCTTCCTTGGCCAAAGGGCCAGCAGAGCAACCCTTCGTCTACTTCCAATGCCGCCCCGTCAGAAGAGGCCAAATATTTTTATTGGTCACAAGTGACA
Source organism: Bradypodion pumilum (assembly GCA_035047305.1). Taxonomy (NCBI): domain Eukaryota; kingdom Metazoa; phylum Chordata; class Lepidosauria; order Squamata; family Chamaeleonidae; genus Bradypodion; species Bradypodion pumilum. The sequence goes on from JAWDJD010000015.1 coordinate 8,236,209, forward strand.
TTTTCATTTGGATCTCTCCCTACCCAATCCTAAGCCAGCAGCAAACAAAGCCTTCCAAATGAATCGCTCGCATAGAGAGTCGTTCTAGCGCACACAGCGAAGCAAAAAGCAGATGAATCGGCTCCGCTGGGAGCTCTAGAGCAATGAGGGGAAAGAGATTTACTTCCCCTGAAGCGGAATTGTAATGCTGGCTTTTAAAAATTGGGCAAAGATTTATTTATTTTATTTTATTTTATAATTTATATGGCTGCCTTCCTTGCCTCGGCGACCCAAGGCGGCTCACATCAGTTTAAAAATCATCCCCATACAATAAAATCAGTACCAAAACTATAAATCATTAAAATCCATAAAACACCCTAACCCCTCATTAAAACCCCAGACAGGGTTAGATGATACCTGTCAACCGCGGCTCCGACCAATCCGGGACCTGCGCAAAACGGTTCTGCGCAGATTGCCTTCTACGCATGCGTAGAAGGGTTTTACGCTTGCGTAGCCCCCTTCTACACATGCGTAGCCTTCTACGCATGCGTAGAAGGGTTCTACACAAGAGTAGAAGGGTTCTACGCAAGTGTAAAACCCTTCTACGCATGTGTAGAAGGCGACCTGCGCAGAAGGGCTGCGCAGTACTTCCTTTTCCCCGCTGCCAAATTCCGGGGTTTCGGTAGCGCGGGGCGGGAAATGGCGCAAATCGGCGCCAAAAACCGGGAAATCCCAGCCAATCCGAGAAGGTTGACAGGTATGGGCTAGATAAGCCAGCAGGGCTGGGTTGTAGTGCCAGATGCGCCCCACACCTGCTGGCAGAGCCATGTTTTTAGAGCCTTCCTGAAGGGGGGCAACTCCACCTGGAGGCGCAGTTCTGGTGGCAAGAGGTTCCATAGGGCCGGGGCAGATACCGAGAAGGCTCTCGTCCTGGTCCCAGTGAGGCGTGCCTCCCTGGCTGATGGGACCTCCAGAGAGCCCCTACGGTACGCCCTTGTAGGACGGGTCGAAAACCTTGGGGCGATGCGGTCTCTTAGGTATCCTGGCCCACTACCATGAAGAGCTTCAAAGGTCAAAACCAGCACCTTGAATTGCACCCGGAAGCATACTGGCAACCAAAACGAGACTTTGGATTTAGTCCAAGACTCCAACTACTGCACCACATTGCCTTTCTTCTAGTTTACAATCCAGTACTTTTATATATATATATACTGTACTGGGGAAACACCCCTTGTTTGTTGTTGCGCTAATCCACCTCCAAGGCAATGACAATTATAAAATGAAAGGACAGCTTAGATTCTATTATTAAGAGAGGAGGATAGCGAATGACTCCTGCACTTAATAATGAAGTACCTCCGGGCACTGGATTTACAAAGTAAAGCTACACCCACCAGCAGAGAACAAAAGGAATTATGTTTCCCAACTGTTCAGATCAAGTCAGGGCTAAAAAGGAGGAGAAAATGTATCGTACTGTATATGTTTTGGCCCCCCTTTTCAAACAGGACTTTGTCCTAGACCTAGACCTTTCCCCTCTTTGGGACTTTGCACATTGTGGCTTGGATTTCAAGGCGTGTGGCTGTCTAGCGGGGCGTCTACACTGGACTCCATGTTGCCAGGGCTATTTACCCGTCGCCAGAGCAACAAGGGTGATGTCACTGCCTTTCCGCAAAAAATAGCACACAATTGCAAGAGCTTTGGGTAACCGCGCAACTCACAAGCTGCGCAGGGGGGGCTTAAGAGGTCAGATGCAGCGGCACTGCAGGGATCTCTTCCCTTTTCTAAAAAAAGGAACAAATTCCTCCAAACTGTGTCATCACTCTAACAGCAAATTTGGGTGGTGAGTAGCAAAAGAAACCGCTGCCCGCTCGCCCCCCCAAAATGGGACTACTAAGGAAAAAAAAACAGGGACTTGCAGTGGCTCAAGTGGCTAAGACGTTGACTGGAAGGCGGCAGGTCAGCAGTTTGATACCCGAGTACTGCAGGACGGAATGAGCGCCCGTCTTTGTCTCAGCTCCTGCCAAACTAGCCATTCGAAAGCAAGACATTGCAAGTAGATAAATAGGGACCGCTTTGGTGGGTAGGTAAACAGCGTTCCATGCGCTCCAGCGTCTAGTCATGCCTCCCACATGACCACGGAAACGTCTGCAGAAGCAGACAGCGCTGGCTCTTCAGCTATGAAACCATACCTGTCAACCCGCGGCTCCGGAAAAAACGGGACCTGCGCAGATCGCTTGTGCGCAGGTCGCTTTCCACGCATGCGTGGAAGGGTTTTACACCTGTTTAGAACCCTTCCACGCATGCGTGGAAGCGCTCCGCCGCTTGTGTAGGGGCTGTGCAAGCGCCAGAGCACTTCCACGCATGCGTGGAAAGCGTTTCCCCCCACTGCCAAATCACGGGGTTTGGGCAGCGCGGGGCGGGCTTGACGTCAATCGGCGTCAAATTCCGTGGTAATCCCAGCCAAATCGGGATGGTTGACAGGTATGTATGAAACAGAGATGAGCACTGAACCCTAGAGTCGGATACGATTGGCATTCGAGCAAGAGAAACCTTTACCTTAGAAAAAAGACTGGAGGTTATCAACTTACACAACGAAATCCACAGTGTCTGGAGGAAGTATGCACTTAAATAAATTTAATGTATTGCAGGGGCTCGCAACCTTCGGCCCGTGGGGCTGGACCCGGCCCACAGCACCATTTCGTGTGGCCCGCTTCCGCCAGAAAAAGACATCCGTAAGTCATAAACCAAAGCAACAAATGTATCTCCCTTTATAAACTCTCTGTGCTTTAGCCAAAGTCCTCCTTGACCAGAATTTGATGGCCTGTATAATTCGACAACTTGCTTCCCAAAGCGGTCAAGCAAATTCTTCCCAGATATTTTATTGCATGATTGCAAATGACATTCCAAGGTAGCCTGCAATGAAACTTGGCAGTTCCATTTAACCAAGAAGGCTAAAACGTACTCTTAGACTTTCATCTCACCTCTAGGCTTCCTTAAAGATGCTAGAATCACACCATCATCACCGATTCCAAACCCCAAAACCTCTCCAAAAATTCATCCCCTTAGATTTCCCATTCTCCTGATTTGCAATCTGGGCTAACAGAATGGGAAGCAGTATGACCGAAGGTGAAATCATTGGGTACATTGAGTATAAAAGGACCCGGGTGGGGGAAGGAGAAGATGGCAGTTCTCTTACAACATCTGACGGCATGTCACAAAGGAAAGATTTCCTCCACAAATCAAATTGGCTGAAGTTTAGAGGAAGTTTAGATTTCAGTTTCAGAAATTTACATGAAATATCTCAATGGCAAAAGTATTTTGCAATGGAATCAGTTAGTCCTTCTTAACCAAAGATCTTCAGACAAAAGTCAACCAGCCAACCGTCTTCGTTGGTCAAGCAGCATGATGGAGATGATAGTTTATAAGACCCTTTGAAAGTCTATGATGCTATGACACCTGGACACAGAATATATTTAATTTTGAGAATTTGCTTCTATTCAATACCAGCGGCTGGGAGGAACAACAGGAAAGGGCAATTTCCTCCATGTATTACTTGTGGCCTACCCTGAAGTAGTTAGTGTGGGAAACAGGATGCTGGACTGGGCGGACCTTTTGGGTGTATCTAGCTAGGACCACAGAAGTATGCAAACAAACTGATCTGGACTGTTGAATAGTCTTTCATTGGCATACAATTGCTTTCCTTAACTTAGGTGTAATAAATCAGAGATGTCAAACTAGAGATGCAAGTAGAGCTTGGGGGGATCTTTCGATTGTAGCTCCCAGAAAGTCTCCACATCAGCCTTGTTGTGTTGACTGGAAGGTTGTAGTCCACAAGTTAGCATCTTCTAGGGCGTTCCACAGATAGTTGGAGTCACTGCATTGTCCTATAGGCCAATGTGTCATTCTGGCAGTCCAAAAAAGTCAAGTTCAACCACTTTATCCAAGGATTAGGTCTACTGGATTCTGGGGAAATTTTACGGGTGCTCCTGGACTTATCTGCAACCTTCTTCTACACCATTGCTAAGTGGAGGACTGTCCTACAGCCATTAGTTCAGTGGAGGTAGGCCACAAGGAGCTAACAGGATTCCACTGGGTCCATAAAGATTCAATCTTCACATCCTGAGCTCTCAGAACAGTTGACGGTTTGATTGCTAGCTTGCTCCTGATGTCTAGTTTGACCCTCTAAGTCAGCAAGAATGACACAAACAACATTTCCAAGGACATCTAAGCCAGACCATTGCAGTCCACAATAAGACATCTCTACATCACAGAGGACAAATAAACCCAGTATTGTTGTTGTTGTTGTTATGCGCCATCAAGGATGGAGACCTTATGAATGAGAGATCTCAAAATGTGTGTCGTCCACAGCCTTGCTCAGCTCTTGCAAACAAGTCAATCCATTTCACATTTTGACTTCTTTTCCTGCTGCTTTCTGCCTTTACCAGTATTATTTTTCAGACAATCTTGCTTTCTTGTGTTGTGGCCAAGGTAGGACAGATTCAGCTTCATCACTTATGGCTCGTGAGACAGTTCAGGCTTGCTGCGTTGTTCTCAGACCCATTGTTTGTCTTTCTGACAGTCCAAGATATCCCCAAGGCTCTCCTCCAACACCACATTTCAAACAAGTCTTTCCCCCCCTGTCAGCTCCCTTTTCTGGCCAGCTTTCACGCCCATACAGAATGACCGGGAATACAAGAGTCTGGATGTCTTGATCTCCAGTGACACATTATTACACCCGATCTTTTCACATTCCTTCATTGCTAAGACTCAATCTTTTTCTGATTTTACTGGCTGCAACTTCCATTTGGGTCGATGATTGAAACAAGGCATATAAATTCTTCCACTATTTCAATGTATCCATTGTCAGCATTACCCAGTACAGTGGAACATAAAAATCGCATAACAAAAGGAAATCCATAGAAAATAGTGACTCAGTTTACAGATCCACCCCCCACCCCCGAAAAAGATGAGTTGGTTTTCAATGCATTCCTATGGGAAACTGCATTCGACGCATTCCTATGGGAATTTGGTTAAAGTAATTTTTGCTGCAAGAAACGTCTTGGAGAACGCATCAATTACGTGGGCAAATGGAAGAATGGTGCTTATAATTCAAAATGTCTTGCAATTAAAAATATAATTCTTTGTAAACTAACCCCCCAACCCCGTGGCCACAACCTCCTCCCAGTTTCCTAATTGCCTTTTAGAGGAAGAAGAGGAGGAGGAGAATTATAGAATTAATAATAATAATAATAATAATAATAATAATAATAATAATAATAATAATAATAATAATAATAATAATAATAATAATAATAATAATAATAATAATAATAATAATAATAATGTTTTTATTTATATCCCGCTTCCCTCAATCCAATGGACGACTCGAAGCGCCTTACAAAATTAAAGAAACAATATTACAGTAAAACCCCTACTTACGAAAAAAGTCCGTTCTGTAGGCATTTGCTTAAATCAAATGTTTCTGTAACTCGAAGCAAACCCGTAGGGAAAAATATTTTTTACGTAACTCGAAGCAAACCCATAGGAAACATGAACAAACCCATAGGGGAATAAATTTTTGCATAACACAAAGCAAACCCATAGGAAAAAGAATCTTTATGTAATTCGAAGCAAACCCATAGGAAATTGTGTAAATCGGGACATGGTTTTAGCATCACTTACATAAAATCATTATGTAAGTCGAATTTTATGTAACTCGAGGCATTTGTAAGTCGGGGTTTTACTGTACTGAGTTGGAAGGGGCCTTTTAGTCCATTGAGTCCAACCCCCTGCTCAATGCAGGAATCTGAATCAAAGCAGATCTGACAGGAGGTCATCCATCTCTCGATGCAGTTGGTTCCACTGTCGTACTGCTCTAACAGTTAAGAGGTTTTTTCCCCTGATATTCAGCCAATATCTGACTTCCTTTAGTTTCAGCCCATTATTACACATCTTACATTCCAGGATGATGGAGGACAGATCCTGCCCTTCCTCTTTATGAGTACCTTTTCAGGTATTTGAAAAGTGTTATCATCCTATCCCCTCTCAATCTCCTTTTCTCATGCCCAGTTCCTTCAGATGGTTCTGCTTTTTTGAAAACAGAACTCCTTCCTCCCATTTCTGACAAAAAACAACTCCATCCTCAGCCTTAACAGCAGCAAGAGAACTGGACATCCTTTGCTGTTCTGAATGGTTCTACCACGTCAAGCTAGAACCTTTCCCCCTCCCTTACAATGAAGGAAGGGTTATAAGGCATACCTGTCAACCGTGGCTCGGGACAATCTGGGACCTGCGCAGAATGGTTCTGCGCAGGTCGCTTTTTATGCATGCGTAAAAGTGACTTGCGCAGAAACGTTCTGTGCAGCTCGCTTCTACGCATGCGCAGAAGGCTTTTATGCATGCGTAGAAGGCTTCTACGATCCCCTTCTGCACAGAAGCCTGCTATGCATGCGTAGTAGGGTTCTTTGCAAGCGTAGAAGGGTTCTACGCATGCGTAAAAGCCTTCTACGCATGCGTAGAAGCGAGCTGCACAGAAGGGATGCGCAGTAACGCCTTTCCCCCCGCTGCCAAAATCCGGGGTTTCGGCAGCTCTGGGAGGGAAATGGCGAAAATCGGCGCCGAAAAATGGGAAATCCCGGCCAATCCGGGAAGGTTGACAGGTATGTTATAAGGGAATGTTAGCCTCCTTTTTCTCCTTTGGGAAGATGCTCTGAACGCAAACTTGTTGCAGGGGGGACCTCCAGAGAACCAGGGAGAAAGTGGGGAAAGTTGGTAAGACAAACAGGACACCGTTAGTAATGCCAGCTTAGAAGAGGAGAAGAATCGGAGGATTCAGAAAAGCTTGTGAATCAAAAGGGGACACCTGAGTAGGGAATCAAAGGGAGTCCATGAGTAGGGACTGGGCAGAGAAACAGAGGGAAGGATTGAGAGAGGAGAGAAAAGAAGTTAATGAGGAAGGAAAAACCAGCAAATAAAAGAGATTGGGGGGGGGACCTCGTGTAAAGGGTAGTCGCAGAGTAGAGTTGCAGGTGAGCCGCCGCGTTCTTTGGTCCTGGTGGGGGCGAAGAGGCCCTCCGGCCACTCCACCGCTGGCCTGCTGGGCCCCACCTCCCCCCTCAGACTTAAAGGGGGGGGTGTCGGGTGAGCGGGATATAAATAAAAACAGAATGCAAGGAGCATCTTCATTCCGCTTCCGGTGGGAGGTACCATGTGACCGGCCCACTGAACCACCACATGACCAGTCCACTGAACCACGTGACCGACCCATGACCCGAAAAGCAGACCACATTGTTCATATCTCTGTTACAAAGACAGCTTCCTATATTCCCATGGAAGACCCCCCAAAACCCTATATAAACTGTTTCGGTCACTCTCAGGCACCCTGCCACATTTTAGTGACCTCCAGACATGCTGGAGTTCCAACATTCCTAGCATGGACAACAGTTAAGAGGGCACAATGGGCTGGCACATGATAACGCAGCTCCTTCATACATTCCCTTAAAAGCCATGAGAATAAAGTACTTTGTTTTCTTTTTTTGCAACCTACTTACACAGCCCTTTCCCCTACACAATTGCTAAACCTGTCCGCATGCCAGCATGCCCACAAAAGGGGTCATTATTACAACACAACAGAACACCAAACGGAAGTGATTTAGCTAAATGAGTTTAAATGGCTATGGTTTTCTTCAAGGAGCCCTGGAAGCTGTCTCTACAGGTGCCAAGACCGCTGTCAAGGGTTCTATGTGAAAGTGAGTTGTCTTATATTATCACTCATATACCTCTATCTGTGTAAATCCATGCTGCTCTCCTCACAAGCTAGAAGGAGGAACTGCATGGTGTTTTTTTTCCGGACCTGTGGGAGAGCGAGGTATTTTTTGGAGCTACTGTCGAGTATCCCGTATTGGCCGGGATTTCCCGTATTTCAGTGCTCATTCCTCCCCTTTCCTGCCACGTATTTTGAATGGCGGGGAAAGAGGTTAATGCACATGCGCACCCATCAGAGGCAGTTCTGCACATGCGCAAAAGGGTTCTGCACATGCACAAAGGAGTTGTTGCTGCACATGCTTGCCCAGGCCGGAGCAGTTCCCGTATTTTCCGGAGCCGCGCTTGACGGGTATGCCCAGCAAGCGTGCATAACTTGCAGGACTGACACAAGTTGCACAAAATCAGTGTTTCCCAATCTTTGGTTCTTGGACTCCATTTCCCAGAAGCCTAAGTCAATTCCTCAAAGCACTGATCAGCCAATATACTGACTTAGGCTTCTGGGAATTGAAGTCCCCTGTGGGGCGTGGGGCCCACTTTGGGAACCACTGCACAAAATCCTAACAACTCCTGTTGTTTCATGAACAATGTTTCATGTGAAACTTATGATGGGATGTTTCATGTGAAACATGTGATGGGATGTTTGTTATCTCTCTACGTAATTGGTTTCACCTTCTGCTTTTGTTACAGGTTTGAGTATGTGTGCATGCACTTTAGAAGAGCATGGCATGCTGTGGTCCATGGCGTCACAAAGGGTTGTTCAGTCACACACTCAACTGTGTGACTGAACAACAACAAAAAGCATGCATTTTCTTTCTTCCAGGGTCAGAACGCCAATTTTGCACAAAGAACTGCAGAAGACATGATGTGTCAAGTGCTGAAAACAGCCCTCTCTATTGAGATTTGGCACTAAAGGTAAATAACTACACGTAACTTGAAAAATCTCTCTTTAAATGTCTGATTGTAGCAAGACTATCAAGCAAGAATGGAGAATCTAACCTGCATTTTTTTTTCACATCCTTAATTTGTACGAGACACATGGCAGTCAGAAAGTCATGGCGTCATTTACAAAGTCTGTAGCATGGACAGATTTTTTTTAAGAGACTAAGGGGTTATTTTTAAGAGAACAGAAGATTTAACAAGGGGTACGAAAAGTAGATTTTGATCACAGGCAAAGATATCAATTAATTTAATTATCACAAATAATTTCAGGTGACATTGGCAACGGAGATACAAACACCTACGCATCATCGTAAAGTTGTATGGATGAAACACTCATAAATGATGTTTTTTTATAACCTCCACCTCCACTTGTCACCTAGTGGCTTCCACCCACAGGTGCTGAGAAATTATTTAAAGACCCAGAATATGTTCAACATTCATCCATAGTTTCAGAGAAACAGAAAGACACTTTCACACTAAAAGCATGCATTGCCTTGAATAGACTGTGGCAGGCAAACACTCCATTTGATCCACAGGGCATGCCCCACTTTTCCTCTCTGCCCACACAATATTCCACCACTGCTTGTCAGGACACACCAGTGATGATCATCAAGCTGAGAACCATCTGTGGCGAGGTTGTGAAGGACTGACCCCATCCAAACAGAAACATTTTGCACTGGGGAATCCAATGTTTCATAACATGAAACACCAACCAATTATAGGTTTCAGATCTCATATGTCTCGTAGTTCTCAAACAAATAAGAGAAAGTTATTTTTCACCCAGAGGATCACTGGTCTATGGAACTCCCTACCAGAAGAAGTGGTGACAGCGGTCAGTCTCGACAGCTTTAAGAAAGGATTAGACAAGTTCATGGAGGACAACCTCTGGGGTGGAGAGATAGGCAGGATATCTCTCCATGCCATTTCCAGGGGATCCTAAGCAGGTGAAGGCATCTGCTTGGGAAGAATAACCTGAAGCACATGGTGAGCCACTGTGGGAGACAGAATGCTGGACTGGATGGGCTCCTGTGGCCTCTTCCAGCAAGGATGTTCCTATGTCTTTGGAGTAGTAGTCAGTGTTTAGTATACAGAAAGCCAAAGTAGATGACAAAGAAGCTCTTATATTATTTGCTGGTAGTCCAATGGTGGGAACACCTCCAAGCCATTTCCCTATTCCAACTGGATGGGGCATAACATAGCCACTGTGATACTGTCATAATGCAGGTCCATTTACACTACTGCCTACATCAGGAGTTCCCAAACTTTTCCTGCCACGGGCCTGACCACGCACCCCGGATGTGTTTCCTCCTGCCGTAAACACTGCCGTAAAACATGGCTGTGGCTGTCGTAAATGCATTTAAGATAGCTGGGGTGCGTTTTCGGCAGTGTTTATGGCAGGTGTGTGCGCATTTATGCATGTGGGGCATGTTTTACGGCTGTCATAAATGCGCCTGCTTCTGCTTCCAGTAGCGGTGAGGGTGGCCACACAGGCTGTGTCCTGCCTGTGGTGGCGAACCATGTCCTGCTCAGTGGTGCTTCCAGGTGGCAGCGGCGGGAACGAGGAGGACGTTGGTGGCCGGATGAAAAGACTTCAGTGGATGGGTTTGGCCTGTGGGCCGTAGGTTTAGAATGCCTTCCTTAGGGGCTTAGAAGTGGTTGTGCTGCAAATCCTTCAACCCAACATCTAATCATACCTGTCAAGTATCCCGTATTGGCCAGGATTTCCCATATTTTGGCGCTCATTCCTCCCCTTTCCTGCCGCCGTCCTGTATTTTAAACAGCGGGGAAAGGGGTTTCTACGCACGCACAGAGCACATTTGCGCCCGCGCAAATGGGTTCTGTGCATGCGCAAACGGGTTCTGCACATGCACATAAATTTCCCATATTTTTGAGAGCCACGCTTGACGAGTATGCATCTAATCACACTTTGCCAAGCACCAGTGATGTCTGTGCCTGGGGGCTAGCAGCGCCCTGCATTTTCACAACAAGCAGCAGACAACGACACATCTACAGGCTCGTGGTATTAAGAAGCAAACAAAGATCAGCAGAATGGCTTGACATTTCACTTTGTGGATCCTCAAAGAGCACTGTACAGTACTAGATTTATTTTGCTGAAAGAGGCATCATTCTCCCCCCAAAAAAACTGGGGTTCTTCCTTTCGTTTCAAAACATTCACCTTGACAGAAGAGCATAGCCTCCTATTCTCTCATTCTCTCTGTGACAAAGTTCTTTTAAATCCGATCTAAAAGTGTCGCCCGAGGGACTTTGTGCCTCCACTGGCTACACATCCTCTTTGTGCTCTCCTGCTGGCTCTCTAATTAACCAGGAGTGGACAACAGCTGCCTGTAGCCTGGAGGCCTGAAAGCTATCAGCACAAAGAGGAGGCGCCGGCGCCTTTTGTGCTCACCAAAGCTAGTGATGTGCATTAAGTAAGCTGTTGATGCATGGAACAAATTCGGCCACAATGTCAGGAGGAGCACATGAACGACTTATTGGCTACACAACTGCTGAGCGCGCACGCACACACACACGCATACACACACACACACACAGCATGCGTGCATGGCTGAAGCTTTAAAACTAGAAATTGCGGCAGAGGCATGTATTGGGAGATATGGGGCTGACCCAACCATGTCGGAGGCTGAAGCAAGCATGGCAAAGACAGTTAGGAACGGACTGGTGGCTGGGTGGGGCAGTACAACTTTTTGTTGTGACGCTAAATGAGAAAAGGGAGACTGACCTTACCACATCAACTGAGCTGTAAAGGTAAAGGTAAAGGTTTCCCTTGCTCAAAAGCCAGTCGTATCCGACTCTAGGGTGCAGTGCTCATCTCTGTTTCTAAGCGGAAGAGCCAGCGCTGTCTGCTTCTGCAGACGTTTCCATGGTCATGTGGCAGGCATGACTAGCGCACAGAACGCTGTTACCTTCCCACCGAAGTGGTCCCTATTTATCTACTTGCAATTTCTTGCTTTCGAACTGCCAGGTTGGCAGGAGCTGGGATGAAGACGGGAGCTCATTTCTGTCCTGCAGTACTCGGGAATCGAACTGCTGACCTTCCGCTTCCCAGTCAGTGTCTTAGCCACTTGAGCCACTGGCAGTGGTATAAATCAAGAGTGACCTCTCCCAAGCCTATTTTAGCCCATAGACTGCAGCCTGCTGGCCAACTCCTGTTTTGATAGCCTTAAGCAAGGAACATTAAAAATAATTACTGTAATTAGATGTTTTTGTCCAAAGAGGTTGTGGCAGGCTTACATCACAGGACGAACAGGCCGTGTGTGGCTCAGACTCCTTCAAATTGTATATAGGTCTTACCTTCTGCTCAGCTTTGGTCCACGGAAAGCTCACGTTTAACTACAGCAGTTAGTCTTTAAAATGCCACGGTTTTTTGTCTTTTGTTTTTGCTGTTTTGTTTACTCTCTGATGTGCGATTCGCCAAAGGTGAATGAAAATCTCAGGCATGCATAACCCCAGCCATTTCTCACAGCTGTCAAGCACGATCCCCTCTGAACCTGTTTGGTCTTCCAAAGAACAAGCTATTTAAGCGACTGCGGCATCTTCTTTGGGTGAAGATGCCGATTAGACCAGGGGTGCCCATTACTTCCACTTCCGAGAGTGGTGCGGGCTGGATGAATTGGTGTCAGGAGCCAGATCCGGCCCACGGGCTATAGTCTGGGCACCCCTGGTTTAAGCAGAGAAAATGGCAGGCTAAAATCTATCTCATCCTGTTGCAAAACAGATGGCAAAGCATGTTTTATTTCCAATTCCGGTGTGTGTGTGTGTGGGGGGGACCACATGGCTGAACCACATGACCAGCCCGTGGCCCAAAAAGTTTGGGCACCCCTGGATTAGACAAATACACATACAATGAACTGTTTTATTGAAGCTGTATGGTACTCATTGTTACATTAACCAAAAAATGATGTGTCTATTCTCTGGGCAAGAGCAGCCTTGATCCTTTTGTGGAGGGACCCATGCAACTTGCAAGACTATCCTATGCCTGAAAAACACATATTTACTGTTGTCTTAAAACATTGGCTGGTGACATAAATAATCATAAATTATGATTAGTTGGCTGCTATTCACAAATCAGCTCTTGCTTCAAAAAGGACGGGATGAAGTTGCTTCAATGAAGCAGAAAGGAAACCATCACGTCTAAGAAAAAGTAATTTGTAGATTCCAGAGTTGATGTACAACGCAGGCAAATGAATAAGTTGGAAAATCCCCAACCCTGACTCAAATCGTGAGTTCAGTCAGTCTGATGCTGATGTCCAAATAGGTTTAAATTGTGCCTAAAAACATAAGCTTTATTATTTTAAAAAGAGGGCCCCCTATGCTGATAATGGCAACCTTGTGTTGCCGGCTAGTCTTTCTCACACTAGGAACCGCAGAATGAACTTACCAAAAGGTGCCTTCACATCTGGCCTAGACACAGAAGACCCCAGTACTGTACTTTAAGATTCTCTGCCCAGAACAGGGGGCGGCCAAGGATGAGATGGCTGGATGGCATTGTGGACGCAGCGGGCACCGGGCACCGGGCACCGGAGGATGGTGGAGGACAGGGGTACCTGGAGATCAATGGTCCATAGGGTCGCAAAGGGTCGGAATCGACTGTGCGACTGAACAACAACAAAGCCCAGAACAGCATACAACATGTGTACCAGCAATGCACAGTAATATGCTCTACTTCTTATGATTAATCATGTTTCTATTCCCAAATAAGTCACTATCAGGGCCAGAGATGCAGTGGAAAATTAATTGCTGAGCACATTCAGCATGTGCTTATGGAAGCGAGTCTCTTATTGTAGCCTGGAATTTCAAGTACCGTATTTGCCGGCGTATAAGATGCACTCCCCCTTCCGCTTAAAATACACGTGGAGAAGCCTTCATCTGTGTTGGCGAAGATTTCTGGGGCCTGTAGTCCGAGAACATCTGGAGAGCCACGGTTGGGAGCCACCTCTCCAGATTTCCTGAAAGACAGGCTGACGCAGCTGTTGTGTTTTGCTGCCAACCAACGAAGGCGGCGGCCACACTTCCTATTGATCTTAAGGTTTTCCTGCGATTTTCCCCTCCTTTTCCTTCATGTGGTTTACTCGTGAGAAAGGATCAGTTTAGCCTTGTTCGCAACCAGCAAGCAACTTCCTGGCTTAAATATCTATCCGTGTATTTCAGGAGAAAAATCAAAGTCTTCCCCCTTTCAACAATTCAACTCTATGCACCAGGGTCGTGCAACCCTGGATGCTGGCCATCAGTTCTAAGAAACAGATCCACCACATCTGGAAAGACGGCTGAAAGGGGGAAATGGTTTAGACAGGTTTCCCAGGGTGTGAAGGCATTTTTAACTCCCAGGTGTTGAGCTGATATTGTTTCCAGTGTAAAAACAATCTCATCACAAACACACCCCTGCAAAGAGGGAGTCCTTTCCATTGTCCAATAGATATGAGAAAACCTTGCCCTTCAAAGACGTTATATTTTTAGAGATTTAGAGTTTTTAGAGCCTTAGAGTTTTAGAGCTTTTATGGGTTAAATGTGTATACGTGGGGTGGGAGTATGTTGATAATTTTGTATAGTTGTATTTTGTTTAGGTTTTGTTGGGTTGATAAGTATTCCCCCCCCCCAATCTCGTTGTTCTGTGCAGGACAATGACAATAAAGATCTATCTATCTATCTATCTATCTATCTATCTATCTATCTATCTATCTATCTGTCTATCTATCTATCTATCTATCTATCTTCTAAGAATTGTCCTCCAAGAACATGGAGTCTCACGTGTGGAAAGTAGTATTTTAGACGGAAGGCCGTAGATCAGTGGTGGCGAACCTATGGCACGCGTGCCAGAGGGAGCACTCAGAGCCCTCTCTGTGGGCACGCACGTCGTCACGCCAGCAGTGTTCACCCCGCCCCTCTGCCCAGCAGCCCAATGGAAGCGCTCCTTCCCTCCCCCCAGCACAGAGTTTGCCCTGCCCTTCTGTGGCGCAGACGGCAACCTGTTGAGTTTGGGCACTCGGCCTCTAAAAGGCTTGCCATCCCTGCCATTGATAAAAGCTGGGAAAGAGCTCTGTTGGAAACACTACAGAGGCTTGCATAGACTTTGAGCTAGAAAAACTGTGAGCTGATCTAGCATCTTATTTATGCTCCACCCTGGCAACTCTTGGAGTTTTAAAAATTAATCTGAATTGCTTATCATCAATGAGACAGGTTTTCAAATAGCTCTTTGCCTGTGTCTTGTAACTACTGTTTCTACAAGGTCATAGACTAGGTTCTTTTTCCCTTGCTCGAAAGCCAGTTGTATCCAACTCTAGGGTTCAGTGCTCCATCTCTTTCAAAGCTGAAGAGCCAGCGCTGTCTGCTTCTGCAGACGTTTCCGTGGTCATGTGGCAGGCATGACTAGACACCGGAGCGCACGGAATGCTCTTTTACCTTCCCACCGAAGTGGTCCCTATTCATCTACTTGCAATTTATTGCTTTTGAACTGCTAGGTTGGCAGGAGCTGGGACAAAGATGGGAGCTCATTCTGTCCTGCAGTACTCAGGAATCGAACTGCTGACCTTCCAGTCAGTGTCTTACCGGCACAAAATATTCTTGTTTAATCGCTTTAGTTACTGCAAACATGTCATAGATTGTCTTTCTATGGCTGCAACTTGATTCAGTCACACAAGCACTGGTGGTAGCAGGCCAAATAGGATTTACACTTAACAACAGGACTGCACTGCATAATAACCTGGACAGTTATTTTCATATTCTTGTTAAGATCCTGGTTTTTATTTTATGAGCAGCAGCAAAAGATCACGGTAGCCAAACCGTACAGTCAAGGAATGGCTGGTTAGAGCAAAAAAAATGGACAATCTGGGAGTGTTTGAAATAGAAATGAGCTCATTACAATAGTGTTCTTGAATAGATAAATTGTTAGAAAACCAAGCGTATAATAACCATCGTATTGGAATGTATATTATGATTTAATTTCCTAGATCAAAATCTGTTTCTATAAAAATTGGGTTTGGTTTATTTCCTCCAATTGTTGCAGATGACTAACTTGTGGGGATATGCACCCAACAGGAAATACTTCAAGCATAACCATTTAGCATTTCAGCACCTCTTCCTCCATTGACTTAAGTCTCCATTAATTTAGGACCACACTTGCCCTTCTCAGAACATGAATATCTCTCTTCCTACACCACACAGACTGCTTTACAATTTTTTGGCAATCATTTTTTTAAGGAGTCTGCATCCTGGTTTTCTACAAGGTTTAGGCAATGAAGGCAGCTTTTAAAACCTCTCTGTGGTTTAAGTATCTGGCCCCAGAGCCAGAGATTGGAAATTCTGTTCCTCACTGGGCCTCCTGGAGAAAAAACAACCTGTATAGCCCTGGGCAAACTGCGCAGACCTAGGACATTCCCAAAAGTAGCAAATGGTACACCACTTCTGAATAATTTTCACCTAGAAAACCCATAGAAAGTGTCACCGTAAATCAGAAACTGACTTGATGGCAATAATTCCGTCTGGCAGCAACACCCACAGAGGAATGCAACCTAGCAGCCATAGGTCCACCAAGACTAGATAAAATAGACCTTTTACTAGATGCCAGATAAATTAATCTAGACAAGCTTCCCAATCTACCCAAGAAAAGGCTCTCTCACCTCACTTCTGAAGGTGGGGGTAATGGAAGCCAGTTTGACATGTGTCCCAGGTAAAATGATAGAAACCATCCTAAAAGATAGAATTAATAGGCACATAGAAGAGAAGGCGCTGCTAAAGGAGAGCCAACATGGCTTTTACAAGGGCAAATCATGCCTCACTAATCTGTTGGAATTTTTTGAGAGTGTCAACAAGCATGTGGATAAGGGGGATCCAGTTGACATTGTTTATCTGGACTTTCAGAAGGCTTTTGACAAGGTCCCGCACCAAAGGCTCTTGAATAAACTTACCAGTCATAGAATAAAGGGACAGGTCTTGTCCTGGATCAGCAACTGGCTAAGGGACAGGAAACAGAGGGTAGCACTCAATGGACACTTCTCCAAGTGGAGGGAAGTAAAGAGTGGGGTCCCCCAAGGTTCAGTACTGGGACCCCTGCTTTTCAACCTCTTCATAAATGACCTAGAGGTAGGAGTAAAAAGCAAGGTAGCCAAATTTGCTGACAACACTAACTTATACAGGGTAGTGAAAACTGTGAGAGATTGTGAGGAGCTCCAGAGGGATCTCTTGACACTGGGGGAGTGGGCAAAACAGTGGCAAATGAGCTTCAACATTAGTAAATGCAGAGTGATGCATGTTGGGGCAAAAAACCCCAATTACATTTATAAACTGATGGGTTCTGAACTCTCTGCGACAAACCAGGAAAGGGACCTTGGTGTCCTGGTGGACAACTCAATGAAGGTGTCAACCCATTGTGCCTCAGCAGTGAAAGAAAGCAAACTCAATGCTAGGGATCATTAGGAAGGGTATAGAAAATAAGTCAGCAAGTGTCATTTGGCCTCTTTATAAATCTATGGTCAGGCCCCATCTGGAATACTGTGTACAGTTCTGGTCGCCATACCTCCAGAAGGATATTATGGAGTTGGAGAAAGTGCAGAGGAGGGCAACCAGAAGGATGAGGGGACTGGAACACCTTCCTTACCATCTGAGGCTGCAACGGTTGGGCCTTTTCACTCTTGAACGACGGCGTCTAAGAGGTGACCTGGTTGAAGTTTATAAAATCATGCATGGTGTGGACAAAGTAGATAAGGAAAAACTGTTTTCCCTATTCCACAACACTAGAACTAGGGGACACTCGATGAAACTTTTGGGTACTAGTTCTCAAACAAATAAGAGAAAGTACTTTTTCACCCAGAGGATTACTGGCCTATGGAACTCCCTGCCAGAAGATGTGGTGACAGCGGTCAGTCTTGACAGCTTTAAGAAAGGATTAGACAAGTTCATGGAGGACAAGGGTATCCATGGCTATAATTATGGATACCTAAGGACAACCTCCAGGTTGGAGAGATAGGCAGGATATCTCTCAATGCTATTTCCAGGGAATCCTAAGCAGGGGAAGGCATCTCCTTGGGAATACCCTGAAGGAAATGGTGAGACACTGTGTGAGACAGAATGCTGGGCTGGATCATGGGCTCCTGTGGCCTCTTCCAGCAAGGCTGTTCTTATGTTCTTATGTTCTATGTTCCATCTGTATCTTTTAGTAACATACAGCATTACAAATTCTTCTCGTTCAGTTTCTTCTCGGCCTGCAAGGCTTCAAGCTCGCGCATACACCAATGGCTTTCACACTTTTGCAGTTCACAAAAAGGCAACCCTTTCCTTCACTACCTTGTTTGCAATGGAAAATTTGCACATTGCAGGAAACTGTCAAAGCTTTAGGTTTCCACAGTTCTACTTACCTACTTGCCACATACAAGCCTTGTTCTCTAGTAAGAGAAACAAGAAGAGTCCCTCTCCATTCACACTTGACGGACGATAAAGGGAAAAGTTACCCTCGCAAAAACTCTCCAGTTGTTCTGTTATCTAACAGGTACTGACCATGATAAAGATAACTTCTATTTAGAAACAGAAAGGAAAAGACTGGGTTCTCAGTTGGGCTCCAAGGTCTTTTGATGCTCCACACATCACAAGAACCATGCCTGTCCCACTTCCAACTTCATTTGAAGGAGAAGTATTGATAGCTCAAAAAATGAGACTAACAACCTACTCAAATGCATGTCTAACTGAGAAATAAGGCTGAAAATTTAGGTATGTTCACTGTAGAGTAAGTCATACTGATGTATCTGAGTACAGTAGACCCTCGCATAACGACGTTACTTGGTTCCCCAAGTAGCGTTGTTAAGCGATTTTCATCGTTATGCAGGTTTCTATGGAGTTTCCCGCACAATGATGTTTTTAGCGTCGTTATCCGGATAACAATGGTTATTTTTAGCGTCGTCATCCGCATAACGACGGTTATTTTTAGTGTTGTTATCCAGATAACAACACTAAAAACGTCGTTATGCGGGGAACACGTGGCGCATAATGACACATCATTAAGCGAAAAAGACACTAACCAAACATGTCGTTACGTGTGGGTTGACTGTAATGGGGAATGGAATGAATAGAAAACTATGGCTCAGACATCAACTCCAGCCCTTTTTTTGAGACTCCGGGCATCTTCTACTCTGCACAGTCAGTTCACATGGATCTCTAGCACATGGGTCATATCGCAGTCCCCGACAACTGGAATGTACATCCTACAGAGCTCTCTTACAGCTGTACATTGAAGAGATTAAAAAGCTGCTTCGCAGAGAATCACTTCCAACATTACTGACTGCCTTGCTGGCGTGAGCCTCATAAAACCGCTCAGGGAATTCAAGATTTCCCAAGGCACCAATTTAAATATGACCGATCTATTTAAAAGACTAAGCATTATCTATAGTAGATAGAACACATTCATCACTACTCCTGGTATGAGCACACACACAAACTATTTGCCTATTCAGCCGTGTCCTTCCAGCTCAGGGTAGAAATCCACAGCCTCCAACAATCTCTGACCAGATGTGACAACCTTGGTTCTTAGAATCTCCCCAGATGTTGCCTGCCACAGAAATGGAGTAAGATTGGCTTAGCCCTTAGTAGACTCAACTCTGCCTCAGTCTGGGAGCCCCGTCAAGGCCTAGCACACAAAGGCCTCCTTGTAGAATTGGGCTGCGCACAATGCGGCTTCAGTCGTCCAGTTATCAGGGCAAACATTATGACATTAAATGGCAGCTGCTGAGTAAACTGAATTGACAAGAAGGGATTTAAAAAAAACAAAGCAGAAAAGCCTAGCCCAAGCCTCACCACTCAGCATGGAGAGAGTGTTGAGATGATGATTCTGGTGATGGAGCACAAAAGCTCTCTCAACACCACTCAGAGATGACACTGAGGAACCCATTAACTTTGGGGTGCCCAAACATTTCAGGCCATGGGCCGGTCATATGGTTCAGGGGTGCCCAAACTATGGCCTGGGGCCCGGATCCAGCCCTCAACACCAATTCACCTGGCCCATGCCACCCTCGTTGCGCCCAGAAGCAGAAGTAAAATGTGCCCGTACGGGGGCGTTTTACTCCCACTTCTGGGAACGATGAGGGTGGTGTGGGCCGGATGAATTGGCAGGATCCAGCCCCTGAGCCATAGTTTGGGCATTGTTTGGACATTCCCCTCCTTTGATCAACCATCTGACTTCACTCTTGGTCTTTCAAAGGTCAGGGCAGCAATTCCAAGATTTAAGGACAAGCTAACAAGCTACACAGGGCTGCAGTGGCTCAAGTGGCTCAAATGCTGACTGGGAGGCGGAAGGTCAGCAGTTCGATTCCCAAGTACTGCAGGATGGAATGAGCTCCCGTCTTTGTCCCAGCTCCTGCCAACCTAGCAGTTCGAAAGCAAGACATTGCAAGTAGATAAATAGGGACCACTTCGGTGGGAAGGTAACAGCATTCCGTGCGCTCCGGTGTCTAGTCATGCCCGCCACATGACCACGGAAACGTCTGCAGCAGCAGACCAGCGCTGGCTCTTCGGCTTTGAAACAGAGATGAGCACCGCACCCTAGAGTCGGATACGACTGGCTTTCGAGCAAGGGAAACCTATACCTTTACCTAACAAGCTACAAAAACCACAATCCCTTAAAAGAGTAGACTCTCCTGTGAATATAAAGGAGGTTCACGGAAAAGAAGACTCTTAACTACATCTCTGCACAATCCCTTGCTCAAAACTGCAAATGGCTAAAACTAAAATATGCTTGTGGTTCAACGCATGGGAAACACCAGCTTGCTGTGTTGGACTCTAACCAGGGGGAACCTGACATTCAATCCCACAGAGCCCTGTAAGATGAAAGGTCTTGATTCAACTTAATTTACACACAAAAGACCATACTGAGGATTATACAAAATATACCGGCCTTGAGAACTGTGCTTTGGTTTTAGATGTGCCACTGAGATGTCCTCTCCATCTGACCTTAGAGAGGGACACCATGGTATAGGTGGAGATGGAGCTTAGGTCAGTTCCATGTTTCTCACAGTAAACTGGTCATATATAAACACACAGAGATCCATGCAGTCCTGCTCCAATTCAATGTATGCCAGCACCTCATAATCTTAGACCCATGATGGTGAACCTTGGCACTCTAGCTGTTCTTGGATTTCATTTCCCAGGAGCCCAAGTCCCTGTGAATCCACACGGATGGGTTTACTCTGCGTACAGAACAGAGAAAGCCTGCTGCCTCCATTCCATTAGCTGCCACAACAGAAAAATAAAAATTAAGTCAGAAGCAGATACTGTACAATTACCTGCCCCAACATCAAAGACCTGAATGACACTTTTTAAAGAATCCATACTAGAGTAACAGTTCACAAATACTTTATTTACACATTGGGAATTAAAAAGTATCAACCTTGAGAGAAACTCACATATGAATTTCTTCATGTGCTTCCTAATGGGATGTTTGCGAAGCCAGAGCTGCAATTCATGCTGAGTAACACGGTGGGGATTCCTAAAGGTAAAGGTTTCCCTTACTCGAAAGCTAGTCGTATCCAACTCTAGGGTTCAGTGCTCATCTCTGTTTCAAAGCCGAACAGCCAGCGCTAGTGAACTCAGTCATGGTTTGCATCAAACCACATTAAAACAAGAAGTGCAGTTTCCTTGTTAAAGAGTCTTCACAGCTGGGTAGAGCTAAGTCAGGGGTGCCCAAATGTTTTGGGCTGCAGGCCGATCACATGGTTCCTCCCACCGGAAGCAGAAGTAAAACATACATGTGTGTGCACAGAATGCACCCGCGCATAACACTGTTGTAAATGACATGCGGCTCTCATAAACGTGTTTACGACAGCCTTGGGTCGTTTACAGCAGCATTATGCGCATGCGCGTTTTACTTCTGCTTCTGGGAGTGGTGAGGGCAGCATAGGCTGGATTAATTGGTGCTGCAGGCCGGATCCAGCCCATTGGGCCGTAGTTTGGGGACCTCTGAGCTAAGACAACCAATAGCCTCTCCTACCTTCCTGAAGCAAAAGGGGTGATAATGATAACCCTGTCCTTTGGAGAGGCTGCGCTCACTCTTCAGTAGGAGTCAAGAAACCACACAATAGAAGCACATTGTAAGAAGTACTTCAATTTACATAATTTGAAGACCACATTCAAACTTGACCATCTACATTTCTGTACAAATAGACAGAACTCAATAAATCTGTTGTTGTGAATAGTGGGTTGGGGGTGGGATATAACTTCAATTTCAGTGTAACTGCTGCCAGATGAGACAAAATAAGGGTGCCACAAGGTTGCTTTAACCCTCTGCCAAGGCTGGTGTTGCTCCTATCTTACTAAAGCTACTATTCACTCAACACATGGGACAGCTTCCCAAAGAGATTCCTCAGCTGCTAAAGGAATGCAATCAAATGAATGTACTGTACATCTTTAATTTGTTCAACACATCAAACCAAAATGCTTGACATTCTTGCCAATCCCACCCCCACCCCTAGTAAAATCTAAACAACACTTCCTTTCAAGAGCTTCAATAAATGGGTAGACATTTCTGCCCTCAACTGTATTATGATCCATCTACAAACAAAGCAAATGACAAAAAGGAGCTAACCAGCATTCTCAGCAAACCTAAAACTGTGCTGAAAATATTTATGCTCTTTCAAGAAAGGAAGGAAACCAACATTTGCTGCTGGCATAAATCATTCACATGATTATAAGTACTGTGCGATTCATTCTGTTTTTTCCATCTCACTAAGATACAAGGCGCTAAGTAGGTTCCTGAAGATCCATCTTATTTAACATTTAAAAAAAAAACTTTTTACTCAGCTGCACCATGAGCTTCACTGTTGTCTAGTTTGTGATATGTTCAAGAGACACTGCACACACAAAAAGCCCTCTTACGAGCCTGAAACATTCTTTGTTTAAACATCTCAAACAAGAAACAAATCAAAAACATAAAAGTAAGGATCACAAAATCATTAGTCTTAAAGACTAACTGTTCTATTTCAATGTACCCATATATACTCGAGTATAAGCCAACCCGAATATAAGCCGAGGTATTTAATTTTGACCTGAAAACCCAGGAAAATAGATTGACCCGAGTATAAGCCGAAGGTGGGAAATGCATCAGCTGCTAGTGAGTTTCAATAATCAAAATACAGTGGTACCTCATGCAACGATTTTAATCCGTTCCACAGGGCTTGTTGCTGTACAAAACAATTGCTATATGATACATGCATCGTATAGCGATTTTCCCTATGGGATGCATCGTACAACGGATTATTTTGCTAAGTGGTTTTTCCCATTGAAAATTTTTTGTATAGTTTTTTCCATAGGGGAAATTGTTATGTGAGACGCCATCCCCCCACCTCAAATTGTTATGCGATTTCATTGCTATATGAGACAATTGTTGTATGAGGTTCCACTGTACCTGAAAATATGATAAAACTAATTAAATTGTTGGCACATCTCAATCCAGTACGGGCTTGGGACCCTCGTGGTCGTTGACCTGAGTATAAGGTGGGTCCCCTTTTTGGGGCTCATTTTGGGGCTTAAAACTCGGCTTATACTCGAGTATATATGGTAAGCTCTTGAGGGCCACGTCTACCTTCTCAGACATAACAGACTGCATGATTTAAGACTTCCGTTTGATATTCAGATTTCTTCTCACCCATTCCCAATGCTACATTGTTCCTTCGTGTTTCCTTTATCATGAATGACAACTTAAACATGCTGAAGGAAGGCAGAAAGAGAATGACCTCATGCCCTGCTCCACTTGAGACATATGAGTTCATTTGAAGTAGACTTGTTTACAATGGTTTAATAACCCTTGTGCCAGCATGAAAGCATAGCCCCAGGGGATAGTTTGGCATGCATTTAGAAAGTACCCCCAAGGGAAAAAAGCTTGTATCTAATATTTTGGTCTCTGAAACCTCCCCTCCTCCACTCATATCATATACACAGGGATGAATGATCTGTTAGCTCATGAACCGTATCCAGTCTCACAAACCATTTCATGTCTCACTACTGATCATGACAAGCTTTGATCACGGTGCAGAAAGGTGAAAGAAATAAGGTCACACAGAGGAAGCAGATTAAAAACCAGGGAACAGGTTAAGGGAGTACAGAGGATGATGCTAACACAGTTCTTACTAGGATTTCCTTGTGGCATGAGAACAACTCCTAATAAATCAATCCCTGTGCTTACAAGATGGGAGTCAAAACGATAAAGCACAATTCTGGATTCCTACCATGGTGCCATGTGAGGAGGAGGTAACCAAAGGTATTTGTTGCCCAAGTTCCTCAATCTCAATACATGAAACAATAACTGCAAGATAGATCATTGGCTTAAGTACCTGGCGGCAGAGCCAGAGGTTGGGCCTTCAATTCCCAATGTGCCTCCTTGATAGGAGCTGGACTCGATGATCCATAGAGGGCACCTTCCAGCTCTTCTAGGATATTGATGATGATAATTAGATGACAACTCCCACTAGTAAAATCAGAGCCCAGAAAAATGTCAAACCAAGCCTGTGCATTGCATTTAAGGAAAATATGTCTTCCTCACTAAGTCTTACAGAAGAAGCAAACAAACACCAGTCGTACAGTGACAGGAAATGAATACAGGGACTCAACCCGGACAGTCCCATCACGATGCTCTTCGCGAGGAGTCCAAAAATAAAGACAGGCGTGTTGATCCACACTGACAGTCCTAGCATTTTTTTCATCTCTGACTGAAGCATATCTAATGAGTCTTTATCTGCCCAGTCAAGAAGCCACCACAAAGTATCCCTGAGCTCAGGAACAACCACCAATCACCACGTACTGTCAAGTCAATTCTGACTTATGGTGACCATTCCAGGATTTTCTAGTAAGAGAATACTCAGAAGTGGCTTTCCATCTCCTAGCTTGTCCATGGCTATACAGCAGGGGTGCCCAAACTACGGCCTACAGGCCGGGACCGGGCTGCCATCGCCGGAAGTGCACCGCCACCACCGGAAGTGTGGAAATCATGGTGAAAACACACCAAAACATGGCAAAAACACACCGAAAAATTCAAAACACGGCACAAAAATGTTCCCAACGTCTCTTCCTCCTTCATGAGAAGTGGCTGGGGTGGCAAAAAAGGCAGAAAACATGTAGAATTCACGTGCCGCCACTGCAGGGAGGAACCACATGACTGATATACAGGATCGATACTGGACATCAATACATTGCTGCTAGGAAAAATCAGTTTCTCTCCTTCTAATAGCCTCCCCCCCCCCCCCCCAGCTACGGTTAAGGGAACAGGGAAGCCTGATTTTGGGTGGAGTACTGTATGTCACCACCATCCCTATTGATAAAAAAAGAAGAATCTTGGTACTTCAACAATTGCAATCCTCGCTTTCTGGCACATATACGGCTTATAAGGAGTCTTCTACCTGATCACCTATGATGAGGAAGGATAATGTCTAGGGGACTAAAGGAGGCAATGTTTTCAAGTGGAAGGAAAATGTTTATGAATTGTGACTTCTATAGCCACGAGAAAGGCAGATAGGTACAGGGAGACAGAATACTTACCATTTTCCGTAACAACTTTAACTAGATTTGTGATTATGTTTTTAGCATAGCCACACAGCAGTGTATTCCTATGCTGCATCACAACTCTCCGTTGTTCACTGCACTTGCAAGGCGCACACTTGGCAACACACCGTCCAAGCGAACGGTTAAATTTCTACTGTGATTTCAACTACTCATATCAGATTATCAGGCTCCCTTCAAATACAACATGTTGTTTATTTTCAAAACACTCCTTGTAAGCAACATTAAGTACAGTACTGATGGTTTCATCATCTGCTTCCCAGTTTCCATTCCTGACAGCTTTATTTTAAGATTCCAGAATGTTTCCAAACATTTTTTTTTCCTTTTAAACAGTCAACACTGGGAAGTTTCCAAAGAAAATCACTTAACACAATCCGGCTGCTCTAAGAATGTTTGTTTGTCTCACTTGAGGCCCAACAGTTGGGCTGCTTCTAAATTCATGTGTGGAATTTGTCTTGTGCGTAAGATGCTCCACCTGTCCCACCCTAGAAAAAAATTCAAGGAATTTTACAGGACTTCAATGTAGAAGACATTTGCCTGTAAATGGGAATGCCTGTTTCTATGCAAATGAAAATACTGTGCTACATTTAAGAACATCGAAGCAAAGGTTCAAGTAGCACCAAAACCTAATCTAGGAACATCAGTTTAAAGTCATAAGATAATAGATAATTTTCAGACTTGCCTTTGCACATGTGTGCACTTGAGTGTGCTCATCTGACTACAATACACAGAAATAGTAAAGTCTGCATGGTTGTTGTTGGTTTTTTTTTTACCCTTTCTTATTCCCATTCTAGTCATGCCTGCCACAAGAACACGGAAACGTGTGCACACACAGACAACGCTGTCTCTTGGCTATAAACAGATGAGCACCAAACTCTAGAGTCAGATATGATCGGCTTTTGAGCAAGGGTGACCTACTCCCATTTCGCCAGTTACTTACAGTAGGTAGCAACTACTATTTGGGAGGAAAAAGCATGCTTATCCAATAAAGCCCTTAATGTTCAGAAGATGCTGCCTGAGTCGCATAGCCGAGTGGGCGGCATACACATTGAATAAATGAAATGAATGAATGAAATTAAGATATTATTCCAAATCTATTCACGGTTTCTCTCAGTTGCTGGAATTTCACCAGCATAGATGAATAATTCACTTCGCAGCTGCTTGAATGTCAGATGACTAGAAATGCTCTCTTGCCCATGTATTTTTCAGAGAGGTAGAAAATAAGACTGCTAAAACATGCAACAGCTGTCGACACTTACGTAATCTTTCCCTTTGGCTTTCTCGCCCTGAAAAGTCCATACTTTTGAAAGCAACGGAGCTTTCATTGATTTGGCAAGTCTTGGGATCCAACCTGTCACATGCCAGCAGATCAAAATGAGATGTCAGGCGAGGTGATCCAAAGCACTGCAGAAGACTCTCTGCCATAGCCTCTCACTCAGGCTAACACATCATTCTTCTGCTGAAAAATGAGTGAATGCTCATTAACCAAGCATAATTCAGAGTAGTTATCTAAGTCACAGGGACCACAAAGCTCAGCTTTAAAATGTAACAAGAATATATTATAATAAACCGCTAGGTAAATAAATCTAGACTTTCAAAGAAACTCTGGTATCTGCCTCAGAAAGAAGGGGGTTTGGGAATGCCAAATTTGTTAGCGCATTATCGAGCATTTCAAATTAAGAATGTTGTGAAGATCTTGGCAAGAGAAAAAGTAATTTGGGAGGAAATGGAGATGAAAGATTATAAGAATATCGGTAAAATGATTTTTGGGGGGCTAAGGTTAAAATGATAAATACAAGTAACACTATGATGAGGGGACTCATGAGGGTGTGGAAAAGATTAAAGAAAGATTTGATCCCAGATCTCTCTCCAATTTTGGAATTGGCAGATATGGCGTGTTTTCCGATAAAATTAGACAAAAAAAAGGAACTATTGGATAAAAATGAAGTTTTCCTGGTGAAGGAATGGCTAAGGGTTTGCGAAGATGAAAATAAGAAGAAAAAATTATTTGAACAGTTAAAATTGGATTGGTTTCAGATACTGAAGATTGATAATTGGAATAAAAAATATAGAAGAGAACTAGGTATAGACAGAGAAAAGACCGAATTTGAAGAATTGGTTTTAAAGATTAGAAAAGGTGAGAAAAGTGTCAAGGGTCTAGTAAGTAAACTTTATATTCTAATAAACGAGGGTAGTGATCCACAGGAAGATTTGAAATTGAAGTGGGAACAGGACTTGAATATAAAGCTAGGAAATGATGAATGGAGAAATAAGTGGAAAAAGAGGATAATGAGAACAATGTCAGTAAGAATTAAGGAACATAACTATAAAATGTTGTGGCAATGGTACTTGACACCACTGAGGCTGCATCAGATTGATAATAAAAGGGATAATTTATGTTGGAGATGTAAAGAAACTGTAGGAACTTATGAGCATATGTGGTGGAGTTGTAAAATGATAAATGAATTTTGGAGAAGAATAGAAGGAGAGATAGGGGAAATAATGGGTAAGAAAATTAAGCTGGCGTCAGGTACCATTTTGCTAACAAATGTGGAAGGTATGTGTTTGAACGAGGCGGAAAAAGAGCTATTAGAAATAATGTTAACTACTGGTAGACAATGTATCGCTAGGAATTGGAAAAATGATGTAACTATACAGACGGGAGAGTGGTACAAGGAAATGTGGAATTTAGCATTGAATGACAAACTGACATGGGAGATAAAAGTAAAAAGGGATAAATTGAAGGAAAATAGATTTTGGAGTATTTGGAAGCCGTTTGTTGATCACTCTCTTATGGGTAGGGATAGTTTTAGACCTGTACCATCTCAAAGTGGTTTTTGGAGATGATACAGACACTAAACTCTCCGGGGCAATGTAAATATTCACTGGGTGATTTGTAATTTGAAAAGAAGGAGTTTGATGGTTGTTAACAAATAATTGTAATATTGATAGCTTTTATGAAGGTTATGGTTACAGTACTAACTTACAATGTGGACATTTAATTGTGTATGTACCATGACAAATAATCAGTTCAACTATCATGTATGTGCTATTCTTTATGAGTCATATGTATTATTGTTATGATGTATTGTTTTTATTTTGTATGTTTGTTTTCTCTTTTGAAAATAAATAAAAAATATATTAAATAATAATAATAATAAACCGCTTTGCAAGTGTCCACAAAATATAATAATTATCTAGCCAGACATATCTTCATGCTACTTATTTTTCTTAATGGTGGTTAGCAACAACAACAACAATAAGATTCTCACCATTTTGAAAACCCTCCAATCCCTGTCATCTGAAAGCAATCCACACTTGCTATGGGCAACAAGAGCTAGCATAGGTCTGTAGGTTGGAGCACCTAGCCGCAGAACCACGAGTTCAAATCCCCACTTTGTCTCCAGGGACAGGGGCCAGCTGAATCACCAGAAGCATGTGTGGCTGATGGAGTAACCATACCCTCTGCACAGACCCAGAGGGCCATTGAAAATAGAAAGGGTCATAATAGGTTTGAATTGATTTGACAGCACATTAATATTATGGGTAACTAGTCCTAATAGGGGTGTTGGAAGAAACATAGAAGGGCTTGCATAGGTTTGCATTCTTGCACCATTTCTGGTTACAGAACCAGAGTGGGTAGGATATGGGAGTGAGCCCCATGCCTTGATTCTCCCTGGACAACCCCTTCTAGCCTGTTTTAGTCCCCAAAGAGGGAAAGCTTAATTTGTGTTGGATAATCTTTGCAAAGTCTGGCCGGACATCTTGTTATGGTAATGGAGTAGGACCATACAGCCAGCGACTCAACGGGGAATGTTGGGCAGCGGTAAATAACTTGACTCCCTAAAGTGGCCAACAGCTGCAGGTGGATGAGTCACTTTAGATGGAGGAAATTCCACTGGAAACCATCATATTGGGCCCAACAGCAAAATGAGCGGAGGAGGAACTCTGATTCCCAACAGTCATGGAAGTAGAAGAGGCCATGTCAGATGGACTGGCTGTGAAAGTGCACTTTGATAATATCCTCAAGACTGCGGCAGCCCATTGGGTCTTGGTGTTAAATCCTGCATGCCTCATTTCATACGTGCCACAGGAGATGGCTCCGAGATCATAGTGTGTGGTCCACTTCATGGCAAGCTGGGATCCAACTTAAACAAATTCGCACCAATGGCATTTTTCCTCCTTCGGGAAAAAATGTATTCTCGGCTAAGAGTTGCAGCCGATGGCGCATCTTTGCGAGGATTAAGGCTGAATATATTGAAACGCAAGCCCTCCTCAATTCCGCTTTTCTTTCTTCTAAGTTCAGCTACTGAACAAATACTTAGGCACAGCTTTAGCAGATGAAAAATAGGCTTGTGTTCAAATAAAGCTGTCAGTTCACTTCATCAGGAAGAAAGAAATCACACGAGCAAATGATGGCTGCAAGCAAGGACTGAGTTACTAATTTTCTGAGACTGACACATTTTGAGTCAGAAAGAGACCTAAGATTGAACACTCAGATAGAACAGACTGACCTAAACGAGACCCACAAACAGAGCTCAAGATATATACGAAGGGGGGAAAAGTTACTTTTAGAGGGAAGAAACAGTGAGCCTGCTGAATTGGCTGTTTAGATTCAAAACAGCTAATGACTATCTGTTTGTTAAATGCACATCTCCATGTTAGAATGCCAAAGAGACACTATGGGACTGCCTGCTGTAAGATCAACACCATCAAGGACCAGAATAGAATAGGAGGCAGCAACAACTCCTTGAGCATAAGAAGCCCATGCTGTCTCTTATGCACATGGTACTTCTTTGACATGCTCGAGGGCTACTGTAGCTAAAATACAATTCCTATCATGACATTTTATGTCAGAAATCACAGGAACCGAACGAAGCTTAACTCTTACAAGCCAGAAAGAGACACTGCAAGCATTTTGAATGGTTTTCACAACCAAGCGCAGAGGAGTCTTGGTAGTCCTTCTTGGACTAAAGAGCTGCTGCCACAAGCTGTTTTCTCCCTGGGAGAGATAGGATGACTAGAGGAAAATAATCAGACCGCCGCCTCAATTGATGTGATCAAACAAGGAAATACCTTCATAGCAGTTTACAGTCCAACAATGTTGCTCAAGAGCCCACCCTCCAATTAATGCTGGAGTTGAGAAACACTTCTGTTTGCTCACTCCCTTGTCTGAATTTTCCAAAAGATAGGAAATCGGTAAGAAAAAAATAGTATCAGACTAACATTCTTTGGGCTTCTGGATGCAAATTGAGCAACTACACTGGTTGGCTGAACCTGAAAACTCAAATCCATGTCAGTGAAAATTTTCCTATGAAAGCCACCCTCAAAGGTCTGTTCCTCTTGAGATTAAAATTAAAACACAGTTTAGAGAGGAGTCATGAAGGCAGATGAAATATGAACTATAAAGCACTACGTGTACTCTGGAAATAAGAGAGCTCCCTCATGGTTCCCCATATGTCAATTCCTGCACCAGAACAAGTGTGTGAATGCCCATTAGCTAATTCTTGGAGTCTACCAGCCACGTTCACACTGCTTGTGACAGGATGCCTCAAATCTACACAGTTGAGAAAATATATCGTCTTGTTGGTATCTCTCCACCTATGATAAGGAGAGAAGTAGCAGCAGATGCCAAGAGAACTAAGCAAGAGAGTGACCCTCAACATCCTCTGAACGGAGATGAGGCTCAAGTCCACCAACTCAGATCCAGGAAGAGCTTTATGGCAAGAACAACATTCTTGAGGGTACGCAAGAGCAACATCAAATTAGAAGATGGAAGAAGGAGCTCACTGAACAAGGAATAACATTAAAGAAGGATATGGCTGAGGAACTCAACCTACCCTATGTCACTTGGAGGACCTGAAGGTCGGAGTGCCTAAATGTAAGACCAACATGTTCAAGTGAGGGCTGCTGGCAGAAAACAACATGCTGTGTGAATGTGGAAAGATACACAATCTGGCTCATTTGATGGTCTGCCGATTACTACCAGAAACATGTACTGATGAAGATTTAATTTTGGCCAATGACAAAACCAAGAAAGTGGCTTCATTTTGGGAGTTCAAAGTTTGGTCTGGACATGAAAGAAGAAGACCACACTGCTAAGCACTGTGAAAGGTGAATTCCCGGTTTCTTGTGAATCGAATAGCAGGTGGAAAAGCTCAGAACACATACATCTTAAGACTCCTTCAGGTTTATAAAGGAGGAGGGAAGTGTTATGAAAAGTACCCGGGTGTCTCACTGGCAAGTATGCTTGGCTTGGACATGGTTTAAGCTTCCTGCATAGCCACTGATGCTCAATAAGTGACATGCAAGTCTCTACCTTATGTTCAAATGTAGATGGTCACCATTTCTTGTGAGTCAAAAAACAACTTGAAGGTTAATTTAATTTAATTTAATTTTCACACTTGTATGCCACCCAATCAGGGAACCAGACTCAGGGCGGCTCACATGATAATTAAACAATACACACAGTAATATAATATACAAAATCCAAGGTTGCTTCAAACACAATGCCTTTCTGTGATGCTGTTACAAATTACCAAGAGCAAATGTTCCAGAGATGGGGTATACAGAGAACAAAGAAGGCCAAGGAAAAGTAAATGGGCAAAATTGCTTTAAAGAGAAGACTCGAAACAACAAGAAGCCAATAAAGAGAGAGAAGAGGTTAAAATGGAAGTGAGATCAGTTGGAAAGTGTTATACTAGGACTAACAACAATCTATTTGCATGGATAATATGTTAGTATGAGAGCAGATTAAATTTCTTCTTCCTTTTGCTGCTGCTATAGGAGGGCTCCCAACTTTCTGGGAAGATTGCCTGTTTATCTTTGCATGAGCCTGTAGGATGACCTCTGTCCAATGAGAAAGCATGTGCCAATGAAAAGTAAGCCATGAGGTCTACTAAGGACAGACCAACATAATCCTTTCCTAAGGTTAAGGACAAAAATGGACTCCAATTTTAATTCAGAAGACAGCTTGAGTTATTTTTCAAGTTGAACGGCTAAGCTCAAATCTTCAACTCCATTAAACAAAAATACTATAAATCATGCTCCTGTAGTCATGCTCCTGTAGTCAATGGTCTCATCCCACACTCTCAAGACAAAATTTTCTGTCTGAATCTACCTAGCACACACATCATAAACTAAAATCCTAGTTAAACTATTGATTTCCCCTTAAGGTCTTTATTACAGGACAGCTGGCAAGTAAAAACAAGAAAAAACAAAAACCCCAAACCAGTTTCTAAATGTGGAATCCATTCCTCAGGCTATTTTAATGTTATTCAGGTCACACTCAAATGGAGATTTTCTGGATTTGAAAACACACTTCAGAAAAATGTAAGATTTTGAAAAAAGAAAATAAGGTATGGAAGACATAAAAAAGAGATCTGTCAGTGCTAATCATTCAATGCTGTTGTGTCAAAGCATATTATGGTATGCATGTGTTCTTAGCACATTCCAAATTACTTCATGGAATGGCAAGATACACATCTATAAAGGAAACAGCTCTGAAGCTAGCAGCAAAGAAATGCTAGATGAATGCTTTGGATGTGAACAAAACACCAAGAGAGCAGTCCTAAAACTTAAGTTCCCACATGTTGCTGGGCAGTAACTCCCAGAAGCCTCAGCAATCTAAACAAAAATTCAGGGATTCTGGGCACTATATGCCAACAGTACCTGGGGACCCAATTTGGGGAACCCCTGTACTACGATCTCAATTGCAAGTCAGTTTAGGCCATCCCACTGGTTGAAGGAACCAAATGAGCTGCATGCCCATAGCACCATCTCCACAAACTTGAGTCTCCCTTCTTTGCACATGTACTTTCAGCTCGAGTGCATTTCCCATGCACAACAAGGGAACAGGAATACATATGTCTGTTGCTATAACTGGCAGACACTATGAAACTTCCAGACTCTAAAGGCCTTGGGATAGTTCATACTGTAATGAAAAAGCCTAAGTTGTGCTACACTTTTTCATTAGCTTTTTACCCACTAAATTACTGTATGCTGTAGCCCAGCGAAGGTGGCGATTTCAACGAGTGGGATAACATTTTTCCCACATACCAACTTCATTGGAATGTAAACATGTTAGCCTCGTGGTTTGTGAGAAATGAATCCTAAAGTGTGATGGACATGACATCTTGTAAAATCATAGGTTTGAATCCCTTAGGGGAGGGCCATAAGGTGTGTCATGGAATTTGAATGGATCATTCATGTAAATATGTTACAAGAGTGTGTTAGTGTGATTTCAGTTCATCATGCCAGTGTGCATTGAGTTGCATTGTGCCTGTGATTCTCTATGGAGCGACATTACGTCAGCTAGATAGGTGCCCCTAGCGACATCTTTAATTATTAGAGAGAGAATTTATCCAGCAGGACACACTCACATGTTCACACTCTTTGAACATGAATTTGAATGGATCATTCATGTAAATAAGTTACAAGAGTGTGTTAGTGTGATTTCAGTTCATCATGCCAGTGTGCATTGAGTTGCATTGTGCCTATGATTCTCTATGGAGCGACATTACGTCAGCTAGATAGGTGCCCCTAGCGACATCTTTAATTATTAGAGAGAGAATTTATCCAGCAGGACACACTCACATGTTCACACTCTTTGAACATGAATTTGAATGGATCATTCATGTAAATAAGTTACAAGAGTGTGTTAGTGTGATTTCAGTTCATCATGCCAGTGTGCATTGAGTTGCATTGTGCCTATGATTCTCTATGGAGCGACATTACGTCAGCTAGATAGGTGCCCCTAGCGACATCTTTAATTATTAGAGAGAGAATTTATCCAGCAGGACACACTCACATGTTCACACTCTTTGAACATGAATTTGAATGGATCATTCGTGTAAATAAGTTACAAGAGTGTGTTAGTGTGATTTCAGTTCATCATGCCAGTGTGCATTGAGTTGCATTGTGCCTATGATTCTCTATGGAGAGACATTACGTCAGCTAGATAGGTGCCCCTAGCGACATCTTTAATTATTAGAGAGAGAATTTATCCAGCAGGACACACTCACATGTTCACACTCTTTGAACATGAATTTGAATGGATCATTCATGTAAATATGTTACAAGAGTGTGTTAGTGTGATTTCAGTTCATCATGCCAGTGTGCATTGAGTTGCATTGTGCCTGTGATTCTCTATGGAGCGACATTACGTCAGCTAGATAGGTGCCCCTAGCGACATCTTTAATTATTAGAGAGAGAATTTATCCAGCAGGACACACTCACATGTTCACACTCTTTGAACATGAATTTGAATGGATCATTCGTGTAAATAAGTTACAAGAGTGTGTTAGTGTGATTTCAGTTCATCATGCCAGTGTGCATTGAGTTGCATTGTGCCTATGATTCTCTATGGAGCGACATTACGTCAGCTAGATAGGTGCCCCTAGCGACATCTTTAATTATTAGAGAGAGAATTTATCCAGCAGGACACACTCACATGTTCACACTCTTTGAACATGAATTTGAATGGATCATTCATGTAAATAAGTTACAAGAGTGTGTTAGTGTGATTTCAGTTCATCATGCCAGTGTGCATTGAGTTGCATTGTGCCTATGATTCTCTATGGAGCGACATTACGTCAGCTAGATAGGTGCCCCTAGCAACATCTTTAATTATTAGAGAGAGAATTTATCCAGCAGGACACACTCACATGTTCACACTCTTTGAACATGAATTTGAATGGATCATTCGTGTAAATAAGTTACAAGAGTGTGTTAGTGTGATTTCAGTTCATCATGCCAGTGTGCATTGAGTTGCATTGTGCCTATGATTCTCTATGGAGCGACATTACGTCAGCTAGATAGGTGCCCCTAGCAACATCTTTAATTATTAGAGAGAGAATTTATCCAGCAGGACACACTCACATGTTCACACTCTTTGAACATGAATTTGAATGGATCATTCGTGTAAATAAGTTACAAGAGTGTGTTAGTGTGATTTCAGTTCATCATGCCAGTGTGCATTGAGTTGCATTGTGCCTATGATTCTCTATGGAGAGACATTACGTCAGCTAGATAGGTGCCCCTAGCGACATCTTTAATTATTAGAGAGAGAATTTATCCAGCAGGACACACTCACATGTTCACACTCTTTGAACTTAAAACGACACCTGCAGGTTCATGCCCTGCGACTCCAGGTGACATAAGCAAATTCATGCTCTTTGAACTGAGGTGTCATCCACCCAAAGACAGTTGGGAAGGAAAGGTGTCCATGAACTTTAGATGTTCAACATTCCTAAAGTGGGGGCAAGTGACACTTTGTAAATAAAAAGGGACCTCAGATAGCGGGATGACACTGAGAGACAGAGAAACAGAAGGAGCCAGGAGATGTCCCTGAAATTCCTGAAGGAGCATAGCAGAGAAATGACTCTTTGAAGATGCGGCCTGAAGGGCCGATCCCTTAGAAGCTATCGGAAGGGAGTTTTCGGATTTAGAGAAATATCCAGTGCTGGACTTAGCTGTTTTTCCAGCTTCAATACTTTGAGGATTTTCCAGCTTCAATACTTTGAATAATTTCAAGCTGCAGGACTCTTAGAAAATATTCGCGTTTTTATTTTCCAGGGACTAAGTACAAGAGCAATTGCGTATTAGGAGAAGTTAGGCAGATAGAGCTTTTTAGCTAGAGTTAGACCCAGAGATGGGACAATTGACTTTGCATGTTCCGAACAAGATTCTGTACTTTATTCTGTACTCTACTTTGACTTCAATACACTTTTTAAATACCTGAAGAGACTTAGTGATTACATGGCCTCGACACTACCTTATTTAGACTAATCTAAAGGCCTGGGTTGTTCAGCCAGGGGGCTGCAACTCAGAAGCATGGAAGGACTTACCCGAGGGTAAAGTCCCTTTCATGACCCATAGCTTTCCTGAAAGCTAGCTCTCCTAGAGCGCAAAATGGAAGGAACAGCTGGCCAACCTAAAAAGAGGTGGCATTCCCATTTGGGATGAGGGAAAGATCTTCTACCCTTGCTATCCTCCCTTGTAACAAGAGGATGAAGATAACAACCTAGAGATGTCATCTTTAAAAGAAAGCGGATTTCCTAGGTGGAGGATGACGAACTTCACCATTATCTCTAATTCAAGCTTCTAAAGGCATCTTTCTACACTCAATTTAATACTAGGTTATAAGGTAAGTACTATGGGAAGGATGGACTGAAACTTGCTTGCACCCGTGATCTTCACACTCAAGAGCCACCCTGGAGCATTAAACTGGATGTTGGAGCTTGGATATATAGGTGTCAAGGCCTCTTCCTTTTTCTGCTACCCATTGATTAATTCTTCTTTGTGGGAAGTAGTGGCATAGCCACCAAACATGGAATCGACAGTAGTGCAGAACAATGGCTGCTCTGTAGAGAAGCATCAACCCTGGTCAGGACATGGTGAGGATTGACAAATTTGCTGCATCGATTATTCACCCTCAGTCAGCTGATAGCCAGGCTAGCCCTGAGCTTGATACACATCTCTTCGGCCATTGTATGATTAGGCCCTGGGAATAGCTCTCAGAACATTAAACAGACACACATGCTCTCTGAGTTTGCAGAAGGCTTTTCTGCAGTGAGAAAGTAAACATAGTTAAGCACTACAGAGAGTTTTAAGGGCAGCCATTCATACTCCACTAAATT
Organism: Bradypodion pumilum; assembly: GCA_035047305.1. Taxonomy (NCBI): domain Eukaryota; kingdom Metazoa; phylum Chordata; class Lepidosauria; order Squamata; family Chamaeleonidae; genus Bradypodion; species Bradypodion pumilum. The sequence continues at coordinate 8,273,072 of JAWDJD010000015.1, forward strand.
CAACAGTAGTTTTGAGGTGCGATGGGAAAAACCATCAAGATTGGAAATACAGTCGTTCTAGATCCGAAATGGAGTGGGCGAGCATTTCTCCGTGCAGGAGAATCATACTGAATCGGAAACAAAGAGTGGTTTTCCTTCAGGACTGGAAAGCAGCTTAATTAGTTTTTAAAACCAATCCAAATCTGTTATTTTCCGGCGTCGGCATCAGCGTGGCTTTGCAAAGAAAGCTTTATCGGTGAACAAAATCCTATTCACTGCTACAGGCAACCGTGGGCAAGGGCTTCTGTTTAAACATCTATCTTTCCCAAAGGTAGCTTTCCAAAATAGCGCCTAGAAAACGAAAGAGGCATTTTCCCCACTGCTTTGCTTTGGAACTGATTTGGAGAGACAAACCTAGCGTGCTGCTATATTCAGCAGAACTTTTTTCTTAGCAAGGGTTCATGCTATGCCCTCGCTGATGGAAAAGTGCTTCCAAAGTATTCCTCATTGTCAAAGATTTCATCTATGCAAGACTGGAGGTGGAGAGCCCATGACACATATGTTTCTGTATAGCAATTTTTAGAAGGGATATAATATTGTACCTGATTCTGGTACATATTCAAAGCAGACCTTCCGGGAATAAGCCTCTTCACTGTAAATGTTTCAAAATTCTCAATTATAACAGATATCATGCCAAAGATGCTCAAAGAGATTAAATCTATGGAGTATCCAGTTAGGTAATGACTTTTGTGTTTATTGTCTGAATGCTTGTGTTCTTTATAACTGGCTGGTCAATTAGTTGTACAACTAACTGAGAAAAGAATTGAGTCTGGAAGGAAAAAGCTCACACTAATGGAGAAGGACATTTTATTCCAATATTCCTGGAAGCTGCTCTTCCCAAAAAAAAAGGGGGGTAACTTGGGCAGGGGAGAACATGGAGGCTTTTAATGCGCACCCTTATTTCCAGCTCCAAAGCTCGCTTCCCAGGCTAAGTACGGCAATCTTCACCAGACTCTCTCATTCAAACTTTATTCGAACAAATCTCAGAGAAGGAATCCAGGTAGGTCAGTAACATTTAGCTCCATTCAGTTTGGAAGTGTTACCATTGAACACCTGCATGTTCAATGTTACCCTCCACCTCTCACAGAGCCACACGAACCTTTAATTCTAATTTAACAGCAGTATTATAAATCATGTTTTCCAATTTATTATTGGTATTGTGTTTCCGAAAGTGATTGTTTGATTTGGCAGTTATACCGACAATTCTTTCATCATGATTTACTTTTCTTTTTGTCTAAGGCAACTTCTCAGTCTGCTAACATTAACTCTAAGACAAAAAGGTGAGTATGCATTTGTAGAAAAGGCAGTCCTGGTTTTCTGTTCCTTTAATTTACAAAGAGTTAATATTGGACAGACTCAGCGTGCCCACAAGTTTCCTGTTGGCAAATACAAAAAAAGTAGGGGGGAGAGGTTGTGAGCTAGTGACTAGAGTATCTATGAGCCACCTACACTAGCGTCAGACACTAATTATAGAGGAATAGAAAATAAGCAAGCAAGCAAGTATAGACAAAGAATAAAATGTCCATCTCCTGAAGAAACTGGAAAAGGCCATGACAACCCTTGCCAAACCTACTATCTCTCTTGTTGGCTGGCTCTTGTTTTCCATCTCTCTCTGTCTAGTGTTATACTTTATACATGTAGACTGGGAGGTGGAAGGTCAGCAGTTCGATTCCCGAGTACTGCAGGACGGAATGAGCTCCTGTCTTTGTCCTGGCTCCTGCCAACCTAGCAGTTCGAAAGCAAGACATTGCAAGTAGATCAATAGGGACCACTTTGGTGGGAAGGTAAACAGCGTTCCGTGCACTCCGGTGTCTAGTCATGCCTGCCACATGACCATGGAAACGTCTGCAGAAGCAGACAGCGCTGGTTCTTTGGCTTTGAAACAGAGATGAGCACTGAACCCTAGAGTCGGATACGACTGGCTTTCAAGCAAGGGAAACCTTTACCTTATCATACCTGTGAAGTATCCCATATTGGCCAGGATTTCCCGTATTTTAGCGCTCATTCCTCCCCTTTCCTGCAGCCGCCCCGTATTTTGAACAGCGGGAAAAGGGGTTACTGCACATGCGCACCCATCGCAAATGGATTCTGTGCATGCGCAAGCAGATTCTGCACATGCATAAATGGGTTACTGAGTATGCGCACCCACGCATGCGCAGTAATTTCCCGTATTTTCCGGAGCCGCGCTTGATGGGTATGTACCTTATACAGACTGCTGGGTAATGTAGTTTTTTCAGTGCCACCAACCTAACTCAGTAGCACTAAAGAAACTTACTTCAGAATTATCTCCTCTTCTGTCAAAGCAATAACAGTCTAGATATGGAGTGGGTGACAATTTTGAAGAAAAGGGAGACTATAGATCTACAGAACATTTCACAACCTGCCATGCTCCCCATTGAGGTTTGGCAGGACATTAATGTACAGTATTTGAAAGAGTCGGGTTCCAAGAAAAACAGATGGGTTTTTTCAAGTGTTCAGTTCCAAGCCTCACAAGGGGAAGTTCAGACACCATAAGAAAAAGTGTTTTGAGTCAGCAGATTATTTTAAAACCTGCAACTGCTAAAAACAGGTTAGTTTTGTCTCAGAAATGTCTCGCCTAGCAGACACGATCACAAATGGCAGCTTATGGGCAAAAGAAATGTCTGTGGCTCAAATTAATTCCAACACATGGCAGATCCTAAAGAAAACCAGTGGTGCATTCACAAATTGCTTTACTGGCATAAGAAGGACTGGACACCCCCTTTGAAATATATATAAAAAGAAGAACCTGAAAACAACAGCCTCATGACAAAACCAAATTATGGGTTCAGGATAAATGAGAAAAGACTCTCACCCAAGAGGAACCTTTTTAGACAGCTTTGTCTTTGACAGGAGGCCCAAAAAGTCTGTCCACACCCAGAAAATAATTTTAGAAATTGTTTCCAATTTCAGGCTTTTTCTGTTGTTGTTCAGCTGCAAGTCAGCTGTCTAGCATTCCAGCAGACTACAGCTGCCACTGCTCCCCATTGACTGCTCCAACCCCCATTCCCTAACCACAGCCTGACACTTTTAGCATGAGTGATACTGCAAGACATGCGCTTAATTCTTGCAAGACATATATGCTCAGTCACTTAGCTATCATTCTTTGGTGACATACATCTCTGCACACACTATGCAGACAGATCATTTAATCGCTTCCAATGCAAAGACGCGGGATTACCTGCCTTCTACATGGATTGCCTATTGTGCCGCCCAACTAGTCATTGTTCCAAGCAGGGCTTTCTCACACGCAGAAATACTTCACACAGGAGGCAAGCGACAACGAGAGAGGTTTCTCGCTCTTTAGTATTCAAGCGTTATGCTAATATTACATAAGGTGAAGAACAGCATGGAGAGAACTACATGGAATTGCATGAATGGTTTGGCACAGGAGGATGGCACGCTCTAGTCATCCTCAGCACGTGGCATAGATGGTGAAGTGGCTGCCAGTGGAATGAAAATTATTCTTGATATGCAGCTCTTTAGCCCTTCGCTGTCAGATCTCAAAAGATAAACCCTTCTTTTCTGAAGCTAATTAACTCTGGGGAGTTTTTTTTTAAAAAGGTGGTTAACTTTGAAGGAGCCCATGTACAAATGTGGATTATTCTTAAATGTCTGTTGAGCTGTCTCTCATAACTCTTTTATATTGTTAGCCAACAGTTTAGCAAACATTGCTCCAGAGTCTGGAACAGACACCAAGCAAGCCTTCGTGAGATGACAGATCATGGATTAGTCAACTTTAACAAACTTTTTAGGCTGCAACCCGATCCATGTTTACTTAGACATGTATGCCATTGTACTGAGACTTGCTTAGAAGTAAAAAATAATAACAACAACATCGGGACAGTTTGTTAATGATAGATTGCTCAATAAGATCAGGACAATTAAAAAACAATAGAAGAACAAGTCTGCAAAAATTTATCACCACACATGCCAATTTTCTGTGGCTTGGAAGTAGGGTTGCCATACGTCCCGGAAAACCAGGACTGTCCCGGATTCAAGGTTAGAAAAAATTGTCCCGGCCAGTTTACTAAAAATAATGTTAAAGTCCCAGGTTTTTAAAACTTACTGATTGTGTATTATAACACACCATTAAAATAAATTCAAACTCTCGCCATCAAACAAGCAATTTCCTGCCACACTGGAGTTGGAGTATACCTGGAGACAAATCTTGACACCCTCGCCTCACACCACTGCCCAATAAGTGTGACCAGTGTGTTTCCTGAAAGTGAGGACGTTAAGAGTTGACCGCGATGTGACTTCTCAGAAGTACAACAGATTTTTTACAGTAAGAATTAACTGTTGTAAATAAATTGATTTATGCATTCACATATTTAATGTGAAAATGTTTTATAGCTGTCATTGTTTAATTTAATGTAATTGTTATATTTATATACCGCCCACTCGGCCGAGGCCGACTTATATTATGTTTGTTTTTAAAAAGGCTATTTTGTAGATAACCCACCCATTTTTGTCAAGTATACTTCTGTCCCGGTTTTGTGTGAGAGATTTATGGCAACTCTACTTGGAAGTAGAGAACTGCCAACTTTCAAAATGTTTCTCGCCTTGGGTTGTCTTCTTGAGGTAGACATAACAAAAGAAGAAAGGGCTATTCTTTCCTGAAATACCCATCCCTTCTTTGTTTTCAAGAGCCACGGAATCACTAATAATAATTTCGTGTCAGAAATTATTTTGGGTTGAAAGGATTTTTGCAGAAGAAACTTCTCTCGGGGAACACCCAAATGAGGCTTCTTTCATGTCCTCAAGAACTGGGACAGAGACGGGTGCTTCCATCATACAGTACCCAGGTCTCTAACTGCCGACTTGCCAGCCATCGAACTAACAAGGTGAGCTTCTTATCCACTGACCCTCCGCAGCCCAGAGAATCACTTACCAAGGCCTATAAAATACCTCATCCATCCTCTCCTAGTGTTGCCAAGAGCTTTGCCCAGACCATCATTCATCCCCCGGTTTGGCTGACAGGGAGCTAAAGCCACTTGGAAGTGTGTCCCAAGCTGTCCAACCAGCCTCCCATTCTCCTTCAAGTGTTTAGAACAAGCCCTGAGATATTGCACACAATTAATACTCAGCAGAGAAGAATGTAACCTGCAATGTGAAATTCACTTGTTAGAGAGTTACTTGACATGGAAGCTGTGATTTGCACAGCTGGCAAACAGTATTTGAAAGTCAGCTGCTATACAACTCAAGTCACCTTTATTCCCAAAGGTCCCTCCAGAACCATATTACAAGAAGACAGATTCAGATGTTGCACAGAACTCAGAAGCCAGGGCGCAAAAAAGAAAAAGAATTTTAAATGACCAAACCTAGTAACCCTTGGATGCAAGTGAGGACAGACAAGCCTGAGCAATGACTTCTCAATTGGAAAGGAAGAGCCGGATACCAAATGGTTACTGTACATACCCCCAAGGAAGATATATAGCGAGCCCTTACACCACAAAACACAATACAACATTGATTTCTCTGTGCTAATTAAATGCTGCATAATGAAAACAAATAAATTCAATGCTTGGTTTGTAAAACACTAACTGAAGCTTTAAATATAATAATCATGATACACTGAAGAGCATCTGTAAACAGCAACGACTGAAAATCTGATGAGATCTTCTGGAGTTTGGTGAACCGCTAGTCTATCCCATTTTAAAGTCTCAAATAGGCCAGTGTTTTCCTAACCTTCCTCTTTTCAAGATACAGTAGAACCTCGGATAACGTCCAAACTCCGTTCCTCAGGTTTGGACTTTATCCGATTTTGGACTTTATCCGAATCAAATGGGCGATGCATCGGATAACATCCAAAAATTGAAGTTATCCGAGGTTCCTATACCAAATATCTCAGATAACGTCCATTTTTTTAGCGGTTTTGGACTTCATGCGATGCACTTGTGCATGAAAACCGCAAATTTATCCGAATCGGACTTTATCCGAGGTAACACTAATCATACAATCATAGCCAGAGCTCACAATCTGAGGAGCAAACCGGGGGATGGAGTGGGGTGGGGTTAAGAGAATGTACCTCTCTCATTTCACTACATAAGTAATTTGTAGATCAATTATTACACAAACCACATTCTTGTGGTTGATTCAAAGCTGGAAGCATTCAAGAGAGAATTGGACAACCATCTGTCAGATCTGCTTTGATTCAGATTCCTGCACTGAGCAGGAGGTTGGACTCGATGGCCTAAAGGGCCCCTTCCAACTCAGTACAGTAAAACCATGACTTACATATGCTTCGAGTTACATAAAATTCAACTTACATAAGGATTTTTGCACTAAAACCATGTCCCGATTTACATAAATATCCCAATTTACATAACACAATTTCCTATGGGTTTGCTTCGAGTTAAGTAAAAATTTCATTTTTCCTATGGGGTTGCTTCGATTTACATAAATATCATTTTCCTGTAGGTTTGCTTCGAATTAAGTTAAAAAAGTAAATTTTCCTATGGGTTTGCTTTGAGTTAAGTAAAAAATCAATTTACATAAAAGCCTATGGAACAGACATTTTATGTAAGTAGGGGTTTTACTGTAATTCTATTATTACAGGTAGTAAACAATCACAATAAAAGTTCTGAAATACAAGAATATTCTTCAGAAAGTAATATTTTCAGAAATAAATCAGAATATTAGTATGAAAAAAGGAAAATCAGAATCTACACCTTGAATGTCCCGTTCTATATATACAGCATGCAAAAGAGCAGGTCATAAAGTAATCATATATGCAGGTAGCAAATTTCTTTCACATCCTGTTTGGAGTTTCCTCCAACTAGAGGCGTCACTCTATGTTCATGCAATCTTTACACACATTGCAAGACCGTAAAAACCTTGCTGAAGAATAAAAGGGCAGCCCCATTACCTTCCTCCTCAGTGGATGTTGAATAGACATTTTCCACCTACATACTCAAACCTATATACATCCAGAATTGCTCTATAGTTTCCCTGAATGCCTCCAGATCAATGCTGCAAATTAGAAAGAGAAAATGTGGAATGCGCCAAAAAGTGTTTTATGAAACTGTTACATGGCACAAAGGAATATCAAAAAGTCTTTGCACCTAATTGACACAACACTGATTTAAGTCGGTGTCTATATGAAGAGATAGCTTGGAAACAGTCGCACAGTATGTACTGTCATACGTTATGACATGGTGTTTGTAGAATATGCAATAAGACCTACATCCTTTTCGTACATGTGAGCAGCTTTCTTTCTCTTATTTCCACTCTTTGTAAAAGATCCTATTTGGGGTCAGGGAGTAGACATAATGTATTAGAAGTCTTGAAAGAAAGGAAATTATTCTGAGACTCTAGGAAGTCTAGCACCAAAATAACTCTTCTACAGGACTGTGGAGGATCACTCTACATCAGAGCCATTAGATTTGAAAACAGGGATCTATTCTGTTGGCTGGATAGGAATTTCTCTTTTTTCCCCTGTGAGGCAGAAGACTTTTTTTTAAAGAAGCAGAACTGGGAAGAGGTCTACAGACTTTCTGCAAATTTAGAAGGTGATTATTTTATGAGGTTGAAGGAATTCAGGTCTGAAACTTGACTGAGCTTGCAAACTGAAAGGAAGATGCATTGTTCTGTGGAGCTCTTTGGGAAAGAGGGACATTAACACATGTGGAAGAGACGTTCTGTGCCGTTAAAAGGGAAACTGTTTTTTCCCCACAGGGCAAGAGTGTTGTCTGTGGGAGCAAGGAACTTATATAAGATGCTGTGTTCATGGGATATAAAGTAAGGCTGTTCTGAAAAAGAACCTCTGAGACTGGAAAATATCTCTTTCATAAGACTCTTTTACAGCTGGAAAACATTTCTGTGGAGCAAAAGAAGTAGACTTCTGTTTTGTTTCCTTAAGGGAGAGTTTGCCGCAAGTTTATGAAGTCTGGAGGAGAATATATGGCCATAGCCATAGAATGTGTGCAAGATGTGAGGGAGACTACTCCACGGGTCTACCTGAGAATGAAAGCAAAGCAGATATATAGAGCAGGACTTTCATCTGTATCTTTTATACTGTCATTTACATTTTTATATGGATCTCCTCTGATTTCCTTGCTTTTGTCTTCAAAACAAGCCTGGGAGGTAGGTTAGATGGAGGAACCACAATTGGCTTCAGGCCACCCAGCAGATGTGAACACGTCCAAACACAATGTTAAATCACAAACAAGACTTCCAAGGGTTTGTATGTTCCTCTCCTTCACTCTGACCAGTATTGCTGGAAGGAGATTTAAAAAATCTGTCTTGTTTCAACCACAGTTGAGAATTTTGGCGCAATCAGAAATAGTGGTCCTTCCCAACTACAGCCAGTTGAAAGAGACTAGTTTGATAAACAATGGTTCGAGACTGCCTTATTTCAACCAGAGTTCAGATGACTCACAACTGGCCACAACGAGGCTAGATTTGTATAGAATACGTAAGCGACCACAAAGGCAAGCCTACCTGCAACTGCCGTCTTGCTCTTCTCTTTCAAGGGTCAACAAAACCCAGTCACACGCAACAGGGCAAGCCAGAAAGGGGGTGAGACTCTTTGGATAATTACTCTTGCGTGCATAGTTTCCTCCCATAGGGTTTTAGACAATCTGACTAAACGCAGACATCATAACAAGCTGCAATTAATGTAAAAAATGAAAGTTTCCAAGTTCCTCCTTGTGCTAAATATAGAGAAGGGAAGACCATCCAAGCTCAAGACTTGGATGCAGCTAATTCCTGTAAATACAGTACAGTAATACAAATCCAGCCAGACTTCTATGCCTGAATGGAAATGTGAACTCAGATCTCCCCAATCTTCATCTACTATACCTAATGAGTCTCTAGGTCTGCTTGTGAAATTAAAAAAAAAGATTCTCTAGAAATCTGGGTCACCCTATGAGCACATCATGTGCAATGCAAGGATGGAGGAATCACAACATGGGATCAAAATTGCAGGGAGAAACATCAACAATTTGAGATACCACCCTAATGGTAGAAAGTGAGGAAGACCTAAAGAAGCTCCTGCTTAGGTTGAAAGAGGAGAGTGCAAAAGCTGGCCTGAGACTCAATATCAAGAAAATCAAGATAATGGCAACAGGCCCTATCAGTCCCTGGAAAATAAATAGATAGATAGATAGATAGATAGATAGATAGATAGATAGATAGATAGATAGATAGATAGATAGATAGATAGATAGATAGATAGATAGATAGATAGATAGATAGATAGATAGATAGATAGATCTTTATTGTCATTGTCCTGCACAGAACGAGATGGGGGGGGGGTGTTACTTATCAACCCAACAAAACCTAAACAAAATACAACTATACAAAATTTTCAACATACTCCCACCCCACATATACACATTTAACCCCTAAAAAACTCTGAAACTCTAAAGTAGAAGCAGTGACAGATTTTACTTTCTTAGGAGCAAAGATAACTGCAGATGTGGATTGTAGTCATGAAATAAAAAGGAGACTGATTCTTGGGAGACAAGCTATGAGAAACCTGGGGAACATAGTTAAAAGTAGAGACATCTCACTGCAAACAAAAGTCCACATAGTCAAAGCAATGGTATTCCCGATGGTAATGTACGGTTGTGCGAGCTGGACCATAAGAAAGGATGAGCGCAGAAGAATAGACGCCTTTGAGATGTGGTGTTGGAGGAGAGTTATGAGAGTCCCCTGGACAGCGAGGAGAACAAATAGGTCAATATTAGAAGAAATCAACCCTGACTGCTCATTGGAAGGACAAATAACAAAGATGAAGCTGAAGTACTTTGGATATCAAATGAGAAGGGAGGATTCACTTGAGAAGGCCTTGATGCTGGGAAAGGTGGAGGGCGAAAGAAGAAGGGGGCGGCCAAGGATGAGATGACTAGATGGGCACAGAGTTGGGCGGGATGAGGAGGATGGTGGTGGATAGAGGTGCCTGGAGGGCAATGGTCCATGGGGTCGCAGAGTCGGAATCGACTGTGCGACTGAACAACAACAACAACTGAACCCTAATTCAGAGACGCTCCCCTAAAAGCTCACTACATGCAGTTCCATGAGGGCAAGGAAATCTCTATTCTGCACTTCAGAAAATTATGCACTGTATCGTTCATTATATAGGAGACAAGAGGAGGAAATGAAAGAGAGCTAAACCTGTAAGATGGCAAGTTTGTATCAAAAAGGATTGAAGTGTCTTTTTTTAATATACTGTCAGAAGATAAAAGAAGATGTTTGCAACAACATGAAACTTTCTGCCAAATAGCAATAAGGACATTCTCTGGGCTTTGAGATGTTTAGATCTCAAGAAAGATTTGTTTCATGGGGTTTTAAGGAACTGGCGACTTATAGCAACACCTGCTCTAGGGTTTCTGCAAAGTCGGAAATCAAAGAATCGTTGAAAGAAAGCTAGAAAAGAGAAAACCTGTTCAACTTACCGGTAATTGTAGGCTTTTTTTTTTTTTTAGCACAAAGGTGCTTTCTGGGCTGAAAGGATTTTTTGCACTTTTCCCACCGAAGTGGTCACTATTTATCTTCTTGCAATTTCTTTGCTTTAGAACTGCTAGGTTGGCAGGAGCTGGGACAGACGATGGGCGCTCATTCCCTCCTGCAGTCCTCGGGTCTCGAACTTGCTGACCTTCCAGCTAACAAGGCGAGCTTCTTAACTACTGAGCCCCCATAGTAGGCTAAAGCTCAAGGAGAACTTGATATATCTAAGAGCGAGGAAATACCTGACCCAAAACCTTGTGAAATTAAAGAGAAGCCTATCAGTGAGTAAACAAAAACAAACGAACAAAAAAGAACGAAGACGAAAAACGGTGTGGCACCTTAAAGACCAATTCAAATGTGAGCTTTCATGGATCAAGTCCACTTCGTTAGACTCAACCCAACCCTTGAATCCTTATTTTTTCAGTGAACAGATAAGGATGTTTACGGATGTTTGCGTGGCAAGGTTGGGAAGAAGTTGCAAGACAATTCAGAAGAGCTTCTTCTAGGCTGATAGTGTTCAAAGCTGCAATTCTATGGGGCAGGAAGACACCTCTTGCACAACACCCATCCCAAAGTTTCAAAAATAATAAATTACTCTTAGGTGATTGATTAATTAATGAACTGACTACTCTTTAGGACAGGAGCAAGACTGTTCCTTGGACGACAGGACTGCATGACCCCTCTTTTGGGGGGTCACTTGAACTGGGGTGGCTGAAAGAGGAAGAGGAAACTACAGTTGTGTAGAACGAGAAGATATCTACGGTCTGGAAATGGGGAAAGAGGGGAAGAGAAATGTGTTCCTTTTTGTGTGTCTGGGAAAACGTTACTTCCTTGGACTACATTTCCCAGAACCCCCTCAACCAGGCACCTCCTCTTCTTTACTTCCTCTTTTACCCCTTGGGTGTCGAGCGAACATATTCATTGATTATGTATATGTAGTTTATATATGGCCCTATATATACATATATAAGTACTTGTACAAATATTATATAAAATTATTGTGTAGTTAAGCATTTTTACATATGTACATTTTAATTCATGTACCCTATTTAATTATGTGTCTCTACATGAACAGAAGTACTTGCATATAATTCTGTGTGTGCACATACATAATATATGTACAGTATGTCTGTGTATATAAGTGCATTATATTTATATACAGCAGGGACTCCCAACCTATGGCCCACGGGCTGACCCCAGCCCACAGCACCATTTCATGTGGCTCACATCGCCAAAGCACCCAGAAGTGGAAGCGGACACATTTACGTCAGCCGTAAAACATGCCCACGCATGCATAAAAGTACCCGCAGACTGTCGTAAATGCGGAAGTGGGAGCATTCGTGACAGGCGTAAATGCACCCGCTTCCACTTATGGGGTGTGTAGTCCGGCCCGCTCAGGGGGGCAGGGTCAAGCCAAAGGCACGAAAATGTTGGCCACCCGTGATATATAGTTTATATATATTTATATAGGGTCCTATATAAATAAGTATGGTGGTACCTCATACAATGATTTTAATCTATTCCACGGGGCTTGTTGTTGTATGAAACAATTTGATACATGCATCGTATGGCGATTTTCCCTATAAGATGCATCGTACAATTATTATTATTATTATTATTATTATTATTATTATTATTATTATTATTATTATTATTATTATTATTATTATTATTATTTTGCTAAGTGATTGTTCCCATTGAAAAATTGTTGTACAATTTTTTCCATTGGGAAAATTGTTATGCGGGATGCCATTTCCCCACCAAAACCTAATTGTTATGTGATTCCGTTGTTATACAGGGCAATTGTTGTATGAGGTTCCACTATACTTGTATACAAATTATACATGTTTGTATACTTGTATAAAATATATACAGTATGTACATTTCTATGCACATGCCCTACTTATTTATATATCCCTACATGCTCAGAAGCACTTGTATAAAACTGTATAGCTTTGTGTGTGTGTGTGTGTGTGTGTGTGTGTGTGTGTGTGTACGTACAAAAATATGTACATGTTAGTGTACACATGTATGATAAATATTTATGTAGCTTTTATATATATATAGGAGACTGCAGGGGCTCAAGTGACCAAGACACTGACTGGGAGGCGGGAGTGCACATATGTGCATCAAGATAACTGTGTGTGTGCCCTTTACCTTTATTTACACATATATACATAAGTGCACCAAGATAACTGTATGTGTGTCCTTTACCTTTAAACATATATACATATGTGCACCAAGATAACTGTGTGTGTGTGTGTGTGTGAGAGAGAGAGAGAGAGAGAGAGAAAGGAGGAGGAGGAATCTTGCCATACTAATCTATGAACTGAATGACCCCCCCCCTCCCCGGTTGTGGGGGTGAAGACCTCACAGGCAGTTGGGGGTTTCATGAGGGGCTTTTTCTCTCCCTTCTTCCAAATTTAATAAAATATCCTGCTCCCCCCCCCCCGACAACTCCCCGGGCGTGTGTGTGTGTGTGTGGGGTGAGAAAGTGAGTCGGCCTTCCCCCTCCACACACACACACCCACACACCCGCCCGCCCGGTCCCGCGGCCTAGCCCACCCCCACCGCCCGGTCCTCTCTCGCCCACCCACCTGCTTTCTCGATCTTGCCGGACATGTCGTGGCCGGGCTGGGCTTCAACCCCCGGGTGGGTGACTGACGACGGGGCGCGGGCTCCGAGGCCCAGCCCGGCCGCCGAGGAGGAGCGAAGCGGGCAGGAAAAAAGGGGCCCGCTCCTGTTCGGCCGCCGCCGCCGCCGCCGCCACAAGACGCCGCGTCGCCGCCTCAACACGGCCTAGGAGGAGATGGGAGGAACCGAGCGAGCGGCGGCCCTCCCGGCCCGGCTCCCTCCCGCCCTCCTCGCCTGGCCTGGCCTCGCCTCCTCCTCCTCCTCCGCCTCAGACGGGGAAGGAGGCGGGTAGGCCGCGCAGCGCCCCCTGGTGCCCTCTGAGGGGGAAGGACGGAGGCGCGGTTTGGGGCCTCTGAGAGAAACGGGCCTCTGTCCGCTCCCTCCCTCTCGCCTCAGGCAGAAGAGCACAGAAAGCCACAAGGGCCGGCGGGCGGGCGGCCGCAAGCGAACGAGCGGGTCTCAGTGAGACCTTCCTTCTCTCCCCCCCACCCCCACCCTCACTCACGCCCCCAAACCCGGTGTGTGAAGGTGGCCCCCGTGTTCACGAGTGTGTGTGTGTTTGTGTGGATTTTCACACACGTGACGCTCGCGCGCGTGGATAGTTAGGCGGCCACAGGTTCAAATAGGAAGCACACATTTCTCTCTCTCTCTCTCTCACACACACACACACACACACACACACACACACACACACACACACACAGGCAGCCCCAGGTTCAGAACGGAGGCGCACATTTTATACACACACACTGGAAGGCAGCCACAGGTTCAAACAGGAAGCACAAATTTTACACACAGAGAGAGGCAGCCACAAGTTCAGACAGGAGGCACAAATTTTACACACACAGCACACACACAGAGAGGCAGCCAAAGGCTCAGAAAGGATGCACAAATTTTACACACAGACACTGATAGGCAGCCACAGGTTTACAGGAAGCACAAATTTTACACACAGATAGGCAGCCAAAGGTTCAGACTGGAGGCACAAATTTTATACACACACACACACACACACACTCAGATAGACAGCCACAGGTTTAAACAGGAAGCACAAATTTTACACACACACACACAGAGAGAGAGAGAGAGAGATAGGCGGCCACAGGTTCATACAGGAGGCATGAATTTTACACACACAACACACACAGAGAGGCAGCCAAAGGCTCAGAAAGGATGCACAAATTTTACACACACACACTGATAGGCAGCCACAGGTTCAAACAGGAAGCACAAATTTCACACACACACGCACACACACACACACACAGATAGGCAGCCAGAGGTTCAGAAAGGAGGCGCAAATTTTATACACACAAAAAGGTTCAAAATTAATAATAGCTGCTGAAGTGTGGCCTGAGAAAAACAATTGGAAACAAGATCAGCAGTGCTTTGCTATTTTGTTGGGCTTTGCATTATTTGCAAAGGACAGATTAAAAACCAACTATAATGATTTTTATTTTGCACTTGTGATCCTGTTTTATATCCTGCTGATGTATACTGTGTCATTTGTGTGCAGACATGTTATCCTTATTTTATGACTGTGACTAACTTTTAAACTTTTTATACTGTTTTATGTGCTGTTTTATTCCTTTTAAATCAGATACCTGTCCCAAATGTAACATAGATTTTAAGAACTGATGTTATTCTATTTTGTTTTAACTCAAACAAATGTGTTTGTGGTGGTGCATTTTGACTCTATTTCATGCACTTAAACCGTTTTTACTGCACTGATCATCAACCGTAATAAAGTTTGAATTGAACTGAAGTTTGAATTGAATTAATAGACTTCACTAGATGGACAGTACAGAAATTAATTGAATGAATGCTGGGTAGGTTCTGAGCAGTAGTTCCCAACCTTGATTTACTAGCTGTTGTTGGACTACAAATCCCAGAATATCTAACTAGCATGACCTATGGTCAAGGAGGATGGGAGTTGTAAGCAACAGTTTGTTTTCTTATATTTATCTAAGAACATAAGGTAGGGGGGAATCTACCATTTAAGTTGTCGTGTTGTGCAAGACCACAGTATAACACCTTTATGTGCATTCTCTGAAGGTGAGCAATCTGCCTTTCATAAATAGATAAGTTCATCATTTTAAAATTTTAATGTGCTTGAGAAGAACACAGCACTGTTTTAGGAGAACACAATTGGGGCCTTCAATTGCAGAGTAAAAAATTCCTTTTTAAGGATTCTGCACTGGTTTTATCATTGAAGAAGAGAAGCTGTTGTTGGGTATGTAAGCAAAATAAATTCCATGTTTACAGTGGTGGGCTCCCAAAAAATTTTTACTACCACACTGTGAGTGTCGTATGGTGAGCGTGGCCATGGGAAAAGCCCAGCATTGCACCTGAATTAGAATTACTTTATTTCAAAACTTGGATGGGCACGGCCAGCCAGAATTTCTGCTACCGGTTCTGGCGAACCGGTGCATACCTGCTGATGCCCACCACTGCATGTTTGGCATTACAGAAAATTAGACATAATAGAAAATAAAATGAGTCAGAATAAGGGTCAGCTAGCTGGCCAGAATATTGAACATCAGCGTTCCAAACTATAACATGTATTGCATGGTTACAGTTCTCTTCTCCTGAAGCTGATAAATGAAATTTGCAGATGATAAAATAGATGATTAAGCTCTCTCTTCCTGGATTGATTCCTCTTGTACTGTCATTGCAGGTGAGGGAAATACTGATCAGGCAGAGAGCAAAATTAGAAAGAATACCACCACTGCCCCCTGGTGAACAATCATTTATTTATGTCCCTGTGAAATGTGCATGACCTTTCACTACCCTTGACTAACGAGGGATCCATAACAAATAAATAAATATAAAAAAGCAACACCCACCTTTTGCATTCACAGATCTTTTCACCATATCATATGTTAAACAAAAAGGGGCTTGGTTGAAACAGGAGACACAGAAACAAAAGAACAACTACAACAACAGACTCCTAACATCAGCCCAGGAGGGCTGCAAATTGAAGATAACATCTTCCAACCACTATCCTATTCTCCCTTGCTCGAAAGCCAGCCGTATCCGACTTTAGGGAGCAGTGCTCATCTCTGTTTCCAAGCCGAAGAGCCAGCGCTGTCTGCTGCTGCAGGCGTTTCCGTGGTCATATGGCAGGCATGACTAGACACCGGAGTGCACAGAACGCTGCTACCTTCCCACCGAAGTGTTCCCTATCTACTTGCAATTTCTTGCTTTTGAACTGCTAGGTTGGCAGGAGCTGGGACAAAGACGGGCGCTCATTCCGTCCAGCAATACTCAGGAATTGAACTGCTGACCTTCCGCCTCCCAGTCAGCGCCTTAGCCACTTGAGCCACTGCAGTCCAACCACTAGATAATATTAAACTGATTTTAATTTGACCTAGCGAGTTAATTGCTGTAAATTTTACTTCCATTTCTCTCGTGGGGATTGACTACATTTCTGTATCACCTTTCCCCCCCCCCCGGCAAATGGGAACTTTGTGTTTCAGAACATGGCAACAGGGAGGGCGGGGGGACTTGATCTAGAAAATGCCAAGCAGAGGATAATAATAATAATAATAATAATAATAATAATAATAATAATAATAATAATAATAATAATAATAATAATAATAATAATAATAATAATAATAATAATAATAATAATAATAATAATAATAATAATAATAATAATAATAATAATAATAATAATAATAATAATAATTTATTATCAGAAATTATTCTGGGTTGAAAGGATGTTTGTGGAAGAAACTCTGTTCAGGGAATGCCCAAATGAGGCTCCTTTCATGTCCCCAAGAGCTGGGATGGAGACGGGTGCTCAATCTGTCGTGCAGTACACGGGTTTCGAACTGCTGACTTTCTGGCCTTCCAGCTAACAAGGCGAGCTTCTTAACCAGTATAGACGGTATAAACAATACAAACCAAGCAAAATTGGTGATTTAATCTAGCACTATGCAGCTGAATGAGAATGTATAACCCATTTAAAATAAGGGAATACTGTATATTGACCCACAGATACACATAAAAGTTACACACAACTTTGTACATTTTTCAAAGGACATGCTCTCAGGATGTGCTAATGCTTAAGAACCATGATGGCTAGATGGCATCATGGACGCAGTGGGCACAGAGCTGAGCGGGCTGAGGAGGATGATGGAGGACATCCTTGAATCCTGGAGAACGATGGTCTATAGGATTGCAAAGGGTCGGAATCGACTGTGCCACTGAACAACAAATTCTGCAGTTAATTTGTACTCTGATATAAATTAATAGACTTTTTTTCTCCTGTATGCAGGAAAGGGAGGTGTTTAGTTCTTGCAGATCTACAATCTCTCTTCCCTCCTGGGGGGGAAATGAGAAGGTGGGTAGGCTGTTACAGTGAAATGAAGATGGATTTATGGCACCTTCTGAATCAACAAAAGTTGTTTTGTTGGGCACAAGCTTTCATGGGGCTACAGCCTACTTCATCAAATGTAGGTTTAATTGACATGTTATTTATACATGTGGAGGGGAGAGTAGAGCTGCAGCAGAATGGGAACACAAAAGCAAACGATTATATTGGTTATATATTTGGGTCTTGGCATGTTTCTTCATGTCGCTGATGGTCTTCCATTTCATGCAGCTAAATCTGGTTCTCCGTATTGCAAAGACTCTGAGAAGTAACCATGTGATCTGTTGTAATCTCCCAGGAACCACAGGGTCACAGCCTGGCAGGGGGAAACAATTATACTTAAGCTCAAATCCTATACTAATTGTATTTGGGAGCATGTTTCCCTGAATCCATAGTGCATGCCAATAGTTAGGTTATAAATCATAATTCCAGATTTCTCCTTCTTTTATTTATCAGCATTCTTCGTTTTCAGCCTACTGAGCCTTCAGCTGTCAATCAATTCATAATTAAATCCCTGTACTATTCAATTATGGATTTGTTGTAATGCATGAATAAGCTATAATCATCACTTGACATCAACATAGAGAATTTTCAATACTGTATCACAACTCTAGAGGGCAGCATTGCGTGAAAGATCATAAAAATAAGTCGCACCGTCTTAGTCAACTAGTGAATTTTAAACTGCTGTAGTCACAAATAGTTATGGACTCCATAAAACCTGTTGCTACTGAGCAAAATCCACCCACGTCCACCCACATACAACCAATAAATAAATGCTTTAACATTTGTGCGACTCAACACAAAGTTGTTACCATTGGCTTCGTTGAGGCTACTACACCAACCTCATGAGTTAGGACAATCAAATAACTGATATTAAACCTTCACCCTTTAGAAGATAAATTATTTTCCTAGCTTAGCATTAACTTGCTACAAAGAATGAGTTATTTATCATTAATGCCTACCACCAATGACTCAAGATATAACAAGTTAAATTACAATTGCAGTGTAATTGGAAATTTCTTCGCCTGTTTTTGTAACTGAACTGTAACTGTTTTCAGGATTCTGTTATTTACTTGTTTAGGTATGCTTTGTATCACCATAGTTTATAACAGGTTTTACAACAAAAGACTACAGTAACTTTGATTATTTCTGTTTCGTCTGAAGAAGCTGAAAGAAAAATTACTTCCGAAAAAAAATTAAACATAGTACTGTATTAACAAGCTTTGGAAAGATAATGTAACTGTTTTTCAAAACTAACTTTCAAAATGTTGAGCTTCCACGGTGTGGACAAAGTAGATAAGGAAACACTGTTTTCCCTATCGCACAACACTAGAACTAGGGGACACTCCATGAAACTATTGGGTACTAGTTCTCAAACAAATAAGAGAAAGTACTTTTTGACCCAGAGGATTACTGGTCTATGGAACTCCCTGCCAGAAGAAGTGGTGACAGCTGTCAGTCTTGACAGCTTTAAGAAAGGATTAGACCAGTTCATGGAGGACAAGGCTATCAATGGCTATAATTATGGATACCGAAGGACAACCTCCGGTAGAAGAGATAGGCAGGATATCTCTCAAGGTCATGTCCAGGGGATCCTAAGCAGGTGAAGGCATCTGCTTGGGAATACCCTGAAGCACATGGTGAGCCACTGTGTGAGACAGAATGCTGGACTGGATGGGCTCCTGTGGCCTCTTCCAGCAAGGCTCTTCTTATGTTCTTGGCTAAAAGTTGTGTACAATGCTTTGGCCCTGAGCGTCTCCTCTGCAGAGTATGCTGCTCCAGTATGGAGTGCATCCACATACGCAAAACAAGTTGACATCGCTGTTAAGGAAGCCATGGGTAGAGTGACAGGATGCCTCAAACCTACACCAGTTGAGCAAATATACCCTCTTGTTGGTATCACTCCACCTAAGATCAGGAGAGAAGTAGCAGTCGACCCCGAGAGAACTAAGCAAGAGAAGAACCCTTGACACCCTCTGAACGGATATGATGAGCCTCAAGTCCACCGGCTCAGATCCAGGAAGAGCTTTATGGCCAGAATCAACATTCTTGAGGGTAGGCAAGAGCAAAACCAAATTAGAAGATGGAGGATGGGGCTCACTTGACAAGAAACATTAAAGGAGGATATGGGTGAGGAACTCAACCTCCCCTACGTCACTTGGAGGACTAGGGTCGGAGTCCCTAAATGTAAGACCCACAGGCTCAAGTGGGGGCTACTGGCAGACAACAACACATGGTGTGAATGTGGAGAGATACAGAATCCAGCTCATTTGCTGGTCTGCCCATTACCACCAGAAACATGCACTGATGAGGTTTTAAGTTTGGGCCAACCATAAAATGAAGAAAGTGACTTCGTTTTGGCAGTCCAAGGATTGATCGGGACACGAAAGAAGAGGAGGCACCTTGGCATTGAAAAAGTTCAAATAGCACAGAATGGTGAGTGGTCTAGGAGACATAACAGACTGAAAAGATCAGGACTTCCTAGATGTGTCTTTCCCAAATGTCCAATAAATATGATGCACTTTTCTACACTTTGATCTAGCACCACAAAAAGTTTAACTTAAGGAAGCCATCTTCTCTCAAAAGAAGCCAACTGTGAGACTCGCCATGCTGCATACAAGTTCTCCAAAAGGACGAAGCATATCCATGTATCCGCCTGGATTAGTGCCTATCTGAGGGGTAGAATAGATGGGTAGGGAAAGACATATTCCCTACAATTGACACATTTCCCAACGCGCAACAGGAGATACATGCCCCAGCTATTAGACTGTCAAAGGAAGGGTGTGTTTACCGTTTAACGTCCAATCACAAAGCAAGAGCAACATGCGCAAGTGGGGACTGCTGTCGGACAACAACACACGGTGTGAATGTGGAGAGGCACAGAGTCTGGCCCATTTACTGGTCTGCCTGCTTACTGCCAGAGACGTGCACCGATGAGGACTTACGTTTGAGCAACCACAAAATGAAGAAAGTGGCTTCATTTGGCAGTCCAGGGATTGATCAGGACTCGAAAGAAGAGGAAGCAGCAGCAGCGACTTGGCATTCTCAATTATGACTCAGTTTCCCATGTGTCTATTTATCACATTTTATCCTAGCAACAACCTGGAAGTAAGCTAGGTGGAGGGAAGTATTTTTACACAGGGCAAGGCAGTTATCGTTGTGGTTTAAAATTGCATGTAATTCAGGCTCTCGCAAGTCCAGATCTTAAGTTGCTTTCAAGAATTTATAGCCTAGGAAAACAGTGATTAGAATCCAATTTCCCCAGATTCCCATAGGAGGAGGTTTGCAAGTACAAAACCGGTTCAGCTCCTTTGAAAAGCATGGAGAGACTCACTTGCGAGGGGTGGAAGACCCTTCCTTTCGAACAGAGATGGGCAGCCGTCAGCTAGAGTTTGGAAAAATTGCTTATTTTTTCTTTTTAAAAAAACCCCCTATCATTCCCCAGAATCCCATAAAATATCTTGCGGAAGGCTGATTTCTTCCTTCTACTGATACACATGCAGAAGACACACAGAAGAGGATGCATTCAACTGCAGGTCAGCAGTTCGAAACCCGAGTGCTAATCGGCGGAGTGAGCAACCATCTCTGTCGCAGCTCCTGCAAAACTAGCCGTTTGAAAGCAAGAAATTGCAAGTAGATAAATAGGGACCACTTTAGTGCACTCCGGTGTCCAGTCATGCCTGCCACATGACCATGGAGAGGTCTGCAGACAGACAGCACTTGTGCTGTAAATGGAGTTGAGCACCATACCCTAGAGTCGGATACAACTGGCTTTCATACAAGGGAGACCTTGACTTTGACCTTTACTGTAAGACAACTAAGCATAGTTTGAAATTATTGCACTAAATTGTAGATCAGGCAGGGGTTCCCAACCTTTTCAAGCTGGGCGCCGGGTCACGCTCTCTCAGTCAGCTTCACGGGCCAGACAGCCATTTTGCCCTGTCTGCACAATGGGTGTGTGTGGCCATTTTGTCCCAACAGCTTCAAAAGAGTGGGCATTTTGTTTCTTGAATGCCCTTTGAGGGGCGGGGCACATGAGGTCCACGGGCCTTAGTTTGGGAACCCCTGTTGTAGAGCATGTATTCCCCCCCCCCAATAGTTTTTATTAAATTTCAAAAGAAAAAAGTAAGTACAAAGATGACATTACAAAAAAGAGAATCAAAATACACTACAAATTCAAAATACAATACAAAACGATAAGATTTATCTTACTCATCATTTAAAACTAACTTCATTTTTAAACTCAATCATCTTACTTCAAAAATATATACTTATATGTATGTCTTAGATAGTTTATAACCTCATTTAATATTTCATATTTATTTCATATATTTTATCCTCATCTTTTAGTAATATATAAAATAAGTACAAAAACAAAATAAAACCACCAGTGATATTAACTATTTATTTATTTATTTAGAGTAGCATTTCTATAACAATGCCCCGGAGGCTGTGTTTGTCCATGAATATCTCATTCATTTCCCAAAACTCGGTTGATCTGGTACTGGTCTGTCACCTTAGCATTCAATCAATGTATGTTCCAGAAATGACTTCCAAATACTCTGAAATTTATTTTCCTTAACTATGCCCTTCTTCTAGTTCAGTTCCCACGTAAGCTTATCCTTCAACGCAATTTCCCCACATCCCTTTTTTTATACCAATCTTCCATTTTTATCGAGACCTCACTCTTCCAATACATTGCCTTGCTGTAGTCATCATAATAGACAACAACTCTTTTTTATACTTAAAGGTTTCCCTTGCCTGAAAGCCAGTCGTATCTGACTCTAGGGTGCAGTGCTCATCTCTGTTTCAAAGCCAAAGTGACAGCGCTGTCTGCTTCTGCAGACGTTTCCGTGGTCATGTGGCAGGTACGACTAGACCATAGCCGTCAAGTTTTGGATTTGAAAATAAGGGAAATTTCCTGGCCAAAACGGGACACTTGACAGCTATGCTTATCCTGTGCAGCCCTTCAGTGGCGGCATTAGGGCATTGCAGTCTAACTAATATGGGAGGACAGTGGGAAAGAGGGTAAAATACGGGAGTTTCCCGGCCAAAACGGGATACTTGACAGCTATGCTTATCCTGTGCAGCCCTCCAGTGGCGGCATTAGGGCATTGCAGTCTAACTAATATGGGAGGACAGTGGGAAAGAGGGTAAAATACGGGAGTTTCCCGGCCAATACGGGATACTTGACAGCTATGCTTATCCTGTGCAGCCCTCCAGTGGTGGCATTAGGGCATTGCAGTCTGACTGATATGGGATGCCGCTGGGAAAGAGGGTAAAATATGGGAGTTTCCCGGCCAATACGGGATACTTGACAGCTATGCTTATCCTGTGCAGCCCTCCAGTGGTGGCATTAGGGCATTGCAGTCTAACTAATATGGGAGGACAGTGGGAAAGAGGGTAAAATACGGGAGTTTCCCGGCCAATATGGGATACTTGACAGCTATGCTTATCCTGTGCAGCCCTCCAGTGGTGGCATTAGGGCATTGCAGTCTGACTGATATGGGATGCCGCTGGGAAAGAGGGTAAAAATACGGGAGGTTCCCGGCCAATACGGGACACTTGATAGCTATGGACTAGACACCGGAGCGCACGGAGCGCTGTAACCTTCCCACCGAAGCGGTCCCTATTTATCTACTTGCAATTACTTGCTTTCGAACTGCTAGATTAGCAGGAGTTTTATACTTATCTATATTCAAATTATCGACACCAGTCAATGTACTTTTCAGGCCGTGTTCCCCTTCCTATTGCCCAACCTTGCCTTTTTCTTCTAAGGTCAAGAATCTCACAGAAGACCCAAGAAAGTCGCAGAACTCTGATTTGTTTCCATCACACCCAAGGAAGGCTTTTCATACTATCTATGGCCCTGTTTCTAGTCCCACAGGAGTCGCTGAGAGAGAACAGCTCGTTACTATGACTTCCTAGCCGCTTTCTACAACATGCACATTCAAATGCAAGCACCTTTTCTCACCCCTGTTCCTAAGTGAGATTCCCTCTCACTCTCAGAAAGGGCAGAGACCCTCTGAAGGTGACTCTAGGCTGACTTTGCAGAAAACTACCATGACAGGGAAGAAAAGCAAAATCAATGCCCCGAAAGTCAAAACCTAAAAAACCACTCTCTGGAAGGAAAGGTGACCCAGCATGACACATTACAAGACCTGACAGCTCTGATCAACAGTTTCTGTCCTCCTTGTGGTTCCGGGACATGGAGTTTATGCGGATGCCAAAAACAGCATCCTTCCATGTTGCCAAGTTCCCACAAAAGTGCTGAGAGCTTCACAACAAAGCTTGAGAAATGAAAACAAGGAGATACATGGGGTTTCTCCCCCAGGAATAGCGTTATATTGGGGGAATGCAGGGGCAGCTGCAGAAGAATCAAACTTAGCCATCCTAGATGTTCGTGGACTTCAATTCCCAGAAGCCCCCGTGAATCCACGCGAAGGAAGAGTTAACCCGAAAGAGCCTTAACCGTACGGGCGCGCTTTACGTCCGCTTCCAGGAGCGACGAGGGCGGCGTGGGCCGGATGAATCGCAGTAAACCCATTCGAATTGAAGTCCAAGGACATCTGGAGTGCCAAGGTTCGCCATCACGGTCCTAGTGAGACAAAACAGTGCACCATGAAGCCTTTCTTTCTCACACTCCTTTTCCAAGATAGTTTGCTATATCTCAGCTCCCATTTTGCAGCCTGCTCCCTGTGTGTCTGTTGGCTTTAAATCCTACCCGAATCTGGATCACGCAGTTCTTCTTCTTTGCCGGTTGCTTCTTACAAGATTCAAAGCTGTCAAGTATCCCTTATTGGCCAGGAAACCCCTTATTTTACCCTCTTTCCCGCTGTCATCCCTTATTAATTAGATTGCAATGCCCTATTGCCGCCATTGGAGGGCAGCACAGGATAAGCATAACTGTCAAGTATCCATTATTTGCCGGGAAATTTCCCTTATTTCCAAATCTAAAACTTGACAGGTATGACAAGAATTGTGTGTGCTTCATCAAGGGAGAGAAACACCGGTTAGATCATGCAGGCTGGGGCATTTGGGGAAATGTAGTCTGAAAAAGTAAAGCTTTCAAGCTCTGGCCAAGCTGAAGAGGAGTCTGGTTCAAATCAACCCCATGATCTCCCCATACCTGTCATGTATCCCATATTGCCCGGGATTTCCCGTATTTTAGCATTTGTTCCTCCCCTTTCCCGCTGCCGCCCTGTATTTTGGATGGTGGGGAAAGGGGTTACTGCACATGCACGCCCATCACAAAGGGGTTCTGCACATGTGCAAAGGGGTTCTGCGCATGCGCAAAGGAGTTGTTGCTGTGCATGTGCGCCTGGGCCAGAGCAGGCATAGCTGTCAAGTATCCCTTATTGGCCGGGAAAACCCCTTGTTTTACCCTCTTTCCCACCGCCATCCCTTATTAATTAGACTGCAATGCCCTATTGCCACCATTGGAGGGCAGCACAGGATAAGCATAGCTGTCAAGTATCCTTTATTTGTCGGGAATTTCCCTTATTTCCAAATCCAAAACTTGACAGGTATGCAGAGCAGGTCCCGTATTTTCCGGAGCCGCGCTTGATAGGTATGGATCTCCCCAGCTCACTGGAGACGTGAGCCTTGATCTCCCAAGCACTGCTCTTCAACAGCCCCTCATATCATAGGATCTTCTCTGGATGGGTGCAGAATTTCAATCATTTTTAAAAACCAGGCAAGATGCGACTCTCTGTCCTGGGTTCATGCAAGGCCACAGGCCTGCCAAAGCTTGGCAGCACTGGGGAAATGGCCCTGCATGCTACCTGCTGATGTTAATGGTAAAGGTCACAATTGCTCAAAAGGTAGCCGTATCCAAGTCTAGGGTGTAGTGTACATCTCCGTTCACAGCCAAAGAGTTAGTGCTGTCTGTGTCTGCAGTTGTTTCCATGGCCATGTGGCAGGCATGACTAGATGCTGGAGTGCATGAAATGCTGTTACCTTTCCTGCCGAAGCTGTACCTATTTATCTACTTGCGTTTTCTTGCTTTCGAACAGCTAGGTTGCCATGCAGCACTCGGGTCTTGAACTGCTGACCTCAAGTCATCAAGTTCAGTATCCACTAAGTCACTGTAGTTCCCTGCCGATGCTAGCATTGAACAAAACCGAGGGAACAACTTGCCTTGGGTCCCTCGCCAGTTCAGATTGGGAGAGAGACACATGTTCAACAGAGTGACGAAAGAGCAACTTCTCATGTTACATGCACATCTTTTTCCTCTGGCACATCGTAGTCAAACTGATTTTGAAAAAGATCCGTTCATGGGAAGCCTACGTCACATGAAAGAGGTACCACTATAGTTCACTGGCAGCACAATGTTTTACAAGCAGAGGGGGTTCTACATGAAATCCCCACCTTAGACCCTGGAGAGAGCTTGGCTAGACGTTGCCAGCACTTTAAGGCTACATGAACTAGTGGTCAAAGTCAGTTTAAAGCTAGGTTCCTATGATCTGTTCATATCTAGTTGCCATAATTCTCTCCCACAAAACCGGGACAGAAGTATACTTGACAAAAAATGGGCGGTTTATCTACAAAATAGCCTTTTTTAAAAACAAACATAATATAATGACAGCTATAAAACACTTTCACATTAAATATATCAAAGCATAAATGAATTTATTTACAACAGATGATGATCAGTTGTACTTCTGAGAAGTTGTGTCGCGGTCAACTCTTAATGTCCTCAGTTCCAGGAAACACACCGGTCACACTTATTGGGTGGCGGTGCGAGGCGAGGACATTAAGATTTGTCTCCAGGTATGCTCCAACTCTAATGTGGCAGGAAATTGCTCATTTGATGGTAAGAGTTCGGATTTATTTTAATGGTGTGTTATAATATACAGTCAGTAAGCATGATTTTTATTGACAATTTTTCTGACCTTGAATTCGGGACAATCCCGGTTTTCCGGGACGTATGGCAACCCTATTCACGTCGCAACCTACAATCTTATTCATTTCTTCCATTGTTCTCTGGAAAGATAATCTCCCTTCATTTCTTTCTTTCTCTCTTTCTCTCTTCTCTCCCTGTCCTTAAGAGAAGACTGGCTTCTTAAGAAGGGAGTTATTTCGTCCCGGGTGGATCCTTTAGATGGCAATGAAGCCCCAGCCCTTGCCGGTCTGTCTTCCAACCCACGTTTTTAAACACGGAGCATGTCGCCCAGATAATGAGCCGATGAACGTCAAGCCATTATTTCTCAGCCCAAAGCGCTTCTTTCTTGCCTTCTTTGACGGATCCCATTTCTGTTCTCTGTCTGTTCCTTTTTATTAGCAATGACCTCCTGTTTTCTATCTCTGGGGTTTTATTAAATATATATTTTTTTGTTTTGATACAGTAATTCAAAGCTAGCAGCAGGGAGACAAACGACTCATAATGTCCATCTGTCAACACGTGGTTCTCTTTTCTAGGGGCACAAAGGGAACTGTGGCCGGAAAAGACTGAAGGGTTTTCTGGACTGTCAAAGTCTTTTCTTAACCTTCTCGTCTCGTGCCTATAGGCGGCCTTCAGACCCCCTGAAACATCAATTAAACCATCCAAGTCTTAGCCATATATTGGAAAACACTTACTGAGACCAGCTGGAAGAAACCACAGGAAGAGGCTTTCACTGCATCCCATCGCAGAAGAATGCGTCTCAGGTATCCAAAATTAAACCCTACCAGAACAGCTATATGGCATTTAGAGATACAGGTACAGTAAAACCCCGACTTACATATGCCTCAAGTTACATAAAATTCGACTTACATAATGATTTTGTGTTAAAACCATGTCCCGATTTACACAATTTCCTACGGGTTTGCTTCGAGTTCCATAAAGATTATTTTCCTATGGGTTTGCTTCGAGTTATGTAAACATTCATTTCTATACCTGTCAACCTTTCCGGATTGGCTGGGATTTCAGGGTGTTCGGCACTGATTTGCGCCATTTCCCGCCCCGCGCTGCCATAACCCCGGAATTTGGCAGTGGGGGAAAGGAGGTACTGCACAGCCCTTCTGCGCAGGTTGCCTTCTAGGCATGCGTAGAACCCTTCTATGCATGCGTAGAAGGCTACGCATGTGTAGAAGGGGGCTATGCAAGCGTAAAACTCTTCTACGCATGCGTAGAAGGCGACCTGCGCAGAACAGTTCTGCGCAGGTCCCAGATTGGCCGGAGCCGCGGTTGACAGGTATGTTCATTTCCCTATGGGTTTGCTTTGATTTACATAAAAAATTCATTTTTCCTATGGGTTTGCTTCGAGTTACGTAAAAAATAATTCTTCCTATGGGTTTGTTTTGAGTTACAAAATAATTTGATTTAAGCAAAAGCCTACAGAATGGACTTTCTTTTCGTAAGTAGGGGTTTTACTGTAGTTGCATTTCTCACTACACTACATTCAAAAGTTCTTTGGTTTACAAAACCTTCTGTCATAATAAATTTGTTAGTTTTTAATGTGCTGTAAATCTTTCTCCTCCTCCTCCTCCAACTTTAAGCGGTATAAAAATATACTATATTAATAAATAAATAAACTTTAAACTGCCAAAATGAAGCCAACGTCTTGGCTTTGTCGTTGACAAAACATAAACATTGGTAGATAATTTCTTGTCCAAACCATACCTGTCAACCTTCCCGGATTGGCCAGGATTTCCCGTTTTTCGGCGCCGATTTGCGCCATTTACCGCCCGGAGCTGCCAAAACCCTGGAATTTGGCAGCGGGGGGAAAGAGGTACTGCACATCCCTTCTGCGCAAGTCGCTTTCTACGCATGTGTAGAAGGCTTTTACGCTTGCATAGAACCCTTCTACGCTTGCATAGAACCCTTCTACGCATGCGTAGAAGGGTTCTACGCAAGCGTAAAAGCCTTCTAGGCATGCGTAGAAGGCGACTTGCGCAGAACTGTTCTGTGCAGGTCCTGTATTGTCCAGAGCCTTGGTTGACAGGTATGCCAAACATCCAATGGACACAAGGCTGTTTCTCTTTTGATCAGATAGAATAAGGCAGATTTGGAAGTTGGTGTGAGGCAGAATTCAAAGCTATAAGAGACAGTGCAGCCCTGGTGGTGTAGTGGTTAAACTGATGCATTGCAGCCAAAATGTTGTGAGTTTGATTCTGACGGGATTCAAGGTTGACTCATCCTTCCAAAATGCCTTCATTTTAGCAGTTTCAGACATGGCAGAAGCAGCAGCATAAGGGTCATTAACACTTTGGGACAAAGGATGTCCCAAGGTATTTTGCCACCTGGGGCAAAGGACAAGAACCACACCACACCACCATGCTTAGAAGGCAACCTGCGCAGAAGGGCTGTGCAGTACCTCCTTTCCCTCGTTGCCAAATTCTGGGGTTTCAGCAGCGCGGGGCGGGAAATGGCGCAAATCGGCGCTGAAAACCGTGAAATCCCGGCCAATCCGCGAAGATTGACAGGTATGTCAGACAGGTAGTTACCATGTGATCTATTGTTTTATTTTTTTATATTTGAGCTTAGATCCCGCAAATCAAAAAAGTAAATTTGCTGCTCTGGGCAGCATATACAAATGTTCAAACATCCTCTCCCATATAAACCAATCTGTATCTATAAAACAGAGGTGTGGGTTTGTATGTGCTCTAAAGAAACTTCCATGTCTAGGCCAGACGTGAAAATACCAAAATGAAGGCACCTTATGGCAAGTTCATCCCACAGTTCCTTTCGCCTGACCTAGTGTGAGAAAGATTAGCTGGCAGGGTACCAGGGTACGCCCAATTGTGGTTCAAAAACACCACAATCTTCGAGGAGGCTCTTTCTGTGTACCTGAAATGCTTCTCTGAACAACTCTGTGTTCAAGAGTCCTTTAAAAGCCAGGAAGAGCCACCACCAAGAAGGCTTTACTTCTGGTTCCTGCCTTCGTGGCCTCTCTTGGTATAGGAAAGTCTGGGAGAATTGGGTCAGACAGCATATCTGTCAACCGCTCCGGCCAATACGGGACCTGCGCAGAACGGTTCTGCGCAGGTCGCCTTCTACGCATGCGTAGAAGGGTTTTACGCTTGTGTAGCCCCCTTCTACGCATGCGTAGCCTTTTACGCAAGCGGCGTAGCCTTCTACGCATGCGTAGAAGGCGACCTGCGCAGAAGGGCTGCGCAGTACCTCCTTTCCCTCGCTGCCAAATCCCGGGGTTTCAGCAGCGCGGGGCGGGAAATGGCGCAAATCGGCGCCGAAAACCGTGAAATCCCGGCCAATCCGGGAAGGTTGACAGGTCTGTCAGACAGGTAGTTACCCATTGACAGATATGCTTATGTACTTCGAATCTTTCTATTTCATCCTGTATCCCAAGCTGTCAAGGTGAGGTACTGCAAGGTCAATATAAAAACAACTTAAATATTATAGTTTTAAGCATATGCATGTAAATGATTGAATACACCTATAACGATTTAAGCGGTTTAAAACAATAAATTTAACGAACAAGTTGGTTCTTAAGTTCGTCAGGGGAGGCCCTTCTTTCAGTTCTATAATTGCCATTTTGTTTGATTTGTTGTCTACTATCTTGGCAACGTTTGTGAAAAACACAGAAGCATGAGAAAGACGTCAGAGAAGAACACTCAGTTTTGTCAGGCTGAATGCAGGATACCAGGGGTGCCCAAACTATGGTCCGTGGGCCACATTTGGCCCCCGACACCCTCATCACTCCCAGAAGCGGAAGTAAAACGCACCCATATGGACGTGTTTTACTTCTGCATCCAGGAGCAATGAGGGCGGCGTGGGCCGGATGAATTGGGGTTGGGGGCCGGATCTAGCCCATGGGCCATAGTTTGGGCATCCCTGGTTTAAGCAGATTGCAAGGTATTTTTTTACTTCCGCTTCCAGTGGGAGGAACCACGTGACTGGCCAGCTGAACCACGTCACCGGCCCACTGAACCACATGACCGGCCCACGCCCCGCAAAGTTTGGGCACCCCTGCAGGATACATTTGTGCTACATAATAAATGGAATAATTGAAAAAAGCAGAGAGTAGCAATAGCTTGTTAATAACACACACCACGTTAGTAGTCGGAGAGAGTTTAGCTCCTTTTGACCTCTTTGGTGTCCTCTAATGTTAAAGATCTCCCGTTTTTGACGACTGCTCTCTAAATGGACCGTGCATTTTCACCTTCAGCTGCAAACCCATTTTCAGCTGCATCAATGGCATTGGCGAAGTGGGGGGAAATTCACGCAACACAGATGGTGAGTGGTCCAGGAGACATAACAGACCCACAAGGTCAGGACTTCCTAGGGCGTGACTTTCCCAAAATGTCCAATAAATATGATGCACTTTTCTGCACTTTGATCATGCACCACAAAAAGTTTAACTTAGGGAAGCCGTCTTCTCTCAGAAAAGCTGACTGAGCTTTATCTCCGCAAGACTCGCCACTCTGCATGCGATGTCTCCAAAAGGAGGAAGCACATCCATGCATCCGCCTGGATTCGTGCCTCTCAGATGGGTAGAATAGAATGGGTAAGGTTAAAGGTAAAGGTCACCCTTGCTCGAAAGCCAGATGTATCTGACTCTAGGGTTCAGTGCTCACCTCTGTTTATGGCTGAAGAACCAGCGCTGTCTGTGTATGCAGACGTTTCTGTGGACATATGGCAGGCCTCGACACCGGAGCATACCTGTCAACCGCGGCGCCGGCCAATCCGGGACCTGCGCAGAACGGTTCTGCGCAGGTCGCCTTCTATGCATGCATAGAAGGGTTTTACGCTTGCGTAGCCCCCTTCTACGCATGCGTAGCCTTCTACGCAAGCGGCGTAGCCTTCTATGCAAGCATGCGTAGAAGAGTTCTACGCAACCGTAAAACCCTTCTACGCAAGCATGCGTAGAAGGCGACCTGCGCAGAAGGGCTGCGCAGTACCTCCTTTCCCCCGCTACCAAATTCCGGGGTTTCGGCAGCACAGGGCGGGAAATGGCGCAAATCGGTGCCGAAAACCATGAAATCCCGGCCAATCTGGGAAGGTTGACAGGTATGCACCAGAGTGCACTGAATGCTGTATACTGATACTAATACTGATACTACTACTACTACTACTACTACTACTACTACTACTACTACTACTTTGGCTGAGTGGGCGGTATAGAAATTTAACAATAAATAAATATATATATAACAACAATAACAACAGCAACAACAATTCCATTTGTATCAATTTGTATCCATACGGGCGCATTTTACTTCCGCTGCTGGGCTGGATGAATTGGTGTCGTGGGCCGGCTCTGGCTCACGGGCCATAGTGCCCACCCCTATGAACCACGTGACTAGCCCATGGCCCGAAAAGTATGTGCACCCCTGATTTAAATAGCAGGATTGCAAATTGTTGGACCACGATGAGCCTCCCAACCCCCGACCCCGCATTCCCCAACCCCCAACCCCCCCACGATCTGCATCATTTGCTTTCTGTTCTTCCCTCCCCCCCCCCAGTTTCACCTAGCCCTTCTCTGCAGCAAAGGTAGCTGACAAATTCTTTGGAAAATATCAGAACAGCCTCAGGGTGGAACCTGACAAGAATGACGCAGTGCCGCATCCATTATTGATGGGACCTTTGTCACGTTCTCTGCTAAAAATGAGGGCGCGAGAAAGACAAATTTGCATGCCATCTTGGCTTTTAAAACAACCACCTCCCTTGCCCCTGGGCAGCGGAGGTAGCTCTCTCGTGCGTGCGCTCTCTCTCTTGCGCAGAGCCTGGAAACATGATTTTTGGGAGCTATACCTCCAAGCTGGCTGGGAAATGTTGGGTGCTGGAGCTCCAAAAATGTCACCTGTCCAGTGTTGTCTACCCGTGTCTCCCTCACACTCCCCAAGGATAACAGAAAGTGGCTGCAGTGGCTCAAGTAGTTAAGAAGTTCACCTTGTTAGCGGGAAGGCTGGCAAGTTGGCAGTTCAGGACCCGGGTACTGCAATACAGATTGAGTGCCTGTCTCTGTCCCAGCTCTTGGGGACCTGAAAGGAGCTACATGTGAGCGTTCCCTGAGTGGAGTTTATTCCGCAAAAATCCTTTCACCCCAGACATGAAATTATTGTTATATACAGAAAGCCAGGACAACGAATGGATTTAGGGGCCACAGCGGCGTAGTGGTTAAGACGCATACCTGTCAAGTATCCCGTATTGGCTGGGATTTCCTATATTTTGGCACTCGTTCCTCCTCTTTCCCGCCGCTGTCCCATATTTTGAACGGCAGGGAAAGGGGTTACTGCGCATGTGCAGAACCCATTTGCGCATGCGCAAACGGGTTCTGTGCATGCACGCCCACGCATGCACAAAAATTCCCCATATTTTGGGAGCCACGCTTGACGGGTATGTTAAGATGCTGAGCTTGAGGTTGGCACTTCAGCAGTTTGAGACCCAAGTGCTGCACGGTGGAGTGATTCCCTGTCATCTGTCCCAGCTCCTGTGAACCTAGCCATTTGAAAGCAAGAAACTGCAAGTAGATTTGGCTTTTGAGCAAGGGAGTCTAGCTGCGCATGAGTTATGGGGATGGATGGATTCCATAGAAGAAGGCATGGCTGTGACTTTACAAGAGTGGAGCAGGGCACTTGAGGACAGGACATTTTGTTTTGTTTTAATTTAAAACATAAAAAAAATCCCATACAAATAGTACAAGAAAAAAAAGTCAGATTTGTACTGTACAAGCCCATCACCCGGGGATATCACTTCTTATCAAACAGATTAAATTTAAACAACTGTGCAATTTTCATAAATTCTTTTCCCCACCTCCAAAATAACATATATTCATCTCTGGGTTTTACACCTTTAAATTTCCCCCAATTCCCAATTCAATAAATTCTCCCAAAATATCCACAAAGTCACTTTTCTTAGTAATACCTTTTTTTCAATTTCGATTCACACACCAATTTATCGTTAATTGCCATATTCCAAATCTCTTTATACCAAACCTAAATATCTATACATAGGTCTTCCAAACCTAAATATCTATACATTTTCTAATTTCTGGCTATTAAAATTCTTGCATCATTATAGCAGTACCGTAAAATCTTTTCTATGTTTTTTGTAGGTTTAAGCCTCCTAGATCATTTAACAAAGCAATCCTAGGGCACAGTCATATTTTAATTGACAATATATTATTTACTTCCTCAAAAACATGCTTCCATGTTTGTTTCACCTCCTTACATTCCCACCATAAGTGGGGGGGGAAATCTCCCAGGATATTCCTTACAACTCCAACAGTCTCCTTTGTAACGGGAATCATAGTGACTTAATTGAATTGGGGTAAAATACCATCAGGGACGGTGGTGGCTCAAGTGGTTAAGACGCTGAACGCGCTGACTGGAAGATCAGAGTTTAATTCCCAGGTACAACATGATGGAGTGAGCCCCTGTCTCTGTTCCAGCTCCGGCCAACCTAGTATTTCAAAAGCAAAAAATTGCAAGTAGATAAATAGGGACCACTTCGGTGGGAAGGTGAACAGTGTTCTGTGCACTCTGGTGTCTAGAGATGCCTGTCACATGTCCATGGAAACATCTGCAGGTGCAGTCATGGCTGGATCTTTGCGTATAAACCGAGATGAGCACTGAACCCTAGAGTCGGATACGACTGGCTTTCGAGCAAGGGCGACCTTTACTTAACATACCATCTCCAGATTAATATATGGCAATGTTCTTTAATTCTCATAGACCAGTGTTACGCTGCTACAGGTGCCCGGGCACTAGTAGCGGAAATTTCCCCAGGCCATGCCCACTTGGCCCATAGCTGTCAAGTATCCCTTATTGGCCGGGAAAACCCCTTATTTTACCCTCTTTCTCGCTGTCATCCCTTATTAATTAGACTGCAATGCCCTATTGCCGCCATTGGAGGGCAGCGCAGGATATGCATAGCTGTCAAGTATCCCTTATTTGCCGGGAAATTTCCCTTATTTCCAAATCCAAAACTTGACAGGTATGACTTGGCCAGTGACGCCCACCTCCCTACCCCAGGCCATGGTGTAGGGAGGCCAAGTGGGCATGGCCCACAGTTAGCCACGCCCACAGAGTTAGCCACACTCATGGTGGGGGTAGTAATTTTTTTTTGCTGCGCATCACTCTCATAGACATACTTTTCAAATTTCTTTGACTCCCTATTTGGTTCCATTTTGGAGGTCATGCCTTAAGGGGAGAAAGCACTGGTATTTGGGCCAAAAAGGTCTCTGCACCCCAATCTAGGTCATTTATGAGTCAGGGCAGGATGTTGAAGAATGGTGCCATCACATCGCCCTGCATGAAAGTTGAGTATCTTAAAAAGCAATCGCCACATTTCTGTTAGTGAACTAAGCAACACAGCTGTCCTTGAATCGCAGGTGTTAACATCCACTTCTCTTTCCTTGAAGGCAACACAAGTCTCAGATAGAGACCTGGCAAGGATTGTCCCATCGTGTGGGCTGGGCCGGCCTCTTCCTTTAATAACACTATCACTCAGTTGTCTCATGTTCACAATTGTTCAAAGCCCTTCTGGTGCATTATTAAACCTAGTAGCCATGCCTCTCCCTATAAGGCATGTTTCAAGTGGTACAGAAGATCTGAAATGAAACACTCGCTTTTGTGGAGTTCATTCATCTATAAGAGGCTATTGCAGATGTGGGATGTTGCGGTCTAATTCTAAAAATAAGTTTTCCAATCCTTGGGTCTAATGCAGGAAAAAGGATACAGTAAAAACCCTACTTTCGAAAAAAAAAAAAAAAGGTCTGTTCTGTAGATTTTTGCTTAAATCGATTTTTTTTGTAACTCAAAGCAAACCCATAGGAAACATGAATTTTTAATGTAAATTGAACCAAACCCAAAGGGAAATGAATTTTTATGTAACTCAAAGCAAACCCAAAGGAAAAATGAAACTTTTATGTAAATCGAAGCAAACCCATAGGGAAATGAATTTTTACGTAACTCAAAGCAAGCCCATAGGGAAAAGAATCTTTATGGAACTCGAAGCAAACCCATGGGAAATCGTGTAAATCGGGACATGGTTTTAGCATATAATCATTATGTAAGATGAATTTTATGTAACTTGAGGCATTTGTAAGTCGAGGTTTTACTGTATGCAGTGGCTCAAGTGGCTAAGACTCTGACTTGGGAGGCAGAAGGTCAGCAGTTCGATTCCCGAGTAATGCAGGACAGAATGAGCTCCCGTCTTTGTCCCAGCTCCTGCCATCCTAGCAGTTCGAAAGCAAGAAATTGCAACTAGATAAATAGGAACCACTTCGGTGGGGAAGGTAACAGTGTTCCGTGCGCTCCGGTGTCTAGTCATGCCTGCCACATGACCATGGAAACATCTGCAGAAGCAGACAGCGCTGGCTCTTTGGCTTTGAAACAGAGATGAGCACTGCACCCTAGAGTCGGATACGACTGGCTTTCAAGCAAGGGAAACCTTTACTAGGTATAATAATAGAGTTTAGCCGAGCATTTGTAGGTGTCACTTTGCGTAAGCTTGGCTTGTTTATGATCCTCTGTATGTTTTTGGACTACAATTCCTATTAGCCAACAGCAAATATTGGTGGTGGTAGTGGTGGTGAACATCTGGACGGGTTGAAGCTGTTCACAGACCTCTGCTTTAAAGGCACGGTTAAGGCTCTTCCGGGTTAACCCTTCCTCCGTACAGGCGCGTTTTACTTCCGCTTCTGGGAGCAACGAGGGCAGCGCGGGCCGGATAAATCGCAGTGAACCCATTCGTGTGGATTCACAGGGTGCTTGGGCTTCTGGGAATTGAAGCCCAAGAACACCTGGAGTGCCAAGGTTCACCATCACTGACTTAAACTGATCTTAAGCAAAGCCTGGGGGGATCAACAGTATCAAATGAATGCAAACCAGTAAAGAATGGAATAATCTTGAAACCTATGCTGATGTGGTCCCATATATACTGTTTAACTCCTAGTGGCCACTGGATCGTTGGAAAGCATTTTTGGT
Source organism: Bradypodion pumilum (assembly GCA_035047305.1). Taxonomy (NCBI): domain Eukaryota; kingdom Metazoa; phylum Chordata; class Lepidosauria; order Squamata; family Chamaeleonidae; genus Bradypodion; species Bradypodion pumilum. The sequence goes on from JAWDJD010000015.1 coordinate 8,309,472, forward strand.
TGTTGTTCAGTCACACAGTCGATTCTGACCCTTTGCGACCCTATGGACCATTGCCCTCCAGGCACCTCTGTCCTCCACCACCCTCCTCAGCCCGCCCAGCTCTGTGCCCACTGCGTCTACCACACCATAATTGCTCCAATGTTATGCACAGAATCAGAAATATAACTTGGCAAAAACGCCAAGTAATCTGAAACATGCTGGACTTGTAAAGAGTGGGTGCTTCAAAGCATTTTTTTTTGGGGGGGGGGAGCAGAACTTTGCTTTGCTATTCAAATGTTTGCCCTATATAGGCTTTAAGGGCTATCATCCTAATAGTAAGGATGAAGTGTCAGAGTTAATTTCTTAATAGTGGCAGGAGGATGATTGGGAATTGGCAATAACAACAGTATTTTTCACAAGCATTTCCTCTGAACATTGCTGTAGAGCTGGGGTGGCCAAACGTTTCACGCCGTGGGCCACACCAGGTCCCCTGGACAGCTGAGTGGGCCAGTCACGTGGTTCCTCAAATGTTGCCATAAAATGTGTCCATGGCTGTCGTAAACGCTTTTATGACAACCGCGGGTGCATTTACGGCAGCATTATGTCAGGCACAGCATATTTACACATGCATGGACATGTTTTATGGCTGTCATAAATGCGTCTGCTTCCACGTCTGCTTCTGGTAGAGACGAGGGTGACGGCGGGCCACATGAAATGGTGCCGTGGGTTGGGCCTGGCCCATGGGTCATAGTTTGGCCACCGCTGCTATAGAGGAAAACTGTATTGCAAGCAAACCAGAAGTATCCACTTATGTAATAGGGTCTTTCTAAGCTTTTGCAATTAAAAGAAAGTTAATTTCCTCTCAAACTCCCCACCTGCCACCCCAACGGGTTAAAGGAGAGACCTCTGGCAAAACAAAAGATAAAACAAGTGTGAAGAGTTAGACATAATAGAACTTTTAATGTACTCCAACTTCTCAGATAATGAGGTTTCTGCATTCAAGAGGGTGACAGGGAAAAAGTCAGATCATCCCAAGATAATGAAGCCCTGTGACTCTAACTGACTGGAGGCACCCAAGTTAATGAAGTCGCTTGAGAGCTGGGATTCTCCTCTGGCAAATCTGCATTGTTTTATACAATGTTATGGCTCCCTTTTGTCGGACAAAGAACCAAAACAAGAGCAGTGGGTCTAGGGTTGCCATACGTCCTGGAAAACCAGGATTGTCCCGGATTCAAGGTAGGAAAAATTGTCCCGGCCAGTTCAATAAAAATCATGTTAAAGTCCCAGATTTTTAAAACTTACTCACTGTGTATTATAACACACCATTAAAATAAAATCAAACTCTCGCCATTAAACGAGTGATTTCCTGCCACATTGGGGTTGGAGTATACCTGGAGACAAATCTTAACATCCTCGCCTCACACCACCGCCCGATAAGTGTGGCCAGTGTGTTTCATCTTAACTGTTGTAAATAAATTCATTTATGTATTGATATATTTAATGTAAAAGTGTTTTATAGCTGTCATTATATTATGTTTGTTTTAAAACAGGCTATTTTGTAGATAACCTGTCCAGTTTTGTCAAGTATGCAGTACTGCATTTCTGTCCCGGTTTTGTGGGAGAGAATTATGGCAACTCTAAGTGGATCCGAACAAACTAGGAGTGGAAGAAACGGCTGTCCATCTGCAGGCCAAATTAGAAGATGGAGGAAGGATATCACTGGACAAGGAACAAAATTAAAGGAGGAGATGGCTGAGAAACTCAACCTTCCCTACGTCACTGTGGGTGTGGCCTACTTTGTTGTCATGGCTTACTATGTGGATGTGGCCATGTGACTGGGTGGGCTATCTAGTCATGCCTGCCTAGTGGTGTGTTTCAAATTTTTTACTACCTACTCTGTGGGCGTGGTATGGTGGGTGTGGCCAAAGGGAAAAGCCCTGCGTTGCACCCGAATTAGGACTACAGTAAAACTACGACTTACATATGCCTCGAGTTACATAAAATTCAACTTACATAATGATTTTGTGCTAAAACCATGTCCCGATTTACACGATTTCCTATGGGTTTGCTTCGAGTTACATAAAGATTCTTTTTCCTATGGGTTTGATTCGAGTTACGTAAAAATTCTTTTCCCTATGGGTATGCTTCAATTTACACAAAAATTTCATTTTTCCTATGGGTTTGCTTCAATTTACATAAATTTTTCATTCTTCACATGGGTTTGCTTTGAGTTACGTAAAAATATTTTTTTCCCTTTGGGTTTGTTTTGAGTTACAAAAAAATTCGATTTAAGCAAAAGCCTACGGAACGGACTTTTTTTCTTGTAAGTAGGGGTTTTACTGTACGGTATTTTATTTCAAAACTTGGATGGGTGGGGCCAGCTGGAATTTTTGCTACAGGTTCTGCCGAACTGGTGCGAACCTGCTGACGCCCACCACTGGATATATAATGTTCTTACTTTTCTGACCATTTATCACTAAGATCAGGACCGAAGCTTTGAAAGTAATTGGATACAACTGAGCAACAAAAAGGTGTCTGTTTTATCATGGGGACCAGTAGGAAAAAAAAACCTTCTTGTATTTCCTTGACTGTCCCTTAGCCTGTTCTTATGTTCCTTCAACCTCCAACTTCTGTTCCTAGAGTTACTAATGTCACCTCCTTCCCTCCCCACATTTCTTTCTCTTGTTCCTTCAAGGAAGGGACAACTTGACTTTGTTTTATTTATTTATTTATTTATTTTGCAAATTTATACCCCATTCTCTGTAGATGAAAGAGATGAGGTTCTTTTGGGCAGGAACCTTATTGAAGATGGAGCATGTTAACAGTTCGACTAACTCTTCACAATTGTTTTACGGCTCTTGACATATCCAACTCAGTTAGAACTAGGAATCTGTCTCCTTTACTATCACAATTATAGTCCTCTAGCAGTCCGAAAGCAAGAGTGCTGGCTCTTTGGCTGTAAATGTACATGAGCACTGCACCCTAGAGTCGGTCACAACAGGCTTTTGAGCAAGGGAGTCCTAATTAATACAAACTTTCCAGTTTCCATAGAACTGTCAAGTTTTGGATTTGAAAATAAGGGGAATTTCCCGGCCAAAATGGGATACTTGACAGCCTATGTTTATCCTATGCTGCCCTCCAGTGGTGGCATTAGGGCATTGCAGCTTAATTAATATGGGAGGACGGCAGGAGACGGCAGGAAAGAGGGTAAAATTCGGTAATTTCCCAGCCAAAATGGGAGAGGCTATACCACGGAAAGAAGTGTGGATGTAATTCCTTTACTAAGTGGAAAATCTATTCAGGCTATCATGCTGAATTTCAAAATGTTGAAACCAAACATTCTCATTTTCCCACCATACCTGTCAAGTTTTGGATTTGGAAATAAGGGAAATTTCCTGGCAAATAAGGGATACTTGACAGCGATGCTTATCCTGTGCTGCCCTCCAATGGCGGCAATAGGGCATTGCAGACTAATTAATATGGGATGACGGCGGGAAAGAGGGTAAAATATGGGGTTTTCTGGCCAATAAGGGATACTTGATAGCTATGTTTCCCACTGCTGTTGCATGCTTACTCTCCAGTAGGAGGGAGGTTGCTCTTCTTCTGAGCAGGAAAGATGTATCAATCACTCACGTGGCCAGGGTTCGATTCCCTGCTCAGGTATGGAAACTTAGTGGGTGGTATGGAAATGTTAAAAACCAGTCCTTAAATAGCTCACTTACCTTGATTGCCCTATTAGGGTTGCTATAAGGGCCTGTCCTGTTCAAGCCTGTCCCATGTGAGGTGGCCTGCGGTTGCAGTTTTTGAGGTTACTGAAGGGTGAGGGAAGAGCTAAATCATATTTAGTTCACTTCTCCAGTCCAAACAACTTTTGCTCGTATCATGAAGTGGCTGACAATAGGGGCAAATTAAACACTTCCCCTGCTTCTCTATAGAGGAGCAAAGAAAGTGTAATCTCCCCCCCCCGCCTCCTCCTATTTTATGGCGGTTCTAATGGCATATATAGCAGCATGCTGAAAAAGCTGAACCCCTTGAGAGGGGCTCAAAAGGCACACCTTGAGGCATCTGGGACATACCTATCAACCGCGGCTCCGGACAATCCGGGAGCTGCGCAGAACGGTTCTGCGCAGGTCGCTTTTTACGTATGCGTAAAAGCCTTCTACTCATGCGTAAAAGTGACTTGCGCAGAACCGTTCTGTGCAGCTCGCTTCTATGCGTGCGTGGAAGGCTTTTACGCATGAAGGCTTCTACGATCCCCTTCTGCACAGAAGCTTTCAACGCATGCGTAAAAGGGTTCTACGCAAGTGTAGAAAGGTTCTACGCATGCATAGAAGCGAGCTGTGCAGAAGGGATGCGCAGTAACGCCTTTCCCCCCCGCTGCCAAATTCTGGGGTTTCGGCAGCTCCAGGCGGGAAATGGTGAAAATCGGCGCTGAAACATGGGAAATCCCGGCCAATCCGGGAAGGTTGACAGGTATGAACTGGGTCCTCCTCCTCCCAAACCCTCCATAGGGAAGTCATAATACATGTCTGGAGAGGCTTTTTCAGGGATTCTCAACCTGCGACCAGTGGGTCAGATGTGTCCCACGGTGCCATTAAATGTGCCCCCCCCCACCTCCATCACACCAGGAAGTGTCATGTGGTGGAGGAAGGGCAAAATGACCATCTGGCTCCCAAAGCTGTCTGAGGGAGCGTGACCCGGCCCCCAGCTTTAAATGGTTGTGAACTCCTGCTCTAAGTCAATTTCAACTTGATGACACATATCCACAAACACTAAGCCACTAGATTTCATGCATAATAACTTGGGCTCATTCTACAATGTACTGTACATGCATTACCATAGGCAACTATGGAATGGGTTTATCAAGCAAGATCCAAACTTGCAGAATGGAAGTGTTTGGCCAAGTTGTGTGATCCCAATATTATTACACTGGTAGGCCGTACTCTTAAGTGGAAGCTGAAAATTATAGGGGGCCATGTTTTCGTCTTGAATCCAAGTGGCTGCCCTGTCACGCAAGCATAATTTTGTTGACCTCCCAAAGGTTCTTGCTCTCAGACTGTCTCTTCCGTGTGCTTTTCTAGATTCTGGTTGCCGCAGTTGAAACTGCAGCTCTGAGATCCACCCCATTGGTATTCACAGCATTTCTAGGTTGGTTGCTGATGAAGGGAACATTTCTCCATTATCTATCCCCCCGCCCCCCAAGTCCTGCACCTCCAGGCTACAGCTCAACAGATTTGTCCTGAGGGCTCATGATTAATTCCTGCCCATAAACTTTCTGATGAGTCTGTGATTTCACAACATCCCCTCCCCTCCTCCAGAGTCCAGACAGTGCTTACCGAGCAAAATGTTTTTTTCCCCAACAAGACCAAAAAACAACAACAGCAACAACACTGAACTACAGTACTTCCTTCCTCTAGCCTTTTATCTGTCAAGAAATTCTGTGTGTCAGCATCTATCCTAAGCCAGAAAACTACCTCTGGATCAGTGGTGTACTGCTCCAGGTTCCCACCGGATCTCAGGAACCGGTAGCGGGAATCCCCCCCCCAAGCCATGCCCACTTGGCCGGCCATGCCCACCTCCCTTCCCCAGGCCATGGTGTGGCTGGCCAAGTGGGCATGGCCCATAGATTTAGCCACACACACCGAGTTAGCCACACCCAGGGTGGGGGTAGTAATTTTTTTTGCAGTGCATCACTGCTTTGGATGTCTTTGACTACATATCGGATATCCGGGCCCGGGAAGGCAGTCCCCCTTGTCCCCCCCCCCGACAGCGACTTTGACATATCCCATCATCCCTATCAAAATGTTAGCTATAGGCAGTCTAAAATCTAAAAGGTGACAGGTTGAGGAAATCTGGTTTATGTGCTTATTCATTCATTCATTCATTTATTATTCAAATTTATATATTGCCACCCAAATCCAACGAGCTACTCTGGGTGGTATAACGACAGTTGAAAACATTACAATCATAAAACATTTTTTTTAAAAAAACCTTAATAGACCTTAAAGATTATCCTCATTACCCCATCAATTATTTAAAAATTATGGTTAAACTATCACCATGATGATAGTCAATATCCAGAATGGATTCAGCAGCTGAAGAAGAAGAAGAAGAAGAAAAAGTCACCTAGCTGACCAGTAAGATGCGGAGGATTAAATGAGACGTGTCCTTTAATTCACTTTGCAAGATGAGGGGGAATTTAATATGCAGTTTTTAACCACATTAAACATGAAAATAAGGGATGCATATTTACCACTCTAAGAACAGTAATCAGTTTCCAGGCCACTTTGAGTGGTCAATAAACTAGTAAAGCGGTATATAAGCATAGTAAATAAATAAATAAATAAAACAAGTCTACAAATGTGCAAACACATGTTGGGCAGCTCTCACGCACGGTCCTACCCCACCCTAATAATTTAGGGGGTGTCTCTGATAGTTATAGCAGCACAAATACAACTATGGGTGTTGGACGGAGAGGAGCAAGGATCAAACCAGGTAGTTGCTTTTTGTGTTGCAGATGATAGGGCAGAAGAAGGAACATCCTATTGGATCTCTGTGCCAGGTAAACTGTAAACTGATATGTGTCTCTTCTTCGTCTTCTTCTTTTTCTTCTTCTTCATATCCAAATATTGGCGATAATCATGGCAATCCGCCATAACGACTGTCCTAAGAACATAATGCAGTGGCCTTTCATCTGCCTTCCGCATCGTAGCATGACATCCATAGTTCCACTGTAAGTGTAGAGTGATGCATGTTGGGGCAAAAACCCCAATTACATTTATAAACTGATGGAGTCTGAACTCTCTGCGACAAACCAGGAAAGGGACCTTGGTGTCATGGTGGACAACTCAATGAAGGTGTCAACCCAGTGTGCCTCAGCAGTGAAAAAAGCAAACTCAATGCTAGGGATCATTAGGAAGGGTATATAAGAACATAAGTCAGCAAGTGTCATTTTGCCTCTCTATAAATCTATGGTGAGGCTCCATCTGGAATACTGTGTACAGTTTTGGTTGCCATACCTCCAGAAGGATATTAAGGAGCTGGAAAAAGTGCAGAAGAGGGCAACCAGAATGATTATGGGACCGGAACACCTTCCTTACCATCTGAGGCTGCAACGGTTGCGCCTCTTCACTCTTGAACGACAGCGTCTAAGAGGTGACCTGATTGAAGTTTATAAAATCATGCACAGTGTGGACAAAGTAGATAAGGAAAAACTGTTTTCCCTGTTGCACAACACTAGAACTAGGGGCCACTCCATGAAACTTTTGGGTACTAGTTCTCAAACAAATAAAATAAAGTACTTTTTGACCCAGAGGATCACTGGTCTATGGAACTCCCTGCCAGAAGATGTGGTGACAGCTGTCCATCTTGAGAGCTTTAAGAAAGGATTAGACAAGTTCATGGAGGACAAGGCTATCAATGGCTATAATTATGGATACTTAAGGACAACCTCCGGGTTGGAGAGATAGGCAGGATATCTCTCAATATCATTTCCAGGGAATCCTAAGCAGGTGAAGGCATCTCCTTGGGAATAATACCCTGAAGGAAATGGTGAGCCACTGTGTGAGACAGAATGCTGAACTGGATGGGCTCCTGTGGCCTCTTCCAGCAAGGCTCTTCTTATGTTCTTATGTTCACTGATATAGTTCCACAAGTCACTTTCTGGTCCTGAGCACTTTTGGCACACAAAATCTCCATCAGCCACAGGCCAGAATTGATGAAGCTGCTGCTCTCCATCAAGATGGACTCAAGTGGGATTTAATCCACTTGGGGACCATCACCCTTCCTTCCCTGTGGACTTTGGCACCCAAGTCCTCAGGGTTGTCAGGTTAGTTAACCGCCACCAGACACTCTGCGTTAAGTGCCTCTACCATATTGAAAAAGCATTCTTGTCCCTGCGATTCTGAGTTGACATGCCATGAAGTTAAAACTTCTGGTCTTAACCTTGTGATGTGTCTGAAGAAGGTACTGTGATCCATACAAACTCAAGGTCAAACAATAATGCCACCAGATTTTGACCCTTTTTTATTCCGTCGCCCTTTTTTCCATTTAATTTTGCAACATAACTTAATTTTAAATGCATAAATTAAAGGTATATATGGGGTGGGGGGCTCCTTCTCCCTCCGCCCTACCATCAGATGAGGCTGTTAAAGTAAAAAAAAAAAAGGTTTGATATGCTGATACCATCATTCAGTGAGATATCAGTCAGAATGGATCTATGTATTGACCACAAGGAAAATTATACCACACACAGCAACCTGATCAGAATACTATCCTGGAGAAAAAGACATGTATTTGAATGCCATTCTTCAGCCAGAATCAGACTGTGTTAACAAAAAGTGTCCATAACTTGTTGCAACCAATTGCGGCAAATATGTTCATTTCAGGGAGCCACAATGGTTTAGTGGTTAAGATGCAGAACTTGACAACCAGAAGGTCAGCAGGTCAGCAGTTTGAGACCTGAGTGCTGCACGACGGAATGAGCTCCCACAGTGGTGGGGCATTTCCTACCACACTGTGGGCGTGGCCATGTGACTGGGTGGGCATGGCCTGTTGACCATGTGACTGCTCTTCGCTATAGAGCTATGAAAATAGAAGCCTATTCTATTTTCATTATTATTATTAAGTTTAATTTCTATCCCGCTTTCCTGACACAAGTGCCACTCAAAGCGGCTTACAACATATACAAATACAATAAACAGAGCAGGGTATACAATAAGCTACAGAAGGCAATATACAATTAATACAATCAAAACATCACAATATACAAAAATACAATACAAAATATAAATAATTAAGCAATATCACAATGAGAATTACACAAAGAGTCAACCTCATAAGATACAAATTTACACAATAACAACAACTTGAGCACAATTCCATAGTACATTTCATACATACACAATTAAGTGGATGTGGACGACTTCCAAGCCTCCAGCCCAACTAGGGCGGAGGAACACAACAGCCTTAACAGCTGTGCCTCTCTCCTCACCAGCTGGTGAAAAAAGTCATGGGGGGGGGGAGGTGGCAAAGTCTTGATGGCAAAGTCCATGGCCAAACCAAACCTCCCCGGGCGGTGGAGTGGCTCTGGGGCGGGCGCGGGAGTCCTCCGGTGCGGCGTCAGCGTCGGCTTTTTCAGCCTTCCGAGCAGGTGGGTCTCGGAGGGCGAGGCAGCGAGCAGGCACACCTGGCCCCAACCCGGGCGGTGGAGTGGCTCATCACTCTATAGCAAACCTCTGAAGCCATTTCCTCCTTGTCCAAGGCTTTTCCAGGGCTCTGTTTCACCCCAAAGTGCCTCCCCAGCCACTCCGACCATTTTTACTACCGGTACGCGCGTACTGGTCCGATCTGGTTCATGCCCATCATTGAGTTCCCATCATCTGTCCTAGCTCCTGCAGTTCAAAAGCAATGAATTGCAAGTACCACCTGGGCGGGAAAGGTAACAGTGTTTTGTGCGCTCCAGTGTCTAGTCATGCCTGCTATGTGACCACAGAAACATCTGCAGATGCAGAGAGTGCTGGCTTTTTGGCTGTAAATGGAGATGAGGACCGCACCCTAGAGTCGGACACGGCTGAGCAAATTTTAAGGATGATGCAAGAGCCCAAGGAGCCCAAGCTAGTCCAGGTGATAAAGAGCTGTGCCGTGGCTGAAGTATGAAGTCACAACTAGTTTATAAAGCTTTAATCTGATTTTATGGGGAATTCTCCAAGTGCTGAACCTATCTGATAAAGTTTTGTCCCTGTACAGTTTGGAGTGAAACCTGAAGCAAATTCACAAAATTGGAACCACCAGCTTCTATTGGCTCAAAATCACATCCATTTGCCATAATGTAGTAGCACAGAACTGGACTTTGCCATGGTCACCTCACCTGTCTGTGTGGCAAAAGATGTTTCTACATTCTCATGCCCGTCTCTTCCAAGATTTTACCACACACTTGCTGAAATAATCATATATTAAGCCAGTTGGGTGCAGTGTGGGTGATGTTTGAGAGCAGGTTTTGGGACTCCATAGGGCAGGGGTGCCCAAAGTTTTCGGACCGTGGGCCGGCCATGTGGTTCAGTGGGCCAGTCACATGGTTCCTTCCACCAGAAGTGGAAGTAAAATGCACCTTGCAATGTATTTTGCAACAGGATGAGATAGATTTTAAGCTGCCATTTTCTCTGCTTAAACCAGGGGTACCCAAACTACAGCCCATGGGCTGGATCTGCCCGCCGATGCCAATTCATATCCAGCCCACGGCCGCCCTCATCACTCCCGGAAGTGGAATTAAAACAAGCCCATTGCATTTTACTTCCGCTTCTGGGAGCAACGAGGGTGGCACGGGCCAGGTGAATTGGCATCGGGGGCTAGATCTGGCCCATGGGCCGTAGTTTGGGGCCCCCTGCCATAGGGATTCTCTTTGCATTGAGGTAGCCTTTGGGAACCATGGAATGGGAGGGGGAATGATTTAAACCTAGAAAATGGCTCCTCCTGGTTGTAGTACTGATAGCAAAGATTTTCCAGCATCCTCATGGCATGATGTAACATTATATGACAGGACTGTAGCCGTTAAGTACGGCATGTGCCAAACGGTTCATCTATAATCCCACTTTAGAAAAATCATACTCCATGTCAACTACTAACGGGGCAAAACATCTAGTAAACAGGTCGCTTACACCCACTCAGTGACCTAACAATGCCGTGTCATCAATTCTGACTTATGACGACCCTTTCCAGCGTTTTCTAGGTAGACAATAGAAATCATTTACCATCACCTTCCTCTAGGTCAACTTTTCCCAAACTATGTTCCACGGAACACTGGTAGACTTCAATTCCCAGAGGCCTAAGTCAGTACATTGGCTGATGAGTGCCTAGGGGAATTAACTTAGGCTTCTGGGAATTGAAGTCCAAAAACCAAAGAGTGAGAAACATCTGTTCTAGGTGCTGTGCAGCTTGCCCAGAGTTACACAGCCCGGCTCTTCTCCTGGGAGGCACTGGGAGGAATCAAACTCCCAACCCCCTGACTCTGCAGCCGGATACTTAAACCACTGAGCTATCCAGCCAGCTTACTCAAGGACGGGCTACCCCTTATTTCCAGGTCACTGGAAAAGGCCAGGCCTGTCTGAACATACCTGTCAAGTATCCCGGATTGACCGGGATTTCCCGTTTTTTTGCGCCGATTTTCGTCATTTCCCGCCTGGAGCTGCCGCTACTCTGCAATTTGGCAGCGGGGGGAAATGAGTTACTGCACATCCCTTGTGCGCAGCTCACTTCTACGTGTGCGTAGAAGGCTTTTACACATGCGTAGAAGGCTTTTACACATGCGTAGAAGGCTTTTACGCATGCGTAGAAGGCTTGTGTGCAGACGGGGATGCGTAAAAGTCTTCTACGCACGTGTAGAAGTGAGTTGCGCAGAACGTTTCTGCGCAGAATGTCCATTGTACGCATGCGTAGAAGGCTTTTACGCATGCGTACAACAGACTTGCGCAAAAACATCCTGCGCAGAAACGTTCTACGCATGCGTAAAAACCTTCTACGCATGTGTACAATGGACCTGCACAGAAACGTTCTGCACAGGTCCTGTAATCTCCGGAGCTGCGCTTGACAGGTATGTGTCTGAATAACATGGCCATGTTTTGGTCATCACTGAGCCATGCCCATTTTCTCTCTACTGCATCAGCTATCTTTGTGAGGAAAATGCCGAATGGAAGTTATTCCTTCTATATTTCCTTCAGTTAGCCAAAAATTCTTAAAGCTCTAACTAGTCTCTTGCAGAATTAAGCTTTAGTTCTGCTGGAGAAACTGCAGTTTTTAAAGCCATGCATTAAGCTACTATATAGACTTGTCTTTGGGGTCAGTAGGAGATACATTTTCCAGCATATAATCATGTCCCAGGGATCTTTCCTACCGATATCTTAGATCCGTGGTGGCGAACCTTTGGCACTCCAGCTGTTCTTGGACTTCAATTCCCAGAACCCCTAAGTGCTGGCTTGGGCTTCTGGGAATTGAAGTCCGAGAACAGCTGGAGTGCCAAGGTTGGCCACCACTGTCTTAGATGGTAGCTTAAACACAACACCTACAGCGTCCACCTTACCTTGCCTTGTTCTAGGGCATGGAGGGGTATTTAATTGCTTTCTAGCAAAATTGTCTACTTCAGCCTTTTTTTAAAAAAAAAAAATTTTTTTTGGCCAAGGTTAAGAAGCTGGGAACTTCCTCATCCACAGCCTGATTAACATCTGACCTTAGTTACAATTAAATCAGCTAATGATGAGACGTGAGACCTCTCATGTCAGATTAGCAGTGCTTCAGCTATGTGGTGTAATTCAAGAAGCCCATTGGTACTGACAAAACTATCAAATAAAGAAAAAAGGGGGGAGATATTGGGGTAGAAAGTAGAAGAGTATTTTTATTATGTCAGGTTCAGTTAGCCATCTAAAGTAAGAGATGCATGCAACCCATTGATAATTTTTTAAAAAAACTGAAGCATTTACACAGCAAAAGGAACTCTCACTACTACAGGTACCCGTAGCATCTTTGTTATGTCATTCATTTTAACATCACAAAGGCACTGTTGACTGCAGCAACTTAACTCTAGAAAAAGTGGTACAAACACACAAGACAGCCAAGTTTTGTGCAACATCATCTGAAGGTTTATGACCCTTCACATAAGCCCATATTCTAAGGCTACCATTACTGTATGTGGTTCTTTCTGAGCATGTCATGTAATGAGATATTGCTTTGAAGTTGCCCGTCCAGTAAGTAGCAACCAGACAACACAGGTCTCTGGAGCCCAGGAGACCTTTCCGGTGGCCATACAGTGCTTGTCATGGGACGGTGGTGGGGCTTGGCACGGTGACAGGGGCCTGTTTGGGGGGGGGGGCTTGCTGGGGGGGGGTGAAGCTTGGGGGTATGGGGGTGGTGCGCATACACATGTGCACACTCGTTTGCAGTTGAAGCACGCTGGTAATGTCACGTGGGTGTGTAACAATCCGCTTACTCCCAGGTAGGACTCGGTAGTCCTCCAGCCTCCTGGCGATGGGATTGCGCCTGATCCTGCTTCCCTGGTCCAGATCGGACCCAGAAGTTCAGAGCTTTTCCTATCAGTGTGCTCAGTCACCCCTGACCGAAATCTGGGTAGTGAGCAAAGGGTGCGCGTGAATCTAGTGTAGATTCAAGTAACATGTGCCAAGTAATCACTCCAAGTCTCTTCAGGTATTTTAGAAATATATTGAAAGCATAGCAAGATTCAGGATACAGTCCTGCAAAGGCTTAGAAAGCTTTTCAAAGCAAGGAAATGAAGCAAACTGCATGTTCAAGGAATAGCCCACGCCCTCCCCCCCCCTTTCTCCCATATGTCAACATTTTGGCAGCTTAAAAGCGCAGCATTACAGAGAGTGTCTCTGTGTCGGCATGTGTGTGTGCATGAGTCTCTGGGTTATATCTCCTCCCATAGGGTCCACCTTTGGCCTTCCCACTTATGATCTTCCAACCAATGATCTTACAGCAAGACATGTCAATCACACACTAGGTTTCATTTCTTCTACACCATGAGGCTCACATTGTTTACATACCATTTTCTCTCTCCCAGATCTGAAATTGCCATATTGAATGAGAATAAAGCACAGGGTATACTTCATTCTGTTACATGCACCCATGTGACATCACTGGCACACATGATGCATGCCGCCCATCTCCCCCCCCCCACCTTTTAGGTTGTGAACCTTTTAGAGGTTCACCATCACTGACCTAGAACAACCTTTCCCCTTCTACCAGTATCCTTGCACTCATGTACCCACGTACTTGTCACAATACTCTCTTCAATTGTAAATGGGCTTAAATTGGCAATATTTTTGGGGGTGGGTGGGGTGGGGGGATAATTTTGTAAAATAATAAATATGGACGGGTAGGGGCTTACGGGCCACCCTGTACAGCACGTGCAAGATTTCAAAGGGAAAATAGATACAAAGTTTAATTTAATTTAATTTATTAGTCACACTTATACGCCGCCCACTCTGTGGTATCCCACTGAAGTGATACCTATTTACAGTACTGTATCTACATGCAATTTCTTGCATTCAAATTGCTAGGTTGGCAGGAGCTGGGACTGAGATGGGAGCTCACTCTGTCATGCAGCACTCGGGTCTTGAACTGCTGACTTGCCGGCCGTCCAGTCATCAAGCTCAGTGTTAACTACCAAGCCACCGCAGTCCTTGTTGAATGTTTAACTCTCTTCTAAATAAAAGAATTGGTTTCAATTTAGCGTCTGGTGCATGAAAGCTGCTGCATGCAATTTCATGCAAACGAGTGTCCTCCAGTGGTGGGCATCAGCAGGTTTGCACCGGTGCGCCACGACCGGTAGCAGAAATTCTAGCTGGCCCCGCCCATCCAAGTTTTGAAATAAAGTAGTCCTAATTCGGATGCAACACAGAGCTTTCCCCCTGGCCATGCCCACCCTACCATGCCCACAGAGTAGGTAGCAAATTTTTTGGGAGCCTACCACTGGTGTCCTCCCACACTTTTAGTGAGGCATAAATGATCATCCGAGTTGGAACACCTTCCCACACTACCATGGACTTGCCCGTCTTTGCAACCCCATGTTCTTAACATCAGAAGAAGAAATCAAAAGCCTTTGTCACAACTCTAAATTCACAATGGTCTTTGATTTGTCAACAAGCAGAAGCAGACAGCGCTTGGCTCTTCGGCTTTGAAACAGAGATGAGCACTGAACCCTAGAGTCGGATACGGCTGACTTAGGATCTACCTTTCATTCCAAAAGGCCCTAGCCATTTCGTTCTGCTCTGTTCCCTCCTTCCTTCTCCTGGGCTGGGGTTCAAAATAAAAGATCGCCCTGCATTAAAATGCTACGCCAGGCTTTCCAGGGCTGAGATCAGAAACACCCGCGGTGTTGATTGATTGCCTGATTAAGGGTGGGGATTGATTGGCCTGTCATCATTAGCATATCGTTAGCAATGACCCTGTGCCTGGCCTAACTTGAATCAGCAATGACCTGGATGGATTTTAAAAGCGGGGAGAAAAATCAGCAAAGGGGAGCAAGTGGTGGTGGAGGACGACGATGATGATTCTATGAGAATGAAGAGAGAAAAACCAGATCAATAATGTACACATCATTATCCAACTGAGGTTGGGAAAATTGCTGACAAACAGCAGATGAGAAGAAGAAGCTAACACCAATGCGTTCCTATTTTCTTGGGCTCTGGAAAATCCTTTGCATGTTTTCTTGTTTTATCCTTTATTCTCAGCAAAGCTTTGAAGAAGAGGGACAGAAGGGTACATATTGTGGTTTGCCCTAAACCCTGTTTTCAGCAAGGCAGTTACAGTGACCTATCATACTCGTCACTCTTGACACCCAATGGGGTAAAAGAGGAAGCCATACCTGTCAAGTAGACCAGATTGGCCAGGAAATCCCATATTTTGGCACGTGTCCGTCCCCTTTCCTGGCGCCGTCCCGTATGTAGAATGGCAGGGAAAGGGGAGAACCCATCTGCGTATGCACAAACGTGTTCTGCGCATGCGCAATGGAGTTTTTCCTACGCATGCGCACACGGGCCGGAGCAGTCCCCGTATTTTCAGGAGCGGCGCTTGATGGGGAAGCAAAGCAGAAGATCATACTGTCATAGGATAGAAATAGGGCCTGTGGGTTTTTTAGAATAGTGATGTGGATTTCCAGCAGGAGGGAGGTGGCACTGTTGCATTATGGGTTGTAGCTGGGCAGGAACTGCTTGCTAGACTAAACATTCTGTCTGCGTTGAACTTTTTCTTGTCCTCTTTACCCCCCACCCCCACTTCCCTCTTTGCTTTTCTTTTCTCCTCTCTTGCCGCATTTCTTAAGGGGTTAGGGAGGGTATAGGATGTTTTTTTTAGATAGTTTTATGAATGAGTTCTTATTAGTTTTAACTTGGGTTTTAATTGTTGTTTTAACTGATGTTTTAATTGATGTTTTTAGAGTATGTTGGAAGCCGCCTCGGGTCATCGTGCGATGAGGAAGGCAGGATACAAATTCTGTAAATAAATAAAATAAATAATAAATAAATAAATTCTAACCCTCATGTTCTTGGAGAAATGAAACCTAAAGTTTGATAGATAAGGAGTACTGAGTAGTCATTTGCTGGACTCCTTCAGAGGATGGCCTAAAGGGTGGAGTTGGTGAGAGGAGTTAAAACGGAAGGGAGGAGAGAGAATGGCTTCTTTTGGTTCATTTCTCCAAGAACACGAGGGTTAGAATGTTTAGTCTAGCAAGCAGTTCCTGCCCAGCTACAACCCATAATGCAACAGCATTTCCCATGCTGTGTAAGTCTATGGGGGTACTTTGAACTCTGCAATCATGTAATCACTGCCATGTAGTGCTTCCAAACTTAGAATAGGTTTCATTGTTTTTAATATGCTTACTGAATTGAAAATGTTCCATTTGTCTAGAATTATTTTGCTTCCTGAAACTAAGAAATCTGCAACTGGTTTTGCTACAATATATCTTTAAGAGACATGAAGAAGACTGGAGTTGTTTAATTTCCTATGCGCTACCTATATAACAGGGACTGCAGTGGCTCAAGTGGCTAAGATGCTGACTGGAAGGCGGGAGGTCAGCAGTTCGATTCCTGAGTACTGCAGGACGGAATGAGCTCCCGTCTTTTGTCCCAGCTCCTGCCAACCTAGCAGTTCGGAAGCAAGAGATTGCAAGTAGATAAATAGGGACACCTTCGGTGGGAAGGTAAACAGCGTTCCGTGCACTCCGGTGTCTAGTCATGACCACGGAAACGTCTGCAGAAGCAGATAGTGCTGGGTCTTTGGTTTTGAAACAGAGAGATGAGCACTGAACCTGGATATGACTGGCTTGGTTTCTTTCTCTGATACTGGTGGCTAAGGGGGCAATTCCTCCCACTTAACCTCTGTGGGAACTGGGGGTTCAGTCTCGCCGTATAAGGACTGAAAGTGATTTTCCCATGTCTCAGGTGGAATGCTACATTCAAGATGTGGTGATCTTACTGCCAAGAGGCCTGCCGGGATATGCCAAAACATTGCAGAACGGCCTTCTTTAACCGCGTGAATGAGACGACTCCATGTTAACTTGCCGTCCTCGTTTTTTTCTCCTCCCTTGGCTATCAACTATTTATAACTTTTCTTATAACTCATCTGGTTTAAGCAGAGAAAATGGCAGCCTAAAATCTATCTTATCATGTAGTAAAAACAGATTGCAAGGCATGTTTTACTTCCGCTTCTGGTGGGGGGGAACCACGTGACCATACCTGTCAAGTTTTGGATTTGGAAATAAGGGAAATTTCCCAGCAAATACGGGATACTTGACAGCTATGCTTATCCTGTGCTGCCCTCCAATGGCGGCAATAGAGCATTACAGTCTAATTAATACGGGATGACGGCAGGGAAGAGGGTAAAATAAGGGGTTTCCCCGGCCAATATGGGATACTTGACAGCTATGCACGTGACCGGCCCCCTGAACCACATGGCCGGCTCATGTCCCAAAAAAGTATGGGCACCCCTGCTTCATATCCTCCAATCGCTGTGTTCCAGTCTTTGTGAGTTGGGCGGCTATATAAATATGAATAAATAAATAAATAAATAAATACAACCCGTATTTCCCTTTCTGAACGAAGCGTTCCAATTCTTCTTGCTTGTTCTCCATACTCCTTGTATACAGATATTGGAGATTGTGTGATCCGTTGCCTGCTTTCCTTTCTCCCCTTTTTAAGGTAAAGGTTTCCCTTGCTCGAAAGCCAGTCGTATCCGACTCTAGGGTTCAGTGCTCATCTCTGTTTCAAAGCCGAAGAGCCAGCGCTGGTCTGCTTTCTGCAGACGTTTCCGTGGTCATGTGGCAGGCATGACCAGACACGGAGCGCACGGAACGCTGTTTGCCTTCCTACCGAAGTGGTAGGAAGGTTATTATTATTATTATTATTATTGGTCTCCATTAGACATACTCGGTCTGTTCCCCTTATTTTATGTAAGCCTTCGTCTTTCTTTAGCTGTGATTTTACATCTCCCTCTCCCTTCAATTTCAATTTAAAGCCCACCTGATGAATTTCTTCATGCTGTGCCCAAGCGCATTATTCCATTCTTTTGAGGTGCAAACCCACTCCTTGCCAGCAAGCCACCTTCCACGAAAGGTCTCAATATCCAAATCCCATATGAACCTGAAGACTATGTTTCTCATCATCATCATCATCATCATCATCATCATCTCTCTCTCTCTTTCTGCCAAGTTGACTCAAACACATGTTTCACCCCCTTTCTCCTCATTTTCGTTAGCATAGTGAATCACTAGCTTCATATAGGATTTCCATCTGCTCAAGAGCAGACCCTGCCAGACTCTGATGTTAGGCTTCCATCCAAATTCAGAACCTAAACTTAGGGGGGGGGGGAATCTTAATTTGCTTCTGATATAGCTTCCCCCTCCCCTCTTCTTACAAAACCACACATACTGTACCAATATAGAATATGAACCTTGGTGACAGTGAGTCAGGTTTTTGGTCCCTATCACAATTTGGAGAAATCACTTTTGGGGGGATTATAGCTCGTAGAGTCCATTAACCACTCCAAGCCAGCCAGGGAAATAAGGAATTATTTTTTCCCATGCTGGGCTCACTATTATCCACTAGTTTTATTCACTAGTAAAGGTAAAGGTTTCCCTTGCTCGAAAGCCAGTCGTATCCGACTCTAGGGTTAAGTGCTCGTCTCTGTTTCACGCTGGTCTGCTTCTGCAGACGTTTCCGTGGTCATGTGGCAGGCATGACTAGACACCAGAGCGCACAGAACGCTGTTTGCCTTTCCCACCGAAGTGGTCCCCTATTTATCTACTTGCAATTTCGAACTGCTAGGTTGGCAGGAGCTGGGACAAAAGACGGGAGCTCATTCCGTCCTGCAGTACTCGGGGAATCGAACTGCTGACCGTATTAGCACTCTCCTCTTTCGCCTGGTCATTATATGTGTCCCCTGCCAAAGATCAAGGTAGAGTACCATTTGGGATGGAACGAAACCAGCAAGCAAAATACTTACAACAAACCTAGATAAGTTTTTTAAAGAGAAAAAGGAAGAAGCTGGACGCAGAACGGACCTCGGAAACGTTCACAGCACAAGGCCCGGGAAGTTTTTTATGTCTAAACTGGGCGAAAAGTTCACTGCAGCGAGTAGTTCATTCCAATTCTCTTTTGGCAGTCTATTTTTAATCTATACCAAGATCAAGCATTCAGCCCGTCCTGCAGTACTCGGGAATTGAACTGCTGACCTTCCGACTCCAGCGTTTTAGCCACTTGAGCCACTGCAGTCCCTCGGTTTTATTCACTAGCAATAGTTGTTTTCAGAGTTTATTGTAAGAGTCTTTGTCACCCCTACCTGGAGATGGCGGGGTTTGAACCCATGACATTCTGCATCTAAGGCACATGTTCAGCCACTGAGATGTGAGGTCAGACAGGTGTAGTCTTTCCATGTTGCCTACACACTATTAAACGGTATTGCTCTCACGAAGGGACGGCAAGTGTTTCGAGCAGGAGTCTTCTACAAGTCACCTGAAGTTGTATCCAGATGTCAAGGCCATGCGAAGAAGTGGAACTGCAGCAGCTGCGCTACTGCAGAAAGCCAGAATGTTTCGAGTGACAGGCACGAGGCTCTTTAACAACATATGCACAAGCTAAACAGAGAGGCAAATGTCCAAGAGCTAGTCTGTGAAAGAACCACGTTTCCCACCCTAGCGCAACAGCATGCATTTGACAACTTCTATGCTGCTGTTTTTCCCCAAGATAGCGGCATCAAGCAGGCATGTCTCTTCTACTGCTTAGATTAATAATAGAAGTATTACCACGGTATCAAGTCAATTCCAATTTATGGGGACACTTTTCTTGGGTTTTCTAGATAGTGTGCGCTCAAGCATGATTTACTGCTCATTTCTTCCTGGGCGACATTCTCAGATTGTGCTGCTTGCCAGGCTGTTTCTTTTCTAGGAGGTCTCGTGGGGCATTGAACCCTTGGCCTTTGGCTCCCAGCAGAGCATAGCTGTCAAGTATCCCTTATTGGCCGGGAAAGCCCCTTATTTTACCCTCTTTCCCACCGTCATCCCTTATTAATTAGACTGCAATGCCCATTGCCACCATTGGAGGGCAGCACAGGATAAGCATAGCTGTCAAGTATCCCTTATTGGCCAGGAAAACCCCTTATTTTACCCTCTTTCCCACCGTCATCCCTTATTAATTAGACTGCAATGCCCATTGCCACCATTGGAGGGCAGCACAGGATAAGCATAGCTGTCAAGTATCCCTTATTGGCCGAGAAAACCCCTTATTTTACCCTCTTTCCCACCGTGACCCCTTATTAATTAGACTGCAATGCCCATTGCCACCATTGGAGGGCAGCACAGGATAAGCATAGCTGTCAAGTATCCCTTATTGGCCAGGAAAACCCCTTATTTTACCCTCTTTCCCACCGTGATCCCTTATTAATTAGACTGCAATGCCCATTGCCACCATTGGAGGGCAGCACAGGATAAGCATAGCTGTCAAGTATCCCTTATTGGCCGGGAAAACCCCTTATTTTACCCTCTTTCCCACCGTCATCCCTTATTAATTAGACTGCAATGCCCATTGCCACCATTGGAGGGCAGCACAGGATAAGCATAGCTGTCAAGTATCCCTTATTGGCCGAGAAAACCCCTTATTTTACCCTCTTTCCCACCGTGATCCCTTATTAATTAGACTGCAATGCCCATTGCCGCCATTGGAGGGCAGCACAGGATAAGCATAGCTGTCATGGATCCCTTATTTGCTGGGAAATTTCTCTTATTTCCAAATCCAAAACTTGACAGGTATGCAGCAGAGTACCCAAATCACTAACTAAAAGATTACTTTTGAGGTTTCAGAAGTATTAGGATTTGTGTTTGTTTCGCATGCTAACATGGGAGGTGCCATCTTGCCTCTTTATAAATCTATGGTGAGGCCCCATCTGGAATACTGTGCACAGTTCTGGTCGCCATACCTCCAGAAGGATATTATGGAGTTGGAGAAAGTGCAGAGGAGGGCAAACCAGAATGGTTAGGGGACTGGAACACCTTCCTTACCATCTGAGGCTGCAACGGTTGGGCCCCTTCACTCTTGAACGACGGCGTCTAAGAGGTGACCTGATGGAAGTTTATAAAATCATGCACGGTGTGGACAAAGTAGATAAGGAAAAACTGTGTTCCCTATCACACAACACTAGAACTAGGGGACACTCCATGAAACTTTTGGGTACTAGTTCTCAAACAAATAAGAGAAAGTACTTTTTCACCCAGAGGATCCCTGGTCTATGGAACTCCCTGCCAGAAGACGTGGTGGCAGCTGTCAGTCTTGACAGCTTCAAGAAAGGATTAGACAAGTTCATGGAGGACAAGGGCATCAATGGCTACAATTATGGATACCTAAGGACGACCTCCGGGTTGGAGAGATAGGCAGGATATCTCTCAATATCATTTCCAGGGAATCCTAAGCAGGTGAAGGCATCTGCTTGGGAAGAATACCCTGAAGGAAATGGTGAGCCACTGTGGGAGACAGAATGCTCGACTGGATGGGCTCCTGTGGCCTCTTCCAGCAAGGCTCTTCTTATGGGAAGGGTCAGCTTTTAATTCTCTCTCTCTCACACACACACACATACAGACACACACGCATGTGCATACAAAGCCCATTCTGCACATTGCATGTCCATTTGGGAATACAAAATTGCAACTATAGAGCAGCCCTGACTCTAATTGCACCTTTAGTTTAACTTTAAACAAAGGGTATTTAGGCCCTCTACATTCAATGGGATTAAGTCCTACTGATTGCTATGGGTCTATTTTATGTATGTCTAAGATTGCATTATAGAGAACTAACACTTTCTATGAAGATCCAAAATAGTGAGATGTTACGTATTCCCAGTGTTGCTATATGGAGTCGAGGCTTGGACACTGAAGCTTTTGAAATGTGAATTGACAGATGGCTGCTAAGGATATAATGCAAGTGTTCTCAACCTATGGCCTGTGGGCCAGATCTGGCTCCCGGTGCCATTTCATATGGCCCCCGCTTTTGTCCCTGCCGCCACTGGAAGATGCCATGTGTGGTTCCCTTTTTAATGTAAACAGCATTTTAATATACTGGACAATCGCATATATATGCATAATTGACTTAAGATTCTGACATCCTGGGCATCATTGGACTTCAGATTTGGATTCAGCGCACTTGATTTAGTATAGGACACATGGATTAGACCAACTAGCAGACAATATTATTATTATTATTTTGTGATGCTGTGATCAGCAGTATTTCTTTAACTTGTCACATATGGATAGCAATCGCAATGACACCTATACTTCTATATGGCGCTTAGCGCACTCTGTGAGCAGTTCAAAACTTAATTAATATTTTTGCCCCCAACATGCTGGGTACTGTGACCTCGGAAGGGTAGAAGGCTGAGTCAACCTTGATCCCCATCAGAATCAAACTCACATCATTCTGGCTGCAATACAGCAGTTTAACTACTACACAACCAGGGCTTCTGGTGTTTTCCCTACGCCGGTACTAAAATAATTCCTTTGGAGTTTGGCTCTGGAACTTCATGCATGCAACCTATTGTAAATATTGGTTGTATTTCATACCTGTCAACCTTCCCGGATTGGCCGGGATTTCCCGATTTTCAGCGCCGATTTGCACCATTTCCCGCCCGCAGCTGCCAAAACCCTGGAATTGGCAGCGGGGGAAAAGAGGTACTGCGCAGCCCTTCTGCGCAGATTGCCTTCTACGCATGCGTAGAAGGCGATCTGCGCATAACTGTTCTGCACAGGTCATGTAGAAGGCGACCTGCGCAGAACTGTTTGCGCAGGTCCCGTATTTTCCGGAGCCGCGGTTGACAGGTATGTTGTATTTGCTCCTAATCTTGAAAGGTATTCCTAACCTGACACACCACCTTTCCCAGGTGTTTTGTAACTGGGTCTTATGGCAACTTCCTTTTTGATATATTGTAGGAAACAAGACACGATACAGGAAGCAAGGCCCTGTTCCAGGTGGTCAAAATATGGTGTGCATCCACAGTCTAGGACAGGGGTACAGGCGCGTTTTGCTTTCGCTTCCGGGAGTGACGAGGGCTTCGTGGGCCAGATGAATTGGCGTTGGTGGCCAGATTCGACCCCTGGGCCATAGTGACCAACCCCCATGAACCACCTGACTGGCCCATGGCCCAAAACTTTGGGCACCCCTGGTCTAGGACGCCCAGAATTCTGTCTGGAATCAAAATACGAAATTGACAACATATGAATGGGACATCCACAATGGTCATTTCTGGCACTGAACTGAAGCAGAGCACAGGCACCTTGATCGGTTGTCACAGGCACAGTTTTAAAACTGCTTTCCAGAATTACCAACGTTCATGCTAGGCAAGACGTGGTGGTTAGTCAGAGATTAGAGATTGTTAATGCCACTAGGCCAGTGTTTCAATTCCCAGAAGCCTAAGTCAGTCCATTGGCGGATCAGTGCTTCGGGGAATTGACTGGGGTCACAGAAAGACCCTGGTCGAAGATTGTCATATTTTTGAACCACAATCGGGCATGCCCTGGTAACAGCAGCTGTGTTGCTGGCTAATCTTTTCCACACTAAGTCAGGGGAAAAGAAGTGCAGAATGAACTCACCAAAAGGTGCCTTTTGGCAGTTACCACTATGCCTCAGCTGAATCACGGCCCCTGGTAGCATGCATGTTCCGATCTGGTTGGTGAATGAGTCAAGCTTTGATTGAGACAATGGGACTCAGCCCAATATTGGCTTAGGCTTCTAGGAATTTAAGTCCCCCCTGTGGGGCATGTGCCCCACATTGGGAACCATTGCACTAGACAAACCCAGAGAATATTTTGTTGTTCAGTTGCACAGTCGATTCCAACCTTTTGCGACCCTATGGACCATTGTCCACCAGACACCTCTGTCCTCCACCCTCCTCCTCCACCCGCCCAGCTCTGTGCCCATTGCGTCTACAATACCATCTAGCCATCTCATCTTTTGCCGCCCCTTCTTCTTCTGACCTCCACCTTTCCCAGCATCAAGGCTTTCTCAAGTGAACCCTCTCTTCTCATTTGCTGTCCAAAGTACTCCAGCCTCATCCTTACTATTTGACTTACTATTTGATTTATATATTCACCCATTCTCCTCAACCCGATCTCTGTCGCTGCTTGCGCTACGACGGTTGTGCGCTGAGCGGAACATGGCTTTTCAACCTTCCCAGCTGTTCAAAATGTGTGTCTGTGTGTGAGAGAGAAATAGAGGGGGAGATCATGAATTATTTATCTGGCCTCAGATCAATCTTTCAGCACTCTGTCAGTTAGAAATCAAAGCCTGAACAAGGCAGACACTGGAGGGAAAAAAAAATTCAAAATCTAAATACACGCACACCCTTGACAGATTGCCCGTTTGAATGCAAGAAACACCTTCACCCTCCATCCTTCTCCTGCCTCTTCTTCCCACACACGCACCTTCAATTCTAAACATGATGTCTTTGCCGGAAGCAGGCTTAAACAAAGCCACACACACACACACACACGCACGCGCGCGCGCACACACACACACACGCACGCACGCATGCGCACACACACACACGCACACACACACTGGAAAATGAAAAGCTACCAGACATAAACACAACTATTTCCCGAGTTTATTCCAAAATTCTGTATATGAATAATTGATATCAAAAAAAGTGGCTCGTCTATGCATTAAAAAAAAAACCCAGATAGAAAGACAGGAAGAATGAGAGTCACCTTGTTTGCAGACCAAAATTATGGAAATAAATAAGTATCTGGAGCTTAAATCTGCCTAACAAGGAAGACCGTTTTGTCCTCTTCCCATTTGCATCTCTGTGTTTTTGACAAGTTATCTTGGGAAATAGTGTTTTTTTTTTAAAAGTCATGCTGTGACAAAGAAGAAACTAGTCATGGCTGATGGAGAAAAACGACCTTGCATTTCTCTAAATATCTTCCCCCCACCCCACCTCCTCTGTCACACAAATCCCAATCTGCCTCTCTGGTTACTTCAGAGTATTCTCTCTTCCATAACCATCTATCGCATTGTCTTTGTTTTGAAAGAGCGTGCCACTAAAATTTTAACTGTCCCAAATCTGGAAAGTGATCCCGTCTCCTTAAAAACAACAACAGCCGCCTCCAATACAATATCAGAATAATGAAACTGGAAGGGCTTATGAGGCCATAAATCAGTGCATAAATCCAAATCAAAGTATATCTGACAGATTGCTGTCCAATTTTCTCATGAATGCCTCCCGTGTTGGAGCGCTCACCTCCTCCCCAGGTCACGGGTTGCACTATCCTACTGCTCGAACAGTAAGAAAGTTTTTCCTAATGCAGTGGACCCTCGATTAACAACGCGTTCGAATAGCGTCATTTCAGCTTAACGATGCGGCGTCACTCACCACGTGACTATCCAAAAAATGTTGCGGTGCGGATTAATGATGTTTTTTTAACGTCGTTGTGCGGATAATGACAGCTTTTTGCCGCTAGATGGCGCAGCTGCCATTGAAAACCGCACAACGACGGTTCCCCTATAGCGATGCTACTTGGGGAACCAAGTAGCGTCATTGTTCGAGGGTCTACTGTGTTCAGCTTTCCTTCTTCTTCTGTGCCTAGGCCAGACGTGAAGCTGCCAAAATAAAGCCACCTTTTGGGTGGGTCCACTCTGCAGTTCCTTTGGCCTGACCTAGTGTGAGAAAGACTAGCCGGCAACTAGGGTTGCCATACGTCCCGGAAAACCAGGATTGTCCCAGATTCAAGATTGGGAAAATTGTCCCTGCCAGTTCAATAAAAAACATGTTAAAGTCCCAGATATTGAAAACTTACTGATTGTGTATTATAACATACCATTAAAATAATTTTGAACTCTCACCATCAAACGAGCGATTTCCTGCCACATTAGAGCTGGAGTATACCTGGAGTTGGAGTATACCTGGAGATAAAACTTAACGTCCTTGCCTCACACCACCACCCAATAAGTGTGACCAGTGTGTTTCCTGGAACTGAGAACATTAAGAGTTGACCCATTACCAGGGTATGCTCAATTGTGGTTCAAAAATACCACAAAAATACCACAATCTTTGAGGAGGCTCTTTCTGTGTACCCATATCATGAAGACTGTCCTGAGAATATTATGCAGTGGCCTTCCACTTGCCTTCCGCATTGCAGCATGACACCCGTACCACTGATCCAATTCTGTGAGTCACTTTCTGGTCCTGAGCCCTTTTGGCACACAAAGTCCTCCTCAACTCCAGGCCAGGATGGATGGAGCTGCTGCCCTCCATCAAGATGGATTCAAGTGGGATTTAACCCACTCGGGGACCAACACCCTTCCCTGTGGACTTTTCCTCTTCTTCTTCCTCCTTCATATCCATATCCAAATATAGGCGATCCTCATGGCGATCAGCCATAAAGACTGTCCTAAGAATATAATGCAGTGGCCTTTCATCTGCCTTCCACATCACAGCATGACATCCATAGTTCCACTGATCCAGTTCCACAAGTCACTTTCTGGTCCTGAGCCCATTTGGCATGCAAAGTCCTCCTCGGCCCCAGGCCAGGATGGATGGAGCTGCTGCCCTCCATCAAGATGGATTCAATTTGGATTTAATCCACTTGGGGACCATCACCCTTCCCTGTGGACTTCGACACCCAAGTCCTCAGGGTTATCAGGTTAGTTAACCACTGCCTGACCCTCGGTTGTTGAGACACTGGCAGTAGGGTCTACTCTATGACTATAGCAGGATAACCTGGCCAAAAAGGTTAATGTTCAACTGAAAGCTGGCTTCTTGTAACTTGTGTCCATTATTATCTTTGCTGCCCTCCTCTGAACCGGCTCGTTTGTCTGCATCCTTCTTAAACTCCATTGTTCTACTTTCTGTCAAGAAAACGTGGTTGGAGGACATTCTGGGCCAGGCCTGGCGTGAGGCTGAGCATGCCTCATAAGTTGACAAGTGGGTAGACGGAAACCCCCTAGAGTTGTGGGACATTCGCATTCACACCAACCTTCCCGCACAGCCTCATCAGCAATTCAGCAGTAGCTCGTAGCAAGCAAGCTGATCTTCTTCCTTCCTAATTAGTTTGATTTAATACCATCTAATGTAAAGCCTGACGCAGAAGCACGAGCCATCTCCCGCTCTTGACATCTAATCATTAATTCCATCGAATCATTAATTCCAATTAGAGTTCATCTGTTGGATCAATGGGACTTTAAGAAGTGTTGATTTAATAAGTGCCCTTCATTCAGCGAGTCTATCCTAGTTGATACTAGCACTAGTCAGGACACGCAAAAGAAAGAGAGACAGCATAAGAACATAGAGGAGTAGGGACTGTTCACAGAGGCCATGCTACAGAACGTCACGGACATGAAAGACTTGAATTGTGGCATCATGTAGACTAGTGAAAAATATCAGGCAGAATACTGCCTTACAGGTAGTTCTTCACATGCTCTTAGATGGGAAACTAAGTGGGATGTTCTTCCTCACTATGCGCTCAAGTATTAAATCAAAAGGAGCAGTTTTCCTGTTGTTTGCTTGGCTTTAGTTTGCTAAATATAAAACCCACAATCCTATAACTCAGTCCTGGCTTACACTGCAGGGCATAGCATGCATTAGGACTTTTCAGCCCTTCGGTGCCAGAGTGAGTAAGAGTGAACCCCTATGCTAAACATATGCTCCCGCTAATCGTCCTCATCCATTGACTATCGCCATGCTTTTAAAAAGATAGATTATTCCTTCATGCATGTGGCTTGGTTTCTTCTCAAATGGGGTCAAGCTTTGGTTGAGACAATGGGACTGAGCCCAAGATGCATCCGGGAACCCAACGCTGACGCCCACATGACCGCCACAGCCAAGAGTGCAACCACCGACGCAGGAACAAACTCGGGCTTCCGGATGCGTGCGCCAGCGACACAGGATGCTCATTGCCAGATGCCAGACCATGACAGAAGGACAACCCCCAACCAGATAGGAAACATGTGTGTGCGTGTGGGGGGCTCCACCGACCCCCCCAGTTCGCCCCGGGCGAAGCCGGGCAAAAAGGCTAGTGCAAAATAAAATGCTGGCTTAAAGCAAGCTAAGGACAAGAAAGGAGATCAGGCAAGTGCTGCACATGATCTGTAAATCCCTGGGCAGCACAACGACTCTGTTTATAACATAGTCCCAGTCTTTTTTCTTTACAATGGTTTGTAGTTTCTATTGAAACTACAGACATCACCTCTAAATTGGCAGGATTTACATTAGTATACCATTATTTACTCAACTCAGCATTTTATTTTATGGTGGTTCATATCTAGCCATCCAACTCATGCCCCTGAGCAAGCCTATTGTTCTCAGGTGTGTTTGCCCCATGGTCAGAGGTGGTGTCAACTTTGAATGGCCAATCCAGCTGGCTTCTATACCTGGGATGTGACAGGAGGTTCAACTGTTATTCAGCCTTAGGTAACAAAATGTCTTGAGTCAGACCTGTTGGATGCATATTCCAGTTGAGCTGCACATTGATCTTCACCACATCTGCAGTTACTTAGGCTCATACCCAACACTTCCCGCCGCTACATATTGCAGAGACAGATCTGTATGATTAAAGAAGGCTTTTTGCCATTCCTTGTCTGCGGCCTGGGGATGATAGGAATTGTAACTCAACATACCAGGAAGGCACTGGATTAGGGAAGGTAATCTCTCTAAATCAGGGGTGCCCTAACTATTGGCCTGTGGGCCGGATCCGGCTCCTGACATCAAAATTTATCTGGCATGCACCGGCCTTGTCGCTCCTGGAAGCAGAAGTAAAATGTGCCCATACGGGAGGGTTTTACTTATGCTTCCAAGAGTGGCAAGGGCAGCGTGGGCCAGATGAATTGGTGTTGGGGGGCTGGATCCGTGGGCCATAGTTTGGGCATCCCTGGTTTAAGCAGAGAAAATGGCAGGGAAACTGCAGGGGCTCAAGTGGCTAAGACGCTGACTGGGAAGCGGAAGGTCAGCAGTTCGATTCCCGAGTACTGCAGGACAGAAATGAGCTCCCGTCTTCATCCCAGCTCCTGCCAACCTAGCAGTTCGAAAGCAAGAAATTGCAAGTAGATAAATAGGGACCACTTCAGTGGAAAGGTAACAGCATTCCGTGCGCTCTGGTGTCTAGTCATGCCTGCCACATGACCATGGAAACATCTGCAGAAGCAGACAGCGCTGGCTCTTCGGCTTTGAAACAGAGATGAGCACTGCACCCTAGAGTCGGATACGACTGGCTTTCGAGCAAGGGAAACCTTTACCTTTACAAATCTATCTCATCCTGTTGCAAAACAGATTGCAAGGCATGCTTTACTTCCACTTCTGGTGGGAGGAACCACATGACCGGCGGGAGGAACCACATGACCGGCCCGCTAAACCACGTGACCAGCCCACAGCCTGAAAAGTTTGGGCACCCCTGCTCTATATCAGGCGCATGCTGGTATATCGGGCAATTGGGCTTTGTTCCACCCCACCCTTGCCTCTGGCACCCTGGGGTGCCAATACCAATGTATGGGATTCCTCTCAGCCCCCCATAGGTGCCACCCCCCCCCCCCCGTCCAGTGCCTTCCCATGGTGCAACCCCTGCTCTAAACAAAGTGTTGGCGTCAAATCTCACACTAACCCGCTTCCCATCACAGGAGCAGATGAAGTTGCATTCAGGGATGGTGACTCAGCAGTGCCTTGGCTGCAGCGACGTGACACTGTGAAACTGAAATATTGATGGGAAGCCGCAGTGCTAGAAATAGCTGAGGTCAGCTTCTATGACCCAGCTGCCTGCTAAAGGTATGTGTTACCCATGTCCACCTAAACTACTGGGAACAAAGAGGCAGGGAGGAACAAATCTTACAACGTGTGTCATTTCCCTAAATCAGTAATTAGATAAAAGTCCCAGGAAGCAATGTCAAAAAAAAAAGTAGAATAAAAGTAGAAACAAACAAATGTGAAAAATCACATCTCTAAAAAGATTGAATATTCTCTAGCAAAGATTTGTCTTAACTTCGTTTTAGAACCTCTAACCCATTCCCCCCCCCCAAAAAAAAATGGAAATGCCTTTTGGGTTATTTAGGATCATAGAACAGTGAGTTGGAAGGGATTTAGAAGGTCATCACGTCCAACTCCTTGCTCAGTGCAGGAATCCAAGTTAAAAGTATTTCTGACCAATGGATTTAAGAAGTTAGGACATTTTTTCCTGATAATCATCTCAAATCCATACCTGTCAAGTTTTGGATTGGGAAATAAGGGAAATTTCCCCGCAAATATGGGATACTTGACAGTTATGCTTATCCTGTGCTGCCCTCCAATGGCGGCAATAGGGCATTGCAGCCTAATTAATACGGGATGACGGAGGGAAAGAGGGTAAAATAAGGGTTTTCCCGGCCAATAAGGGATACTTGACAGCTATTCTCAAATCCCACTTTCTCTAACTTGAGCCTAATATTGCACGTCATACTCTGGAATTACTGAGAACTGTTTCTTCCCCTCCTCTGTATGCCAATCCTCCTTCAGTTTTCTTTTCTCAACGCTAAACATGCCCAGTTATTTCAGTCTGTCCTCAAAAGGTTTCATTCCCTGATCATTCTTGCTGCCCTCTTCTGAACCTGTTCCAGTTTACCTGAATCCTTCTTATAGTGTGATGTCTAGAACTAGGTGTAACAATACGGTGCCTTACTCTCGAGTAGGCCCCATTGTTCTTCTGAGTTGCAGCTCCCTGGCTGGACAACCCAGGCATCAGATATGTGTAGATTCAGGTACCGTCGAGCCAATTAATCACTCCAAGCCTGTTCAGGCATTTTATAAGTGTATTGAAAGCATAGCAAGATTCAGGATACAGCCCAACAAAAGAACAGGAAGCATTTCAAAGCAAGGAAATAAAGCAAACTGCATGTTCAAGGGATAGCCAACGCGCACCCTCCCCTTCTCAAACCTCTACATCTTGGCAGCTTAAAGCACAGCACTCTAGAAAGTGTCTCTGTGTCGGCATGTGCGCGTCTCTGGGTTATATCTCCTCCCACAGGGTCCACCTTTGGCCCTCCCCCTTAGGGATTCCAACCAATGATCTTACAATGATCTGAAATCACCATTTTGAAAGAGAGTAAAGCACAGAGTGTACCTCGTTCTGTTACACTAGACATAACACTCAAGATGAGGCTAATCAGTCTTAAATAGAAGGGAATTAATATTTGCTAATCACTGCTCTTGGATAACTGTTCTAGTATAGTTGGGGCCAGTACAATCAGTTTAAGCTAGGAGTTCTCAACCTTTTAAAGCCAGGGGCCGGGTCATGCTCTCTCAAACAGCTTTGGAGGCTGGATAGCCATTTTGCCCTTCCTCCACCACATGCCACTTCCTGGTGTGGTCGAGCATCCGGCCCATGGGCTGCAATTTGAGAATCTCTGGCTTAAGCAAAAGATTACTGAAACCTGTAGTCAGTTGTGCAAGAATCTCGTACGAATTGCCCAATGTGAAAATCGCTTTCAACCCTTTCACTTATCTACATTCCTTTTCCTGGGAGAGTAAGTTCAATGGAAAGCAATGGCATTTCCTTCTGAGTAGGCATGCACTGCTGGCATTCTAAAGGGGCAAGTGACTTAGCAGCGCAAACATTTCTCTCCTGGGACGGCAATTCACCGTGTCAAATTCCTTCTGCGCCTGGCCCATTCATCACTGCTGTGCAAATTCCTAGCAGCCAAAAGGCCACGCCGCACTAGAAATGCCAATAGATGTATTAACATTTAATGTGTCCTGTTGATCTGGTCACCAGAGCCTGGTTGCAGGTCCCTGTTTTTCCTTTCCGCAGCCATTTAAGCATCCCAGCAGTCAGCAATGATCAGAGACTGATCCGATCGCTAGCAGGTAATACTGCATCCCACCATGTCCCCTGCTTTTTTACTACCATCCGTGCGCTCCGGTGTCTAGTCATGCCTGCCACATGACCACGGAAACGTCTGCAGAAGCAGACAGCGCTGGCTCTTCGGCTTGGAAACAGAGATGAGCACTGCACCCTAGAGTCAGATAGGACTGGCTTCCGAGCAAGGGGAACCTTTATAGATCCTACCTACTGTCCATACTCTTTAAATTTTCAACACCGGGTTTTAATTAGAAGCGAGGTGTGTCTGTCCCTGTCGAAATAGATCAGAGTCTGTCTGGGGTTTCTGCTGTGAGTTAAAACCTTGGCACGCGTTATTGATTTATCTTTTTGGGAATTAATTTATCAGTGATTCCTTTAGGAAGCAACAAGGACAATGTACAGAAGCCATAAGGACTGTTGAGAGGAGGAGAGAGAAAAAATGTCTCTGACTCATACCTGTCAAGTACCCCATATTGGCCAGGATTACCCCGTAATTCCACGCCGATTTTCTCCATTTTCCACCTGGAGATGCCGCTACCCCGTAATATGGCAGCGGGGGGGGGGGAAGAGTTACTGTGCATCCCTTCTGTGCAGGTCCTTTCTACGCATGTGTAGAACCCTTCTACGCATGCATAGGACCCTTCTACGCATGCATAGGACCCTTCTACGCATGCGTAGAAGGTTTCTGTGCAGAAGAGGATCGTAGAAGCCTTCTACGAATGCATAGAAGCGACCTGCGCAGAACGGTCCTGCGCAGGTCGCTTTTACGCATGCGTAGAAGGCTTTTACGCATGCTTAGAACGGACCTGCGCGGAAACGTTCTACACAGGTCCCGTAATCTCCGGAGCTGCACTTGACAGGTATGCTCTGACTTCACGCTCCAGGATGTCCGGCTCCAGTTCAAAGCTCTCGTCACTGTGGTTGTCGGGGGTGTTGAGGTCCTTTTTTGTAAAGTTCCTCTGTGTACTCTTGCCATATTTTCTTAATCTTTTCTGCATCAGCTAAATCCCTGCCGTTTTTGCTTTAACAGGTAGGATTCAAACACTTGCAAAGGACACTTGCTGCCTATGTCAGCATGCCTATGTCTCGCAATGTAAGGCTGAGCCGGCTTCTCCAAGTACATTTGGCACATCAAATGCAAGCATGAGACTTGATTTTTGGACCCACCAAGGTATGTCTGGCACCAGAATCCTATTCCTTGGCACCAGTCATACCTTGAGGGGGCTTATATATAGGACCCATACTGGCATCCGCCCCACTCCAGGAATGTTTTATTTCTTTTAGCCGATTTGTTTACACAACCATCACTTTTTATACTTCTATTTGTGAACCTCTTTTTCTTGGCTTTGGTCCCTTCTTTTCTGAAGTCTCTGCTGTACGGGAAGAAATTCTTTGATCTGGTAAAGATTTCCAATGCCTTAGAAAGCCATGCTCACCTTGCCAAGCCCTAAAATTAAAATGGGATGGCTTTATGAGATGACAAGATGAAAGAGGTCATTGGGTGTCCATCCTCCTCCAAAGACTGATTTTTAGATTGATTGATTTATTCTTAGATTTTTATGCCGCCCACTCGGGAAAACCCGACTCAGGGCGGCGCACAACGGTAAAAACAGATAAAATACAGTAAAATAAACAGATTAAAACCCTCACTCGACCACCCAACAACCCACCTTCCCACCTCACTTAAAAGACTAAGCAAGGCAAAAGTCGCATAGTCAAAGCAATGGTATTCCCAGTAGTAATGTATGGTTGTGAGAGCTGGACCATTAGGAAGGCTGAGCGCAGAAGAATAGGCGCCTTTGAAATGTGGTGTTGGGGGAGAGTTTTGAGAGCTGACCTCGGGCCCCACCGTCTCGTTGCCCGCTCGGAGGGAAGTGACTGAAGCTGTTTTTGTAATTGTAATTGTTTTATGACATGTACTGATGATACTGTTGATGTATTTGATGCCATCTTGTTGTTGCTGTATTATATTATATTGTGTTTTTATGGTATTTAACTTTAAATGTCTTGTGATATATATTGTGATTGCTGTTAGCCGTCCTGAGTCACGTAGCTGAGTGGGTGGCATACACGTCCAAGAAATCAAATCAAATGAATCAATGGGCACAGAGCTGGACCGGTTGACGAGGAGGGCGGAGGACAGAGGTGCCTGCAGGGCGGTGGTCCATGGGATGGC
Source organism: Bradypodion pumilum (assembly GCA_035047305.1). Classification (NCBI taxonomy): domain Eukaryota; kingdom Metazoa; phylum Chordata; class Lepidosauria; order Squamata; family Chamaeleonidae; genus Bradypodion; species Bradypodion pumilum. The sequence continues at coordinate 8,343,485 of JAWDJD010000015.1, forward strand.
GAAGGGTCGGAATCGGCTGTGCAACTGAACAACAAAAGGGGGAATCTGTATCGAAATGTAGTAGTACCCGGGAATCGGGTACCCTAAGAGAAGTGCTGATGTTGAGGCATCATGAGATGGAGTGAGCCCAAAATGTCTTATGAAGGGCTCAGGGGGGAAAGGGTGTCTTTCCCTCCATCTCCTCTGACAGGGGTTGCCAGCTGGTGCCATAGCAGCTCTGGTACGGAACACTAGAAACATGTTTTATAGGCAGGTCAAGATATTTCTTCATGAAGCTTCACTCCCTCTGGTGCAGTATTGGTTGAAGAACTAGTGTTTGCAGTCCCTGGCTTCTTTTATGCTATGTACGTGAGGACTGGAGAAATAAGGAGTGGGTTAAGAAATGATTTTCAGGGACTCTGTGGTCACTAGAAGTGTCCATAGTTCAGAGGAAGAGGCCATGTGTACAAGATCATAGATTCAAAAGGGCTAGGGCAGGGATGGCCAACCTTGGCACTCCAGATGTTCTTGGACTTCAATTCCCAAAAGCTCAAGTCTCTGTGAATCCATATGAATGGGGCTCTTTTCATGTCCCCAAGATCTTTTTGCACCAAAGTGGTCCCTATTTGTTGTTGTTCAGTCGCACAGTCGATTCCGACCCTTTGCGACCCCATGGTCCATTGTCCTCCAGGCATCCCTGTCCTCCACCATCCTCCTCAACCCGCCCAGCTCTGTGCCCATTGCGTCTACAATACCATCTAGCCATCTCATTCTTTGCCGCCCCCTTCTTCTTTTGCCCTCCACCTTTCCCAGCATCAAGGCTTTCTCATGTGAATCCTCTCTTCTCATTTGATGTCCAAAGTACTTCAAATTAGAAGACAGGATTCACTTTATCTACTCGCAATTCCTTGCTTTTGAACTGCTAGGTTGGCAGGAGCTTGGACAGAGACGGGCGCTCATTCTATCATGTAGTACCCAGGTCTCAAACTGCCGACTTGCCGGCCTTCCAGCTAACAAGGCGAGCTTCTTAACCACTGAACCACCGCAGCCCTACTGCATGATAACAACACATGAGAGAAAGATTTTGAACGTTGTCTCTCTCCCTTTTTTGGAAGACACTTTGGCATACCCATCAAATGTGGCTCCGGAAAATACGGGAACTGCTCCTGCCGGGGCATGCATGCGCAGCAACAACTCCTTTGCACATGCGCAGAACCCCTTTGTATATGCGCAGTAACCCTTTCCCCTGCCATTCAAAATATGGGACAGCAGTGAGAAAGGGGAGGAACGAGCGCTGTAATATGGGAAATCCTGGCCAATACGCGATACTTGACAGGTATGCACTTTGGGTGGAAATGTAGATGCTTAATAACCATTTTGCTCTAGAGCACAGCAAGACAAAAAAATGTTATATGAACACAGAGCAATTCTGAACCTGGCTGAAACACAGGAGAGGCTAAACTAAAAGGAGGATCAGAGGGGGAAAAAATCAGATTGCAGTGGGTGGCATCCTCTATTTTTACACTGAACTTCTGGAGCTCTGTAAAAGGGCAATTGGTGACTTCCAAAGCACCCTTCTGCTTTTCACCTATTGACTCAGAGGCATTTAAAAGAAAAGCCGCCTATTCTTCTTCCCAGCTGTCTTTTCCTCTCAGCACCCCACCCCAGACTTGATTTATAAGCTTTCAAAGCGAAACCCTTCCAGCATGTCCGTTGCGCCTACAGACAAGTGTCGCATTTATTTACCATCAAGGAAAACCACAACATTCTAGGAGAGAAATTCATGACGGAAGGGGACCATTGCTCAATGTTAGCAACACAGGCTTTTCGCGCTTCAATCGGTTCACCTCTGGCTTTCACAAAACGATAGCGAGCGATTGGAATGAATTTTTGTCTCCGATGCTGGAGAGATGATAGCCAGCAGCATTGGACAATTCTAGGGTGATGTTATAGGTGGAAGCCATCCTGTCCTCCTGCCTTCGCTAACTGTTCTTCTTCAGGATCTGAGGGAGGTGGGAATGGTCCCAGATTGGGAAGGCTAGCAATAATAATAATAATAATAATAATAATAATAATAATAATAATAATAATAATAATAATAATAATAATAATAATAATAATAATAATAATAATAATAATAATAACAATAATAACAATAATAACAATAATAATAATTTCACGTCAGAAATTATTCTTGGTTGAAAAGATTTTTGCGGAAGAAACTCCGCTCAGGAAATGCCCGAATGAGGCTCCTTTGATGTCTCCAAGAGCTGGGACAGAGACGGGTGCTCAATCTGACATGCAGTACCCGGGTCTCGAACTGTTGACTTGCCAGCCTTCTAGTTAACAAAGAAAGCTTCTTAACCACTGAGCCTCCACAGCCAGTGTGCATGGTTAACACTTACAACCCATATTCACATTGTACTTGAGCCAGGGATCAGTCCAAATCAGCCCGACGAAGCTGCCTTATAACATCTACGGTATCTGTCTTTCACCTTTCATCAGGATGCATAATAACAGACTGAAACTACAGGAAGACACATATAGGTTGAATATTAGGAAAAACATCTTAACGGTTAGAGCAGTACGACAGCGGAGCCCACTGCCTCAAGTGGTGGTGAGCACTCCAACACTGGAAGCATTCAAGAGAGGGTTGGATAGCCATCTGCCAGATCTGCTTGATTTAAGATTCATACATTGAACAATGGGTTGGACTCAATGCTTTAAAAGTCCCCTTCCAACTCAGTTATGCTATGGTCTAGCTCATTGGTTCCCAATGTGAGGCATGTGCTCCATAAGGGCCTTCAATTCCCAGCATTGGCTGATCAGTGCTTTGGGGAATTGACTTAGGCTTCTGGGAATTGAAGTTAAAAAAACAAACACCAAAGATTGGGAAACTCTGATCTAGCTCACTATTGTCAAAACCAGTAATGGCCAACCTCGGCACTCCAGGTGTTCTTGGACTTCAGCTCCCAGAAGGTGTGTTGACTTGGGCTTTTGGGAATTAAAGTCCAAGAATGCCTGGAGCACCAAGGTTGGCCATCACTGGTCTAAACCTGTGATGGTGAACCTTGGCACTCCAGATGTTCTTAAGACTTCAATTCCCAGAAGCCCAAGCCCCCGTGAATCCACACGAAGGGGTTTACTGCGATTCATCCGGCCCGCACTGCCCTCGTCGCTCCCGGAAACGGAAGTAAAAAGTATGGGCAGGTAGTTTGTGAAATGTTGGTTCCTTCATGGTTGAGGAAAGACCAGCTATCAGTGATACAAATGACTTCCATGCAAGCCAGTGGATATTTTACGGATTAACGGTATAATCTTGTTATTTGTGTTTACTTAGAAGTCAACTTTACTGTTTTCAATGGAGCAGGCCTGCCTACCTGTAAATGCATGTGTCGGATTGGAGCCTAAATCCAATTAAGAACTAGAAGAATAATCAATGGGGGAAAATCTTTAACCGGTTGACAGCCCTAATAATTACTAGTTACTTAAATTTTTCATTACGTCTGGCTGAACAGCTCTTATGCTTTTAGTGTATGAATGCTGAGCACAGACTTTAATCATTTATTATGACACACATTTAAAAGAAATGTGTTGGGGGGTAGAAACAATGAAATCAGTGTGTGTAATTTGGCTGAACACTCATGTTCCGTAGAGCTACCATGTGTATTTTCATCATCTGTAACAAGCTGTGAATTTAGGCATTAAGATTAATGAAAATCAGTTCAGGAACATTATGGTTACAATATTTTGAGAGTGAACCTGTCAGGAACTGACATGTAAACATCTGATGTTAAGACAAGCTGATAATTGCTTTGTTATAAGAGTTAATGCAACACATTGACAAAAAAAAAGCATTTAAGTCAAGAATCCTTGAACCACATGACCGGCCCACACGGTCTGAAAAGTTTGGACACCCCTGTCCAAGAGCAATACTTAACGACCTTCAAGCATCCTCAGGCTACTTCTAGTAAAATTGCTACAGTGCTGATGGAATCTGTCTAGTTCATAGATTTGAGGTCTACACTAGTAGACCCTTGTGGAGCAGTGGTCAAGCTGCAACCAAAACTTTGCTCCCAATCTGAGAGGCTCCAGGTTGGCTCAAAATGGAAAAGCTCCAGGTCGACTCGGCCACGCATCTTTCCAAAGTTGGTAAAATGAGTACCAAACATGTTGGGGGGCAAAATTATGTTGTGCGCCAAGTACCATGGGGTGGTATGTAAGTGTAATTGTTACTTAAAGCCACTTGAGCTTTTAAAACCCAGCCTACTAGGAACTAGGATCAGATCAGAGAAAGAAAGCAAAAAAATTATTGTAAATGGAAAACACACACTATTGCTTACTGGTTGGCTTTGATACAAATCCCCATGTGATGATGTACATGAGTGGCTAGCAGGGCTACACACTTGGCAAGAACCCCCTTGAAAGCCAAACACCATAATGCTCTCCACATCAGAGGCTCACATGACAGAATAAATGTACCCATGATGTTCAAAATATACTCAGAAGTATTCTAGTCCATGGTTAGACAGCATAGGTTGATGCAGTGGGCGTACATCTGGGCGGACTACGGGGGATGGCAGATGACAGAGGAACCTGGTGTGCTGTGGCCCATGTGGTCGCAAAGGGTTGGAGTCAAATGTGAGATGGAACAACAACAATCTAGTCCAATCCAACCAATACAGCCAGTCCATAACTAAAACACTCATAACAGCCATCCATTGCAATTTTTGTTTAAAAACCATCCAGGGGGGAAAGTCTACTAGTTCTGAAGTACAGTAAAACCCAGACTTACATACAGGTGAAACTCGGAAAATTAGACTATCATGCAAAAGTTCAATCAGTTCAGTAATGCAACTTAAAAGGTGAAACAAATATTATATATGAGAAAGAGTCATTACATGCCAAGCGAGATAGTTCAAGCCTTACTTTGTTATAATATTGATGCTTATGGCTTACATCTTATGAAAACCCCAACCCCCTCAATCTCATGTACCCCATAATCATCACATAATCTCATGTACGCTGTATGCCATGATCGTCACAATTATAACGAATTAAGGCATGGCATCTCTCGCTTTGCATGTAGTGAGTCGATCTCATGTATGTGTTTCACCTTTTAAGTGAACTGAATGAACATTTGCACGGTATTCTAATTTTCCGAGTTTCACCTGTATGCCTCGAATTACAAAAAATGCAACTTACATGATTTTTGCACTAAAACCATGTCCCGATCTACATAACACAACGTCCTATGGGTTTGCTTCAAGTTACGTAAAAAAAGTTTTTCCTATGGGGTTGCTTCGATTTACATAAATATCATTTTCCTATGGGTTTGCTTTGAGTTAAGTAAAAGTTCATTTTTCCTATGGGTTTGCTTTGAGTTAAGTAAAAACCTGATTTACCTAATAGCCTACGGAACAGACTTTTTACGTAAGTAGTTTTTTTTTTTTACTGTAGTCCTATTCCACTGTCAACAGGTTTTACTCTCAAGGGGACATTTAGTCAAAATCTCCTTTCCTATCATTTGTATCCTTGACTTTGACTTCTCTCTTCTGAAGCTGCAGAAGACAAGTGTGTGCCATCCTCCATGTGACAGCTCTTCAAGTCTTTGAAGATGGCTATCTTATCACCTCTGAAGATAAAAGCAACATAAAACCCTTTGATAAGGCTACCATTTACAGCAGCAAAAACATTGGTATCCTGGAGCATTGCAAAAAAAAAAAAGTTCAAATTCAAGCATGCATTGCTTTGTTTGAACCAAGTGTGTTCCCAACTTCATAGATCCATTGTCTGGCTGCGAGGACAAGGAGATACTTTCTGCATTTTTTTAGGGTGGGCTGTCAAAATCCATACAAAATCCAAGGGGCAGAGACTTCTATTACACTGAACAACAACTATTTTGCTACTGGGAATAACAGTTGTGATTTACGTGATATTGAGTGTGCTGATCCCAAATCTGAACTCAGAATGTACCTATCATGTAGAGATTTTAAGGTGTGCTATAGCTCTTCAAATGGTCGGTAATTGGGTAATGTATATTTCACATGGGAATATTATAACAGTTGCAGCTATCACTATGCCTGCTGTCACCTCAGCTGAATCACGTCCCTTGGTGACATGCATGTTCCAGCAGTGGCTGGGCAAGTCAGTGAGCTGACATCAGAAATAGTTATATAAGGAGAGATGGACCAAGGGCTTGGTCTCCAGTGCAAACCATCTTATTAGATAGTACAGCTAGGCCATAGTGAGTCTGTTTTGAGCTAAAGATGAGGAGGCGCAGCTGTGTTAATAAACTGGACATTTTTTGCTACATAATTTATTTATTTATTTATTCTTAGATTTTTATGCCGCCCACTCGGGGAAACCCGACTCATTTGTGGCAAATATACCCCGTGTGATCAATACCCCGTGTGATCAACACAAGAACCTAACCAAGAGGGTGAGATTTACTAATTTAAGATTCTGATGTCCTAGGCAGAATCGGACTTCAGATTTGGATTCAGTGCACTTGATTTAATATAGGACACATGGATTAGACCAAGTAGCAGACAATTTTATTTTTTTGTGATGCAGTGTTATAGGCACTTCTCTTTCTGAGCTTCCTTGACAAATTTTTTCAGCTTTTTTTTTGGGGGGGGGGGCTATTGTTGGAACGCATCAATGTTCAGGTCACAGTTATGTTTACCCCAAGCGCCATTAAGGAAGGACATTACACTACAGCAGAGAAAGGTGCTAAAAGGGGTAACTGAAATTGGCCAAATTTTCCTTGGGGAAAAGGTCACAAAATTTATGACTGCATAAATTGGGGGAAGAGGAGAACGGGAAGACATTACAGAGGCATATAAAACTATACAGTAAAACCTTGCATAAAGAGCACCTCATTTAGAGACTAACTCGCTTAAAGAGCAGAATTTTTTCTGAATGGGTGCCTCGCTTAACAACTAAAACCAACCAAAAACTCGCTTAACAACTAAATCGGGGTTCGCAATCCCCCCCGCCGCCAGAAGTCACAATCGTTCACTTAAAATGGTGTTTCGCCTAAAGAGCAAACTCGCTTATAGAGCAATTCCGTGGAACGCATCATGCTCTTTAAGCGAGGTACCACTGTACTGCATATAGAATAGGTATATAGAAGATGGATAGACATAGGGTATCTTTCTCCTATTCACTGGGATTTAAGCAGAAAAATGAGAGATAAAAAATTCCTGATAAAAATATTCTTTATTTTTTTAAAGTCAGATTTTTAAGGTCACCATGTATTATTACAACGTAGCAGTTCGAAAACAAGAAATTGCAAGTAGATAAATAGGGAGCACTTCGGTGGGAAGGTAACAGCGTTCTGTGCGCCCCGGTGTCTAGTCATGCCTGCCACATGACCACGGAAACATTTGCAGAAGCAGACAGCGCTGGCTCTTCGGCTTTGAATCAGAGATGAGCACTGAACCCTAGAGTCGGACACGACTTGCTTTCGAGCAAGGGAAACCTTTACCTTTACTAATTGTAAAAAAAACAACACATGGCTAGAACTACAACAACAGAATTAACATTTTAATTTGTATATCCCTTCCAGTTCTGTACAACGGCTTTCCACAACCTCCTCTTTCATTGCTGCACAAGTAGAAAATGGCCAATCTCTAGTACAGGGGGTTACCAACCTTTTTAAGCCGGGGGCCAGGTCATGCTCTCTCGGTCAGCTTCAAGGGCTGGACGGCCATTTTGCCCTGCCTGCATGATGGGGGTGGTGATTTTGTCCCAACAGGTTCAAAGGGGTGGCCATTTTGTTTCTCAAATGCCCTTGGAGGGGTGGGGGGGGCACATGAAATGGCACCACAGGATGGATCCAGCCCACGGGCCTTAGGTTGAGTACTCCTGCTCTAGTATTACATACAGGTGAAACTGGGAAAATTAGAATATCGTGCAAATGTTCATTCAGTTCAGTAATGCACCTTAAAAGGTGAAATAAATATATGAGATAGACTCATTGCATGCAAAGCGAGATAGTTCAAGCCTTACTTTGTTATACTATTGATGCTTATGGCTTAGTTTATGAAAACCCCAACCCCCCAATCCCATGTACCATATAATCTCATGTACGCTGTACACCATGATCATCACAATTATAACGAATTAAGGCATGACACCTCTCGCTTTGCATGTAGTGAGTCTATCTCATATATTTGTTTCACCTTTTAAGTGAAATGAATGGACATTTGCACGATGTTCTAGTTTTCCAAGTTCCACCTGTAGTTTCTTTGCCAAGAGCTGTAGCAGCTGCTCTAGTTCTTGCAGGGTTGGCTCCCAGTCTGGAAGCTGCTGCTCTAAGTGCTTGCAGGATTGGATCCTTCCCATGCTGCAGCTGATAGGACTCCACCTGGGGAGCTGGGTGTATATAAGAACCAGCTTCTCCTCCCCACAACCTGCTTCAGTAATGGATGGTGGTAGACTTGCTGTTCTGTGGCTCCCATGCCTTGGTCTTCTCTTAGGCGGCCAGTTCCTGCTTTGGAAGATACTTTGGCCTGTTTGTGTGGAATGTTGTTGTACCTTCCTTGGATGCTTGCAGAGGGAAGTTTAGTTTTTAAGGGGAAAAATTTGAGAATGAGTTAGACCAAGTTAATGGCCTTTTAGGAGTTCACCTTTCAATAATAAGAATTATATGTCATGGGGGTGGGGAGATCAGGGTTTGAGAGATACTTGGGTTGCGCATGGGCCAAAAAAGGTTGGGAACCACTGTTCTAGCCCCTAAAGCTACTCTGCTTTGTCTGCTCTCTCTGTCACTTGCCTTCTGTCTTGCTTGCACTAAGCTTTTGTCATCTGGACTAATACTGTACAGTAGACCCTCACATAACGATGTTGCTTGGTTCCCCAAGAAGCGTTGCTATAGGGGAAACATCGTTGTGCAGTTTTCAATGGCAGCTGTGCCATCTAGCGGCAAAAAACTGTCATTATCCGCACAACGATGTTAAAAAAAGTTGTTAATCTGCACAACGACGGTTTTTGTCGTGGTGTGGATAGTCATGTGGCAAGTGACGACGTGTCAGTAAGCGGAAATGATGCTATTTGAACGCATAGTTAATTGAGGGCCCACTGTATATCTGTCCATCTCAGGCTTAATTTTGACTTGGACTGCAATATGTTTATTGTTTGGCCTATTACCTGATTGTTCTGAGTCCTTGTCTTATTGTCACCTGTCAGTTGTTCATGCCCTGGACTCTGGTGCTTTTCTGTATACCCCCAATTTATTAGATGACATATTTCCCTAGTACTTTTGTTAAGAAGTCACCAGTTGACTGAAACTCAAGTTGATGTTCTACATAATGTATAAAACTGATCTCTTTTATTCATTCCTCCAATTGGTCCTTATTTTGCAGCATGGATTTTCAAGGTGTGCCACCTCCCAGATTCCAACCAATCACTTTGATGTAGTCAAGTTCTCTACAGTTTTTAATCTGCTTGCTGTTAGCCATTGTTAGCAACAGGCTTACTATATTTTTTATGATTTCATATATTAGGTAGTTAAAACTGTGGCATTCATGACTGTGAGGGCTGATAATGATAGCTTACAACTTTGGATGACTTCAGAAACAGAATCATAGAGGGCATCAAATCAAGCTACCCTGCGCAATGCAGGAATCTGAATCAAAGCAGATTTGACAGAGGATTATAGTGGGCAGACTTATGAAGAATAAGGGTCAATGGTTTCTGGTCATGATGGCTATACATTGCTGCTAATATATTATTACACTACTAGCAAGGGAAAGTACTGAATATCCTCGAGTATAAGCTGAGTTTTTGAGCCCCAAAAAGAGGACACGACTTATACTCGGGTCAATGACCACAAGGGTCCCAAAACCATGTCGGATTGAGACGTGCTGACAATTAAATTAAATTTACTTTATTTTCCCATATTTTGATTATTGAAACTCACTAGCAGCTGCTGCATTTCCCACCCTCGGCTTATACTCGGGGCAAACTATTCTCCTTGGTTTGCAGGTCAAAATTAGGTACCTCAGTTTATATTCGGCTCAGCTTATACCCAATTATATATGGTAAGTTGAATGGTTCATTAGTGCTAATTTATTGGCTGGCCAATGTGGGAATTGAACTAGCTTAAATCTGAGTTTTCTTATGTCTTTAGATCCTTCTAGTTGATTTCACTGTCACCAATTACTTGCCCAATTAGTTATGGTGCCCCATGGGAAAAGATGCATTTTATCCCCAGAAAGAGCTACTAAAGTTTAGACAGAGATAATGGCACTTGTGGTCTTGTTGCTAGGAAACTGTAAATTTAGAAAATAAATGTATAAAATTGTCTTTTTTAAAAAAAACCTCTCTACCTTGGATTCTTTCTTTATTACTGTGTGCAGAAATGCCACTGTTTCACAGAACTGATGAAAAAGAATACAACAAATGACCTCAACACAAAGTCCACTGCACATTAAAGAGCATGAAAACAAGATCTTTTTTTTACTAGCTCTTGATCATACTTTTGTTGTTTAACAAAATAACACCAGTCAGTCATTACCTCTGATTCAAAGACCATGTTGGAAAACAACGTAACTTTTGCAGACAATTATTAAATGCCTCTCAACACAAGAGGAAAAGAAAAAACGGCATCCTTGCCAAGCAATAAACTTTCATATCTTAACCAGACTTCTGGGAAAAAAACAACCCACTGTATTTTCTCAATGTAAACCAATAAATTAGGGCCTCTCTTTTTCTTTTTTCATTTCCTTTTCAATAATAATTTGTTCTGAAAGAGTAGCTGCATGGGGCACCGCAGGTATAGAGACATCGCCGCAACTGCTGCTGCCACCCTGGACTCCTCCCCCTGGCCCGGCCTGGCCACGGGGCAGTGCGAGCAGCAGCGCATGGCACTGCGAGCATAAAGACCTCACCACAGTTGCTGCTGCCAACCTGGGCTCCTTCCCCTGACCTAGCCTGGCTGCAGGGAAGTGGGAGCAGCTGCGCGGGTCGCTGTGGGCATAAAGACCTTGCCACAGACACCCTGGGCTCTTTCCCCCAGCCTGGCTGAGGGGGAAGTGGGAGCAGCTGCGCGGGGTGCCACAGCTGCAAGACTTTCGCCTCGGCTGCTGCTGTCGCTGGGAGGGGGGGGGGGAATGAGCCAGGCTCCATTGTTAACATTGAGCCCCGGACTCCGTTGGTAATGTTGATCCGTGGGCACCGTTGGGGATGCTGGGCTCCGTTGGGCTCCGTTGGGTGGTATTGCTGTATTGTTTTACATTATGACATGTGCTTTTGCTGGATATTATCGTATGAGATGTTGCTGTATTTTTTTGATGTTACTGTATTCTGGGATGTTACTGTGTTACTGAAGTATTACTGTATTTCTGAGATGTTACTGTACCCTATTGTATTTTTGCTGATTGTATCTTTGTTTCTGTATATTCTCTATTGTAAACTGCCCTGAGTCACATTTTTGTTGAGTAGAGCGAGATATAAATCTAATAAATGAAATGAAGATGATGGACACCTTCTATAGCCTGCTGTGGTGAGAAGTTAAACATCTCCGAGAGGAAATCCCATGTAACTTGGATTATGCTCCGCTGCGTCATCAAAGCTACCACATTTAAGCCAGGGAAGCGTAAATGTACTGAATTCAGTAACTCAGCATTCTGTCTATCTGGCAGCATAGCCTGTGCACATCTACATAATAGTAAATGCCAATTAATTTCAGAAAACTCTGTATGGAATTCAACCTTTTCCATAAATCTTAATTTCCAGGAAACCTTTTTGATAAAAGTATATTACTTCCCAATCATGAAGACCATACAATGGGATACCACGGTAGAGGTGCAGACATTAGAAATATAGTGCCTTTCACTGGCCACTGTCAAACAAATAGTTAATTAAATTTACTTCTGAAAACCACCTGGAACAGCTTGTTCAAGTAGGAAGAGGGTTAATATACCATGAGTTCTGGGGATATCTATGCTGGATTTTAACTAACCATAAACTGGCTAGGTACTTTGAAGTCTGCAATCTAAAGCCCCATGGCTACTGTGTACAGCAGGGGTGCCCAAACCTTTTGGGCAGTGGGCTGGTCACGTGGTTCAGTGGGCCGGTCACGTGGTTCCTCCCGCCAGAAGTGGGAGCAAAACGCACCTTGCAATCGGTTTTGCAACAGGACGAGATAGATTTTAAGATGCCCTTTTCTCTGCTTAAACCAGGGGTGCCCAAACAACAGGCTGGATCTGGCCCCGATGCCAATTCATCCAGCCTTCGTCGCTCCCAGAAGCGGAAGTAAATCGCGCCCGGGAGCAATCAGGGCAGCACGGGCTGGATCCGACCCACGGGCCATTGTTTGGGCACCCCTGGTATACAGGGTATTTTGTACATGCTGGTCAGAACCCAAATGGGTATTTACAAATGCATAAGAGCAGTGGTGTAACCCGAACTGTCAATTACATGCTGATTAATGAGTCGCTGATTCCCAGTAGAGTACCAGTTGTGTTGCTCTGCACATAACTAGCAATTTGATTGAGAATTCATTAATTAGCAGCTGCTCATTGATCCTGGTTAGCCCCAGTACTTACGCAGGTGTAAATATTCAATGGAATGTTAATCAATCACAAAGCATGTTACAAAATCGTTTAAGTTTCCATAATGACAAGTAATGTGTTCATGTATTGTGATTTCCTTCTTGTGGGACTGCGGTGGCTCAGTGGTAAAGAAGCTCGCCTTGTTAGCTAGAAGGCCGGCAAGTCGGCAGTTCGAGACCCAGGTACAGCATGACGGAATGAGCTCCCATCTCTGTCCCAGCTCCTACCAACCTAGCAGTTCTAAAGCAAGAAGTTGCTAGTAGATCAATAGGGACTACTTCGGTGGGAAAAGATCTTGGGGACATGAAAGGAGCCTCATTCGGGCATCCCCTCAGTAGAGGTTTCTCCAGCAAAAATCCTTTCAACTCAGAATAATTTCTGACACAAAATTATCATTATCATTTCCTTCTTTTCCCATTTTGCCTAGAACTGGCAAAAAAATTCACAACTAAAACCGTTGTCAGTTTGGGTTGATGTTTTAACTCCAATTAGCGTCCACAGAACACAGAATGTGCCTTCTTGTTGATTCTTGGTCTCAGTTTTTGTAAATACTGGAGAAAATAGTCCAAAGGGCAGCAAGTGTATATGCAGGGATCTAAAAGGCCTTTGGTCAGAAAATTAAAAGGTTTTTTTTTTGTGGCTTGATAGCTTAATCAGTCGATCAATACTGTTCATAGGTTAAGCAAGGAAGGAGCTGTGAGTCGTTATGAAAAATACATAAGGGGACAAAGGAGAACGCAGAGCAGAAAATTAAAAAAACAACCCTGCTACTTTTGTCCAACACCAGCCAAGACATTAAAGTGGTTTGCTGGGGGTGGGGAGACCACAAGAACATTCCTGCTCATTGGGAATGTGGAAAGGAAAGAACACAACACTCGCCAAAGGTTTCCTGTTTGCACAAAGCAAGTCAGGTAAATCAAGTCACTTTCTTAAAGTTGCATTTTGCAAGCTGTAGTTTTTGCAGACTTGTAAGGACCAGGGAGGAGAGGCAAAAAATGCTTCTTCGTTTAACGAGAGCTTACTAAAAACCTGCGCATGTCTGGCCGGACATGCTGCTACAGTAATGGAGTAGACCGTACAGCCAGTGACTCAACGCCGAGTGTTGGGTGGCTCTAACTAACCTGACTCTCTAAAGGGGCCAATGGCTACGGGCGGATGAGCGCCTTTAGGTGGGGTGATGGTCCCCCTTCGTGGAGGAAATGCTACTGGGAACCATCACATTGGGCCCAAGGGCAAAATGAATGGAGGAGGAACTCTGATTCCCAACGGAGGCAGAAGAGGCCATGCCAGATGGACTTGCTGTGAAGGCGCACCTTGTCCATATCCTCAAGGCTGCGGCAGTCCATTGCAGTCCTGGTGTTAAATCCTGCATGTTTCATGTCATGTGTGATTCAGGAGATAGCTCCAAGATCATAGTGTGTGGGTCACTTCATGGCAAGCCGGGATCCACCTTAAACAAATTCATACTAATGACATTTTTCCTGCTTCATTTATTCTACCACTCAGAATTGTGCAAGAAAGAATGGAGTTTTGTAATTCAAGAATGATAGAAATTTAGTTCCCTTCATTTTGCTTCAGGGAAAAAATGTATTCTCGGATACGACTTGCAGTCAACAACTAAAAACCCGTATAAACCGAGCCATTATTTTCTATAGATTTCCTTTTGTTATGGGATTTTTATGTTAGCCAAGCTGTTTGTTAACCGAGGTTCCACTGTACAGTGGACCCTCGATTAATGACACGTTCGAATAGCGTCATCTTCGATTAATGATGCTACGACGTTCCCAATGTGATTAATCGAATAACGACAAAAACGTCATTATTCGAATAATGACGGTATTTTTACCGTTATTTGAATAACGACGTTTTTTGTCGTTATTCGAATAACGACGTTTTCTGCATAGCGACGCTTCTTGGGGAACCAAGCAACATCATTATGCGAGGGTCTACTGTACTGTACTTTTTCTTCAACCAGCATAGGCTATAATAAAATTATAGGCTTAGACACGAAAAACTATGAGAACTGTATAGGTAAGTCTAAGATTGACCAATGTAATTTGTATATTTCCGTATTGTATTGTGCTAGATGGGAAAATTTACAGTGAGTATTGCTATGTATATTAACAACTGTTATTGTATCTTCTACAGAATATTTTCCTTTTCCTGATGATAGTGTATGAAAAGAGATTTATCGAATTCTGTTCGGAAAGGAAATTTATAATTGTTTGGCATTACACTTTATTAGAATTACTTTTTTTGGAACAAACTCCTTGTGATAATACATGAACTTTATTGGAATTATTGGAATCATTATTCATCTGATATATTGAAGCATTTAAACATTTATTTTCACTAAAGAAAAGTACCATTTGTTTTTTGGACATTTTTGAACTAAGAGTGATTGGAAATACTTAAGTTAGTAAAAAGATATGCTTGTGAATCAAACAATTTTCAGTGGTTTATCTGAACTTATCAAGTTTGTTTCCCGCCATAGTGAACGGACTAATTGTGCAACCACAACTATAATAAAAGTATGGCAGGAGGGGATGGTGCATTTGTGTACTGCAAGATATAATGGAACTAGTGTCAATTCTTTAATATATTTTGTACAGGTCTTGTAAGACAAAAATCTGAATTTTAACCATTCATTCCTTTATTTATTCTACCACTCAGAATTGTGCAAGAAAGAATGGAGTTTTGCAATTCAAGAATGATAGAAATTTAGTTCCCTTCATTTTGCCCATACTGTATTCAATTCTGTACCTACCTCTCACTTTGTATAACTCACTCTAGTTTACATGATTGAAAAGGGCTTCGACACAGGACGCGGAGCTTCTGGCCCCAAGGAGCAGAAATGTTAATTCAGTAGCCTTTCCTTGGCTGTGAAAAAATCAGAATGTGAAGAATGAAACGCTTTCCTCCTAAATGTTCTCAGAAAGGGAAAAACCAACTATTTATCAGAGGGAAGATTACACTGCACAACAACGATTTTGCTACTGGGAATATCACATGTGATTTACATAATACTGAGTGTGCTGATTCCAAATCTGAACTCAGAATTTGCCTATCACATAGATTTTAAGGTGTGATATAGCTGTTCAAATGGTTGGTAATGTATTTTTACATGGGAACATTGGAACACTATGCCTGCTGCTGCTTCTGCTGAATCACATCCCCTGGTGGCATGCATGTTCCAGCAGTGGCTGGGCATGTCTAGGCAAGTCAGTGAGCTGACATCAGAAATTAGGTATATAAGGCGAGATGGACCAAGGGCTTGTCTCTAGTGTGAAACCATCTTATTGGATAGTACAGCTAGGGCAGAGTGAGTCTGTTTTGAGCACAGCTGTGTTAATAAACTGGACAATTCTTGTTACATTGGTGGCAAATATACCCTACACGGTCAAGTAAGTAAGATTTGCTTATTTAAGATCCTGACGTCCTAGGCAGAATCAGACTTCAGATTTTTATTTATTTATTGGATTTATATAACAGCCCTTTTTGCCTAAGTGACCCAAGGCGGCTCACAACGTCAGTTAAAACCTATACCCAATGCTAATTAAAACTGAATACTATAGAACTATCTAAAAACATTTATAAAACCTTCCCAATCCCCTTAAAAAAGAAGGACACCCGGGCAGGAGTAAATAAGAACCCCGGGCAGGGCTAAATAAGCCAGCAGGGCTGGATTGTGGTACCAGTTGCACCCCACACCTGCTGGCATAGCCACGTTTTAAGGCCTTCCTGAACGGAAGCAATTCTTCCTGGAGGCGCAATTCAAGTGGCAGGAGGTTCCATAGGGCTGGAGCAGATACCGAGAAGGCTCTTCTCCTGGTCCCGGTGAGATGTGCCTTCCTGGCTGATGGGACCACTAGGGAGCCCCTACGGTCTGCTCTCGTAGGACGGGTTGAAAACCTTGGGGTGACGCGGTCTCTTAAGTATCCTGGCCCACTACCATGAAGGGCTTTAAAAGTCAAAAGCAAGAACTTGAATTGCACCCGGCGGCACACTGGCAACCAATGCAGCTCCCGTAGCAGTGGCGAGGCACGGGCATAACCCCATCACCATCTGGGCAGCCGCATTCTGAACCAGCTGTAGCTTCTGGATGGTTGTCAAGGGCAGCCCCATGTAGAGCGCATTACAATAATCTAGTCTGGAGGTGACCAGAGCATGAGTGACCAAAAGTAAGGAGTCCCGGTCCAGGAGCGTGCGTAATTGGCGGACTACACAAAGTTGCGCGAAAGCTCTCCTGGCCAAGACTGCCACCTGCTCTTCGAGCAGGAGTCATGAGTCCAGGAGGACCCCCAAATTACGCACTGAGTCTGTCTGGGACAAAAAAGCCCCATCCAGCACCAAAGATGGTAGCTTCTGGGATAACACGGGCCCCTGAACCCACACCCACTCAGTCTTGCCAGGATTCAGCTGATGCCTGCTGTCCCCTTTCCAGACCCTCACAGCCTCCAGGCACCTGGATAGGACTTCAACTGCATCACTCGGGTTCCCACGGGCTGAGATTTAGATTCAGTGCACTTGGTTTAGGACAGGACACATGGATTAGACCAAGTAGCAGACAATAATTTTTTTTGTTATGATGTAGTGTTATTAGTATGTGGCGTTCCCATTCATTACTTTGAAAACAAATATCTCTATGAATGAAACTTTTGGCAAAGGTTTCTTGAAAGTTTTGTGTGTGGGAGGTTTGTGTGTGTGTGTTTGTGTGTGTGTAAGGGGGATAGTCTTTATGCAATGTCCTTGCCTTGTATTCCACAAAGCCTCAAGAGTGGCTTAACTCACATTTGCTCTGGTTAAACAGAACAAACGGGAAGGCCATTGCTTAGGATGCAGACAGAAGGATGAGAGCATTTTTTATGCTAGAGCAGATCACTGACAGGAGGGTTCTAAAATAAAAATCTGCTTGGTCCTGCTTACACGACTCGAAATGAACCCACACCATTATCGGTGTCTAGATTTTAACTCAAGGTTAAGCTTAAGACAGCGATGTTTCTAAAAACTGCAACACCAAACAAAGTTGCCAAGGTCATCTTAGGATCCTACCTGACTTTGCAATGAAGATGTTTTGACTAGGGATGGACGGCGTAGCTATTTCTGTTCCATGCCAATTTTGCATCTGTTCATCTGAAGTTGTCAGTATCCTGTATCCACATTAATCTGCAATTAAACAAACTCTGTCGGAAGATCTGGCTCTGAATGTACATTTTCTGCACAAACTCTGAATGTATAAATACGTTCCGTCTCTAAGTACACACTACTAAAACTTATTGCATCTTAGGACATGAATTTTTAAAGCACTTTGATCATATTCTGAACTGAGAATGGCACCATAGAATTCAGAAATGTGTGAAATCGGGCGGGGACGACTATGTCTTGCTCTGCCACTTTAGTTTGGGCAAGCAGGAGTATGCGAAGAGGCAGCATGGCAGAATGTCTGCCTGTAATCTCCTTCCATAACCAGTAGGAGGGGGCTGTGTCCCATATAAACTGGGCCAAGGGGAAAACCATGGCAGAATGCCTGAAGATACATCTCAGAAGGGCAAGAACAAGACATCACTGCCTCAAACACAATACATTTGTCTTGATAGACCAATGTGGCTTTCCAAAGCTCACATCTTTATTAACATTGCAATTGTTTCATAGTAGTATGGTATAGACTGGGGGTTCTCAACATTTTTAAGGCACGAGCCAGACCACACCCACTCAGACTTTTGGCGGGCTGGACCCTGCCACTGGCGTGTTTGGAGGTTGGTGTGGTCCTGCACTCCCCCCGCCATCAGCAGGACCAACCCAAGCCTCCCTCCAACACTGCTTCCCTGCTCCATCGCGCTACCTGACACCCGCTTCTCCTTTGCCCGTTGACCTACTAGAAGTGATCACGTTGCTGGGTGGCTGAGGTGGCGCTGGCACCAGAGGGTCCTGCATGTGCCCAGCCATAGCAGGGTCTGTTGGTGGGAGGTTTTGTGCGTGCTTGGGAGGTGTGCTCCCCTTCTTTTTATGGAAAGACATGGGGCCGCCAAACACGGGCTCCGTGAGATGCTGTGGGCAGGAAGCCTCTTGGCCCTTGTTGGCTCCTGTAGCCATGCTCATTGCTGGTCCAATGGGAATCCAACCCCCAACACAGACTTCAGAGGGGAAAAAGCTGTGGTGGAGGCCAGTGGACCAGCAGCTACAGGAGCCGACGAGGGCCAAGAGACCTCTTGCTCACAGTGTCCCACAGAGCCCAGAGAGGAGTTGTGCGAGGAGTGGTGCGGGCTTGGGCTGTTTCTGCTGGTGGCGAGGAGAGTGCAGAACCACCCTGAGTGAAAGGGTGGGCCACATAAAATGGCACCCCTGACCAGATCTGGCCTGCAGGCTGTAGGTTGAGAACCCCTGGAATAGACTGACGCATCTATTCTTAAAACTCAGGAAAGAGCATACTTACAAAAGGAAAGAACCCTACATTTATTCATCATCATGTTTAACCTCCAGTTTTGGAAATGACAGATGCGCCATGCAAAAGGACAAGGAGCCCTCAAAGATGGAGACAAACAAAAACAGAAGCCAAGAGGTAGCTGAACATCAATTTTTATTCGTACAAACAGGTTCTAAACTGCATACAAACTTCACGTCCCTATTTAAATAATACCTCAAAGGCACCTGGAATTAATGCTGCCGCTGAATGACCCTAGTGGGCAGCTTCAATATTCAATGCTCAACTTTGAAAGATAATCCTGACAGAAACGTTGTTCCACTTTTAACCCTTCTGTGCTTAGCTGAACTAAGTAAAAACCCATGGAACGGGCCTCAACTCTTTACTAGACAAGGGTCTCCTCTTCCTCTCAAAACTGGTGAAGGCAAAGGAGGAGGTGCAACTAGAACTCAGTGGAAAGATAGCAAAGAGGTGGGCCACCCCACTTTCTACTCATCCATGTATCTCAAGATGCATGTTTTAAATCTGTTCTCTTCACCTCCTCTTCTCAGCTTCCAAACAGAGTCTCCAACTCTACTGTCTACATGTGTCATGGAAGGCTTCCAATGTCCGAAAATCCCGCCACGTGGGTGGTAGACCATCTTGCAGAAACTTTCCGCAGCGCTGGCATGGCGCCTGGAACAGCTTTATGTAACTTCTTAGCCAGGTCTAAAAAAGTAACATAAAGAAAACAATCAAGTGAGGAAACTGAATACAGATACTCCCAAAGTCATCGCTTCTGTCGAGACCAATGAAGCCGTAGAGAGGAAATGCGCTTTGGCTTGAGCCCAGAGAGACAGAATTTAGAAGGAAGTATGCAGAAAACCACAAGGTCACAGTATAGCTGAGAGTCGACTTTACCAGAGTATCTGTTCTCTCGTACTTACTCAATAAGCAACAACATAAATAGAAATTCCTGCAGCGACAAGCAGGTATTTGATATCAAAGGGTCATCGTGGAGAGCTAGACTGACTGAAATCAAATGCAGGTTGGCCATTTGTTCACAGAAGTGACCTTGATCATATAAGACAGGGGTGCCCAAACTATGGCCTGTGGGGCAGATCTGTCAACTCATCCGGCCCTCACCGCTCCTGGAAACAGGAGTAAAATACGCCCATACAGGCGCGTTTTACTTCCGCTTCCAGGAACGGTGAGGGTGGCGCAGGCTGGATGAATTGGCATCGGGGGTGGTGGTGGATCTGGCCCATGAGCCGTAGTTTGGGGACCCCTGGTTTAAGCAGAGAAAATGGCATCCTGTTTCAAAACAGACTGCAAGGTGCGTTTTGCTTCCACTTCCAGTGGGAGGAACCATGTGACCGGCCCGCAGCCCAAAAGGTTTGGGCACCCCTAGTATAAGAAGCTGGGACCTGCCTCTTCTATTCACATGCTCTCTGTTCAAGACAAAACAGAATCATGTATAATCTTGTAACTGGCTTTTAGCTTAGGTATCTGGCTGTGGAGCCAAAGCTCAGGGTTTGATTCCCCACTCTGCCTCCTAAGGAAAAAAAAGACATTCTGTTTAGTCATGGGCGAGCTGCATTAATTCTAGGATGCCTCCAGGAGAAGGGAATGGTAAACCATGTCATGATCCTGAGTTGCTGACTCAGTGCTTAGGCACTTCTTTCTTCTGTGTGTGCTAAGTCAGCTTGATTAGAATTAATTTGGGTTGTTTAGAATTAAATAAAATGCTTTAATTTAGCTGATAGAAATCATTTGGTCAAAAAAGGTTGAGAAACTTTTCCATGACTTTTAGTGACCATATTCTTTACAGATTACGTAGATAGTGGGTGCTGGACCGCACCTAAGAAGTTACAAAGGGGAAGGGGACTTTTACCCCTCCTGTACTCAAGCTCTTTTTGGCCCTTTCTGATTCTTTCTGGCCCTTGATCTATTATGCCACAGGTCCAAGGATGTTTGGGTACTTCCCCGTGATGTCATGGAAGCTTTTAGAAGTTTCAAGAAGATTGCCCAAGCTAGGGGCGTTTCCATTACCTAATGCATTCCTAGGGGTGGTAGGAGTTGCTCCTTTCCCTATATAAGGAGTGCCTTTCCAGACCCAAATCGGTTCTCTAACCTGGGGTTACCTAGCTCCATTAACTGAACTCAAATTCCACACAAATGAGTTTACTGCTATGTGGATTCACAGGGACTTGGGCTTTTGGGAACTGAAGTTCAAGAACAGCTGGAATGCCAAGGTTCGCCATCACCAACTTAGAGAATCCTGGACAAGGTTGCCATCAGTCGGAATTGACTTGATGTCACACAACTGTTATTAGCATCTTATTAACCACAGTGGCTCAGTGGTTAAGAAGCTCGCCTTGTTAGCTGGAAGGCCGGCAAGTCGGCAGTTCAAGACCCGGGTACATGCATGACAGTTTGAGCGCCCGTCTCTGTCCTAGCTCCTGCCAACCTAGTAGTTTGAAAGCAAGAAATTGCAAGTAGAGACCACTTTCGATGGGAAAAGCATCTTGGGGACATGAAAGGAGCCTCATTCAGGTGTCCCCTGAGCAGAGTTTCTCCAGCAAAAAATCCTTTCAACACAGAATAATTTCTGACACGAAATTATTATTAGCCTCTTGTAGGAGCAGCAGATTTAATATTGTGTAGATTTCATGCACATACAACCCCCTTCCTGTTTCACATGGACTGCAGTGTTGAGGCTTTAGAGCAGTGTTTCTCAACCTTTGGTTTTTGGACTTCTATTCCCAGAAGCTCAAGTTAATTTCCCAAAGCACTAATCAGCCAATTAGGCTTCTGGGAATTGAAGTCCCCCTGAGGGGCCTGGGCCCCATTTTGGAAAACACCATTTTAGAGTATGTGTATGCTTGCACACTCACATACAGAGTATATATGACTAGCCGATTACCTGGCCTTGCCCGTTTTTTTTTTGTGCTCACCTTCCCAGGTAGGGTCTTGCTTCCCCACCATCTCGGCCACCCGGGCCTCTGGCGAGGCGTCTCGGGCGTGGGCCAGGTTTGTTCCCGGTGCTGCCACATCACTTATGGCCATCCTAGGGCGGCGGGTTCATGGCCGGGCCTGCTGTGCGGCTGCCATTCCTCTCTCAGCTGGTGCCAGCTGAGGGCGCGGGGTGGTGGTGAGGTGTCTGGCAGGTAAGGCCTGGCCCGCTGCGCAGCTGCCGCCACCTGCCACTCCTCCCTCCAGGCTTGGGCCGGCCAAGGGCGTCCAGTGTCAGTGGGGCATCTGCTGCTGCTGCCGGCTGTTTCAGGGGTGGGCCCACCACGCAGCCGGCGCTCTAGCCCGGTCAGCTGTGTGAGAGGGCGCGGCACCAGCCTGGCCATGGCAAAGCCCGGCCCTGCCATTGTTTCAGCCACCGCTGTCCCCTCTTGCATTCCGGCCTCTATTGTCGTCACTGCCATTTTGGCCGCAGTAGCCTCGCTCGTCGCCTCCTGAGGTGGCTGTGCATGCATGCCGCTGCCTGGATTGCTGGTGAGGCCATTTCGTGTGTACGCACTACCGCCTTTCCTGACCTTTCTTCCCGTCGGATGGGGGTGCCTCCTTTGCAGCCCATTTTTTGGGGGGGGGCATAAACCACCAAACGGGGTTCGCTACCACCACCCCCATGGCACTCTCGCCAGGCCAAGGAAGGTGTGTGGCGAGTTACAGTAGAATCCATTCAGGGGTGCGGGAGCCCATCACGGACATATAAGATGACACCTTTCTTTTATAGATATAGATTGGGGATGTAATGTGCATGGTGAAATGAAAGCCGATCTAAATGAGGATCATCAACACTGTTGGGAATTGAAAATATCAGTCAACCTTCTGCAAACCTGTAAGGCCAGAATGTTCACTGGCTGCAGCAGAGTAGCTATATTAGATTAAAATGGATGACAGTAATGGAACAATCCAGGTCTGTTGCGGAAGACATAGAGCTAGGAGTCCTCTTCCACTGTTCTTGAATGACTTAATTTGTTTGTTCCTTTTATTGTTTACTTTCTTGTGCTATCGTCTGTTCTACAGAATAGTCCAGAATTTATCACATTATTTTCTGTAAGAACCTTATATTATTTCCAGGCTTCATCAACTAAAACCTTGCATCTGTAGTGTTCTACACTGGCCATGCTTTGCCATCCAATCTATAAACTGGTCTTATGTTAAATTAAAAGACTGAATGAAGGACTCTAGAATAGTATTAGGGGAAATTTGGAATCTTGGAGGATTACAGTCCACCAAACCCTGGGCCAGGGGTGCCCAAACTTTTCGAGACATGGGCCGGTCATGTGGTTCAGTGAGCTGGTCACGTGGTTTCTCCCACCGGATGTAAAGTGCACCTTGCAATCTGTTTTGCAACAGGATGAGATAGATTTTAAGATGCCATTTTCTCTGCTTAAACCAGGGGTGGTCAAACTACGGCCTGTGAGCTGGATCCAGCCTGTTATGCCAATTCATCTAGCCCTTGCCCCCCTCAGAAGCCGAAGTAAAATGCGCCATATGGGTGTGTTTTACTTTCGCTTCCAGGAGCGACGAGGGCAGCGTGGGCTGGATGAATTGGCATCGGGGTCCAGATCCAGTCTGTGGGCCGTAGTTTGGGCACCCCTGCATTAGGCAGTGGACCTCTAAATCAATTCTCCAGCAAGCCAAGAAAACATCTTTTGTTTAATTAGAAATGCATGCCATGTAAGACCATTCAAAATATTCCAGTAAATTAAGTATGCCATGTTTATTTTATTTCCACTTCTCCAGAAAATGTGTGGCATACTCATTATGTAAATGATTGCTAGCAATGTGTTTATCTTGAAATTTTAAATCTTAAAACATGTAAGATAACTTCTACCCTGGTAACAGCAATAGCAAAACAAATCCCAATTCTCCCATGCAACTAAAAAAAAAACAATGGTCCACAGATCATCTGGGGGTGTTAAATTGTTAAAACACACCCATCTAAGCGCAAGACTGGCAACAAAGGTTCTCTAGGGTCTCAGTCAGGATTATTTCCCTAGCCCTGTCTGAACACACACGTTCTGGTGGCCTCATACTGAAAATACTAACCAGGCCCAACACTGCCTGAATTTCAAAATTAGACAAGATTGTTCTGTTCAATTGGTTGGCTCCAGTCACTTTTAAGGAAAAGACTAGCAAAATGTGAAAGATTTATACAATCTGAAGAGAAACCAGAGTGGACCTTCTGGCATTCTAGGTGCCGAAGGCCCAGATGGACTACAAGGTCCTCCTGGACTTACAGGATGAAATGACCCAAAGGAGTTCCCTGGAGAAAGGCCTGCAGGGACTCTTCTGCTCCATCCGTGGGACCAAAGCCTCACTGATCCCAGCTCAGAGAGACCCGCTTTGGTCCAACACCTTCTTAGAAATGGGAGTTACAGGGCCTTCTGGACCTCCAGGGTTTCCAGGATATACGGGTCCCCTGGGACCAGCTGGAAAGCCTGGAGCTCCAGGACATGATGGGAAGTCTGGCTTGCCAGGGGCTGATGGAGCAGCTGGTGCCCTTGGGGAGAAAGGGGAGTGAGGACCACAAGGAGATCCTGGTCTCAGAGGGCTGGATGGAGAGCATGGTAAGCCAGGGCCCAAAGGTGAGTTGGGAGAAAAGGGCAATTGGAGGGCAAACAGCTTCTAAAGGCTGTGTGAACTGAAAATGGTGTCTGGCCTTGGCGTGCCCAGCTATGATTGTGGCAAGCGTGGGGGCCTATAAGATCATCTCCTGCCACTTTCCCCAGGCGAGCAAGGATGAGCGGAAATGCAGTCTTGCCTTTTTCTCCAATGGAGAAGGTGGTCCTGCCCATGGTTGTGAAGGCTGGTTGTTGTTTTTTTGCAAGAGCAATCAATGCTTCTCCCCTCCCCACCCCCTTTGGACTCTCCATGTGGAAAAGGGGTGGAGAGATGCATCTCCAACAGCCTGGCCAAACAGGGTGGGTGGCTGTTCGCTTGTTTGCTTACAATCAGTGTAACAGTAATTCCCTAAGATATTAATTCCTCCCTTGCATAGCCTCCTGCTCTAAAATTGGAACAAGATGCCACCTGGCAGGAGGGACAGTGCAACATCTGAGCCAATGTCACACTCATTAGCGCCCAAGATGAAAATCTGTTCAAAGAACCACAGAGCCATCCATAACCACAGGGGTACCTGCAGAATAAGG
This sequence comes from Bradypodion pumilum, assembly GCA_035047305.1. Classification (NCBI taxonomy): domain Eukaryota; kingdom Metazoa; phylum Chordata; class Lepidosauria; order Squamata; family Chamaeleonidae; genus Bradypodion; species Bradypodion pumilum. The sequence continues at coordinate 8,368,600 of JAWDJD010000015.1, forward strand.
GGGGGGGGGTTGTCATCCCAAAATTTCAAAGGTGAAGGGTGCTCTGGTCATGAACTGCTTAGGCACAGCCTTAATCTCGTCACAGAATCAAAGAAAAGTGGAGTTCATCTCCTCCTCTGCCGTCCCCTTCTCCTTTTGCCTTTGATCTTTCCCAGCATCAGGGCCTTCTCCAGCGAGTCCTCTCTTCTCATTTGGTGGCCAAAGTACTTGAGCTTCGGCTTCAGTATTTGTCCTAAGAAGCAATCAGGGTTGATTTCCTTTAGGATGGACTGATTTGATCTCCTTGCAATCCAGGGAACTCTCAAAAGACTTATCCAGCGCCACAGTTCAAAAGCATCTATTCTTCTGCGCTCAGCCTTCCTTATGGTCCAGCTCTCACAGCCATACATCACTACTAGGAAGACCATTGCTTTGACCATGTTGGTAGGGTGGTGTCTCTACTTTTTATTATGTTGCCTAGGTTTGCCATAGCTTGCCTCCCAAGGAGTAATAATCTTTTTACTTCATGGCTGCAGTCACCGTCTGCAATGATCTCAGAACCCAAGAAGGTCAAGTCTGTCACTGCTTTCATTTCTTCCCCTTCAATTTGCTGGGGAGTGATGGGGCCGGATCTCATGATTTTGGTTTTTTTGATGTTGAGTATCAAGCCAGCTTTTGCGCTTTCCACACTGGACATTACAGCACCACTAACTTTTCTTTTTTTCTTCTTTAGGAAGAAGAGGTTCAAGACTGTTGTTATTTTGGTCACTTTGTGATATCTAGCACCAGTGAAAATGAAGGGAATGCAACTCAACTCAGGCTGGACAACTTCCTTCACACAGCCAAGTTCCACCGCAGAATAAGGAGCTGGGTCAAAGAGATAATCACCAAGGGGAGACAATGAGGAATAATGGATTAATGGACATTCCAAGAGACAGACATAGATCCGTGATGGCGAAGCTTGGCACCCCAGCTGTTTTTGGACTTCAATTCGTAGAATCCCAAATCCCTGTGAATCCACATGAATGGATTTATTCCGTGTGCATCATAGTTCTAAGCACTTCACTAGAAACCCTAGGATTCAACAGAATGAAGCCACGAGTGACATGAAACTGCTATAAGTGGGTAGTGCAGATACAACCTATTTGCACGCCCAGTATTGTGAATTCTGGGCTGATAATAGCTCTCTTTGACATGGGGTGGGGAAGTCTGGCAGATGTCTTTCTCATCATCTGTTATCTGATCCTACTAGTGCAAAGTGCATGAAATAGCACCTGAGACCTTCTGCACAGACAGCAAGCATTCAATTGCCGAGCTAGTGTCTCTCCCCATAACACTCTAACCATAAACCAAATAGTACGTCAAAACTGCAGTATAATCTTAGACTTGACTTGCATTCTAATGGCTAGGCTTTCTTGTAAAGGAAGACAGACTCCGTTCTTAGGCTTTGGGATGCAGCAAATTGTGGGCATGTAGCACCGTACCCTAGAGTTGGTTACGAATGGGCTTTCGAGCAAGGGTTACCTTTACCTTTAGAGTACTGGTGATGGTGGCGGCGGCAGTGGCAGAGAAAACAAAAAGCTAAGCAAGGTTTTGCCCATGAAGTAGGACATTTCTATTGTCTTATGAGAACCAACATTATGTAACTCAACTGCAAAGCTCAGAGAGATATGCAACTTAGAAAACAGTGTGTGTGTGTGTGTGTGAGCCTCCAAGACAAGCTGACTCACACTATGAAGGATGCTCATGAATCTTGTCATATGAAGCCCTGTTGAATTATGTCGATAAGAGAAAATTGTTCTATGAAGAAGTCAGCCACATTTATTGAAACAAATCCTTCTGTCTTCATTTGAACTCCCTCTCAATCTTGAGCTGCCAATAACTTTCCCCCAAAAAGATCTAAGGCTGTGTTTCCCAATGCGGGGTCCATGCCCCACAGGGAGACTTCAATTGCCAGAGGCCTAAGTCAGTACACTGGCTGATCAGTGCTTTGGGGAACTTACTTAGTTTGGGAAACACTGAACTAGGACCATATCTGGGAGCAGAAATCAAGACAGGGCTAATGACAACCAAAGGATGCATACCTGTCAACCGCAGCTCTGGACAATCCGGGACCTGCGCACAATGGTTCTGCGCAAGTCGCGTTCTATGCATGTGTAGAAGGCTTTTACGCTTGCGTAGAACCCTTTTACATTTGTGTAGCCTTCTACGCAAGCGTAGAAAGGTTCTATGCAAGCGTAAAAGGGCTCTACGCAAGCGTAAAAGCTTTCTACACATGCGTACAACACGACTTGCGCAGAAAGGATGCGCAGTACCTCTTTCCTGCGCTGCCAATTCCGGGGTTTTGGCAGCTGCGGGCGGGAAATGGCGCAAATCGGCGCCGAAAATCGGGAAATCCCGGCCAATCCGGGAAAGTTGACAGGTATGAAAGGGTGTAACCCAACTGTTGTCTCCTTTGTCTTGGTCTGACTTAGTTGTTATTATTCAAAAACAAAAGAATTTTTCTGAACATGTGTTTTTTTTAGTTGGTAAATCAGGTCAAATTGTGTGTTTAAAACATTTGCTAAAAGGAGAAGGTGGATTAAAAAAAGAGAAGTTCTTCATTCTTCTCTGGACAATTAAGATTTCACTACACCCTGTCAAGCAGATTGAACACCTGATGTGAAAAAGGCTTACCATTATTGGCACTTGTGATGAATACTGTATCCGAGCTTTGCTTTCTTTAAATGTTATCAGTGGTGTTTTAGCAAATCAATACCACAAATCTATAGCTTAGGCAAGCGTGCCCACTCACTCTACATCCATGGTTCCCAATGTGGGGCACACGTCCCACAGGGGGGCAATTTGATTTTATGGGGGGCAATTTGAAAATGAGTTATTAACAGTGAATGACATCCTCCACATGAATAGGAGTTCACTTTTTGAATAATAAGAATTATATGTCACAAGGAGTGGGCATAGGTGGAGCATGGGCAAAAAAAGGTGGGGAACCACTGCACCACACACATTAATTTTCAGGTGCACGCTGTAAAATGTACTTCAGTAGTTGCCAGTGGCTGTTTATTAAAAATGTATTCCCAGTAAATGGACTCTTCAAAGCTGAATAGGATGGCAGCCCATGCTTCAGATGTTGGGAGCTGAATGAAAATACAGTTACAAGGTAAATTTAATTTAATTTAATGTTACACATTTATATGCGGCCCCCCTTGATTGCTCGACTCTGGGAGGCTCACAGAACAGGTAAACACCACAAAATCATACAGGTCATAAATATAACATTATCAAATATCATAAAAGAACATTGTGAGAAAAAACCCCATTCATTTAAAAGTCCCTAAGTTCAATTTACAAGTCCATGCCAACAAAGTAACTGTCTCTGTATAGTTCATGCCACGCCACAGGCAGGGCCTGGAGGACGGCGACAGCGCCCACAGCTGCTCTTCATCTCCCCTGCCGATGGTAGGGACCCGTTGGGGGGGGGGGAGCGGTCTATTAACATCTCCCAGGTGGAAGTCCAGGGGTGGGGTGGAAGGTATCCTCTGTTGCCCGAGCCAGTGTGGCTTTTTAACCCCCGGCCAGGTGGAGGTCTGGGGGTTGGGGTCAGCAAATTGTTCTTGGACTTCAGTTCCCAGAAGGTGTGCTGACTTGGGCTTCTGGTAATTGAAGTTCAAGAACCCCTGGAGAGCCAAGTGTGCTGACCCCAGATCTAGAATATCTATTGGCTTTTTAAAGATATCATTAAAAATTTCTCACACACTTAATTGTCTATCTAGTATTGTACTATCTACTAAAACTTGTACCGCTCTTCCAAGACCTCAGATTTACAAGGTCAGATATCTCTTAACCAGGGAGTTGCTTCATGGGTTCTGTCACTGATTCCACTGATTCTTATGTCACTGAGCTATAATATGTATTTACGGGAAGTTGTCATTTCCCAAATCAATCTATTGCTCCATGTAAGAGCACAACTGTAGGCTAGTAATTCTCCAAGGGATGCAAGGAGCTCACTATTCAGGATTCATTTGCTGGAGATGACGCAAAGTCAGCCCTTCTATTTAATCTTCTTTTTCTTTTGTGTCCAGACCAAACTTTGGATTGGCAAAATTAAGCCACTGCCTTGGCTTTGCCGTTGGTCAAAATTAAGTCTTCATTGTTCTTGTCGTATTGGCAGACCAGTCAATGAGCCAGGTTCACAGAGCATGTTTTTATTTGCCAGCAGTCCCCACTTGAGCATGTTGAGCTTATATTTAGGAACTTTGACCCCCAAGTGACGTCGGAAACGTTGAGTTCCTCAGCTCTATCCTCTGTTAATGATGATCCTTGACCAGTGATCTCCTTCCTTCATCTTTAAACTTGGTTTTGCTCTTGCATACCCTCAGAAATGTTTGTTCTTGCCATAAAGCTCCTCCTGGAACTGAGCTGGCGGACGAGGTTCATATCCATTCAGGGGATGTTGAGGATCATTCTCTTGTTTAGGTCTCTCGGCGTCCACTGCTAATTCTCTCCTTGTCTTAGATCAGAGATTCTTAACATACAGCTCGCGTGGCCATTTCATGTGCCCCTCCTATCGCCTCCACTACACCAGGAAGTGCCATGTGGTGGAGGGAAGGGCAAAACGGCTGTCTGGCCCCCAAAGCTGTCTGAGGGAGCGTGACACGGCCCCCAGCTTTAAAAGCTTGAGAACTCCTGTCTTAGATGGAGATATATCGATGCTGCTACGGGAGCTGCATTGCTCTGCCAGTATGTTTCTGGGTGAAATTAAAGGTGCTGGTTTTGACCTTTAAAGACCTTCATGGTAGTGGGCCAGGATACCTAAGGGACCGCATCTCTCCAAGGTTTTTGACCCATCCTACGAGGGCAGACCGTAGGGGCTCTTTGGTGGTCCCATCAGCCAGCGAGGCATGCCTCAATGGGACCAGGAGGAGAGGCTTCTCAGTATCCGCCTCAGCCCTATGGAACCTCCTGCCACCAGAACTGCGCCTCCAGGCGGAATTGACCCCCTTCAGAAAGGTGTTAAAAACTTGGCTTTGCCAGCAGGCATGGGGTGCATCAGACACCACAACCCAGTGCTGCTGGCTTATTTAGACCCGTCCGAGGTTTTTAAAAGGGATTAGGGATGTATTTATGGACGTTTTAAAAGTTTTATACAGTCATTTTATTTGGTTTTATTGTATGGGGAAGGGCTTTTTAACTAATGTGAGCCGCCTTGGGTTGCTGAGGCGAGAAAGGCGGCCCTACAAATTCAATAAATGAATGAATGAATGAATTAATTAATTAATGAATGTTATTGCAGACAGAAGCCTTACTTCATAGCAACACATGAAATTGGAGATGCTGGAGACTAAGCAAGGAATATTCTAAACCAGGGATTTGCAAACTCCGGCCCGTGGTGCCAATTAATCTGAGGATCCCGGGGCTGGGGCCACCGCCACTGGAATAATGGCGGAAATGGCTGAGATCATGCTGTGAATGCCACCGCTGCCGCCACCAGAACCACCGGAAGTGGTGGAACGCCTCTGGCCCGCTCACCTGTGTGAGGAGGTCATGACCGGCCTATGGCAGAAAAGGGTTGCCAACCCCTGTTCTAAACCCAAAGTAGATCTGCTCTCACAAAGTTACAAGATATCCTCACATGACCCTAATTCCATTCTTATAACAAGAATTGAGACGTTTAGTTGTGGACCTCCTGCTTGATAGAGATTGAACTCTTTGGGTTCCTTCCAGCTCATGAATTCTATGCCTCCAGTTATCCTCAGTGGAATACTAGGAATTAGGGCATCTCATGGCAGTGTGGGGATTTGGACCTCAGTTTCCCTCTTCCACCTCACTAAATTCCGCACCATTCTCTTCAGACCCAAAAGAAAAGTGAGCCAGAAGTGTTTTTTAATCAAATTATCAACTAACTCATTCTCTCTTGTTCCGTGACTGAATGTTCATGAGCTTTTTGAGGGGTCATTGCTTTGTTCTGGCCTCTTTTCCCATAAAGTTACAAAGACAGTTAAAGTCAACTATGTACCTAAACAAATGAAACTTTCTTCCACAGTAATCAAGAGACCTAGTACTGCTATTGAAAATCAGAAGGAGGCAAAGTATCTGCCTGTTATGAATGCCAACAAGGAAAAGAAAAAAAGAAAAAGTGATAAGTCAATCAAAGAGTATCTGAACTCTTTGGCCAGTAGTTCATACAATTTATTTTTTTAAGGGTAGCAAAAATACCTGCATTCAGCATGTACATAATCTATTCAGTCTCTAAGACTGAAGAGAAAGTGTTGTCAACTGATTAGGACCGTGATGGTGAACCTTGGCACTCCAGATGTTCTTGGACTTCAGTTTCCAGAAGCCCCAAGCCCCGTGAATCCACACAAAGGGCTTTACTGTGATCCATCTAGCCCACGCCACCCTTGTCGCTCCCAGAAGCGGAAGTAAAACACGCCCGTATGGAGGCAGGGTTAACCCGGAAGAACCTTAACCGTATGGGTGCATTTTACTTCCGCTTCCGGGAGTGACAAGGGCGGTGCAGACCAGATGAATCGCAGTAAACCCCTTCGTGTGGATTCATGGGGGCTTGGGCTTCTGGGAATTGAAGTCCAAGAACATCTGGAGTGTCAAGGTTCACCATCATGCGATTAGGACATGCCATCAGCAGCAGGTTGTAAGAAATCAAAGTCTCTTCCCCCTCCCCTCCGCCCGGTCCCTTTATGAAGTGTCACATACACATACCACACAATGGGCCCGATTAATGCTTAAAACATGGATGTAGGAAACTGTGGCCATCCAGACAGCAACGAACCACCAATGCTCATCATCTCTTACCCCTGGCTATGGTGACTGAGTATGAAGTTGAATTACATCCAGTATTATCTGGAAGACTTTGGGTTCCACAGCCTTGTCTTCTATCCTGCTTAATTCCATCTTTTGACCTCCATCCGATATAACATTTTAGTTACAGGTTATTCCTACTTGCTTCTGTGACACAGAATGTTAATGTGGGCCAAAGGAGCATTTCAAAACGTGTATCAAACCCCAGTAGGATGTCAAAAGACATCCTGCAACACACCCTGCAGCCCAATGGGAGCGCTTCCTCCCTTCCCACAGCACAGAGTTCATCTCACCCTCTGTTCAGGCACTCGGTCTCTAAAAGGTTCGCCATTTCTGTCCTAGGTGAAGGTAACATCTGACATACAGTAGCTAGGGGAAAATGGACACATTAAAACAGGGATTCTCAACCTGCAGCCCGTGGCACCATTTCATATGGCCCCCGCCGCCTCCACCACACCTGGATGTGCCATGTGGTGGAGAAAGGCTGTTATAGGATTGTGTCATGTGGTATATCATGTTGTGGTATATTATTATATGCTGTTTTGGTAGATTGAATTTTGTATATAGTATTACTGTGTATTTACTGTGTATATTGTATATATTGTTTATTTGCCATGTGAGCCGCCCTGAGTCGGGTTCCCTGATTGGGCGGCATACAAGTGCGAAAATTAAATTAAATTAAATTAAAATCTCATCTAGAAGAAAGAAACCAGAGCAATCTTACCATGAAAGATCTGACTACCACATCTGGCATCTGAGGCAACTGGTAATGGAGCAGGGCAGTCGTGGCGTGGTCAGTTACCTGGAAGGAAAGAAGGAGAGAGAGGCATGAAGCGAGATGAAATGTTATCACTAATTCCATGAAATATAGTAGAAGCCAGCCTCATGTCTTTCTTTGCACTTCTGGGGGGGGGGGGGAGAGGAATGAAGAGGTTTCAACAAAATACAATTAGTTTTCAATTATCTAAATAGCTTTGAGAAGTGTTACGTAGCAAGATTGTGCGTGTGTGCACATGCTGACACTTAAACCTGAGCATTATTAACAAGCAAAGTGCACAGAATTAGAATGATATTTACTCCCCCCCTTTTTGCTGCCCACATTTTCAAAAAGGATTAGAGGATTTCCTACAATGATGTGTAGGACATAGAGCTGGAAAAAGGCATCTATGTGGTTGTGACTCTATTATTATACAGTAGACCCTCACATAACGACGCTATAGGGGAAATGTAATTGTGTGGTTTTCAATGGCAGCTGTGCCATCTAGCGGCAAAGAACTGTCATTATCCACACAACGACGTTAAAAACGTTGTTAATCCGCACAACGACGGTTTTTCGTCATTGTGCAGATAGTCAGGTGGTGAGTGACGACGCATCATTAAGCGGAAATGACGCTATTCGAACGCGTCGTTAATAGAGGGTCCACTTGTACTATAGTTTTGTACTATGCTGTTGTATATTATAATGTGTTGTTTTTTGTAGATTGAATTTTGTATATTGTATTATTGTGTATTTGCTTTGTACATTGTTGATTTATGTTGTGATTCTTGTGAGCCATCCTAAGTCGGCGTATGCTGAGTGGGTGGCATACAAATCGAATCAATCAATCAATCAATCTATATATCTATCATCTATCTTGAGGAGGTTTCGCCCACTCCACAAACAGGTGTTTTTGCTGTAGAACCACTAGTTTAAAAATTAATATATTAATTTTTTCAGCCATAAACCCACTTCAAGTGTAGAAGCCTACATTATTATATCATCCTCTGCAGTCAAGTGCAAACTAGTACAGGTGAAACTTGGAAAATTAGAATATCGTGCAAATGTTCATTCAGTTCAGTAATGCACCTTAAAAGGTGAAATAAATATATGAGATAGACTCTTTACATGCAAAGCGAGATAGTTCAAGCCTTACTTTGTTATAATATTGATGCTTATGGCTTACAGTTTATCAAAACCCCAACCCCCCAATCTCATGTGCCCCATAATCATCACATAATCTCATGTACTCTGTACACCATGATCATCACAATTATAACGAATTAAGGCATGACATATCTCACTTTGCATGTAGTGGGTCTATCTCATATATTTGTTTCACCTTTTAAGTGAAATGAATGGACATTTGCACGATATTCTGATTTTCCGAGTTTCACTTGTATAACCATAACAAATGGGAAGTTTGTGGCTGCAATGACATTTGATCTAAGAAGTTTGTATGTTTACTATGCGTTAGAATTTATTTGGTGTACTAAGCTACACCAATTTGGTCACGAGGCTTATTTATTATTATTTTATCAAGTTTATATCCCGCTCCACTCAACCCACGGCCGACTCCGAGCAGCTAACAACATATTAATATACATAATGGTGCAAAAACTCAATAATTAATCAATACAATTACAAAAAAGCAATAATCACAATGATACAATATCACATCGCCAGTAACAAAACATCAAGACAAAAGGGAAAACCTCTATCCAGAGCCCCACATGTCCAGGTACAGCAAGGCCACCACAAAAATGATAAAGTCACAGTCACCCGCCCTAGTCATCCTCCAGGTCGATAAAGGAACCAGAAGGACACAGTGGCTCGCAGTAGTAATGTCCTTCGGAGCCTTCTGGGCCGCAGAAGGCTCCCTTTTATCTCCCCGCCGGTGGAGGGGGCGGGGAGAGCATGGCAACACTGGTGGCGGCGTCTTTGGAGCACTTGAGCACTTTGGGAATTTCAACATCAACCAATGTCACCTAGGGATGCTGATTTATAACAGGACAGACCATCAGTCCGCCTACAGTAAATGGCAGTGTCTCTTCAAGGTTTTCCACAAAGTCCCTCCTACATCTATCTGGTGATGTTGAGTAGTGACCCCAGCATATATGTGTCAGTAGTTGTTTGGCTCTGTCCTACTTTTAGGTGGCTTCTCTTAAAAAAAAACCCCACAAAGGCATAGTCGCCAGATGATGCAAAATATTTACCCAACTCTGCTTGTTTCTTATATTAATGGTTCAGTTTTTAAAACAAAATTCTTGAATTGAAGAACACCTGAGAGATTTCAATATTGTTGCTAACATAATTAGTAGTACTAAAGGGGAAAGAAGCACAGTAAGATCTATTGAGAAAGCAGTGCTTGTATTTTTAGGCTATAACATTAATGAAGAGGGGATTAATTTCCATTTGGCAGTGGCAGTGGCTCAATAAATAAGCTCAGGATTTGTGGAATCACCAACTGAAGCAGTACAAAATCACGTCAGGAGGGAAATCTTCTCTCTTCTACCTTACACCTTATTTCGGACGGCTTTCTTGTTGCACTTTTCTACATTTCAAAGTCCCATTATTGTCACAGACCTGAGCAGAGCGGCTAATGAAAAGACTTCTTGGAGATCATTCATTCATTTTGTGGTTCAGTTGTATAGTCGGTTGCGACCCTTTGCAACCCTATGGACCACCGCCCTCCAGGCTCCTCTGTCCTCCATCACCTTCCTCAACCCGCCCATCTCTGTGCCCATTGCATCTACAATACCATCCAGCCATCTCATCTTTGGCTGCCCCCTTCTTCTTTTGCCCTCCACCTTTCCCAGCATCAAGGCTTTCTCAAGTGAATCCTCTCTTCTCATTTGATGTCCAAAGTATTTCAGCTTCATCTTTACTATTTGCTCTTCCAAGGAGCAGTCAGGGTTGATTTCTTCTAAGATTGACCTATTTGTTCTCCTCGCTGTCCAGGAGACTCTCAAAATTCACCTCCAGCGTCACATCTCAAAGGCGTTGATTCTTCTGCGCTCCGCTTTCCTTATGGTCCAGCTCTCACAACCATACATTACTACCAGGAATACCATTGCTTTGACTAGACGAATTTTTAGTGCAAGATGATGTCTCTACTTTTCCCTATGTTCCCCAGGTTTCTCATTGCTTGTCTCCCCAGAATCAGTCGCCTTTTTATTTCATGGCTGCAATCCCCATCTGCAGTGATCTTGGATCCTAAGAAAGTGAAATCTGTCACTGCTTCTTCTTCTTCTTCTCCATCTATTTTCCAGGAACTGATGGGGCCTGTGACCATTATCTTGGTTTTCTTGATATTGAGTCTCAAGCCAGCTTTTGCATTCTCTTCTTTCAACCTAACCAGGAGCTTCTTTAGGTCTTCCTCACTTTCTGCCATAAGGGTAGTAGTATTATCTGCATATCTCAAATTGTTGATGTTTCTCCCAGCAATTTTGACCCCACATTGTGAATCCTAGGGTCACTGTAAGTCCAAAGTGACTTAATGGCATATAACAAAAACAAGCAGTCAGTGATTCCAAACATATCGTTACCAAACATTCCAAGTTATAATCGAGACAATTCCGTCTGTCACATACAATGCAAATGCTGAAGGGCCACAGGATGGGTAGAAAGTTATTCCACTCTAGCATCTGATTTGGTTGAAGCATTATTTTTTTGTTTAAGGTGTCAAGGTACATATGTTCTTCTAAATTCTCTCTTACTGGAAGTTAGAAGTCATACACCGATTTCAACCGGGGAAGTTCTGAACAATGATTTGCTGCATCTAAACCAGGGGTTCTCAACCTAAGGACCATGGCACAATTTCATGTGGCCCCCCAACCCCTCCAAGGGCATTTGAGAAACAAAATGGCCATCCCCTTGAAGCTGTTGGGACAAAATGGCTGCCTACATGGTGCAGGCAGGGCAAAATGGCCATCCGGCCTTCAAAGCTGACTGAGAGAGCATGAGCTGGCCTCCGTCTCTGACATTGAGCCTGGATGCCGTCTCTTAGGCTCCCTCGAATGTTCAGCCACAATGTTTAATTGTATTTCAAGTTTTATGTAATTTACCATCTTTGTCTGTAAACCACTTTGGGTCACCAATAGGTGATGAAAGTGGTATAAATATATATATATATATATATATACTAAATAAATAAATAATAAAAGGTTGGGAACCCCAGATCTAAATGGTACTAAAGAGATGCCGTGGGACAGTGGTTAAGCTCCAGTACTACAGTCAAAAACTTTACTCATGATCCTAGTTGCTGTAGTTCCTGATGGGGTTCAAGGTTGACTCAGCTTTCCATCCTTCAGATGGAGCACCCAGCGTGATGGAAGCAGAATACTCATTACCTTGTGAACCATCCAGGTAGTGCTCTGAGCACTAAGAGATGATGGTACAACTGTAATTGCTATTGATATCCCAAGTTCTTTAGTTGGTAAATTCTTTTGCTTCCCACACTTCTTTATCTGTTTGCTACACCTTGAATGATAAGCCATAAGATTGATATTTTTCATTTCTTGTTGCATAATTTATAGGCCTGGTGACCAATCTTGGCACTCCAGCTGCTCTTGGACTTCAATTCCCAGAGGCCCAAGTCCCTGTGAATCCATACAACAGCACAGTAAACCCATTCGTGTGGATTCACAGGGACTTGGGCTTCTGGGAATTGAAGTCCAAGAGCAGCTAGAGTGCCAAGGCTCGCCATCACGGATTTATAGCATTCTGCATTTTATTATTTCTTGGTCTTCATTCATTTGCATCAGTACAACCAATCCTCATGCAAACCAAGGAAGCTTCAGCATCCATATTTCAGATGTGTCATTAGTTTTAAAAATGCCCCGTGTTACATGCCATACAGTAGAACTAAAAATACATAGCATATAGAGTGGTACCTCATACAACGATTTTAATCCGTTCCACGGGGCTCGTTGTTCTACGAAACAATTGCTATACGATGCATGCACTTTTTTCACTAAGTGGTTTTTCCCATTGAAATTTTTTTTTACGATTTTTTCCCATAGGGAAAATTGTTATGTGGGACGCCATCCCCCCAAAAAACTAATTGTTATGCGATTTCATTGCTATATGGGGCAATTGTTGCATGAGATTCCACTGTACATCCTTTTTGTTGTTGTTCAGTCGCACAGTCGGTTCCGACCCTTTGCGACCCTATGGACCATTGTTCTCCAGGCACCTCTGTCCTCCACCATCCCCCTCAGCACTCCCAGTTCTGTGCCCATTGTGTCTACAATGCCATCTAGCCATCTCATCTTTGGCCTCCCCCTTCTTCTTTTGCCCTCCACCTTTCCCAACATCAGGGCCTTCTCAAGTGAATCCTCCCTTCTCATTTGATGTCCAAAATACTTTAGCTTCGTCTTTACTATTAGCCCTTCCCTATTAGCCCTTCCAATGAGCAGTCAGTGTTGATTTCTTCTAAGATTGACCTATTTGTTCTCCTCGCTGTCCAGGGTACTCTCAAAACTCTCCTCCAACACCACATTTCAAAGGCATCTATTCTTCTGCGTTCAGCTTTCCTAATTGTCCAGCTCTCACATCCGTACATTACCACTGGGAATACCATTGCTTTGACTATTCTAATTTTTGTTTGCAATGTGATGTCTCTGCTTTTCACTATGTTCCCCAGGTTTCTCATGGCTTGTCTCCCAAGAATCAGTCGCCTTTTTATTTCATGGCTGCAATCCCCATCTGCCGTGATCTTTGATCCCAGGAAAGTAAAATCTGTCACTGCTTCTACTTCTTCCCCATCTATTTTCCAGGAACTGATTGGGCCTGTTGCCATTATCTTGGTTTTCTTGATATTGAGTCTCAAACCAGCTTTTGCACTCTCCTCCTTCAGCCCAATCAAGAGGTTCTTTAGGTCTTCCTCACTTTCTGCCATTAGGGTGGTATCGTCTGCATATCTCAGATTGTTTATGTTTCTCCCAGCAATTTTAATCCCATATTGTGATTCCTCCATCCCTGCATTTCGCATTATGTGCTCTGTGTATAGATTGAATAAGCAGGGTGATAAAATGCAGCCTTGTCTTACTCCTTTTCCTATTCCAAACCACTCTGTCATTCCATGTTCTGTCCTAACTGTTGCTTCTTGGTTCATGTACAGATTTCTCAGGAGGCATATGATGTGCTCTGGTATTCCCATCTCTTTAATTACTTGCCACATCTTGTTGTGGTCCACACAGTCAAATGCCTTAGTGTAGTCAATAAAACAAAAGTAAACTTGTTTCTGGTATTCCTTTGTTTTCTCCATGATCCAACGTATGTTGGCAATGTGGTCTCTAGTCCCCCTGCCTCTTCTGAAACCGGCCTGCACCTCTGGTAGTTCTCTCTCCACATGTTGCTGAAGTCTGTCCTGTATTATCTTGAGCATCACCTTGCTGGCGTGTGGGATGAGTGCAATTGTTCGGTAATTTGAGCATTCTTTGGCGTTGCCCTTTTTTGGGATTGGGACGTATACTGATCTTTTCCAATCCTGTGGCCACTGTTTTGTTTTCCAGATTTGCTGGCATATTGAGTGCAGTAATTTGACGCCATCATCTTTTAGCGCTTTGAAAAATTCGACTGGGATACCATCATATCCACTAGCTTTGTTGTTTGCAGTGCTCTTTAGGGCCTTTATAACTTCGCTCTCCAGGATGTCTGGCTCGAGTTCAGTTTTTTCATCATTGTGGTTATCAGGAGTGTCGAGGTCCTTTTTGTAGAGTTCCTCTGTGTACTCTTTCCATCTTTTCTTTATCTCTTCTGCATCAGCTAGCTCTTTTCCGTCTTTGTCCCTTATCATGGTCATTTTTGCTTTAAATGTTCCCTTTATTTCCCCGATTTTTCTGAAGAGATCTCTAGTCCTGCCTCTTTTGTTGTTTTCCTCCATTTCTTTGCACTGTTCTTTTAGGTAGTTTTCCTTATCTCTCCTTGCTTTTCTTTGAAATTCTGTGTTCAGAAGGTTGTATTTTTTCCTTTCTCTTTTGACTTTTGCCTTCCTTCTTTCCTCTGCTATTTTAAGAGCCTCATCAGACAACCATTTTGCTTTCTTACGCTTCTTTTCTTTTGGTATGGTTTTCTTTGCTGCTTCCTGCATGATGTCCTTTACCTCTGTCCATAATTCTTCTGGCACTCTGTCTATTGCGTCCAGGCCATTATATCTGTTCATCACCTCCACCGTGTATTCTTTAGGGATGCTGTCTAGGTGATATCTGTCTGGTCTTCTTGTTTTCCCTATTTTCTTTAGTCTTAACCTGAATTTTGCGATCAGTAGGTTGTGATCTGAGCCACAGTCTGCTCCAGGTCTTGTTTTTGCTGATTGTATGGAGGTTCTCCATCTTTGGCTGCAGAGTATGTAGTCAATTTGGTTTCGGTGTTGGCCATCTGGTGATGTCCATGTGTACATCCTTAAAGTCTATTTAAATCTTTTGTTGGATATTACATTCTTCATCCTAAGAAAGCTGCTTTGGGCTAACGTTACTCTGATTTGAATTGTGTGATTATGAGCCCACTGCTTGTACAACCAAATTCTAGGATTTTATTTATTTATTTATTTATTCAAATTTATATTGCCGCCTACCATATCTGTCAAGTTTTGGATTTGGAAATAAGGGAAATTTTCCAACAAATACGGGATACTTGACAGCTATGCTTATCCTGTGCTGCCCTCCAATGGCGGCAATAGGGAATTGCAGTCTAATTAATAAGGGATGACGGTGGGAAAGAGGGTAAAATAAAGGGTTTTCCCGGCCAATAAGGGATACTTGACAGCTATGCCGCCTACTCGCCATGGTGACTCAAGGCGGCTTACAACAATACAACAACAGTAACAAAATATGGTGAACAAACACAGACTATCTACCCTCTGGCCGTTGGTGGGGACCCGGAGGTGGTGGCGAGGCCCCAGCCGTTCGTTAGTCCATGGCGACTCCTCCCTCCGGCCATTGGTAATTACAATCGTAATTATCTTTTTGGTGGGCATATCAGCAGAATGTATGGCACCGATCTTCATATGCATGAGCATGATAGTCTATATGGCAGTTTCTAGATCGCGAAACCCAAAACCATTAAAAGTTTTGAGGATACTGTACTTACATTTGCCAGTATGCTCAACAATCTCATACTGGATCTGCGATGTCTGAATTATTTCAATATTATTTCACGTAATAAACATAAATAGCCAAGAAGTCATAATCTACGTTAGGAATTAGAAAAGTGCAGTCAGTCTGGGCATAGTTATGAAAAAGCGATATGATATCTTCTCTGTATCCAGTGCCACCCTTTGCCTGGAGAACGGGCATGATAAAGGTTGAGGCGAGACTGTGGATAGCGACTCTCAACCTTTGGCTCAAAATTCTGTTTATTCCCATTGGCCTGGCGCCGCTAACCAGGACAGCTTTCAACCAGGCAAAACAAGCAATCAAACAGAAAATGCTAGACACGGAAACTACGAAGACATCTAAAAGCAAGATTTCTACTAAACCACAGTATACTTTTGCGGTTTGCTTTCTCCAACTGACAGTAATTAAGATCATTCCCATTCTAATTTGCAAGATTTCCCATTATGCACCAGTTTTCATCTTTCTAGAGCAGGGAGGCCCATGGGCCAGATGGGAGCCCACGGCGCCATTTCATGTGCCCCCCTCCACCGCCTCCACCACACTAGGATGTGCCATGTGGTGGAGGAAGGGCAAAATGGCCATCCAGCCCCCAAAGCTGTCTGAGGGAGCGTGACCCAGTGGCCCCCCAGCTTTAAAAGGTTGAGAACTCCTGTTCTAAAGCATGCTTAGATTTGTAGTTATAACCGTCCCACATAAAAGCAAAGCATTAAAAACTCTCCTTCTGTTACATTCCAACCTGCAATGAATTGATTGGTTATGTTTCGTTTTAAGCCTTCTAAAACAAAGCTTTATATATATATATATATATATATATATATATATATATATATATATATATATATATATATATATATATATATATATATATATATATATATATATATATATATATATATATATATATATATATATATATATATATATATATATATATATATATATATATATATATATATATATGATTAGCATCCAAGATGTGTGTGGGTGTGTGGGGGGGAGCTGCTGCAGGCAGAAAAAAAGTATTGCCATTAACAAATTCAAATTGACTGGCTACTTGGGCATAGCAGCGCATATGTTGTTCCTATTGTAATGTAGAGTTAATGAGATTTCCCTGGGAGATAAAAGCTATCCTTGCACTGCTGGAACACTAATAATGTTTTCTGAACAAAAAGCAGGCAATGGGTACAGGCAGCAAATGCAAAGAAAGGAAAAGCTCTTTCTAACACAGATCAAAACAGGAGGGAGAGAAAACAACAACAACAACTATCCCACACAAGTCGCAACTGACACAGTTACAGTACTGAGAACAGCAAACCAATTGAGGAGCGACACTGAACTGCCTAGGGAAGGAGCATTACTTCACACCATCATCCAGCAATCAAATTCTTCCAAAAGCACATTTTTTTCCAAAAGAGAAAAAAAAGGTAAGATTAAATAGTGAAGCATCATCAACAGGATTATTTTACACATTAAAGAGTGATACATATGTTCTGCAGGACTGCAGTGGCTCAAGTGGCTAAGACGCTGACTGGGAGGCGGGAGGTCAGCCGTTCGATTCCTGAGTACTTCAGGACGGAGTGAGCTCCCGTTTTTGTCCCTGCTCCTGCCAACCTAGCAGTTCGAAGGCAAGACATTGCAAGTAGATAAACAGGGACCACTTCGGTGGGAAGGTCAACAACGTTCCGTGCACTCCGGTGTCTAGTCATGCCTGCCACATGACCACGGAAACGTCTGCAGAAGCAGACAACCCTGGGTCTTCGGCTTTGAAACAGAGATGAGCACTGAACCCTAGAGTCAGATACGACTGGCTTTCGAGCAAGGGAGACCTTTACTTTTACTTATGTTCTTGGTGCTATTTAATTTTCCCATCCAGGTTTGCAATATTATGCCATTGAGATAATGGAACATTGCCCAATATCACTTGTCATCACATATTTATAGCAAAAAGCCAGTTGTATCCAACTCTATGGATAGGTGCTCATCTACATTTGCAGCCAAACACCGTCTGCAGACATTTCTGTGATCACACGGAACACTGTTACCTTTCCCAGGGAAGTGGTCCCTATTTATTTACTTGCAATTTCTTGCTTTTCCCCTGCTTGGTTGACAGAAGCTGGGCAGACAACGGAAGCTCACTTCATCACACAGCACCTGGGTCGTGAACTATTGACCTGCGGATGAGCACCTTTAGGTGGGGTGATGGTCCCCCTTAGTGGAGGCAATACCACTGGGAACCATCACATTGGGCCCAAGGGCAAAATGAGCGGAGGAGGAACTCTGATTCCCAACGGTCATGGGGGCGGAAGAGGTCATGCCAGATGGACTTGCTGTGAAGGCGCACCTTGTCCATATCCTCAAGGCTGAGGCAGTCCATTGCAGTCCTGGTGTTAAATCCTGCATGTCTCATTTCATGGCTCCATGAGCATAGTGTGTGGGTCACTTCATGGCAAGCTGGGATCCACCTTAAACAAATTCACGCCAATGGCATTTTTCTTGCTTCAGGGGGAAAATGCATTCTCGGATACGAGCTGCAGCCGCCGCTGCTGCCAAGGTGATGAATAATAGTGGCAAAAGTATGCATCCCTGCCTCATTATGATCCACAGAACATACCATCAGAATCTCCCTCCCCCAAATATTTACTTAACTATGCATTAGTTATTGTAGTGAAGTAACTCAAGTAAGGCTAGCAATTCAGTATGGACAGATTTTCAATCTTGTAGGCAGACAATAACTGGCGGAACCATCTACACATCTTCTGTAGGCCAGATCTTGAATGGGAATGACATTCTAAGCACACCTTTTTAAACAGAGCAAGCCTCAGTACCAGCAAGGACAGCATGATTGACTGGAGATCTGCCCATTTTAAAAAAGGTACCCCCTGGGCCCAGACCCTTCAAAAGCAAACAGTACAGAAGACAAGGCTCTCCAATTCCACGTTCCAGATGACTGCCCAGCTATCCTGTTAATAAACATGAAAGCACACACCCATTTTTGGAAAACAATCCTCAGAAATACAGGTGAAACTCAGAAAATTAGAATGTGCAAATGTTCATTCATTTCACTTAAAAGGTGAAACAAATATTTGAGATAGACTCACGACGTGCAAAGAGAGAGATGTCAAGCCTTAATTTGTTATAATTGTGATGATCATGGTGTACAGCGTAGATGAGATTATGTGATGATTATGGGGTACATGGGATGGGGGGGTTGGGGTTTCCATAAGCTATAAGCCATAAGCATCAATATTATAAAAAAAGTAAGACTTGGAACTACTGTATCTCGCTTTGCTTGTAATGAGTCTATCTCATACTGTGTATGATATTTGTTTCACCTTTTAAGTTGCATTACTGAACTAAATGAACATTTGCACGATATTCTAATTTTTCGAGTTTCACCTGTATAAAACCAATCAATCAAATAGACAGGAAAGACCAGCTGACACATCTGGACGACAAAGATACAAGATATAGGGACACAGAGGTTTGCAAGTGTGCTCCCAGGTTTAATCTTTATTGTCCATCCATCCACCCCCTCCCCAATTTTGTACCCATCAGGTTTGCCCTATGATTGTTCTCCAAATACAGTATAGTACTGGGATTTTTCTAAGCATATCCATTTCTTTCACTTCTTAGTGGACCTGCTTTGGCTCCAATCCTGGCGGCGTCAAACCACTTAAATTAGAAGAAATTAGGTACTCGAGAAAGATACACCTCAAAGATTCTTGGATAAACTTAGCAGTCAAAGAATGAGAGAACAGGTCCTCTTATAGATTGGCAACTCATCAACAAAAAGTGCAATCAATAGGTCATGGCCATACATAAACTTCCCTGTAATGGTTCTGGGGCAGATAAGAGCCTTACTAATGCCTTCCACAAGAACTTCTCTTGGGACATAATCTCCTTAAATGGAAATTTCATTGGACATGATAGGCACAACTCTTACTACTGTGATTGCATAGAAGCGAGTTGATGGAGGATGAGGATAATAAAGGGCCACTGGGGTCCCAAGTTGGCCGAAGATGCTGTTGAGGACATTGAGCCCTAGGCTCCGTCGCGGACATTGAGTCCCAGGCTCCATCGGGGACGTTGAGCCCCGGGCTCCGTCAGGGACGTTGAGCCCCGGGCTCCGTCAGGGACGTTGAGCCCCGGGCTCCGTCAGGGACGTTGAGCCCCGGGCTCCGTCAGGGACGTTGAGCCCCGGGCTCCGTCAGGGACGTTGAGCCCCGGGCTCTGTCGGCGACGTTGAGCCCCGGGCTCCGTCGGGGACGTTGAGCCCCGGGCTCCGTCGCGGACATTGAGTCCCGGGCTCCGTCGGGGACGTTGAGCCCCAGGCTCCGTCACGGACGTTGAGTCCCAGGCTCCGTCGCGGACATTGAGTCCCGGGCTCCATTGGGGACGTTGAGCCCCGGGCTCCGTCAGCGACGTTGAGCCCCGGGCTCCGTCGGGGACGTTGAGCCCCGGGCTCCGTCGGGGACGTTGAGCCCCGGGCTCCGTCGGGGACGCTGAGCCCCGGGCTCCATCGGGGACGTTGAGCCCCAGGCTCCATCGGAGATGCTGGGCTCCGTTAAGGACTTTTTGTCATCTATTTTCCATTGGTATTTTAGTGCTCAAGTGTATTTTATTGTATAAATTGTACTGTGTTGCTTTTGTAGATTGAATTTCTGTACACTGTATATTGTATGATTGTGTATTTATTTTGTATTGTTGATTTATGTTGTGAGCCGCCCAGAGTCGGCGTATGCTGAGCGGGCAGCATACAAATCGAATCAACATTCCATTAACTGGGCAATTACCACCAAGTTTTGTGCATTATAGTAAACAGAATGCAGTTTGCCACTTAAACCTTCAAAAATATGAAAAACAAGTTAATCTCAAATGATGCGATTTCAAAATACTGTACAGGTATTCTATCCAGGCATGCAGGATACCAATTCTAACAGCCCACCCTGGAGCTGCCCATCACTTGTCCTTGTACAGATACTGTCAACATGCAGTAGCTCATTCATACAGGCATTCATCCCACTCTCTTGTCTAGAGATTAATGGCACGAATACATCTTCATATATTACAATACTTATATGCCCTTGTAGTGGGAAATGGTGGTTTCAGTCAGAAAGAGATGCAGACACAAAACCAAAACTAAGCAAGAGCTATGAGTTTCAAGGAGGGCTGATGACAGGTGGGTTTCTATCTTAATAACTTCTGTTTCAAGGAAAAGGGTATTTTGGAAGCACTTTTTTATATATAAAAAAGTCATGCACATTTTATTTTGGTGTCCAGGAATAGTTAGTGCCAGATAGAGTTAACAGGCTCACATGTTGAGCTCCTTGGATGAGAGCAGGCTATGAATTATGTCTTACAGAAGCAACAGGACAGGGAATTTTCTCTATCTAAGCAACAGCTAAGGGGGTTTATAAAGGTAAGTCTCCCTTGCCAGTTGTGTCCGACTCATCTCCGTTTAGAGCCGAAAAGCCAGCACTATCAGCATTTGCAGATATTTTCCATGGTAATATGGCAGGCATGACTAGACACCAAAAAACACGGAGCATGCTGACACGGTACCTATTTATCTACTTTTCTTATGTGTCTAGGCCAGACATGAAACTGCCAAAATGAAGGCACCTTTTGGTGAGTTCATTCTGCAGTTCCTTTCACCTGACCTAGTGTGAGCAATTGCTTTCAAACTGTTAGGTTGGCAGGAGCTGGGACAGAGACGAATGCGCACTCTGTCTGGCAGCGCTTGCGTCTCAAACTGGTGACCTGCTGAGCTTCCAGCCGTCAAGTTTAGCGTCTTGACCACTAAACCACTGCACCCAAGTGGGCTTACATGAGCATACATTTTTGATGAGTGTTAGTCTGTTCAAGCATACCAGAGAGTAAACAAAACAAAACAAAACAACAACAAAAGATGTTGTGGCACCTTAAAGACTAACTCCTGTATTTTAATGTTAGCTTTCATGGATCAAATCCATTTTGTCAGACATAAGAGTGAGACCTCATGGCATCAATTTATACACATCAGGTACATTGTGTGCCTCTGTAAAATTAAAATACAGGGGTTAGTCTTTAAAGGTGCCATAATGTTTTTTTGTTTCTTTGTTGTTGTTTTGTTTACTGTCTGATGAGCATAAATGTAGTTGAAAGATCAATTTTGTTGTTTTATGTATGCTTGCTTCGTATTTCCCAACTGTGTGTTTTGTAGACATTTCACAACCTTTTACCATGTTTTATGCTGGGACTGCAGTGGCTCAAGTGGTTAAGAGGTTGAACTCGCTGACTGGAAGTTCGGAGTTTGATTCCTGGGTACTGCATGCCAGAGTGAGCGCCCGTCTCTGTCCCAGCTCTTGCCAACTTAGCAGTTCGAAAGCAAGAAATTGCAAGCAGATAAATTGGGACCACCCCATCTCATGTACCCCATAATCATCACATAATCTCATGTACGCTGTACGCCATGACCATCACAATTATAACAAATTAAGGCATGACATCTCTCGCTTGGCACATAGTGAGTCTATCTCATATATTTGTTTCACCTTTTAAGTGAAATGAATGAAGATGTGCACGATATTCTAGTTTTCTGAGTTTCACCTGTACAGTGGATAAACATCTGAAACTGAGAAACTCTTCTATGCATGGGAATACCCTGTGGCACATAAAACTCACACATGCCACTTCAAATACCAAAATAGTGAATCAATAATTACTTATGGAAAACCTTCCCTTTAAAAATAATAATTTCCCTTTAAATCTCACCAGATGTAGGCATTTTCAAGAACTACTTGAACTTCTGGACTATACTTTTCTTAATTAAAGTACTCTGACAGCAGTGGCTTCCTGTTAATGAGGGATGGACTAATAATAATAATAATAATAATAATAATAATAATAATAATAATAATAATAATAATAATAATAATAATAATAATAATAATAATAATAATAATAATAATAATAATAATGTCATGTTCGAAATTATTCTGGGTTGAAAGGATTTTTGCGGAAGAAACTCCACTCAGGGAACACCCAAATGAGGCTCCTTTCATGTCCCCAAGAGCTGGGACAGAGAGAGGCGCTCAATCCGTCATGCAGTACCCATGTCTTGAACTGCTGATTTGCCAGCCTTCCAGTTAACAAGATGAGCTTCTTAACCACTGAGCCACTGTTAGCCCCTCGGATGTACTCCTATGGACTCAGATTTACTAGCAGCAGCAGCTACTAGACACGGAGATCTGGTTTATTTTAGCAGGATTTCATTTCCCCTCCCCCCAATAAAAATGCTTTGAGGAAGCGTGTGTAAGTACAATGCACAAGTCCTTAGATGTTTAAATTTCGAGAATTTAATGCCTTTCTGGGGTTTCACTTTTACATTGTCAAACCTGCTGTGAGCCTTCAAGGAAAAAAAGGGGGAACAAAAGGTTTGCGTTGAAAAGAAATCTGTTATCTATAGTTTTGGATTCTTGGCTGGAGATATATGAGGAGTTAATAAAAAGGTTAAAGATCGGCACCTGCAGAGTTTAAAATGTCAGAAAAATGTGGAGACGCACCAACCTTTCCTCGGCTCATTGTGTGCCTGCCATTTGAAAGATTCCTCCCTGTATTTTGAAGCTGTATTCTCTGAAGCTCATCCTGCTGGTTCGCTGTATGGTTAGAAAAGCTTATTTACCCTAGAAGAGAGTTCAAGCAAGTCTCCAGGGGGATCATGGTAAATACCTATAGGTTCGGGCCATAATAGGCCCACTGGGAACTTTTCCATCAAATTAAACACACCCAGGGTTCCTGCAAATCAGGGGCTAGGCTCAAGTCTTGCTGACACAGACAGAGTTTGCAAACCAAAAAGTCAAGACAAATTTAGCTTCACCTGACAAGGCTGCATCGGGGAAAGCAGGGGTCTCTGCTCTTTAACCCGAAAGGGCCACGCCGGGGCTATCTCAGAAATCAACATTTTTGCAGCTTCAACGAGAAGTACCTTGCAAGCAGCTCATTGGCAGAAATTTATTTATTGTTGCTGTTTCACCGATGGGAACATACCTGTCAACCCGCGGCTCCGGAAAAAACGGGACCTGCGCAGATTGCTTGTGCGCTGGTCGCTTTCCACGCATGCGTGGAAGCGCTACGCCGCTTGCGCAGCCCCTATGCAAGTGGCGGAGCGCTTCCACGCATGCATGGAAGGGTTTTACACTTGTGTAGAACCCTTCCACACATGCGTGGAAGCGCTCCGCCGCTTGTGTAGGGGCTGCGCAAGCGACATAGCGCTTCCACGCATGCATGGAAAGCGTTTTTCCCAGCTGCCAAATTACAGGGTTTTGGCAGCACAGGGCGGGTTATGACGTCAATCATCGTCAAATTTCGGGGTAATCCCGGCCAAATCGGGATGGTTGACAGGTATGGATGGGAATAATAATAATTTCGTTCCAGAAATTATTCTGGGTTGAAAGGAATTTTGCTGGAGGATCTCCACTCAGAGGACGCCCGAATGAGGCTCCTTTATGGCTAATGTGTGTGGTATGGGAGTAGTACTCATCAGGATAGGATAATGTCGCACAGAATTATTAAAACAGCGGAGAGTATCATTGGCTGTCCACTCTCCACTTTAGAACAAATTTACACCATCAGGTGCCACAGAAAAGCATTAGATATAGTAGGAGACCCATCGCATCCTGACCACTGCTTCTTTGAGCTTCTGCCATCGGGACGGACAATGAAGGTCAAAACGAGCCGTCTCAAGAACAGTTTCTTCTCCACAGCAATTTTGGCCTTAAATGGAAACTCTGGACTCTGAAGTCATCTTACCTTATTTTAAATTTTTTAATTTTTTAGATTTTTAATTTTTAGGATTTTAGAATTTTAGAATTTTGAAATTTTCAAAATTTTAAAGTTTTGAAGTTTTTAAATTCTACTGTATGGTACTATCTTAATTGGTGTTTCTGTAGCTGTTTTAAATTAAGGTGTATGCCTTATTCGAGTTGATATATAGCAACCGAGAAATTTTGTTGTTCCCGCAAGGGGACAACGACAATAAAGATTTATCTATCTTATCTATCTATCTTTCACATCCCCAAGATCTTTTCCCACTGGAATGGTCCCTATTGATCTATTTGCAATTTCTTGCTTTCGAACTGCTAGGTTGGCAGGAGCTGGGACAGAGACGGGTGATAAGCATCTTTAACAAAGGAGTTCTCAACCTTTTTAAAGCTGGGGCCTGGGTCGCACTCTCTTAGACAGCTCCAGGGGATGGATGGCCATTTTGTCCTCCCTCCACTAGATGGCACTTTTGGGTGTGGTGGAGGCAGTGGGGCCCCACATGAAATGGTGCCATGGGCCACATCCAGCCCACAGGCTGCAGGATGAGAATCCCTGCTTTAACAGTACAGTACAGAGAGGGACAAAAACCCCGTTCTTCCTTAAAAACAAATACATACATAAAACACATCTGTGGTCAAGAAAAGACTCAATTTTGCCATATATTTAGGCAGTGGTTTTCACATTTGAGATTTTCAGGTAACTCATGCTTTATGTACATACCCATTATAGGACCTCTATGCAAGATGGTTGTGGTCAAGAGGGATCTGGTGAAGGACACTTTCTCTTAATGACAACCTCTTGTAGGCTGCATGTTGGGATGGGGGTGGGAGCAAAACCCAGCCCAAAGCAAGGACTAAGAGCACCTGCTTTTCTCCCTGTCTGTCACCCTCTTTCCCACTGTTCATGTTTCTTCCCATCCCACCGCCGCTGGAGAGAGGAACACACAACTATGGATGATTTCTCAACTCTACATGCTGCAGAGGACTTCTGAAATTAGGCAAAGGTCTTAGTCCCTTCATCCCAGTTCACATTAGCTACCGACAAGGATCTACTGTTGCAATCTCATCACTGCCCCATAAGTGGAGCAAGTAACTCAGAACACCCCTATATGTAGCTGTATTCTACATTGCAATAGCTGTACAAGCCATCTTTTCGGGAAAGCCTTCTCACTACTGTCTTTCTACCGGTGGCACAGTGTTTAAACTGTTGTACTGCAGCCAAAAACATTGCAAGTTCAATCCTGACCAGGGCCCAAGGTTGACCCAGCCTTCCAAGGGGGGGGGGTAGAATGAGTACAGTGGATCCTTGCTTAACAAATTTAATGTGTTCTCCTGGACCTTTTGTACTATGAAAAATTTGTACAGTAAATTTCCCACAGGAATGCATTGAATGCAATTGCCCATAGGAGTTTCATGGAGTGCCCCCTAGTTCTAGTGTTGTGCGATAGGGAAAACAGTTTTTCCTTATCTATTTTGATTTTATAAACTTCAACCAGGTCACCTCTTAGACGCCGTCGTTCAAGAGGGAAGAGGCCCAACCGTTGCAGCCTCAGATGGCAAGGAAGGTGTTCGGGTCCCCTAATCATTCTGGTTGCCCTCCTCTTTTGATGGACTGTATTCTGTACCTTGCTATGCTTTCAATATACAGCACTTCTAAAATACCTGAAGGGACTTGGAGTGATTACTTGGCTCGACGCTACCTTATCTACATGCATCGAGATGACTGGGTTGTCCAGCCAGGAAGCTGCAACTCAGAAGAACAATACGGCCTACTCGAGGGTAAGGCACCGTATTGTTACAGCTAACACTTTTGGTTTAATATCATTTTAATGACAGTATCACAATTTATTGTGATTTAAAATACATGTACTTTACTTAAATTGGTGTACCTTGCTTTGTGTCCCTTTAGTGGGAATACAGTAGGATATAGATTAAATCAAACCAAACAATAATCACTTTGAGATTGGCTATGCCCGTTTGCTGGTTGTTAAAAAACAGAACTTTTTTTTTGGGGGGGGGGGGGGGGAAACGAAATGTACATATACACAACCCAGTTATATCTACCATATGTAAGAGAGACCTTCCAGCTATCAGAGATTTAAATTTACAGCTTGGACTTTTTATAATGTAAAAATATGCAAAAAAGAACTCTTCGAATGGTAAGAACTAAAGTCATTCCATGGGTTATAATTAGTGTTAAGCATTATTGATAAAGGATTATCTCATCGCTGATTCTGTCCTGAGTTGCTATGCATTACAGTCTTCTCTAACTGACACATGGAACGTATTTTCAGAAGGGAGAGAAAGAATTGCCTAATCCCTTAATTCTTACTTGCCTCTAGAATAACAGACTACGATATTGGACCTTCTATGCTAGTCAGGAAGCAGACTTCTACCTACTTCCCCAAATCTGTCCTTTGAGCTGGAAGAAGCTGATATCAGGAAGTCCCAAGAAATCCTTTTACAGATCATCCATTTCTAACCTTAGTTCCCCCCACCCTTTGATATCTCTTGCCCATATTTTTATGGCAAAATCTGAGCATCAGTTTTCAGAAAAAAACCAATTCAACCCTCAAGGAATCACATTTCACATCTGCCAAGGAAGCTCTGCATGTAACAAACATTCAGGGTCACATCGTTGGTGCATACGTGTCAACCTTCCCGGATTGGCCGGGATGTCCCATTTTTCGGCACCAATTTTTGCCATTTCCCGCCTGGAGCTGCTGAAACCCCGGAATTTGGCAGTGGAGGAAAGGTGTTACTGCGCATCCCTTCTGCGCAGCTCGCTTCTACGCATGCGTAGAAGCGAGCTGTGCAGAACGTTTCTGCGAAAGTTGCTTTTACGCATGCGTAAAAAGCAGCCTGCGCAGAACGGTTCTGCGCAGGTCCCGGATTTTCCGGCGCCGCGGTTGACAGGTATGCGTTGGTGTTGGAAGCCGCTCAGGTACGTGAGGCCTCTCGCCATCTGTTTCTGTGAATTGAGCACGTTGTTAGTGTGGCTACAGTACCATTTTGCCAGGCAAAACTGGAGAATTAAGAATTAAGGGATTAGGCAAATTGAGGGAAGACAGCATCAAAGCAACTGAAGCAGAGCAATGATGGGCAACTTCAGGGGAGCTGGCAATTTTTTTCTAATGAGACACTGGTGTCGCGAAGACTTATCCAAAATATGTAATTACTGGTAGCTATTCCCTTCCATCTATTTTGTAAAACTTTAAAGAGATTGCAGCATTTTACCCTTTTTGTTGTTGTTCAGTCGCACAGTCGGTTCCGACCCTTTGCGACCCCATGGACCATTGCTCTCCAGGCGCCTCTGTCCTCCACCATCCCCCTCAGCCCTCCCAGCTCTGTGCCCATTGTGTCCACAATGCCATCTAGCCATCTCATCCTTGGCCTCCCCCTTCTTCTTTTGCCTTCCACCTTTCCCAACATCAGTGCCTTCTCAAGTGAATCCTCCCTTCTCATTTGATGTCCAAAGTATTTTAGCTTCATCTTTACTATTTGACCTTCCAGTGAGCAATCCGGGTTAATTTCTTCTAGGATTGACCTATTTGTTCTCCTCGCTGTCCAGGGCACTCTCAAAACCCTCCTCCAACACCACATTTCAAAGGCATCTATTCTTCTGCGTTCAGCCTTCCTAATTGTCCAGCTCTCACATCCATACATTACTACTGGGAAAACCATTGCTTTGACTATTCTAATTTTTGTTTTCAGTGTGATGTCTCTGCTTTTCACTATGTTCCCCAGGTTTCTCATTGCTTGTCTCCCAAGAATCAGTCTCCTTTTTACTTCATGGCTGCAATCCCCATCTGCAGTGATCTTGGATCCTAAGAAAGTAAAATCTGTCACTGCTTCTACTTCTTCCCCATCTATCTTCCAGGAGCTGATTGGGCCTGTTGCCATTATCTTGGTTTTCTTGATATTTAGTCTCAAACCAGCTTTTGCACTCTCCTCCTTCAGCCCAATCAAGAGATTCTTTAGGTCTTCCTCACTTTCTGCCATTAGGGTGGTATCGTCTGCATATCTCAGATTGTTGATGTTTCTCCCAGCGATTTTAATCCCATATTGTGATTCCTCCATCCCTGCACTGCGCATTATGTGCTCTGTGTATAGGTTGAATAAGCATGGTGACAAAATGCAGCCTTGTCTTACTCCTTTTCCTATTCCAAACCACTCTGTCACTCCATGTTCTGTCCTAACTGTTGCTTCTTGGTTCATGTACAGATTTCTCAGGAGGCATATGAGGTGCTCTGGTATTCCCATCTCTTTAATTACTTGCCACATCTTGTTGTGGTCCACACAGTCAAATGCCTTAGTGTAGTCAATAAAACAAAAGTATACTTGTTTCTGGTATTCCTTTGTTTTCTCCATGATCCAGCGTATGTTGGCGATGTGGTCTCTAGTCCCCCTGCCTCTTCTGAAACCTGCCTGCACCTCTGGTAATTCTCTTTCCACATGCTGCTGAAGTCTATCCTGTATTATCTTGAGCATCACTTTACTGGCGTGTGGGATGAGTGCGATTGTTCGATAATTTGAACATTCTTTGGCATTGCCCTTTTTTGGGATTGGTACGTATACTGATCTTTTCCAATCCTGTGGCCATTGTTTTGTTTTCCAAATCTGCTGGCATATTGAATGCAGTAATTTGACGCCATCGTCTTTTAGCGCTTTGAAAAATTCAACTGGGATACCATCATCTCCACTAGCTTTGTTGTTTGCAGTGCTCTTTAGGGCCTTTATGACTTCGCTCTCCAGGATGTCTGGCTCAAGTTCTACTTCTTCATCATTGTGATTGTCAGGAGTGTTGAGGTCCTTTTTGTAGAGTTCCTCTGTGTACTCTTTCCATCTTTTCTTAATCTCTTCTGCATCAGCTAGCTCCTTTCCTTCTTTGTCCCTTATCATGGTCATTTTTGCTTTAAATGTTCCCTTAATTTCCCCGATTTTTACCCTTAATGCAATCTAAACATATGCAAACGTTGCTGTCGTATGTAGAAACAAGAAGTTATGCATTATAACAAGTGAAAAAGTATGGAAATACTGTATGTGCATAATACATACATTTAGTAGATTTAGGTAACACACGTAGAACTGTTAAAAAATTTCATCATACTTATTTTAAACACCTCTTTTATGACATTATGTATTATCCTTTACAGTACATAAAATTAACTCTGTAGTATATATGTTCCCAAGGCCATGATAAATTAAATTAAAATGTTAAAACTGATTTTTATTTTATTTATTTATTTTTCAGATTTATATTGCCATCCAACTCCGAAGATTCAGGTTGGCTCACAGAAAATAAAACCAATCACATTTTAAAAACCCCACTCAAGCTGCCACCAAAAATTACTCCAACCCCTACAGATTAAAAGAGATTAAAAGAGGGAGAGAGTGTTCTTACTAAATCAGCCAGCAGGCAGGGGTCACCCCATCGCTGGTGCCCCACACCTGCTTTGCCAGTCAGGTTTTTAGCCCTTTCCTGAAGGACAGCAACTCCATCTGGAGTCGTAGCTCAATTGACAGGAGGTTCCATAGGGATGGAGCAGACACAGAGAAGGCCCTCTTTCTGGTGCTAGAGAGACGAGCCTCCCTAGCAGATGGCGCAATGAGAGAGCCTCTCTGGTCTGCTATTGTGGGATGGACAGATGTTCTCAGGGTGACGCGATCTCTTAAGTATCTTGGCCCACTACCATGTAGGGCTTTAAAGGACATTACCGGCACCTTTAATTGTACCCGGAGACATACCGGTAACCAGTGCAGCCCCCGAAGCAGTGGCGAGGCATGGGCATACCACCCGCACCCATCACCACCCGGGCAGCCACATTCTGGACCATTTGCAGCCTCCAAATGGTCATCAAGGGCAGCCCCATGTAGAGTGCATTTCAATAGTCAAGTCTGGAGGTGACCAGAGCATGCGTGACCGTGAGCAAGGAGTCCTGATCTAATCAAGTATTATTCATTTCATGAAAATCAAATCTATTTCTTCAGGCTAATTCATTAAATAGAATTTCTTTACTAATTCAAATTTACTTTAAAATTTGAATTAGCAAATCTCAAATTTGGTAGCAAATCTCAAATGTGACGGCCTGTTAAAAGTGGCTCAATAGCTCTCCAGCACTTAAATCTCTTTAAAAAAAACACAGCTAAAACTTAAGACTGGAACAACAAAAGCCTTTGTCCTCTACAAAAAAAGTTGGGAAATACCTGGGAAGAGAGTGGTAATACAGTTTTCTTCCCTTAAATTAACTCTGATATAGAGATTCCTCTAAATTAGATTTCCTACATAATTTGCAAGATTTTGATAAGTTAGCCGCCCTGAGTCGGCCATGTGCTGAATAGGGCAGGGTATAAATCGAATAAACATAACATAACATAACATAACATAACATAACAATCCGATGAGAATTTTGATAAGAATATTAGCTTTTCAAGCAGATGAGTCTGAAAGTGAAGGAACACAGAAGCAACATGCTTCTCACTACATGCAATTTCTTTTCCTCCTAAAGATAACCAATGATGCCTCACTACTGACTCTTTCAAACTTTCTATAACAACCTCAATACACAAAATGTCATCTAACAGTTTGTTCATCTGTGTGTGGAATTGGAATTGGATATGCATTT
Source organism: Bradypodion pumilum (assembly GCA_035047305.1). NCBI lineage: Eukaryota > Metazoa > Chordata > Lepidosauria > Squamata > Chamaeleonidae > Bradypodion > Bradypodion pumilum. Next base: position 8,399,702 of record JAWDJD010000015.1, read on the forward strand.
CATAAATAAGGAAATAACTGAAGTCGCATCATGCTTAAGATAGCCGCTGACAATGACCTCCATTAGTAAGAAAGAAAACTTAGTTATGTCAAGCACACAGCTGTAAATGGTATGTGTTGGTCTCATAATTTTTAGTCATTGCAGGGAATCCCACCAAGCAGTTCATAATGCCATATTATCACTTTGGTGGCCCTTCAAACACATTAAATGCTTTAACTAGGTAGGCAGGTATACAAGTGTGTCAATGTACATCCCTGGACAGGTGTGATAAAATGAGTCACAAGTTGATCAATATGGAGTCTCTTTGGTTTTTACAATGTCTTAAAATGTAGCTTTGTGTCTTTGCAAAGGCCTCATAATTCTTTCTGCTGAGCTTATCAAGCAGGTGTGCTTAGTCGAAGCTTCTCAGAGCTTCAGGCCTATGTTTTGTCTTCTCCTCCAGGCCTGGAATGTCCACTTACATCAACATCCCGAGCCTGGGGACACTAGACTTAATGGGAACCAGGGTGTGTTTATACAATGCCTGGGCCCTAATTGGCTGTATGCTAATTAGGAGAGCCAAGCTCATGTTCTTTCTATTAGGCACATGGGTTTTGGGATGAGATTCAACTTTAGGGGTTTCTGAGAGCTACACTTCAAGAGGGAGAGAAGGACTCTACCACCGAGTCCTGACTCCAACCCAAGCTTAGTCATGATTATCTAGATTAGTCAGGTTTTCCTTTTATTTCTGGGGGAAGGCCTAAGTGAGGATTTCCCTAATTGTACTTTTTGATTAGTATTTTTTCTGCTGTATTTGTGTATCCTGAACCAACAAATCAACTGTTATTTCCACAATATGCTTTGAGAACAATAAACATCTTTAATTCATCAACAACTTCTGTTCTTTGGAAGAGGGGATAAGACAAGAGTTAAGCCATAGGCCACATTAAGCCATAGGCCACACGCTACCACACAAAATACTCTCCACAATACTTGCTGGGCTGTTAATACAGGTAAGCCCCAGGTTGCTGCAAGGTTTTGCAGGACGACATTTAGGCTTCCTGTACTTGGAGTATTGGAAGCTGGCCGGTCTTGGAAGCTTGGAAGGAATGGGGAGAGCCCTAGGGAAAGGGTCAGGTCAAAGCCTATCTGTCACAGCAGGTGTCTGTGGGACTGTGGACATTTATGCATTTCAATATATTATCCATATTTTCCTTGATGATATGAAAAGGAGTAAACTTCTGGATCGATAGAAGACATCCTATAAACCAGGAGTTCACAACCTTTTAAAGCCGAGGCTGGGTCACACTCCCTCAGACAGCTTCGGGGGTCTGATGGCCATTTTGCCCTTCCTCCACATGAAATGGTGCCATGGGCCGCATCCGGACCACAGGCCACAGGTTGAGAATCCCTGCTATAACATGACGCATTTATCAGACATTAGCTTTTGCTTAAAAAAAAAACCCCAACTTGGAAATCACTCTTTTTATAGGCCACACGCTTCATACCTTTTGCATCCTGAGTGTTCTTGAAATTGTCCCTTTGATTCTTGGCACTTACTTGAAATACTAGTTGCCTTACTGAGTAATGAAGACACTCAAAAATTAACCAAACAAATACTGAGATGTTCATACACCCACTACACAAAGAATATACAGTCCATTCATACACAGTTTATTAAAACAAATGCTTAAAATGACAAATAAATGGGTGCCAGAGAAATACTTGCCTTCTGAAATACTTGATAGTTAGACTTGGACCATATGTCAAGCTGTAGGAGGAAAAAAGTATGCATTAAAATAGTTTCATTAAAATACATCACTATATTTCAGTAGCAAAGATTAAGTTAAACTTTTTTATTTGTGTAATATTGCTTGGAATTAATAGTGACGAATCCAACAAAGAGAGGAACTTAAGCAGGTTTGTCCAACTTTTGTTGTGCAGGTGCAATAGTATGTCTCTTAGTTGTACTAAAGTAATGGAAAATAGGCCACAAGACCACATTTATCCCCTCTAAGAGGGAATTACAGTCTGGCCAGGTTATCCTGCTATGGTAATAGAGTAGACCCTACTGCCATGGACTCAACACCAAGTGTCAGGTGGCAGTTAACTAACCTGACAACCCTGAGGACTAATGCATACCTGTCAAGTTTTGGGAAATTTCTGTAACCCCCCCCCCCCCCCGTATTTTACACTCTTTCCTGTCGTCATCCCGTATTAGTTAGACTACAATTAGACTAGAGTTAGACTGGAGGCCAGCACAAGATAAGCATAGCTGTCCAGTTTCCTGTTTTGGCCAGGAAATTTCCCTAATTTGACAGAAATTTCCTGAAACTTGACAGGTATGGACTAATGGCCTTGGGTGGCAAAGTCAACAGGGAAGGGTGATGGTCCCCAAGTGGATTAAATCCTACTTAAATCCACCTTGATGGAGGGCAGCAGCTTCATCAATCCTGGCTTGGGGCCAATGAGGGCTTTGTGTGCCAAAAGGGCTCAGGACCAGAAAGTGACTCACAAAACTGGATCAGCAGTACGAGTTTCATGCTGCGATGCGGAGGGCAGATGAAACGCCACTGCATTATATTCTCAGGACAGTCTCCATGGCTGATCACCATGATGATCGTCTATATTCGGATTTGGATGTGGCAGAAGAAGAAGAGGGAATTGAACCCTTTAGGCCTGCATTATGGACAAGGCATATGTTGTTAATGTCTGTCATGGCAAATGTTAATTTCTGCTTGCTCCTAACTAAAACAAAGGCATTTGGGGATTTGCATACAAGAGGAGACAGACTGGGGAATAAGAAGCTCAGATTCTGCAATCTGTTCCCTACCCTTCTAGGTTAAGGACAGGCCACATTACTTCTGCACTGCTTGCTCTTACTCAGAGTAAAGTGAATAAAAAGTTTAGAAAAATGAGGATGCCTGATTTTGGACTCTCTCCCTACAGAGCATAGGAACTGTCCCTTTTTAGAGAAATTGGAGCTTCAGCATGTCTGACAGGGAAACAGTTTTGGGAAAATGTTTGGAAGAGATAAGCTGAAGCCTCGTGGATAGGTTCTCCTTTGTACATAACTCAATGAGATTTTACAAACTGGTGTTCCCATCTTTGTTGAAGTTCCTCCCATAGTTAGGTATTCCTGTACAGCCACACCATGAATTCATTCAAATAAATCCTCTTGGGCTACTTTAACATCTTCCTAGGCAGCAAGATTGCTTGAGTTTATTTGGAACCGAATCTGCTGAGCCATGTGAATATTTAAAAGCTTTAGAACGGTGTCTACAAAAAGCGCATCTCTCAGAGCCGTGATGCATTCTTGTGTCCACAACATAAGCAGAATCAGTGACAAGTGACACAGAAAACATTTAGCTGAATTAAGCCAGAAAACTGGTCCACGGGGACCAAATAAAATAACTCCATTTGCATGGTGCATTTAGATATTGAGGGAGGAGGTAATTGAGTAAAGAAGATCTTTGTTAAGCAGAAGTTAAGGTCACAGGAAAATGTTACTCATCTGTGATCAGAATGCCTTTTTTCTTTAAGAGCAACTTGATCGAGAAAGCAACATAGCAACACATTCAGACACAGAAATGCCAAGAAACCAAGTATTAGTATTGACTTGGGGTTCAAAGGATGGTGAGAAAGCCATGGAGTAGCAAATGCACTGTGGGTCACATCAACAGCAACAGCTGTGTTGCCCCATCAAAGCAACAAGCACATTTTCAGATCTCATATTTTCAGTGAAGGTTCCAGAACACATTATGTGGTTTTTACCATCTTTGCTTATTTGGTTTTACTTTCAATGAGTTTGCATGCCTGTTTTAATGCTTTTTTAGCTGGATAGATAGCTCAATGGTTTAAGTATCTGGATGTAGAGCAAAGATTGCCACTATGCCTCCAGGGAAGAACCAGCCTGTTGTGATCTTGGGCAAGCTACGAGTCCCATGGCACTCCATGAAAGAGGAGTATTTGATGTATTCACTACCTGGAAGGCCAGACATGAAACTGTCAAAATGAAGGCATGTTTTGGTGAGTTCCTTCTGCAGTTCCTTCTGCCTGACCTTTGCTAGTGGTTTTCATTTTTTAAAACAACTACTGCAATACTTTATAGTGTACTAGCTAATTACCCGGCCTTGCTCGGGTTGTTTTTGTCCTTTAAAGCAAGGATGACTGCGGTTTTACTTTTCCACTTGGCGGCATCCCCGGCCCGTAAACGTTAAGTTCTGTCAAGCCGTGGCCTCCTTTGGTCAGTGAAAGGAGGCCGTGGCTTGACAGAACTGTACATTGACAGGCAGGAGACCCCGCCGCTGAAGAAAGCTGAGGCCGCTAATCGCGGCGTCTCCCAGTGGAAAATTCAAGCTGCTGGCTTGGCTGTGCTTTGCGAGTGCAGTACTGCTGGTTCATTGCTGCTTCTCCGGCCGGTGGGGGTGTCCCTTTTGTGTCTAACTTTGAGGGGCACAAACCCCCAAATGTGTTTTGAGACCCCCCACAGTGCTGATCTCGCAAGCCCAAGGTATGTATCTGGAAACTTTCAGCGAGATTGGTCCAGGGGTGTGAGTCCCTTTAGAGCACATACAAACTCACACCTCTGTTTTATAGATATAGATGTACTGCTTCGGGGGGGGGGGGAATGCATTCTCGGATACGAGTTGCAGCTGCCGCCAACATACTTTATAGTGAACTATAAATGTTTATGCTGGAAGATTCCTTGGATGGTTTTACACCCAAAAGTAGCATGCAAATATTTTAAATAAATAAGTAAATAGCACTGAATACAGATATTTACTCTGTCAATAAAGATACTGTCAGTGATGGAAAGCAAATTCAAAACTTAGTGGCCAAAATCCTGTTGCTTAGCACAGTAAATTGCACTAAAGTAGTCCCACTAAATCAAAGGGCATTTACAGTGTAGTAAGTGAACTCCTCCATAAATTCCATCAATCCAAATGAGCGTACTCTTTGACTTACCACACTAAATGCAAAGTAAGTTGAAGTTATAGTATGCCTATTTGAATCATTGGGATTTATGGAACAGCTGACTCATCAAATCCCTATTGATTTAACTGGCTTACTTTAGTGGAATTTACTATGATAAGTGTTATAACTTAGATCAATATACATCTGGCTTCATGTTTTACTTAGCTTCTAGTCATATGAACAATGTGGATACTATTGTGTAATATTTGGACCTTCCACCCATGTTGCTAGTGTAGCTCACTACTTCTGGTGATTCTGGGTGGATGTCATCTAGCCCTTTTAATTCCTTTTTTGTTTTAGATATGTTAAATTTAGTTTTGTATGTTATTATATGCTGGAGGTACCTCTGACGAGAATAAAGAAAATGTAGCTCACATGGTTGGCATAGTGGCGCGTGGATTAAAGGTAAAGGTCACCCTTTATCTGATTTTGGACTTTATCTGAATTAAATGGGCGATGCATCAGATAATGTCCAAAAATGGACTTTATGCGAGGTCTCTATACCAAATACCTAGGATAACGTCCATTTTTAGCGGTTTTGGACTTTATGCGATGCATCACGTGTGCATGAAAACCGAGGCTTTATCCGAATCAGACTTTATCCGAGGTACCACTGTACTTGCAATTTCTTGCTTTCGAACTGCTAGGTTGGCAGAAGTTGGGACAAAGACGGGAGCTCATACCACCCTGCAGTATTTGGGTATCGAACTGCTGACCTTTCACCTTCCAATCAGCATCTTAGCCATTTGAGCCATTGCAGTCCCTAGCACGTGGATTACTAACACTATAAACCAGAGGTTCCTGACCTTTTTTTGGCCATGCCCCACCTAAGCATCTATAAAATCCTGAAGCCCTCCCACATGACATATAATTCTTATTACTATTCATGTCTAGGAAGCCTAAAAGGCCATTCACTGTTAACAACTCATTCTCGAATTGCCCCACTTAAAAATCAAAGTACCCCAGGTTGGGAACTACAGCTATAAAGCAAACTATTAAATCCACATAAAGGGAAAACATTATTTGGACTGTCATGGAAGTGACTTCAAAAGCATCCACAATTATAATTTCACCATGTGTCATGGAAGGTGTCAGACTAGGACTAAAGAGACCTTAAGTTCAGGCCCTTGTTCAGCCATGACCATGCTCTGGGAGGTGGCAATGATTAAACAATCCTTTGAAAACCCTATTAAGGCAGCCATAGGTCCAGAGTGACTAGATAGAACATAACAACATAAGCTATAAGACAGAAGGCTTGTCTCAACACTCATCTTTCTCCAGTCAGCTGTGCTGAGCGGAACAAGCTGAAAGAAGGCCTTGTTGTGATTGCTCCTCTCCTGTCTCCTCCTCCTATTGCCTAGCACCATGAGGTGAACCCTTGGGCACTCCAGCTGTTCTTGGATTTCAATTCCCAGAAGTCCAAGTCCTTGTGAATCCACACGAATGGGTTTACTGCAGTAAACCCATTCGTGTGGATTCACAGAGACTTGGGCTTCTGGGAATTGAAGTCCAAGAACACACATAGTAAACCCATTTGTGTGGATTTACAGGGACTTGGGCTTCTGGGAATTGAAGTTCCAGAACAGCTGGAGTGGTAAGGTTTGCCATCACAGGCCTGTCAATTTAAGTAGTGCAGCTTTACAACGGAGCTCTTGTTTTTTCTCCCTTTTGTTCCTTCGTGTTTTTTTTTTTAATGGACCATATAGAAAAGGAACAATGTCAGGGCGTAACAATCAAAACCTGTACTGAACAATAATTCATTAGCATAGAGGCTGAACAGCCCTGATGCAATTCATTCCCCCCCCCCCCCCGAGCTTTCTAATGCTCTCCAAGGGTTTAAAAATAAAATAGAGAACCATATGCAAGACCAATAAACCGTTCACCATGAACCCAGATGAATGAGGCGGGTGTGCTAAACAATGCATTGTTGCAGGTCTATTATTCTTCAACTTTTCACTTTTAATCAAGGCACACATTTGTAACTAAAAAGCTGCTGAAAGCACAATTTCAAGGCATCCTCTGCATGTGAATTAAATCGGGTCTTTTCTCTCCCCCCACCCCCCACCCCACCCACTCTGGCGCAAGTAACAAGAGGCCATTTTCTGAAGGTCGTCTGAACGATTTCAAAGGCGATACCAAATCAAAATGTTCCCTGCATCTAATATCAAACAGGGCTGGTGCCAACACTTATTAGAGAAATGGGATTCAACCCCCACACCCCCTTTACCCAAACACACAGGCATCCTGCTTTGAAGTGGAAAGAATGCAGGGATCAGAAATTACTCGAGAGACAGTTCTGGCTGACTTTGAAGCTTTCCTTTGATACAACTATTTCTTTTCCTCACTTATGCTGCGAGGCAAAAACCTGCCTTTCTGTTCCAATATGGGGTAATTAAGGAAGACAGAGGATTAACATAACTCAGGTGGCTTAACATTCCTCAAGCCTACCTGGTGCAAAAACTATACTGGGCCCAAACGGCACAGTCAGACTCTCATGCCAAATTTGCCAAGTCATGGCTGTTCCTCCTTACGGCATCTGTAGAAACGCAATAAGACAAATTTAAATCTAAAGTTTGTTTCCAACCGCAGATGAGATGCTAAAGAAATCCTAATGCAGTTATATTTTGATTAGAACCGGGTGGGCAAAACTATCGGCTCGGCTCAAAGCCGGCTCTGCTAGGATGAGCTGTTTATTCAAGAGTCTGTTTGGCATCAGTTAATTGCCTACCATGCTTGGGTTCTGCTGCTGAAAGGGTGGGAAAGGAAACATAGTTTCTGAAATTATGGGTGGCACAAAGCCATTGCATGGCTAATTAAAATGCATCAGTCATTGGGGGAAGTGATAGGCCAAAGGAGACTGACAGAAGGACTGGAGCCAGAACTGCTTGTGCAGTGAAAACAGAGATGTCTCCTTAAGAGGGGCTTTTGCAAAAACGGAATTACTCACCAGAAGAGAAGAAAAAGCTCACATTAAGTGGGATAAGAGTTCAACACAGATGAAATGTACAGATCTATTAATGCCGAGGCACAATTTTAAAAAAACTGCTGCATTTTAATATTAGCTTTCATGGATCGAGTCCACTTCACCAGAAGAAGTTAATAGTTCTCATCTATCTCTTCCACTATACATTATAAAGTTTTTGCTATGCTAAAATACAGTGACAGGGCACAGTTCTGTTCCAGCTTGTTTAAGTATTATTTTCAGATGTTTTTTAGGATACCTGACTCTGCACTGGATTATGAATATACTGCCATATTTCAGAGTATAGCAAAATGTTTTTTGTTGTTCAGTCGGACAGTCGGTTCCGATCCTTTGCAACCCTATGGACCATTGCCCGCCAGGATCCTCTGTCTTCTACCATCCTCCTCAACCTGCCCAGCTCTGTGCCTACTGCGTCTACAATACCATCTAGCCATCTCATTTTTGGCCACCCCTTCTTCTCTTGCTCTCGACCTTTCCCAGCATCAAGGCTTTCTCAAGTGAATCCTCTCTTCTCATTTGATGTCCAAAGTATTTTAGCTTCATCTTCACTATCTGACCTTCTAAGGAGCAGTCAAGGTTGATTTCTTCTAAGGTCGACCTATTTGTTCTCCTCGCTGTCCAGGGGACTCTCAAAACTCTCCTCCAACACCACATTTCAAAGGCGTCTATTCTTCTGCACTCAGCTTCCCTTATGGTCCAGCTCTCACAACCATACATTACCACTGGGAATACCATTGCCTTGACTATGCAAATTTTTGTTTGCAAGGTGATGTCTCTGCTTTTGACTATGTTCCTCAGGTTTCTCATGGCTTGTCTCCCAAGAATCAGTCACCTTTTTATTTCATGGCTGCAATCACCATCTGCAGTGATCTTGGATCCTAAGAAAGTCTGTCACTGCTTCTACTTCTTCCCCATCTATTTTCCAGGTACTGATAGGGGCCTGTTGCCATTATCTTGGCTTTCTTTATGTGGAGTCTCAAGCTAGCTTTTGCACTCTCCTCTTTCAAGCTAAGCAGGATTTTCTTTAGGTCTTCCTCACTTTTTGCCATTAGAGTAGTATCATCTGCATATCTCAGATTGTTGATGTTTCTCCCAGCAATTTTGATTCCAACTTGTGATTCGTCCATCTCTGCAATTGCGCATTATGTAAATGCAAAAATTTCACTAAGACTTCTAAGTAAAGACATCCATAAGTGGTCAGTTTTTAATGAAAAATTCACATTTGAAGCAGATGTACTTGTCCTCAAAACTCTGAAACAGAGCAAGGATTACCAATTTATAAAATCTTTATTATGGAAGTAAAGTAAACTGTGATTTCTTTCTGCTGCCCCTCTTTACCTTCAAATGTGACTATACACATCTATGCCACCTTTCCTTCAAGATGGCTCTGCAGAACACTCTTTAAAAAAATAAAACCACCTTTCACACCATCCCCAAATCAGATGGAACACATTCAACAGCATCTGCTCATATTTGTTCTTAATTTTGCCACTCCTCCCTTGTTTCCATTAAGATCTGAAATTTATGATTTACAATGTAAGTTGTCTGGGGCAGAGAACTACAATTTCCCCTCTCTTCTGTTATTCTCTAATGCATTGCAAGAAAAACACTTATGGTGATATTATTTGTTGCGTAACACACTCATTTTATTTATGTGCATATTCTCCCCCTGTTCTCCTTACAACATGTCTCAACCACTTAGGGGCCATTCAACAATTATGTGATCCATTTTTTGGGGGAAATTGACCCACTCCCCCCCTCGTAATCAAACCGTAATTTTTGCTTTGAACCCCCCCTTTTAAAATTACATAATCCAGAGCTTTTGTATTGAAACTCTAATTTTGGAGCTTTTCACTATTGGTGTCTAATGCAGAACGTATCGGTGAGGATTCTCTTTGGGAAGAGATTTTTTTTTTGAAGTGAGGATGTCGGGTAAGTTCCGATAGTGTTCTTCTACTATCTTCTTTATGATTGTAAATTTCTGTTGGTTAGAAATAGACTGCACAAGCAATTCGATAATCTCAAATTGGATCAAAATTCCCAGAGATCATTTTTAAACCTAAAAAAGCGCCATGTTTCGAAACCACAACAGCTCCAAATAGATTATGTAATCTTTGACCTGACACCCCACCCACCCCACGTAATTTTCCATAATTCAGATGGCAGACACCCCACCCCGGATTACGTAATTGTTGAATGGCCCCTTACAATGCTGATAAACTAAATTAACTTTGTTCAACATTATGTAGGTGGTTTCCCCAAAGCACCTGTTGAGCAGAAAAATCTAGCTAGGATGGCAATCACTCAGTCCCAAAAGGGCGTGATAATAAGGCAATGCTGTTCTATTTGAAACCAACTACTATTTTGCATTTGTCTCTCTGGGTAACAAATAACACATGGATTTGCAACCAAACCGCAATACAACTGTACAAAAATAATAAAACAAAGTTGTATGACTTACTGAACTAAAGTCAAGAAATAGCTGCTTGAAAAAAAGGCAGCGCCGCATAGCAGTGTAATAAGCAAATGTCTCCAGCATTGAAAAGCTGAGGATCCATATTATAGTCTGACCCAAGAAAACTCTGTAAATCTAACTAGACTGGTGTATGTAATAGAATGAAGTATACCTTGTGCTTTGTTCTCTTTCAAAAAGGCAATTTCAAATCAGGGGGAGAGAGAAAATATGTAAACATCCTTGCCTCATGAGTTGCCTCGTGGCTTTAGTGAAATGAAACTTATTGTGTGATTGACATGTCTTATTGTAAGATCATTGGTTGGAATCCCTAAGGGGGAGGGCCAAAGGTGGACCCTGAGGGAGGAGATATAACCCAGAGACGCGCACACATGCCGACACAGAGACACTCTCTGGAGTGCTGTGTTTCAAGCTGCCAAGAGGTAGAAGCTTGAGAGAAAGGGAGGCCCATGGGCTATCCCTTAGAGAACCAGTTTGCTTCATTTCCTTGCTTTGAAATGCTTCCTGATCTTTTGGATGGACTGTATCCTGTATCTTGCTATGCTTTCAATATACTTTTAAAATACCTGAAGAGTCTTGGAGTGATTACTTGGCTTGACGCTACCTTATTTACACATATCTGATGCCTGGGTTGTCCAGCTAGGGAGCTGCATCTCGGAAGAACGATAGGGCCTATTCGAGAGTAAGGCACCGTATTGTTACAGTGTGTACATGTTAACAAGCCACAAGTGTTAGGAATTCTCTCTTTTCATGCAAGGCTGCTGCTGTATATTGCTCAAACAATCCTGATGGACTCTTCCGGATGGCAGGAATCTGTATGCAAATCTATGTCTGTGGTTTGTCTAATCTTACATCTACAACAAAACTCCTAACTAGTTGCTGTCTCAAAATGCCAAAATTCACAGTCTAAGAACAAGTCCTGGCTAACAATTCTGACTTGTTAGGAGAACAACATTTAAGGAATGGCTTTACCATTGCCAACCGCTGTTGAGTCTCCATGACTGAATGGAGATTTGAATCTATATGTCTTGAATCCTAGACTGACACTCCATCCATTTACATCACACAACGTCTCTTTGGTTTTTTAAACCGAGAAATCAAAATTATATGTTCCTTCTCTTAGAATTGCCTACTTCCTAACCACTCCTGCAGATAGGATTTGGGGGCAGAACAAAACACACTCTTGTATGTTACAAGAGTGTCTCTTTTTCAAAAATAATCCTGCCCTCATTATAACATGGCCGATGGGTGTTAAGCGCTCATCTAGTTATAATGAACCTTGTATTTTAATGGGCTTTGTAACAAAGAGAGCAGGGAGAGGAGAGAAAGAGAGAGATCTGGTGAGGGGGAGATGGATTCAAGAGACAGAAGTGCTTAGTACTTGTTACTGGCAAAAGGTGAGCTTGGGTAGGTGTCTCAGCGAGAAGCTGTTCCACACTGAAGAGAGAACCAAACCAAGTTGAAGGCTGTCAACTCCCATTAACATCCTACAATGTTCTACAGAAAAACCATATGGAGTGTGTTCAGTCAAGAGAGATAAGGGGCTCAGGCAGGGTGAATTTTTCATAAAGCAAATCACTTCTGGAAACAGGTTATACTTCTTCCTTTAGCAGCTCCCGTTCAAAATGCAACGCTACCACCAGACTTAGGCAGACTAGCCCCAATTCCTCACTTTGGGATTTATCAAGCAGAGTGCAAAAAACTGGTGCAGGATTTCCCTGTGGTTCTCAAAAAGAAAACTCTGAACCTTTGTCTGCAGATGTACTCAAAACACTGGGGGGCGGGAGAGGTAGTGTATACTCATTCCTTCTGTAGATACTAATAATGAGGCATCAAGGGTGATGAATTGGAAATTCAAGGAAGGGCATAAGGATTTACAGAACTAGCAGATGCTAGGGTCTGACTGGGGAAAACACTGCAAGAGGAGGAAGGAAAATATTTATTTATTTTTGCAAAACATCAACACAGCTTTTTCCACAAGTGCTGTGTGAATTCTGATATTTACTTTTTTTAAAGTCTCACTCTTATGATAGACGAAGTGGACTTGATCCACAAAAGCTAACATTGCTCTCTGATATGCTTGCACAGGCAAAAACACATACCACTTCAAAATATACTTTCCTTGATATGTCTGAACATTGGTTTCATTAAAGGTCAGAATGAAGGAAGGTGCAACACTCACCTTGCCATCTTCTGTGTAAACGTTCTCGTGATATCCTTTGACAATTGTTCGGTCAATGAAGAGGCTTCGCATCACCACTATGACTTTTAACACTTTCCCCAAGGTAACCTGTTTACGGAAAAGGATAATCGTCAAGAAAGTGTAAAACCGAACAGACAGAGTGTTAAAGGGCCTAAGGATCATAGTCTATGCCAGTGATGGCAAACCTTTTAGAGACCGAGTGCCCAAACTGCAACCAAAAACCCACTTATTTATTGCAAAGTGCAAATGTAGTAACAGGGGATGAAGGAAATGCTCCCATTGGAATGCTGGGCAGAGGGGCGGGGCAAACTCTGTGCTGGGGCGACTGCATAGGTGCCCACAGAGAGGGCTCCGAGTGCCACCTCTGGCACGCATGCCATAGGTTCGCCACCACTGGTCTATGCTACTGAAAATATTAGAAAAGCTTTTAAAATTACAATTTCACTGATGCTTTCAAACTGTGGTGCTGGGGAAAAGACTTGAGAATCCCCTGGACTGCAAGGAAATCAAACCAGTTAATTTTTATTTATTTATTTGGATCATTTATATCCTGCCTTTCTGGCGCAAGCGCCACCCAGAGCGGCCAACAAAATCAGTAAAGAATGCTCCCTGCAACTAGGAGAGCAATCTTAACACAATACAAAGTATTAAAACCTTAAAAAACATCTAAAAGACCCACCTATACCCTCCCTAACCCCATAAGAGAATAAAACAACAAGAGAAGATAAAACATTCAAGCAACAAGCACAAAAACAGACATTATTTCAAATACCAGCATATCACAGGAGGCAAACATATCACATATCACAGGAGGCAGGCTTGGGCGGCTACACTAAGCAACGGGCCTGGGCGGTTCCACATGTTGGATGCCAGACCTGCTGGCACAACCAAGTCTTAAGTGCCTTTCTGAAGGGGAGTAGCTCCGTCTGGAGGCGCAATTCTGGGGCAAGAGATTCCATAAGGCCAGGGCAGACACAGAGAAGGCTCTTCTCCTGGTCCCTGTCAAGTGTGCCTCTTTCATTGAGGGGACCACCACAGAGCCTCTCCGGTCTACCCTCGTCGGATGAGTAGAATGCCTTGGGGTGACGCGGTCCCATAGGTAACCCAGCCCACTGCCATTATAGGAAGTTAACCCTGACTGCTCCTTGGAAGGGTAGATACTAAAGCTGAAGTTCAAATACTTTGGCCATCAAATGAGAAGAGAGGATTACCTGGAGAGGGCTCCGATGCTGGGAAAGGTTGAGGGTAAAAAGAAATGGGGGAGGCAGAAGATGAGACGGCTAGACAGTATTGTTGGTGTGGTGGGCAAGGATCTGAGCAGACTTTGAAGGATGGTAGATGACAGAGAAACCTGGTGCGATGTGGTCCATAATGTCATGAAGGATCGGACTCGACTGTGAGAATGATCAACACAATTCATGCACTCCTTTTTGTCAGCTGAATTATCGCAAGAATGAAACACAACCCTGGCTGAAATTCATCAGTTGCGGTATTTTTTCATAAATTAAAAAAATCCTGCCGAAGATCCTGTGTCTCCTTTGGGATCTCCTTCATCAAGCTGTTGGAGATGCTGGGACTTTAATTGCTGAAAATAAATGATGCCGAGATGCTTTTTGTTGACTCCTTGAGTTGAGCCTCTGAAGGAGTTAAAGTTCACCCTTACTGCTAGATCATCATAAAGGAAGTTTTTAAGTTGCTAAACAGGGCTCCTCCCTAACAATTTTGTTTAACTGCTTAACATGCAGTGTTTCGTTTATCTCATTCACTTAAAATTGCATTAATTAAAATCCTCGCTCAAAACCTGGAACAGAACAGTGGGGACTGCAGTGGCTCAAGTGGTTAAGACGCTGAGCTTGCTGACTGGAAGGTCGGAGTTCGATTCCTGGGTACTGCATGGCGGAATGAGCGCCCATCTCTGTCCCAGCTCCTGCCAACCTAGCAGTTCGAAAGCAAGAAATTGCAAGTAGGGACCACTTCGGTGGGAAGGCAAACAGCATTCTGTGCATTCAGGTGTTGAGTCATGCCTGCCACATGTCCACGGAAACGTCTGCAGATGCAGACAGCACTGGCTCTTTGGCTATAAACAGAGATGAACACTGAACCCTAGAGTCAGATACGACAGGCTTTCAAGCAAGGGTGACCTTTACCTTTACTACAAGACTATATGTAATATGAAATGTCATGGACGAGCAGAAGAAAAAGTCACTAACTGACACAAACTAGTACAGAAAGTTAAAAAACCAGAAAAGAGATGACTATAGCTGTGCAGAGAAAGAAACATGTATTTTATTCTACTCTCATGTTTTTACTTTTGGGTCAGTTCTGACTAGGGAAAATATTGCCAATCAACTGAAATATGTACTCACAGGTCTAGGGAAAGATACGATTTCAAGACACTGAGAACTGCTAAATACTTAAGCACTATCGGTGCTTTAATTTAGCTTGTAAACACTTACGGCCTGAATTTTCACAACAGGTGCTGAAATATTAAAAGCTTCCAACTTCATGCCTACGTTATATTGACACTGGAATTCCTGCAGCTGTTAAATTGACTTGAAAAGCAGAAGTCAGGCATTTCAGCAAATGATGGCAGTTGTGGAAATTAATAGCAGCCCTGTGGGTCTAGAGATTGTGCTTCCAAGAGGCGAGCAACAGATGGGAGAAAACCTGAAGTTGCATACGGCCAAGGTACAGAAATCTCGAAAGGCCTAGCCTTCTGAACCGGTGAAATTAGTTTCCCCCAAATGACAAAAATAGTATTTAGCTGATGGGTGCTCAGATGTTTAGTAATAGTCTTAAAGGTTCCCCAGTACTTTCCCCCAATATGCGGCACGGTGTCCTATCGGATGAATTATTATTTAGCATTACTGTTTCTACTGCATTTCATGAACAATTCAGCAATTTGGGGAACACTGCAATGATTTAATCAATTGGTGGTGTCTGATAACAGACATTGGCTTTGATATACGAAGACAATATATCGTATACAGTGGAACCTCATACTATAATCGCCCCGTATAGCAACGGGATTGTATAACAATTAGTTTTTTTTTGGGGAAATGGCATCTTGCATAACAATTTCCACTATGGAAAAAACCGTACAACAATTTTTCAATGGGGAAAACCACAGCGAAAAAATATAGTTGTACGATGCATCCTATAGGGAAAATCACTATACAATGCATGCATCGTATTAGTAATGGTTTCGTACAACAACGGGCCCCGTGGAACGGATTAAAATCGTTGTATGAGGTACCACTGTAATAGTCAATACAATATACAATTACAAGCATACGTGGAGTAAAAGGCGATTATTGGTCTTGTGCTGAGCACTGAAAACCAACAAAATTCTCAAAGTGTGCTGCAGTACTGCTTCACAAGTTGAACATAAGAACATAAGAACAGCCTTGCTGGAAGAGGCCACAGGAGCCCATCCAGTCCAGTATTCTGTCCCACACAGTGGCTCACCATGTGCTTCAGCAGATTCCCAAGGAGATGCCTTCACCTGCTTAGGATTCCCTGGAAATGGCATTGAGAGATACCCTGCCTATCTCTCCAACCCGGAGGTTGTCCTTAGGTATCCATAATTATAGCCATTGATACCCTTGTCCTCCATGAACTTGTCTAATCCTTTCTTGAAGCTGTCAAGACTGACAGCTGTCACCACGTCTTCTGGCAGGGAGTTCCATAGACCAGTAATCCTCTGGGTGAAAATGTACTTTCTCTTGTTTGTTTGAGAACTAGTACCCAAAAGTTTCATGGCGTGTCCCCTAGTTCTAGTGTTGTGCGATAGGTAAAACAGTTTTTCCTTCTCTACTTTGTCCACACCGTGCATGATTTTATAAACTTCAATCGGGTCACCTCTTTGTTCAAGAGTGAAGAGGCCCAGCCGTTGCAGCCTCAGATGGTAAGGAAGGTGTTCCAGTCCCCTAATCATTTTGGTTGCGCTCCTCTGCACTTTTTCCAGCTCCATAATATCCTTCTGAAGGTATGTCGACCAGAACTGTATGCAGTGTTCCAGATGGGGCCTCACCATAGATTTATAAAGTCTAGAACTGAGACTGAGGGGAATTGTGCTCCCAAATCAATACTATGGAGAATATACTCTAAGAGTGAGAGCTGCTCATACTTGCTTTGAGTATGTCTAAGTTCTAACAGGCCAACCATTTCAGGATGTTAGTAGTTCCAGGATGAAGCAGGCTTTAGTTCTGGAAATTATATTTTTTTGGTTGACTAGTAGGAACTTCCACTAGACTAGCAACAACCAAAACAAATAAGTTGATCCTAAAAGAAATCAACCCTGAGTGTTCATTAGAAGGACAAATAGTAAAGATGAAGCTAAAGTACTTTGGACATCAAATGAGAAGAGAAGATTCACTTGAGATTCACTTGACGTTGGGAAAGGTGGGTGGCAAAAGAAGAAGGGGGCAGCCAAAAATGAGATGGTTAGATGGTATTGTAGACGTAATGGGCACAGAGCTGGATGGGTTGAGGAGGATGGTAGAGGACAGAGGTGCCTGGCGGACAGTGGCCCATGGGGTCACGAAGGGTCAGAACCGACTGTGCAACTGAACAACAACAAAAGCAACAACCAGGGTTGGCCCCGTCTTAGTTCCCAACATTTGCTCAGCATTGGTTAGTAGGCAGCAGGATCCTGATGTTATCTGCATCCAAGCTATCCCTAAAATACTTGAACAGTTCCCTTTCTTTTGTAAAGGTGATCTGGACACTTTCGTTGTCATGCCAGAAACATGATCTTCTTTCTTTGTTCTTATCAGAGCATTCAACAATTAGATTATTTTTGAAGCATTCTTGAGAAAATTATCTCCCCCCCCCCCCGCCCCATTGATTCCAATTGAACACAGACAAAGCTGGTAATGTCACTACATCTCCTCCAAGACAGGATAGACACAAAACATCTGTATGACCACAGCAAATCAGCCTTCATTCTTGGCCAGACCCCAATACAGTAAAATCCCTACTTATGAAAAAAAAGTCCATTCCGTAGGCTTTTGCTTAAATCGTTTTTTTATGTACCTCAAAGCAAACCCAAAGGAAAAAATATTATTTTTTTACGTAACTCAAAGTAAAATGATAGGGAAAATGATTTTTTAATGTAAATCAAAGCAAACCCATAGGGAAATAATTTTTTACATAAATCGAAGCAAACTCATAGGAAAAAGAATCTTTAAGTAACTCGAAGCAAACCCATAGGAAATCGTGTAAATCGGGACATGGTTTTAGCATAAAATCATCATGTAAGTCGAATTTTATGTGACTCGAAGCATATGTAAGTTGGGGTTTTACTGTACGCAGCATCAAGTAACAGCTCAGAAATGAAGGAAATGATGTCAAGTACTGAGCTTTCATATAAAGATGAAATGGATAAAGAAGTTGATTATCATGTCTTTACTAGTCTTTAGGAGGATTTTAAAGTCTCCTTCACCTCGGTCTATATTTGGTGAACTTTAACACTATACTTTTAATCTGTTGGTTTTTCTTAAGAAAATATTTTTTGTGCCACATATTTTTAATAGTTTCTTTATTTTGTATTTTCTAAACCACATTTTTGGGAGGAAATCCTACCTAAGAAATAGGCAAAAGAGTAGGCTGTAACTTTATCAAAGAACAGTAAGTGTTAATTTCAGTGCGAACTTAAGCTAGTAAAACTCATACAATTAATCTGTCAATCAACTGAATTATTACAACCAATAGAAAAGACATAAACAATTGTAATTGTAATTTAATTTAATTGTTAGATTTATATACTGTACCACCCTGTTCTTCTCATTATCATTTTCTTTCTAATGTACGATGCCCACCAATATCTAAAATAGCAGCGGAAATTCTCATCTGTACATATGTTACTCATCTCCACAACATAATATGAACAAAAAAAAGGCCATGAAAAGTATGTATCTGAGTTTCAAAGGATATTAAACACAGGCAGAACATTTCAGTGGACAAGCTGGATGCTATTTCAACTGCCTGACATTATATAAATAAATATATTTATATTTTTAAAATATTTTGCCTGCAGGATATGTGCCAACTTGACCTTGATGTAGGAAATTTTAATTTAAATCAATACATGTACAAGGTCACTCTAAAATTCAATTAATATGAATAGGGGGAAATGCCCCACAGTTCTTTTGAGCTGAAAATGGAACGGCTGCAGGTTACACATGCATGCAACCTTCTGTCTAATGCTGCTATATTCCTAGCTTACTTTTAAATGCTACAGCACTTATTCGGACTGTCGTGATGCAAACCCTTTGGCTGTTTTTAAAGGATAAAATGGGTGGGTGGGTGGGGGGAATTACATGATCCTTAAATTGTCACTGGGGGAAAACCTGTCATGATGAAACTCCCCCAAGAAATCTTGAACTTAAAGAATGCCTTTCTCCAGTAATTAGTAATTCTACCTGAGTTAATGAGTTAAGAATGATAAAACACCCCGAATACTGGGTTGTACAATGAAAGAAGACAGAAAACACCTGGAAATGCACTAGAAAGTTTTCAATACTAGCATCAAGTTTTTAAGAACCAGAACCAGAATATTTAGAAACCAGGCTTGCTTTGAACTGAAGAAGATTCTCAGTCTTTGGAGTCAACACTCATTATTACTTGGCTAATAATAATAATTTGTGTCAGAAATTACTCTGGGTTGAAAGGATTTTTGCAGGAGAAACTACACTCAGGAAATGCCCAAATAAGGCTCCTTTCATGTCCCCAAGTGCAGCTCTTGGGTATCAAAACCCAATCTTCCACTCTCCAGTGCAGCATCTTAACCACTAAGGCATGGGGGAGGTGCTATTACTTGGCTGATTTTGTGCTATGGAGGATTTTGGCTCTCATTAATTCTTTCCCCATTTTACAAAAGAGCAAATCCCAAGCATTTGACATGGCTATTCTTGCTATCCTAAGCATTCTTTAAAAAAAAACCCTCATATTTGAGGGCTTAAACCAGTGTTAGAAGAGCTGTCTGAACTATTGGATTGGCATTAGAAGCCAGACAAACCACTTGAATCTAAGGAGCCTGTTTAGGCATCTGCCATTTATTGTCCTGATACACAACACCAGACTGGATAAGAGGGAAGATAAGAATAATGGTAATAAAAAAATAATGGTAATAAATAGTAATAGAATGAATGGTAATAAAAATAATAATGGCAATAAAAAATGAAGGCTATACAAAAAAGAGAATAAACATGATACAGGATGACTTAGACTGTAAAGCAAGAGCAGTTATCAATATATTTCATATGACCTCTTTGCCTCTTCCATACTCTTATGGAGACCAATTCTTCTTCCTCCTCCTCTTCATCATCATCATTGTATGTCACCAAATCAATTCTGATTTATGGTGAACTTTTCCAGAGTTCTCTAGGTACAGACTACGCAGAAGTAGTTTACCATTCCCTTCTTCTGGGAGTGTCATGGGAATGAGCAGTTTGCCGAAGGTCATATAAACATAACTTTGAACAAATTCAAACCTTCATCTATGAGTACTGAAGGAAGTAGCTGGATAGCTACTACTATCCATTACGTATTTTCTTGAAATCATGAAGAATAGAGCTAATGTAGTCTTCAAAAAGGAAGACCTGGGGAACCACAGACCAGTCAATCTGAGATCAATTTCGGGGCAAATTCTGGAGCAAATTAAAAAGTGGTGACTCTCACTTTTAGATCAGATAACCTCCCTGGCAAACAATGGGACCGCTATAGATTTAATATATCTTGATGTCAGCAAAGTTTTTGACATAGTGCCTCATAATAATTCTGATTAACTAAGCTAACTGTGTGTGGGTTGGAAAGAACGACTGTCAGGTGGATACATAGTTGGTTAATGAATCATAATCAGAGAGTGATTATCAGTGGCTCCTTCTCAAACTGGGAGGAAGTAACAACTGGGGTACCACAGCGTTCTTAAAACTTTTTACAAATGACTTGGATGAAGAGCTGTGGGGAATCTGTGGACAACACAAAATTGGTTGGAATATCTAATATCATGGCAGACAGACACAATATTTTAACAAGTCCTGATAGGTTCAACTACTGGGCTAAAAAGAACAGAATGAAATTTAACAGAGACAAGTAAAAAACAAACAAACTCATAGTTACAAGATGGGGGATCTTCGGCTCCATAATACTACAAGTGAGAAGGATTAAATTAAATTAAATCCTGGAATATATGCAGATTACAATCTGAATATTTGCCATCAGTATGATGTGGCTGCAAAAAGGCAAATATATTTTAGGCCGTAATAACAGGAATTTAGTATCTAAATCTAGTGAAGAACTACAGGTAAAACTCAGAAAATTAGAATATCGTGCAAATGTTCATTCAGTTCAGTAATGCAACTTAAAAGGTGAAACAAATATATGAGATAGACTCATTACATGCAAAGCGAGATAGTTCAAGCCTTACTTTGTTATAATATTGATGCTTATGGCTTACAGTTTATGAAAACTACAACCCCCCAATCATCACATAATTTCATGTACGTTATAATCATCACAATTATAACGAATTAAGGCATGACATCTCTCGCTTTGCATGTAGTGAGTCTATCTCATATATTTGTTTCACCTTTTAAGTGAAATGAAAGAACATGTGCATGATATTCTAATTTTCCGAGTTTCACCTGTAGTTCTTCTCTATTCTTCAATGATCAAGCCTCATTTTTGAGCATTGATGATTAGGTTACTGGAAACTAAGCCCTAAAAGACCTCAGTATGTTTTCTCCAGGCTAAACCATTCAAATACTGTAATTGAAAAATTACCTTATAGAGGTGGTGCAGGACCTGTTCTTGATCAGGTCAGAGTGTAGGACATGTAATAAGGGGCTCAAGTTATAGGAAGCCTGTAACTTTTAGAGCAATATGATAATGGAACCAATTATTTCAAGAGCATTCAGTGCTCCAGCAATGAAAGCATTCATTTGTCAGATTCTTGGGATTTCTTCACTGAGCAAAGAATTGGCCTTGATGGTCTCCCATTGGGATGTGCAGGGCCTTGCATCCTTCGTCCACTTACTGCCAAATGAACCAGTTAGAGGTCAATGAATCAAAAACAAAGATAATGGGTTTTGCTAATAATCCCAAATCATATGTCTGGTGCTTAAACAATCAGCGCATAGAACAGGTTCAACACTACAAATATCTTGGAGTGATTTTCCGGTCTAATGGCCACAGAAATTCCCACATTGCACACATAGCAATGAATGCCCAGAAAAGTGCAGGAGCAATCCAGAAATTTTACTGGAAAAAGGGTGGGCGCAATATTGTGGCAGCTCTTAAGCTTTATCTGGCAAAACCATTCACACATGTGTCATATGGGGCTCCATTATGCATGGGCACTATGTGCATTTATATATAGACATTTTTATCCTTACTTTATAACTGTAACTATAACTTTTAAACTTTAAAACTGTTTTATGTACTGTTTCATTCTTTTTAAACCAGATACCTGTCTCAAACGTAGCATAAATTTTAAAAACTGATTTCATTCTATTTTGTTTTAAGTCAAACAAGCACGTTTGTGGTGGTGCATTTTGATGGTATTTCATGCTCTTAAACCCTTTTTACTGTACTGGTCATCGACCGCAATAAAGTTTGATTTGATCAAGCCCTGATTTGACTTGATGGTAAAGGTCTCCTTTGCTCGAAAGCCAGTCAGATCCGACTCTAGGGTTCAGTGCTCATCTCTGTTGAGATAGGCAGGATATCTCTCCATGCCATTTCCAGGGAATCCTAAGCAGGTGAAGGCATCTGCATGGGAATAATACCCTGAAGCAAATGGTGAGTCACTGTGGGAGACAGAATGCTGGACTGGATGGGCACCTGTGGCCTGTTGTTCCAGCAAGGCTGTTCTTATGTTATGTTCTGTTTATAGCCAAAGAGCGAGCACTGTCTGCATCTGCAGACATTTCCATGAACATGTGGTAGGCATGCCTAGACAGAGAAGTACACGGAATGCTGTTTACCTTCCCCCACCAAAGTGGTCCCTACTTATTTACTTGCAATTTCTTGCTTTCAAACTGCTAGGTTGGCAGGAGCTGGGACAGACAGGAGCTCACTCCATCGTGCAGTACTTGGGTATCCAACTCCAGTCATCAAGTTCAGCATCTTAACCACTTGAGCCACCGCAGTCCAGGATGGCCTTATAGGCCCCTACTAATTCCATTATTCTATGATTGGCCAAATCCACAGGTAGTAGCCTGATAGCTAGAAGTCATTTCAGCAATTTCTCCCGAGTCCCTGAAAGGTAGAAGTCCTGATTCAGATTCAGCTGTGAAACTAGCTCTGTTCTCACAGAAAGCCTCATATTTCTTACTCTACATTAACTTAACCAATAAAGGCAACATAGATGTTGGGAGCAGATGGAGGGGGTGGGGGTCAAGGGAAAATCCAAATCAAAGGACTAACTCTCATCATTTCCCCCAAAAGAACTGGAAAGGGGTAGGCTAGCCAAAGTGGAAGGAAGTGCAAGTTCTTCACCTTGCCTGTGAATTTTGTCTGCTGGGAGCTATCCAAGGTTCTGCAACTCCAGCTAGTATAGTTTTGTTACTACAGAAGTTCAGCAATCACTAGCCCTGTAGATTTAACACGTGTCTACTTTCTTGATTTCTTTCAACTTCATTTCTAGCATCTGTTTCTGTAACTGGTAGTAAGAGTACTAAAGACATCTTCCTTTTTTATGCAATACAATTTAAAAATTGAAAAAAGAGTGCAGAATAACTTATATTTCTTAAAAATTATATATTTTCTATTGGACTCTCTGTATATTTTTTGTGGAATATAGAATAAACTATAATATTCTTTGATTGGAAGGAGTTACAAACTTTCTGCCCTGTGCCTAAAAACAAACACACACACATGCACACACGCACCCCTCCACCCATATTGACACATTAGTTTTATATTAGATATTATAGCAAAGCGTTATAGATGTAGAAAAGGTAGTTTTGGTGTTCACTCTGTGTTTATGCTGAATGTGAAATTAATGTTCTTATGTTTTATGTAAAACATGTTTTTGTTCCAGCAGCAATGTATCTATAAAGCATATATTTCAAAACAAACTGGCATTATGGATACTTTAAAGAGATGGGGTAATGTAAATTGAGAGTACCCGGGTCTTGAACTGCCGACTTGCCAGCCTTCCATCTAACAAGGCAAGCTTCTTAACCACTGAGCCACTGTTGTCCGATCCTTGCAGAGCACCTGTCTCTGTCCCAGCTCCTGCCAACCTAGCAGTTCAAAAGCAAGAAATTGCAAGTAGATAAATAGGGACCGCTGTGGTGGGGAAAAGATCTTGGGGACGTTAAAGGAGCCTCATTCGGTTGTCTCCTGAGTGGAGTTTCTCCAGCAAAAACCCTTTCAACCCAGAATAATTTCTGATACGAAATTATTAATTATTTTGTTATTTTAATGTTTTGGACTGCTGTGCTGTTTTTAATGTTGTGGCCCACCCAGAGTCATTTTGAGTTGGGCGGCTATACAAATTGGAAAAATAAAGAAATAAAATTATTATCTCAGTTCATTTTTATGAACTTCAGCCATGGCAACACAACTGTCATTGCCTAGTGGCAGAGAACTTGCCCTGCATGCAAAGGTCCCAATCCGTGACATCTATAAGGAAAACCTGATGCTCATCAATGTACTGTAGATAATACAGAGGTAGAAGGAAGCTATAGTATAAAGTTGTTATTATACAGTGGAACCATACAAACGGTTCGACTTACAAAAAAATCAATATACAAATAGAAATCCTGGCTTAAAAAAATTCAACATACATATTTTTTATAGGAAAAATTCGACATACAAAAAATACGGTGACATCTAATGGCCTCTTCTGGTAATTCAACATGCAGTAAAACCCTGACTTACAAATGCCCCAAGTTACATAAAATTTGACTTACAAAATGATTTTGTGCTAAAACCATGTCCCGATTCCTATGGGTTTGCTTCGAGTTACATAAAGATTCTTTTTCTTATGGATTTTCCTATGCTTCAATTTACATAAAAATTCCATTTTTCCTATGGGTTTGCTTCGAGTTACATAAAAATAATTTTTCCTCTGGGTTTGCTTCAAGTTACATAAAAATGCAACTTAAGAAAAACCTATGGAACAGACTTTTTTCGTAAGTAGGGGTTTTACTGTACAATAAAACCCCGACTTATGTAAAGTCAGTTCCGTAACCTTTTATGTAAATTGTTTTTTTACGTAAATCAAAGCAAATCCATAGGAAAAATGAACATTTACATAAATCGAAGCAAACCCATCGGGAAAAAAAAGATTTTTTTTAAAACGTAAATCAAAGCAAACCCATAGGAAATCGCATTAAATAAATTGGGACATTTATGTAAACTAGGACACCATTTTAACTAAAACTCCTTATGTAAGTTGAATTTTACGTAACTTGAGGCATACCTAAGACTAACCATAGAAAGATAAGTTGCTATGTTTCTATTCACCTCTGGAGACTCCCTGGTCAAAATCCTGCTCATGATGGCAAAACAGTTATGCCAACATAAATGCGCGTTACACTATTATGCTATTCAATTGCTCAATCACCTGCACATCCCTGGCACAGCCAACTGCTATATGTTCCAATGGAAGTGCTTTGTAACTGTCACGTCATCCTCAGCACTATCACAACTACCATGGGCACAACCCTGATTTGATGGTGTATAGTTGTAAAATAGGATTTTGGACAATTTGTAAGATTTTTAGTTCAAAGACACTAAGTCATCCAGAAAGGGCTTGATTACATTTTATACTCTTAAAAAACCCAAGTAAATCTGAAAGTCTTCTCTCTCCACTCTATGCCTCATTAGTTGGCTGAAAATCACACTGTATTTGTTTGGAACACTAAAAAGCCACGCTAAAACAAAAAGGCTTTCCCGCTAGTTATTTCCTTCTAAAGTTCCCGGTGTACAAAACCCGCTCCTATCTGATATGAATGGTACAAATTTGTTTTTCAGTCTCACTCTTCTCTAATGATGCCTATTTGTAAATAGTAAGAGAGGATGCAATTAAGCCATTAGAGACTAAACAAACAAATATGCTAATTAAGTTCTTTACAAGGAGTTTTTTTTTAATGGAGAGGCTGGAATTTACCTTTCATTAGTCTAACTTGATTGCAGAACTGAACGTTAAAAAGTCAACATAAATTAAAGGCTTTTAAATGATTTCCAGATATTAAGGATGAGCTGTAAATTCCATCCGTGTACCCCTCTTGCGAACAAGCTGAGGCCACTTAATGAGGCTAAACAAGCAAACAACACTTAAATGACAACGAAACTATTATTCAATGGGTAAATTGCATCTATGATATACAGTAAAACCGGCACATAAAGAACGCCTCACTTAGAGACTAACTTGCTTAAAGAGCAGAATTTTCTCTAAATGGTCGCCATGCTTAACAACTAAAACCAACCAAAAAAGTCGCTTAACAACTAAAACGGGGTTCGCAATCCCCCCCCGCCGCCGCCAGAAGTCACAATTGGTCACTTACAATGGCGTTTTGCTTAAAGAGCAAATTCGCTTAAAGAGCAATCCCGTGGAACGCATTATGCTCTTTAAGCGAGGTACCACTGTAATTATATCATCCCAGCTGAAGGCAATAATAATAATTACCTGCTATCAAGTCAATTCTGGCGACTCTTTATACTGTTTAGACTGCAAGTCACTGATAAAATCTAACAGAGACCTTAAATTTTCAAAAAGGAAATTTCCCAAGGATGAGGAAACTAGTAAAAAAGAAGCTGAAAGGGAAAATTGAGAGAGTCCAAACACTCCAAGAGGCATGGAGGCTGTTTACAAAAACAAGAACAGAGGCCCAATGGGAATGCATACCCAAGGAAAAAGGGCACTGCCAGGTCTAAGAGGACTCCGATGTGGCTTACAGGAGCTGTTCGGGAAGTGATCAAGAGCAAGAAAAGCTCATTTAGAAGATGGAAGGCTTGTCCGAATGAGGACAGCAGGCAGAAACATAAATTCTGGCAGAACAAATGCAAGGCAACAATCAGGAAAGCAAAGCAAGACTTTGAGGAGCGTATAGCTAAAAATACTCAGAGAAATAACAAAGACTTCTTTAAGTACATTAGAAGTAAGAACCCAACTAGGAAGGCCATTGGACCATTAGATGACAATGGAAGGCAAGGGATTATTAAAGAGGAAACAGAGATTGCGGAGAGACTCAATGAATTCTTTGCTTCAGTATTATTCACTGAAGAAGACAGAGACCACATGCCCAAAACAGAGCCTATCTTCGTAGGGAGGGAAACCGAAGAATTAAGCCAGATAGAAATAACCAGGGAGGAGGTCCTTGCATGTCTTGTTAAGCTAAACACTAACAAATCACCAGGACCAGATGGCATCCATCCACGAGTTCTCAGGGAACTTAAAGATGAAATTGCTGATCTCCTAGCCAAAATATATAATCTTTCCCTCAAATCAGGCTTTGTGCCTGATGACTGGAAGGTAGTGAATGTAACACCAATTTTCAAAAAAGGATCCAGGGGTGATCCAGGAAATTACCGACCTGTCAGTTTGACATGTGTCCCAGGTAAAGTGATGGAAACCATCCTAAAAGATAGAATTAATACGCATATAGAAGAGAAGGTGCTGCTAAAGGAGAGCCAACATGGCTTTTGCAAGGGCAAATCATGCCTCACTAATCTGTTGGAATTTTTTGAGAGTGTCAACAAGCATGTGGATAAGGGGGATCCAGTTGACATTGTTTATCTGGACTTTCAGAAGGCTTTTGACAAGGTCCCACACCAAAGGCTCTTGAATAAACTTACCAGTCATAGAATAAAGGGACAGGTCTTGTCCTGGATCAGCAACTGGCTAAGGGACAGGAAACAGAGAGTAGCACTAAATGGACACTTCTCCAAGTGGAGGGAAGTAAAGAGTGGGGTCCCCCAAGGTTCAGTACTGGGACCCCTGCTTTTCAACCTCTTCATAAATGATCTAGAGGTAGGAGTAAAAAGCAAGGTAGCCAAATTTGCTGACGACACTAAATTATACAGGGTAGTGAAAACTGTGAGAGATTGTGAGGAGCTCCAGAGGGATCTCTTGACACTGGGGGAGTGGGCAAAACAGTGGCAAATGAGCTTCAATATTAGTAAGTGCAGAGTGATGCATGTTGGGGCAAAAAACCCCAATTACATTTATAAATTGATGAGGTCTGAATTCTCTGCGACAAACCAGGAAAGGGACCTTGGTGTCCTGGTGGACAGGTCAATGAAGATGTCAACCCAGTGTGCCTCAGCAGTGAAAAAAGCAAACTCAATGCTAGGGATCATTAGGAAGGGTATAGAAAATAAGTCAGCAAGTGTCATTTTGCCTCTTTATAAATCTATGGTGAGGCCCCATCTGGAATTCTGTGTACAGTTCTGGTTGCCATACCTCCAGAAGGATATTATGGAGTTGGAGAAAGTGCAGAGGAGGGCAACCAGAATGATTAGGGGACTGGAACACCTTCCTTACCATCTGAGGCTGCAACGGTCGGGCCTCTTCACTCTTGAGCGACGGCGTCTAAGAGGTGACCTGATTGAAGTTTATAAAATCATGCACGGTGTGGACAAAGTAGATAAGGAAAAACTGTTTTCCCTATCGCACAACACTAGAACTAGGGGACACTCGATGAAACTTTTGGGTACTAGTTCTCAAACAAATAAGAGAAAGTCCTTTTTCACCCAGAGGATTACTAATCTATGGAACTCCCTGCCAGAAGAAGTGGTGACAGGTGTCAGTCTTGACAGCTTTAAGAAAGGATTAGACAAGTTCATGGAGGACAAGGGTATCCATGGCTACAATTATGGATACCTAAGGACAACCTCCGGGTTGGAGAGATAGGCAGGATATCTCTCAATGCCATTTCCAGGGAATCCTAAGCAGGTGAAGGCATCTCCTTGGGAATAATACCCTGAAGCAAATGGTGAGCCACTGTGTGAGACAGAATGCGGGACTGGATGGGCTCCTGTGGCCTGTTCCAGCAAGGCTGTTCTTATGTTTCTTAAGCATAAAGAAGTATATTATTCCTTTATTTTATGTGAGATCAGGCACTGTGCAGTATGAGGAGGTTTTGTGAGGAACTGAAGTCCTAAAGTTGTCATCAGAAATAATATACTTTCAAAAACTGGCTGGTTCAGACTGGGATGATCAATCAAACAAGCAAACGTAGCAGCAGATGCTGAGAGAACTAAGCAAGAGAAGGACCCTTGGCATCCTCTGAATGGAGATGAGCCTTGAGTCTGCCGACTCAGATCCAGGAAGAGCTTTAGGGCAAGAACAAACGTTCTTCAAGTTACGCAAGAGTAAAACCAAATTAAAAGATGGAGGAAGGAGCTCACTGGACAAGGAACAGCAATAAAGGAGAATATAGCTAAGGAACAAAACCTTCCCTACATCACTGGGAGGACTTTGAATAGGCTGAGGGTTGGAGTGTCTCAATGTAAGACCAACATGCTCAATTGGGGGCTGCTGCTAGACAACAACATGCGGTGTGAATGCAGAGAGATACAGAATTTGGCATAATGTACTGGTCTGCCGATTACTGCCCGAAATATGCACTGATGGAGGACTTAAGTTCGGCTCTGGGGATTGGAAGCAGGTGGGGGCCACTGCTGCCACCACCGCCGCCCTCAGGGCCCAGCCCGTCCGGAGAGCAGAAAAGGAGCTGCCACCGCCGCTGCCCGCCAGCGCTCCCTGTCGCCCCGGGGCCCACGCCATCGGCTCCGGGGGTTAGAAGCAGGTGGAAGCCACACCGCCGCCTCCGCCCCCGCCTGGGGAACAGAAAAGGAGCCACCGCCGCTACTGCCCGCCAGCACTCCTGCTCGCCCCGGGGCCCAAGCCATCGGCTCTGGGGATTTGAAGCAAGTGGGAGCCGCCGTTAACTTTTTCATCAGCTCCCGGGGTCCCCCGCCACCACTTCCACGCTGCTGGCCAGGACTTTGGGCTCACGGTGGCAGCAGGTTCATTGTTTTATGACATTGGGACTTTTGGGGGGCTGGGGTGAAGTGAATTGTATGTTTTTGCTGCTGTCGGTTTGACTGTTGTACCCTGATATGCCACTGTATTTGCTGTATTATTATATCGTATTGTATGTTGTGGACATGTTGTAATTGCTGCCATGCATCAACTTCGGCCGAGAAAGTGCAGGATATAAATAAAAAAATATTATTATTATTATTATTATTATTATTATTATTATTATTATTATTATTATTATTATTATTATTATTATTATTATTATTATTATTATTATTATTATTATTATTATTAACCTTCACAGTTTTGTTTTCCACATCAGGCCTGCTCCACTTTGCAGAGGTGAAATATAAGTTGATGCTGTTGACAACTTTCATTCAGACAATAGTTAATAACATGGGCACCAGTAGCAGAATCAGTGTTTGGTCTTGCCCCACAGTGGGCAGCCACAGCATGTTCTCTTCACTTGGGCACAAAAGTCCTGTGGTCTTAAGAACTGGAGTTGCTTTGGCGAGGGAGGCGGCAATATAAATGCAATAAATAAATAAATAAATAAACTGCCTGAAGTAAACATGTCAGTAAGGCTAACAAGAAAAGATGTGAAGAATTGCAGCAGAAGTACTAATTATATGTGGCTGAACAATGATAACCTGAATTAATCATGTTGTTGATTAAGTCCAAGAAAAGTATGGCAGCGAGGGCTGTAAACTATTTTTACTGGGGTTACAATTGCAAGGTGCTAGCATGAGAAGGGCTGCATATAAATGTAATAAAGACTTTTACTAATTCTCACCTGCCTAGATTTTCAACATGGTAAATGTTTGCCTTTTGTTTTACTATGCTGGTCGTAGACTATAATAAAGTGATTGACTGATCGATCACCATGGTAATAATACTGTTTTTGAACTTAGTATAATTTCCAAAACAAAATATAACTAACTAACAAGGTGTAATTTACAACCAGAACTTTAAAGTTTGCAGTACCATGTATAAGAAGTCTGGCCAGACATCCCACTACGGTAATAGTAGTACAGCCAGCGACTCAACACCGAGTTTTGGGTGGTGGTAAATAACCTGAAATGGATGAAAGAAATTCCATCACGACAGGATTTCCCCCCCCTCATTTTGGGCTCTCCGCCACCCCAGCCCCCTCTGTGAGGGTCGGGGGACCCAAGCCGCGCTGTTTTCGACGTCCCCCGGCCTTCCCAGGTGGTGGTGCAAGGCAAAACGCCGGGGGAAACTCCTTTGTCGGCTGCAGGTTTTGCCTTGCAGCACCGCCCTGGAAGATCGGGGGACGTCGGAAACAGCCCAGATCAGGTCCTCTGACCCTCCTAGAGGTGGCAGGGGTGGTGGAGCTGTGGCAGCAACGTGGTTCCCACTCTGGAGAAGTATGTGGAAGTAGCAGCAAAGGTAAAGAGATCGCCCCATTTAATTTACATTTTTTTGTTTTGTTCTGTGCCTCCCTATGGGGATGCCTCGAATTACGCAAAAACTCAAGTTACAAAACTTGCCGTGGAACGGACTTTTTGCGTAACTCGGGTTTTTACTGTATTTTATTATTATGGTAAAGTTTATTTTCAATTTTTCAACAGATTTATATTTACATTCTAATGCTTATAAAAATGTGAAGAACCCACCTGTGTGGATTCATAGACAACAATTTGTTAATGTGAAAAGATGACATTGGCAATGAATTTTGCAGTCTTTTTTTTTTTAAAAAATTAGGGCTGCTATTGCCAGTGTTCATATGTGGATTAAATTAAAATATTAACTGATAAATCAAGAGGATTAATTGCAGGCTGGGATTAAACTGCTAACCAAAGCCAGCATTGTAAACTGCTTTAGGTCTGTTGAGAAACCACGCAGATCTAGAAAAAAAGGTTTCAATTATTTATGTGCTTAGACTATGCAGTGTAAATCCAACCTAATGAGGTACAAATGCTGTGTATAAATCTGACAACACAGAACGACTGGAGTGTCTAGAGAAAATCCCACTCACAATGGACTGAAACATAGCAACTACTCACTACAAAGTTACCCGTAGGAATTGTTTTTGTTATGCTTGCCTACTAGCAAAGCATATACTGACATATAAGAGACTCCCCTGTTAGCTGCAAATTTATATGAACACAACTTGAAGGTGAAAACCATGTTTTCTAAAACTAAAAAAGAACAGGTGTGCCTTGATTAGACAGTGAGGGATGGCTTCTTCTGGGAAAAAAAATAGAGATGATAGATGGAAACATTCCCCTTTTCTACATGTATCAATGACACTCTTTCATATCATTTGCTTTTTGGCGTCTTTTCCCCCAGTCAATTCCAAATATCTGCACTTCATTTGTAAAATCTGCCTTAAACCCCCCCCCCCCAAAAAAAAGCTGCATGGATGCTATTGTGATCTTTGCCAAATAAAACCTGCATCTTCTCTGAATGGGACACCATGTATTTTGAGGAATCTCCCTATCAAGCGAAGTGTTTAATATTTTTAATGTGACTCCTTAGATAAGTTTATATGAACTTATAGGATACCTGGCTTAAGCAGCCTATTATACAGTTTGAAACATTTCTCTTAATAAAGCATTTTGGCAAAACACACTGAGGACTCAACTATTTATGCACTATCCTTTCTTTCTCCATTTATATAGAACAATATTATGGCTATTCCTTAGTTTCTCTATGTTTCTGAAATGTGAAAAATATTTTTTTTATCTAACCTCAAAAGCTTGCACACTACTTTTTGAACATGATTTCATCTTACACTCTTTAGCAGTAAGTTGTATTATTATTATTATTATTATTATTATTATTATTATTATTATTATTATTATTATTATTATTATTATTATTATTATTATTATTATTATTATTATTATTATTATTATTATTATTATTATTATTATTATTATTATTATTGTTGTTGTTGTTGTTGTTGTTGTTGTTGTTGTTATTATTGTTGTTGTTATTGTTGTTGTTTGACTTGTATGCCGCCCCACTTGCAAAGCAACTCTGGGCGGCTAACAAAGATCCAAAATATACACTTATAATTACAAGGTACCACGTTATCATAATACAAAAACATTTCAACATATCATAATCAAAATTCATCACAAATCACAGTATCAAAATTATCAGTATCACAATATCAAAAGCATTACAAAAACAGAAGGAAAAAACTCATTTGAGAAGTCCCACAGAGTGTCCGACAGCAACAGAAACAACAAAAACAGCAACAAGAACAAGTCAAAAGTCACCGTTCTTGTCCTCCTGCTGGCCGGTCGGTGGAAGGGCCAGGAGGGCGCGAGGGTGTCTTCGAGCCTCCCGTGGCCACGGGGGCTCATTTATCCTCATGGATAGTGGAAGGGCCAGGAAGGTGCGGCGGTGCAAAATATCCTCTGAAATGTGTGTTAAATTATTCTCCTACCTAGCTTAATTTTGTTGACTTAACTAAACAATATCCCCAATCTCGTTGTTCTGTGCAGGACAATGACAATAAAGATTTATCTATCTATCTACAATATGCTTTACTCTATGAGATGTTGGCAGTTTGCAAACCCTTTGGTTCTGCCACTGAATAAGAAAAGTGATCAGATTTCAGTTCACAGCCAGTTTCCGGGAAAACAATCCTCCCTGCTGCACAACAAGCAACTTTGGAGATGAAGAACAGAATCGGTTCTTCTTCTTTCATGTCCCAATCAAACCTTGGACTGCCAGAATGAAGCACTTTCTTGGCTTTGTCATTGGCCAAACTTAAGCCTCATCTGTGCATGTTTCTGGCAGTAATCGGCAGACTAGTCAATTAGCTGGATTCTGTATCTCTTCACATTCACACAATGTGTTGTTGTCCACCAGCAGCCCCCCACTTGAGCATGTTGGTCTTATATTTAGGGACTCAGGGTCCTCTAAGACATAGGGGAAGTTGAGTTTCTACACTATATCCTCCTTTAATGATGTTCCTTGCCCAGAGAGCTACTTCCTTCATCTATTAATTTGTTTTTGCTCTTGTGTACTCTCAAAAATGTTTGTTCTTGGTATAAAGCTCTTCCTGGATCTGAGCCGGTGGACTTGAGGCTCATATCCGTTCAGAGGGTCATTCTCTTGATGAAGATTGTGAATACAATCGGGCATACCCTGTGGGGCAACCTTGTCAGATAATCTTTATAACACCAGGTTGAACCAAAGGAACTGAAGAACAGAATCAGTCATTTGCAAGGTTATGAAAAGAAAATGACGAAACATATTAAAATCCAGCTGTTCAAAGTTAAAATATGAACTGAGTTATTTCAAACTCCTTGTTATCAACTCTTTGAATCC
Organism: Bradypodion pumilum; assembly: GCA_035047305.1. Taxonomy (NCBI): domain Eukaryota; kingdom Metazoa; phylum Chordata; class Lepidosauria; order Squamata; family Chamaeleonidae; genus Bradypodion; species Bradypodion pumilum. Next base: position 8,433,633 of record JAWDJD010000015.1, read on the forward strand.
TCACCAATGATCAAGAGCTGACAGAGGACTATTACAGTGGTACCTCAGATAAAGACCGATTCGGATAAAGTCTGATTCGGATAAAGTCGCGGTTTTCGTGCACACGTGATGCATCGCATAAAGTCCAAAACTGCTAAAAAATGGACGTTATCCGAGGTATTTGGATAACGTTATCTGATGCATCGCCCATTTAATTCAGATAAAGTCTAAACTCGGATAAAGTCCAAACTTGTTGAACGGAGTTTGGACGTCATCCGAGGTTCTACTGTATCAGATTTCCCCTGCCAATATTTTTTAACAGCATGCTTGCCTTAACTCAACTAAGAGCCTGTAACAAGATATTTGGTCTATTGCTAGCATGCACAAAGCAAATGGGAAAGAGGAGGCAGACAATTCTACTTTAAAAACTATTCAAAATTCTTACTGTTGTTATTAAAACCAATACCTACCAGCAGGATTGCAGAAGTCCCATTTGGCCTGGATAATTGGATGGACATTTCAGGAAACATTCTATCAATGCGGCTGATCACATCATCAACATACCTACAAAATAGATACAAGCATTACCAAAACACAAGAAAGCTACACTGTTAAAATCTACCACATACCAAATATTACTATAAACACCAAAGGAGTGTAATATAAAATGTTGTTGCTTTATATATATGACAAACATTTCTGTGAATGTGGAGGAATACAATACAGTATGTGAATGCAATTTACGCCCTACTATGTGTACAAAGTCAATTCAATAATGATCATAGCAATTGTAATAATTCTGATGATTGCAACCAGTAATTCAATGGTTGATGCTAGATTGATACTTCTTCTTCTGCCATATCCGAATCCAAATACTGTAAAGGTAGGTGATCATCATAACAATCAGCCATGAAGACTGTCCTGAGAGTATAATGCCAAGGCCTTTCATTTGCCTTCCGCATTGCAGCGTGACACAGTGATCCAGGTCTGCAAATCACTTTCTGATCCTGAGCCTTTTGGTACACAAAGTCTTCATCGGCCCTAGGCCAGGATTGATGAAGCTGTTGCCCTCCATCAAGATGGATTCAAGTGAGATTTAATCCACTTGGGGACCAACACCCTCTTTCCTGTGGACTTCGGCACCCAAGCCGTTAGTCCTCAGGGTTGTCAGGTTAGTTAACTGCCACCTGACACTCGGGGGCTTCTGGGAATTGAAGTCCAAGAACATCTGGAGTGCCAAGGTTCATCAACACGGCTATAGCTGATTAGTTCTTGTTGTTATAACCAGTCCTTGAAATTTTTAATTTTGCAATTAAAAAGAATAAAAAGCAGATGCAGCCGTGAGTAGAAAGATTCTGTAACAACTAGTTTTTGTAGGAGAGCCTATAAAACAACAACAACAAAGAATGCTGAAGGCACAATTTCACTTGTAAATAAAGGCTGAGACTTCAAGACGGGAACAATTTCATAGTAAGCCCTGGTAGGATAGTTACACACTCTCACACATATTGCTATTTTTTTTTATTAAAAAACTGCAGAAAAGCAACACTCTTCATAAATGCCTTTTAGTTCTACACTGGACAGATGGTTTACTTCTCCAGTATGACCTTTTTTAAAAACTGGATTTGATCCAGCGATACAGTGTTAGTGTTATGTTTAGCAGCTCAGGCAGCATTTAAATAGCATTTCTCCCACACAGTGTGTAAGAGGCATGCTGTTCATTTTTCTACTCCACGTACAAAGCCCAAGAATTAATAAAATATGAAACCTCAACTTTTGGCGGCGGCCGGGGGGTGGGTGGGAGAGAAGCCTTGCCTATCTGGCCCCACTGGAGTAAGATGTATTGAATTGTTATTGTCCAATGGCACACAGTTATAATTATGATTATAATTAGTATTAAAGAGGAGCAATTGTGAACAAGGTTATTTGGAACTTAACTATAATATTTGGATGATAATGACAATAATTTTAAATGCACATCCCAGTGCCCGTATTAAAAAAAAATCTGCAGCTGCTTAGAATGGAACAGATACAGTAAAAACCCGACTTACATATGCCTCGAGTTACATAAAACTCGACTTACATAATGATTTTGTGTTAAAACCATGTCCCAATTTACACGATTTCCTATGGGTTTGCTTCGAGTTACGTAAAGATTCTTTTTCCTATGGATTTGCTTCGATTTACATAAAAAATTCACTTTTCCTATGGGTTTGCTTCGAGTTACGTAAAGAAATATTTTTCCTATGGGTTTGCTTCAAGTTACATAAAAACCAATTTAAACAAAAGCCTATGGAATGGACTTTTTGTGTAAGTAGGGGCTGCAGTGGCTCAAGTGGCTAAGACACTGACTGGGAGGCGGAAGGTCAGCAGTTCAATTCCCAAGAACTGCAGGACAGAATGAGCTCCTGTCTTTGTCCCAGCTTCTGCCAACCTAGCAGTTCGAAAGCAAGACATAGGGACCATTTCGGTGAGAAGGCAAACAGCGTTCCGTGCGCTCCGGTGTCTAGTCATGCCTGCCATATGACCACGGAAATGTCTGCAGAAGCAGACAGTGCTGCCTCTTTAGCTTTGAAACAGAGATGAGCACTGAACCCTAGAGTCGGATACGACTGGCTTTCGAGCAAGGAAAACCTAGGTTTTTTTTACTGTACTTGCAATTATTTGGAACCCAAATTTCTACTCTAAAAATTTAACATGAATATTAGGTGCAAACTTGCTGTGGCCCTTTGAAACTGAAGCTGGCAAATCCAAAGACAACTTTCAAGCATGAAAGCATATCTGAGAGAAAATAAATCAGAACAGCAAATAAAGACAAAAAAAAAAGCCCACGTTGTGGCACCTTAAAGACTAACTCCTGTATTTAACTGTGAGCTTTCGTGGACCAACTCTACTTCATCAGACATAAGAGTGATGCCTCATGTTGTTATATGCGGTAGTTTTGCCTGGGTCACTCAAACAATTGTCAATAGATGCTAATTCATTGGCAGATATGTAATGCCACAATCTCCGTTGCATCCACACTTTCGATGCGATGCATCGAGAAGTTTGTTTTGCAATATTTTGCAATATGGAGCCAGGCTTTGCAGCAGTTTTGAATAACAACAGGGGTTTTTGTCAGATGAAAACAGATACAATGCTACTATTCTGTTAGGCTGGCCAATTACTGTATGCCTGTGTACCTGACGTGTGTATAATGAATGAATGTTTATTAATTGATTAGTCTTACAACCTCATCAATAACATAGCAGAAGAATTAAAATCTGTGCAATACAATGGAGTGCAATAAAATACAATATGTACATACCTGAGCTACTTTTAAAAGGAATATAAACTGGAGAAGGTACCTTAATACTATTAATACATGCATAGCCATAATCAGATAAGTGAATCTCCCTTGCAGGATACCCCAATTTGATTGATATATTGGATTATTGTAGCCATTGCCTTAATTATAAACTTGGCAGCTCTACATACAATGCGCATGATAGAATCCAGGAGGAGATAGGACAGTTTGTCATTAGAGTCCCAAAAAGTTGTTTTCCCCCAATAGGGATGCAAGGTATTTAAATCTAATATCAGTGTATAACTGGCAATCGAATAAAATATGAGATAAATTTTCAGTATCTGGAGAACCACATATACATGCTCTTTCACGATCTCGTAAGTGGTGAAAACGCCCCTATTTATTCATGGAATCTAGTAACTCGAATCTGGCTCTACAGTAAGGATGAAAAAACATTTTTCTGATGTGTGTGCAAATTGGTACCATGAGGCCTCACTCTTATGTCTGATGAAGTGGAGTTGGTCCACGAAAGCTCACAGGTAAATACAGGAGTTAGTCTTTAAGGTGCCACAATGTTTTTTTGTCTTTTTTTTGCTGTTCTGTTTTATTTACTCTCAGATATAGATAATCCTTGTGCTTTTCAGATAATCTGTGCAGCACACATTTGGCCACATAGGACTAGTTATGGATACCTAGTCCTTTCAACAACTAGAAATCAAAGCTCAAAACCATACTGAAATGCTTGGCAATAAGGCTTCCAAAGCTGCCACCAGAAGAGCTTTTCCAGGAGCCACGCCATGTACGTAGAATGATTTTCCAACCAGGAATGACATAACGTATCACTGGAGGGCATTAAAATGCTCAGGACACTTGTCTTCTGTAGTATTCTCATAAATAGGCTTTGTTGAATTGCTGAGATAAAGAGGGTTGGGAAGTGGAAGGTCAGCAGTTTGATTCCCGAGTACTGCAGGACAGAATGAACTCCCGTCTTTGTCCCAGCTCCTGCCAACCTAGTAGTTCGAAAGCAAGAAATTGCAAGTAGATAAATAGGGACCACTTCGGTGGGAAGGTAACAGCGTTCTGTGCGCTCCGGTGTCTAGTCATGCCTGCCACATGACCATGGAAACGTCTGCAGAAGCAGACAGCGCTGGCTCTTCGGCTTTGAAACAGAGATGAGCACTGTACCCTAGAGTCGGATACGACTGGCTTTCGAGCAAGGAAACCTAGCACTAGCTCTTAGCAATAGTTTTGAAACTATGACTTCATTGTTTTGAAGTTTATTGTTATTTATATTGTATATTGACTATTGGGAACAGCTATGGGGAATTCTGCTTATAAGAGTGTCCAATACATTTTTTAAAAAGGTAAATGTCACCCTTGCTCGAAAGCCAGTCGTATCTGACTAGGGTTCGGTGCTCATCTGTTTATACTAGCCAGAGAGTCAGCACTGTCTGCGTCTACACGTTTCCATGGACATGTGGCAGGCATGACTAGACACCGGAGGGCACAGAATGCTGTTTACCTTCCTACCGAAATGATACCTATTTATCTACTTGCAATTTTTTGCTTCTGAACTGCTAGGTTTGCAGGAGCTAGGGCAGACAACAGGAGCAAACTCTGTCATGCTGCATTCGGGTCTTGAACGGCTGACCTGGCACCCTTCCTGTCATTAAGTTCAACGTCTTAACCAGTAAGCCACTGTGGTCCATACAAATAAGAACTGAGACTGGTCTTCATACAAAGGAGTTGCTGATGCTGCTAATTCTTGAGCTTCTTTCTCCTCCCCTTACCAGAGCTTGGACATCATCATGGCTTCGCTAATTTGTGCTCAATTAGTCCCAATTAGTCACTCAGACTCTTCAATCAATATATTCTTCTATTTCCATTTCTCTCTCTCTCTTTACCTTGACCATCTGCAACTATCTCTTCTTTCTCATTATGCAATCAACTATTCTAGTTTTTTTTAATAAAAAAAAACTATTTGAGTTTTATGATTTCATGGTCATTATTTATTCATTTCAGTCCTTTTTTATTCATCACCTTCTCACATCCTGTAGAAAATCCACATCTCAAGTGTAAGCCACATCTTCATAACAGCCTGTTGTAAAGCCTATGATTCACTGCCATATGCTACAAATGAAAATAGGTATCAATCTACCACATACATTGTCAAAGGTAAGTTTATGCTTTTGCTGTATGGTACATTATTCATCTTATAAAAGGGTTCAGGGCCATTTCTATTCTAATGTTTATTGTATGGGTATGAGTTTAACAGTTCAGATCCAACACAACAGAAAAGGTAAAGGTAAGGATAAAAATATTCTGATGGATTTCAGTGTACTCTTTAAAGTGTCTACCTCCAAGAATACTTATCTGGCAGTTTAAGAACTCAGTTTATTTGTTCAGTCCATTTAAATCATACCTTTCACCCACTGTGCTCAAGGAAATATACATGTGTGCCTATCTTAAAGCTGTAGGAAGGTACATAATATAACGTTTGTTGCAGTTAATAGGATTGACATGCAGTTATTTTTCCTGAAGAGCAGGCAGGCGTGTGGCAGTTAAGCTGGGTTGATGTGCAAGAAACTTTTAATGAAGTTGGTATCACTTTCTCTTTAATAGGTGCAATGGGTGTGTGTGTGTGAAGGGGTGGCGGTGACCTCAGGGGGAGGAAGAGTGGTTTAAAGAGTGGCCCAAGAAATTTTTAAAAGGTAAAGGTCACTCTTGCTCGAAAGCCAGTCGTATCCAACTTTAGGGTTCAGTGCTCATCTCTGCTTCATAGCTGAAGAGCCATTGCTGTCTGCGTCTGCAGATGTTTCCATGGTCATGTGGCAGGCATGACTAGACACCGGAGTGCATGGAATGCTGTTTAACTTCCCACAAAAGTGGTCCTTATTTATCTACAGTACTTGCAATTTCTTGCTTTCAAACTGCTAGGTTGGCAGGAGATGGGGCATAGATGGGAAAATAAATAAAAATAGAACCATCAAGAATCATCTTTTGCAAGAAGAATCATATGGGAAACAACCTCTTGACTATAGCTTTTTAAAAACTGATGGTGGCTGCCCGCCCTGGACAGGGATTCTGTGGGGCCTTAGAGCTGCGGTCTCCGTGACACATGCACAGTTTGAAGAATGCAATGATGTCGCATGGTTGTCCCGGTTTGGTGGAGGAGAGTTATGGCAACCCTACTCAGGATATAAGTTGGTAACATCACATTCTCACCTCCACCCTCTATTTTAGGTCTTTCAGAACCCTTTCATTACATTGGATATTATAAAACTGGGAATGGGAGACAAAAAAGAATTAGAAATAATTATGACCAGACAGTATAACAATGGTATGTGCAGTTACTAAGATCCAAAATGGGCGAAAGCGCTTGTAGGCAGTCAGCAAACTATCCATTGCCTTGTAGTAGAAACACACATTATAACTCCCATGCTAGCTTGAAAGATAAGCAGCAGGTATCTGGGCAATCTAAATCTGTATTTGCCGTGTTTCAGGAAGAGTTCTGAAAGATTCAAAACTTCACCTTTTAAAATAGTTTTCTGACAAATGCCAACTGCTGTCAAAACTGCAGAATTGTGAATTTGATCCCAGCAGAGATCTGGGTTGGCTGAGCTGCCCATCTTTCCGAGGTCACTAAAATGAATATCCAGCATGTTGGGGGCAAAATGCTATTTAACATGTGAACCGCCCAGAGAGTGCACAAGCGGTATGGGGTGGTATATAAACGCTATTGTTAATTGCTATTACCAACTCATCTCTGTCTGCTATACTTTCTCCTGTTCACTTGCCCACATCTTCAGTGGTAGCATCTGAGCTGGCTGGTTATCTGCTCCTTGACACTTAAAAGAGCTGTACAGATTGGGCTAGAAGACATAAAAACATGCTCTTTCTAGCATTGTTACTAAACCAAAATAAAACCTAAAGTGTCATGGCACCTTTAAGACTAACAGATTTATTTATTTCAATTTCAGCTTTTCTAGGACTTTGTATTCATAACGGAGTCAGAAACTTAAATGTTAGCTTTACAGAATTCTGTTTTCTCTCCCTTCAGTTTTTATTTTACTGATATGTGGCAGTTACATAATTTTACTTAGAAAATGAAAACGAGAAATCATATTTTAGTTCTTCTAATGAACTGCTCTTTCAGGGCTCCTTAAGATCAACTTCCCCCTATCAACTGAACATTAGTATTATCACAATAAAATTAACACAGTATTTATTTATTTGTATTTATTTATTTCAGTTTCTATACCGCCCACTTGGCCAAGGCCAGCTCAGGGCGGTTCACAGCATAATTAAAAAAAAAATAAAAAAAAATAGTTAAAACTGCTTTAAAAACTACCCACCCACTCACTAAAAAAGGGTGCAGTATTCATATCATACCTGTCAAGTATCCCGGATTTGCCGGGATTTCCCGTATTCACGTGCCGATTTTCCCGCCTGGAGCTGCCGCTACCCCGTAATTTGGCAGCGGGGGGGGGGGGGAAGGAGTTACTGAGCATCCCTTCTGCGCAGGTCCTTTCTACACATGCGTAGAACCCTTCTACGCATGTGTAGAAGGCTTCTGTGCAGAAGGGGATGCGTAGAAGCCTTCTACGCATGTGTAGAAGTGAGTTGCGCAGAACAGTTCTGCGCAGGTCCGTTCTACGCGTGCGTAAAAGCCTTCTACGCATGCATAAAAGCCTTCTACGCATGTGTAGAAGTGAGCTGCGTAGAACGGTTCTGCGCAGGTCCATTCTACGCATGCGTAAAAGCCTTCTACGCATGCATAGAACGGACCTGCGCAGAAACCTTCTGCGCAGGTCCCGTAATCTCCGGAGCTGCGCTTGACAGGTATGATTCATATTGTTATTTACAAAAGCAATAACAAAGAATGTGGATTCAATTTAACTACTAACACAGTATTAATGTGAAGAGGAAAAGGTAAAAATAAGGTTTAGCCAGAAAACAAAAGAATACAAAATCCCTAACCATGATTCTCTTTTAGTTATTATAAAAGACATGAATCAGCATGTAAGCATTTCCTGAATGTTTACTGAAAACTAACATTTATTCTTTTAAAGAAAGAACTTGAAAGAAAGGGCCACATATCCCAGATTGTCAACTGTAAGTGGTAATAGGATTTAGGAACACATACTTCCATACTAAGACTCATTCTTTATTAAACTGTCTGCTTTCGAAAGAAGACCTCACTTCACTATTAACAATACATTTTGACAGCTGTTATTCATGTCATCACCAACAATATATCAAAAAGAAAAATCAATACAGAAGTATTTTAGCTAATTTCCTTCAGGAGAAAGCTAGGTATTTCTCTTGAAGGAATGAAAAATATAAATATTTGTATCATTATATTTTAGTAAACATTTTCCCCACTTTTGTTATACATTGCAGGACCCTAATTACAGTCAGTATCCAGGTGAGCTAAATCTGATTTTGGAATACTAATACATGGTTGGAAATCAATATATTTAATCATTCATTTTTCTCTTCCAGTCAAAACTTAGTGGAGGCAAGAATTTTTATTATACAGACCTGTTCATGCTTCCTCATCTTAAACTAGGGATTTGCAACCTACTGCCTGTGGGCCCAATCCGGCCCATGGCACCAATTAATCTGGCTCACGGTGAGGACCCGGAGCCTCTGCACCAGGAAGCACCAAAACCATGCTGGAAGCGAGGAAAACATGGCAAAAATCTGAGACTGTGATGAAAATGTGGCTCCCTCGTTCCCACTGCCGCGGAAAGCAGCAAAAGCCATGAAAACAGCTAGGATCGTGCCATGAATGCACCCACCACCGCCGCAACTGGAAGTGGTGGCAGGAGGAACCACACCTCCGGCCACCTGTGTGACCGACCCGTGGCATGAAAACGTTGCAAACCCGTCTTAACCACTACACCAAGATGAGGTAGCTACTGTATTATGTACAAGATTTTCCAACATCATTTAAACTTCTTCTTGCCCCTCCTCTTGAAATGTGGGAGGCAGTGTCTCTTTCCTACCCAACTCCAGTCTTTCCAACTTGTTTAGCTGGCTGCCTAAGTTAGGTGTTGTTGTGAAATATTTCCCAGGGGTCTTTATTGTGGCTTGGGAAGAAACAAGATACAGCGCAACTCCAGATAACGACAGCACCGGATAAGGACAAATCCGCATAACGATGTATTCGTTATGCACCACGTAATGCTCTGCATAAGGACGAAAAAACGCCAAAAAACATCCTTATGCAGGGCATTTGGTATCGATGCTCCAGATAACAGTGTTTTTTGCCGTTTTTTCCATCCTCAATGCGGAGCATCTCCCATAGGGACCGCATAGCGTCAAAATCCGGATAACATCACGACTTGTGGAACCAAGTTTTGTCGTTATCCGGAGTTCCGCTGTATCCATTTAAAGGCTGGAAAGCGATATCATGCATCAGAACACATAAGTGATGAATAACCTATCCAACTGTTTAAGTTCCATTTGAGATAATTAAAATCTGCTTTTAGGCTTATTCAACTTTTAGATCTGTGTAGGTCCTATACTCCTAACATTAGGTCAGGATTAGATGGTAATATAGGTCTCAGATGTAAGATTGGGATCCTCAATTTCCTGTGTGCCCTTCCTCCCACCTGGAAATGTGAAAAACATGTATGCCACAAAATGTTCTGTGCAGCATGGAAAACACGTAGGAAGTAGAGTTAGTTCTCTGTGCTGGATACAAATGGGAAAGTAATAACTTGGAAGACTTCTGTCACTTCAAGCAATTGTATTTGTAAATACTGTACACACAAAAAGTATTTTTTTGGGATTTATAAGCTTGTTTGCTGTTTTTTTGATAAACTCAAGGATAAACTTGGCTAGTTTTTTGAGTATGCAAATCAGAACCAACTGTATCAATGTTACTAAAGCAGAGAATGAGTAATTAATTGCTTTTTATGAGGGATCCAATTAGAGTGACAAATGATGCAATGTTAAAAGTAATGTACATATAATTGAAATAATCTGTATAGCAAAAGATATACCCCTTTGATGCATCTCATGAGCAAAATAAGAAGAATGGGGAAGGAAAGGATGATTTTGACAAGTCTTTCATCAACTAAGTGTACTAGACAGTGTTCTCTTGCTTGGCTTTGGTACAAAACTCCTCAGACTTGGCAGCAGGAAAATTTGCTAGCCCATTATTATACTGTTATAAAACACTACATGGTAAATAATGAATTTTGAAATATCCAGTTTACTGTATATAATACAAAAAGGGAGATGATCAAATTGCTGAAGTCAACAAGACAACTTGTTCATATCAGAGAATATAATGTCAATATAAAACTGAGGTAGCCAGGATATCATATTAAGAAGTATAAGTCTACCTTGTACTGATAAAATTGAAAAAGACACTTTAGAACATTACTGAAGAGCGAGAGAAGAAAAAGTCTGAGAATAATAGGTTTATCTAGGCCAGCGTTTCCACATCTATATTCCGCAGGACATGAGTGGACTTCAGTTCCCCGAAGCCTAAGTCAATACACTGGTCACTGCTTTGGGGAACTGACATAGGCTTCTGGGAATTGAAGTCCAGAAACCAAAGATTGAGAAACACTGGGCTAGGCTGTGATGGAATGAAGTATACCCAAAATGGCGATTTCAAATCCGGGGGAGAGTGAAAATATGTAAACATTCTTGCCTTATGGTTTAGAAGAAAAGAAACTTAATGTGTGATTGACTTGTCTTGCTGTAAGATCATTGGTTGGAATCCCTAAGGGGGTGGGCCAAAGGTGGACCTTGTGGGAGGAGATATAACCCAGAGATGAGCGCGCGCGCGCGCACACACACACACACACAGAGTCATTCTCTGGAATGCTGTGCTTTGCAAGCTGCCAAGATGTAGAACTTGAGAGAAGGGAGAGGGCTATAGGCCTATAGGCCTTGCCCCCCCCTTGAAAGTGAACCCATTCCCAGGTAAGCAAAGCCAGCGGACGGCGCTATGCCTGCTGACTTTACTTACCCCAAAAATAAACCAGTAAATCAAAAAAACACAAAAATCACAAACAAAAACATCCAAAATCAAACCCAAAAATAACACCAAGAATAAACACACAGAACCCACCCCCCACCCCCCAAAAATAACACTACAAACCCCCAAAAGAAATTTAACCAGAGAACTCACCCAAACAACCTTTCTCCACGACGTCCGGAACTGAAATGAGGAAAGAAAGAGACTACTTACCGGAAGAAGCGACACCCAGAGGCCAGTAGAGACATGTGTAACCACATACTTACACATTTTAAAAATTATTATCCAAGGTACAACTATTTTAAAAAATGACATAGTAAAACATTATTTGGTTAAAAAAAATAATTCCTCCTTTTGTTAATCAAAAAAAAAAAACCAAACCAAAAAAAGCTGATCACAGTTTATAACAGCCCGTGCGTATAAATAAACATTTTAAAAATCACAAAACCTTTCAACACCATTTAAAACAGCCCGGCACCATTTGTTCAAGGAAAAAAACCTAAACCCTTTACTATCCAACACAATTTAACGTCTTTTTATATAACAATACACATAAAAAAACCTTCCAAAACAATTTAAAACAGCCCGGCACCGCTGGGCAAAATCTGCTAGTACACTTATAAAATGCCTCAAGAGACTAGGAGTGGTTACTTGGCTCGACGCTACCTGAATCTACACCCATCTGATGCCCGGGTTGTCCATCCAGGGGGCTGCAACTCAGAAGGACAATAGGGCCTACTCAAGGGTAAGGCATCCTATTGTTACAAAGGATAAACCTCAGATGAGGAGAAAATAAAAACTGAGTCATACGGACTACACTGTCCAGCATGGCCATTCCTAGACACTGGTTTAGAAAAATCTTTTAAAATATTCTAATTTGTGGGAACTAAAAGGAATAGAAACTGAGGAAGTTTCAATTGAAGATGCTGAATAAAGAACGGAAGGGATGCTGGAGGGTAGAGATGCTGAGTGAAATCCTGTTACAGGTGAAGGCATCTGCTTGGGAATACCCTGAAGGAAATGGTGAGCCACTGTGCGAGACAGAATGCTGGACTGGATCATGGGCTCCTGTGGCCTCTTCCAGCAAGGCTCTTCTTATGTTCTTATGTACTTAGAATGGTAAAATTGGAACTAGAGTAGAGCCATTGAATCAGTGGAGACCCAGTGAGCCAGCTCCATAAGTTCCACTGAGTAAATGGGCCTTATCTAGTTAGAAGCTAGTACAGGATTTCAGCCATTTCTTCTTTACAGAAATCAACTATGCAGGAAAAGAAAAGCTGGATTTCCCTTTGAAAAAATCTAACACCCCAAATAGTGAGAAAAGTACTTGACATTTAGGAATCCAGGTCTCCAGGTTCAACCCAAAGCATTATCAGTGAAAGAAATAATAGCAAAAATTGAGGCATATTGCTTTGGAGACCCTAGAGAATTATAGCCAAAACAGACAATATTAAGTTTAAAGTGCTACTGGCAAATTCAACATAAACCGATTTCTTAAATTGTAGAATGTCCTCTTGTTCAATTTAACAATTCAAGAAGGATAACGAAAGATACCCCAAGGAGCTTCTGAAGAGCAGTGATTAAGGAGTTTTCACTGCATGGGAATAGAAGTGTGCAATACACATTTTGTTCTATAAAACAAACCAGATTTTTTTTTTATTTTTACAATTTTTAATTGGCATGAAAGGTCAGATACTCCGAGCAAACATAAACACATGCACATCAAAACACAGCCTGTTTTCTGGAGGAAGAAAAACAACCAAACAGCAAAAGGAATAAACAAAGTGAGATATTTGCCACTCAAATGTGACGGCAGTTCAAAACACATGAAATAAATTAGAAAAGAAAAGCCAGTCTCGTTTCCACCACAAAAAGTGTTTTCCTCTCTTTTATCTTTGCAGCAGCCATTTCCCTTCACAGCCTGGTGAGACCCTCTCCTTCTGCCAAATGTGGGATCCCGAGTGTGGCCTTCTTTTCACTACTGAATGCAGTCTACAGAAGAAGCCTGGTCAAGTTGAAAACAAAACAGGCACGGTAGCCCGTATCTAGTATCCACTATGCAGCAAAGTTCTCTTAATTAAGCCTTTCTTATCTTCAACAGGCAAGGGAAGGAAGAGAGAATGGTTACATATATAGAGGGTGTAAAAAATGTATACATGTTTTAAGAAAGGAAAAAAAACTATAAAAATTCTAATACAGTGGAACTCCTGATAACGTCCGATCCTGTTAACGTCAAATCCGCATAACGTCACGTTCGTTATGCACCACGTGATGCTCTGGATAACGACGCAAAAAGGCAAAAAACCGACGTTATACGGAGCATCTCCATAGGAGATCCCGGATAATGATGGGTTTTGGACATTTTTGTGACTTTATCCGGAGCGTCTCCTATAGGGACCGCATAAAGTCCAATTTCGGTTAACGACCAGACTTGTGGAACCAAGTTTGGACGTTATAAGGAGTTTTACTGTACTAAATACGTATATAGCAACGTTGTTCAGTCGCATAGTTGAGTCCAATCCTTTGCAACCCCATGGACCACTGCACGCCAGGCATCCCTATCCTCCACCATCCTCCGCAGCCAACTCAGCTTTACACCCATTGCGTCAACAATGTCATCTAACCATCTCATCCTCTGCCGTCCTCTTCTCCTTTTGCCTTCAATCTTTCCCAGCATCAAGGACTTCTCGAGTGAGTCCTCTCTTCTCATTTGGTATCCAAAGTACTTTAGCTTCATCATCAATATTTGTCCTTCCAAGGAGCAGTCAGGGTTGATTTCCTTCAGGATTGACTGATTTGATCTGTTTGCTGTCCAGGGTGTAAAGGAATCTGGATGATTTTGCCATTTGATTAGGTACACGAATGTGCCTGACTGATTCACTTAGTCTGGTGAGTCACGCTGTGAAGAAGTAAAACTGTTTCTCGCTGTTATTGTTTTGAATTCCTTAACAGCAGGACTTCGTGCCAAGTTAAGATAGAGTCCCTAGCAGAGCTCATAATTATTAAGAGAAGAATTTACCCATAAACACCTTCTCAGGTTCACATACTTTGACCCCCTAGGGTTCAAGCACCCAAGAGTGGGAGAAGGGCAGCCTTCAATCGACCTTCAAGTAACCTTGAAGTGACTTTGACATTGGGGGTGGGCAATCCCTGATAATCTAATCCCAAGGGAGAGCAGGTGCATTATACCTCGTAAAACACCCTTTAAAACGGGCTGCCAGAGCTCAGTAAAGAGGACTTTCAAGCAGGAGAGAAGACTCCATGGAAGCCTTTGACGCTCAGAAGAAGACGTTCCAGAGGGACCAAGAATGGACTTCTAAAGCGAGATGCAGCCTTGAAGGCCGCCCCTTAAGAAGTTAAGGGAAAAGGGAGTCTTCGGACTTTACCTGAATTTCAGAAACGACACTTTGTCATTTTTCTGACTTCTTCAGACTGAGAAGAATTTTGACAGCTTGCCTAGCTAGACTCAGAGGATAATAAATCTATTAAATTAAATTAAACAATTGCGCTTTGTTATTTTCTAAGGAACCAAGTATTTAGAGTACTGTGTTAGGAGATTAGTTTGTTAGAGAGAGAGAGCAGCCGATAGGCTTCTTAGTTAGAAGTAGATTATTAGCCAGTGCTAGGTTTGTTTTTAGAGAAATGTTTTGCCTTATGGACTATGCTCTACTTTTTATTCAAATAAAAGCCTAAGACCATCCTAGGTCTTATTTCCAAGGAGTTTGGAATTTGCTTGCCAACTTGCCAACATACCAGGTTTATTTTTATATGCTACCGGAAATGTAAAAGTTGCATGGCTCGAAGTTTGAAGATCGCAACTGTAGGGGAGGAGAGGCCGAATATCCTGGGAAAGAATTCGACAATCACACACAGATCCCATTCCTCCTCGACCGGTGCACCGCATGACACAGGGTATTCTCAAAATTCTCCTCCAGCAACACATTTCAAAGGTGTCTATTCTTCTTCGCTCAACCTTCCTTATTATTATTCCTTTTGTTATAGCAATAACAAAATGCAAGTACAAGTCACGTTTGACTTCTGCAATTACAAGTGGTGCTCAAGTGGTTTTCATTAGCATCCAGATACTTCTGATTACAGTGAACCACTGCTTGAGCAACGTTGACCAAAGTGTCCACTTGTATCTCAGCACATGCCATTTCGATTCCTTCCTGAAGTTCTGCCATGGTACACCACATCCTTAAAGATCACCCACAGATAGAAGTCAAGGGATGTTAAATCAGGGGAACATGGGGGAAAACTCAACTGTACCTCTTCATCCGATCCATTGTCCTGGTTAATTGCTTCTGCCATTTTCTTTAACTATCTTGCCTGTTGCATGGAGATGTTAGCATTCATTCTTTTGAGCGAACATCATATTACCCATTGCTACCATAATTCAATTCAATTTTGATAAGACACAGATAATATCTCTTAAAATGTGTATACATTTTGGCACCCTCTGTAGATCAAGACTTCTGTTGAGCATGTGTGTAGGTGTATATTGCTCATAGCTAGACTAATCTGACTACTGAGACAACAATTGCATAGAAAGGCTTGTTGACTGGCTTCTCTTTGAAGAAATTCCTGTCTCTTCAAATGCTATCCTTTACTCAGGAGAAATATCCACCTATGCGTCACAATAAGCATAAAATTCAGTAAGCCTAAACTGAAGCTTTAGTATCTGTCCTCTTTTGTGTCGAAACGTTATTGAAACGCATGAAGCAATCACAATTATATACCATCCCATAGCACTTAGTGCACTCTCTGGGTGAGTAACAAGTTACAGTAATTAGCATTTTACATATTACCCCCAACATGCTGAGTCCTGGTTTAACCGACCTCAGAAGGATGGAAGGCTAAATCAACCTTGATCCCTGGTTAGGATTGAAATCACAACCTTTTGGTCGCAGTATAGCAGTTTAACCACTGCACCCCCAGGGCACCTGGTGAACCCACAACACCATTTTGTTTGCTCAGAGAAATAGCAGGTTGTGGAGAATCTCAAATGTCAAAGCAGGGGTGCCCCAACTTTTTAGGCCATGGGCCGGTCATGTGATTCAGGGGGCCGTTCACTTTAGCCCATGGGCCAGATCTGGCCCCCGATGCCAATTCATCCGGACCGTGAAGCCTTCATCGCTCCCGGAAGCGGAAGTAAAACGTGCCTGTATGGGCACGTTCTACTTCCGCTTCCGGGAGTGATGGGAGCTTTGTGGACCGGATGAATTGGCATCGGGAGCCGGATCTAGCCCCCGGACCATAGTTTGGGCACCCCTGTGTTAAAGGCTGAGCCAGCCACACCCAGCTTTGCTCATTGCCTTCCCCAGCAGTTCTGGTTGTGCTATTGCAGGGATGGCCAACCCTGGAGCGGCAGATGTTCTTGAACTTCAATTTTCAGAAGCCCTGATTAGCAGGTGTGATGACTGGGGCTTCTGGGAATTAAAGTCCAAAAACACCTGGAGAGCCAAGGTTGGCCATCCCTGGGTTACTGCTTCATCTCTGCTCAGGAAAAAAAACTCATCACAATGCAGAACTCTCTCCTGATCCACAGCTTTTGCTGCTGCTGGAAACCTATTTTTCTTTTAAATAAAATCAACACTGTATATTCTATATTTTTTATGAATAAGCAATAATTAGATTACTACTGGACAGTGGATATTGCATTATTTTTTTATTGCAAAACATATTTTGGCCACCTTACAGCCTTGGCTCTAAGAACAGCTCGCAGATTATAATTTATAAGGATAATAATACTCTCAAAAAACACAACACAACACAACACAACACAACACACACACACACACACACACACACACACACACACACACACACACACACACACACACACACACACACACACAAGATTTCAACTGGCAGGTGAAAACAGAACAAGGGACAGCAAAGCAAAGCTCTCTGAGCAAAATGTTCCAAAGGCAGGTGCCATAACTAAAGGGCTTCATCTTGAGTTGCATCTCAACCTTGATCTAAATGGCAAATATGGATATAATAGCAAATCTTTGAGACTACCTGCAACTGCTGATTAGATTCTAATGAGTGCAGGAGGTCCTTTGGGGACCAGGACCCCAAGTTGTTTTATAGACCCATGATGGTGAACCTTGGCACTCCAGCTATTCTTGGACTTCAATTCCCAGATGCCCAAATCCCTGTGAATCCACAGAATGGGTTTACTGCGAACGCGCAGTAAATTCATTTGTGTGGATTCACAGAGACTTGGGATTCTGGGAATTGAAGTCCAAGAACAGCTGGAGTGCCAAGGTTAGCCATCACTGTTATAGACCAATGATGGGGAACCTTGGTACTCCAGGTGTTCTTGGACTTCAATTTCCAGATGCCCAAATCCCTGTGAATCCACAGAATGGGTTTACTGCGAACGCGCAGTAAATTCATTTGTGTGGATTCACAGAGACTTGGGCTTCTGGGAATTGAAGTCCAAGAACAGCTGGAGTGCCAAGGTTAGCCATCACTGTTATAGACCAATGATGGGGAACCTTGGTACTCCAGGTGTTCTTGGACTTCAATTTCCAGAAGTCCTAGTCTTGCAGTAAACCCATTCGTGTGGATTCTCAGAGACTTGGGCTTCTGGGAATTAAAGTCCAAGAACACCTGGAGTGCCAATGTTAGCCATCAGGGTTATAGACCAGGGTTATATAATACACATGAAAAATAAAACATACACAATCATTATATGGTGGCTAAAATTAAGCAAGACAAAAGAAATGATTTTCCTGGCAGAAATTAGGTTGTAGGAATTAGTGATAGAAAAGAAAGGGTTCTTCCCTTTAAAAGAATGCAACATTCTAAGTAAAGTTGAACGTTCAAGCAGCAACCAATACAGTAAGGACAATTAAAAAGTTATTTATGAAGATAGAGTTATCTATCGTTAGAGGTGCTGCCTCTCCTCCCAATCCATGCCGCTATAACTGCCCTTTCAGCCCAACGATTAAAATCTAGACACCCTGCTTGGCGCACTTCAACCAACCTACAGAATAACCATTTAAGTATCTCAGATGCCTGGATGGAACTCTGGCAACATTTATCTCCGGTTCCCCATCATCACATAATCAAGAATCCCTGTGAATGGCCAGCTGGATTTTCCCTTCCAAGACGGCAGTGGAGGATGCTGAATAGAGGGAGGACTGGCTGTGGTAGATGCGGAGCCACTGTTCACATGGGGATGGAAGTCCTCTCCCCAATGTGACAGTGAAGAAGAAGACCAAACCATGGATCACATTATATTTAGGTGCCCTTTACGGGTGTTTGGAAGCACATTGAAGGACATGCATAGTGCCACAGGTGAAGCCCTTCAGTGACTTTCAAATCTGGAATAGAACTCTACCTAGCTATTGAGATGGACAATTTGTGCTTACTGCAAATATCAACATTAATGTAGACAACTGAAGTTCATCGTATGATAAATAAGAGGCGCTACCAAGAGGCATCAAGAATTTCGCCAAAGCCACATCAACAAATGTAGAGTTGTTTCACTGTCCAAATCAACATGATTTGTAATATAAGTGCCAATAGACCTGTAACCTTCAGATAAGAAAAATTACCAATGAAACAAAAATTATTAGCAGTTTAAAATGTACAGAACCTCAATAATTATACTGTATCTGAAACTTTCAGAGACACTTATGATTTGTGGGTAGTTTTTAGCCAAAGCTAAAGGGAATGTAAAAGAAACCCCTGTTTTCAAATTCTGGTAGGCACCTGGTTTGGTGTAGTGAATAGATAGGTGGATCAGGATTCAGGAATCCCCGGTCTGAATCTCTGCTCCACTTTGCAAAATCATTTAACAGGGAAGTTTGGAACTAGTAAAGCCATTCTTTAAATATTAAATAAGAAACTCCTACTAGGGTAGCTACACATTGGTTGGTTCTGATGTAATGGCACACAACATATGCACATTTTCAAATTTAATCTTGATATCTGAGATTTCAAATATCATTTTAGACACAGTATCTAGACACTACCTTGAGCATCTCTTAACTACATGCATACATACAATTTTTGATATTTTTCTATGTTTTAGTTCTGACTTCTGTGTCAGAATAATTTGGAAATTCCTCCCCAGGTTGATGGTAATCAGACCATTTTAGGCTAAAATAATTTGGGACCATGAATAAAAATGAATATCAAAAACCATCATCTGAGAAAAACTGCTTTTTAAATGTTTTAAACACTAATTCACAAAGCTCTAGCATTACTAACAGATGGTTAAAATCCTTTTTTCTCCTGCTAAGAATAAAATAAAACAAAATGAATTGTTATATAAATATATCTTTTCCCCCTAGTTCTGCCACACATAGCCAAAGTCTAATTATTCAACAAGTACCATGCCGGATTCAACTGAAAAAAGTTAAAAATAGTAGCTAGAATTCCACAGCAGTTGTTCAGCTTGAAATGCAAAACAGGGCGTAAGAATCCAACTGCAAAGTTGAAAGAATCAACAGATTGTGCTCATTAATTTTCCACTCCCTTAACTTTCCAATACAATTTAATCAACTCTTTCTTCTGTCTTCTTCATGTACTGTATCCAATTCCGAATACTGGTGATCAGCATGCGATCAGCCACGAAGATTGTCCTGAGAACATAATGCAGTGGCTTTCCATTTTCCTTCCACATCGCATTGTGACACTTGTACCACTGTTCCATGAGTCACCTTCTGGTCCTGAGCCTTTTTGGCATGCAAAGTCCTCATTAGCCCCCGGCCAGTATTGATGAAGCTGTTGCCCTTCATCAAGAAAGAGCCTCCTCAAAGACTTTGGTATTTTTGAACCACAATTGGGCATACTCTGGTAACAGCAACCTTATGTTGCTGGCTAATCTTTCTCATACTAGGCCAGGCGGAAGGAACGGCAAAATGAACTCACCCAAAAGGTGCCTTCATTTTGGCAGTTTCATGTCTGGCCTAGACACGGAAGAAGAAGTGGGATTTAATCCACTTGGGGACCATCATGCTTCCCTATGGACTTTGTCTAAGGGTTGTCAGGTTAGTTAACTTACCCACCCACCCCGATGTTCGGTGTTGAGTCACTGGCAGTATGGTCTATTCCCATGGTGGAGAGCCTTAGCACTCCAGCTGTTCTTTGACTTCAATTCCCAGAAGCCCTTATCAGCAGGTGTAGTGACTTGGAATTGAAGTCCAAGAAGAGCTGGAGTACCAAGGTTCTCCACTACTGGTCTACTCTATTACTGGTCTACTCTATCATTTCCTCTTAAACTTTCAGCTGCTGGGGAGCAAGCAATTGCCTTGATTGACCTATTGCTTAAAGATAAGAACATAAGAACATAAGAACAGCCTTGCTGGAAGAGGCCACAGGAGTCCATCCAGTCCAGCATTCTGTCTCACACAGTGGCTCACCATTTCCTTCAGGGTATTCCCAAGGAGATGCCTTCACCTGCTTAGGATTCCCTGGAAATGATATTGAGAGATATCCTGCCTATCTCTCCAACCAACCTATATAGCAACCTATATATGAGACAGTCATGTGAAAAACTTCAGTTCCACCTAGGGATGATGTCTGTTATTGCTAAGTAACCATATATGAGGAGAATTTATAGGTGAAAGTGGTATAACCCTTGTATTTTCCCACCATAGTACCATGGTACCAATGGGTGACGTAGGGGCAAGGGGAATATAGTAAGCTCCACTATACCTACATACACCAAAAGCACACTTGAGCTAAATTTCTCCAGCATGTGGCTAAACTCTGTTTCAGGATTATACAGGTGAAACACGGAAAATTAGACTATCGTGCAAATGTTCATTCAGTCCAGTAATGCAACTTAAAAGGTGAAACAAATCTATGAGACAGACTCATTACATGCAAAGCGAGATAGTTCAATCCTTACTTTGTTATATTGATGCTTATGGTTTACATCTTATGAAAACCCTAACCCCCCAATCTCATGTACCCCATAATCATCACATAATCTCATGTACGCTGTATGCCATGATGATCACCATTATAACAAATTAAGGCATGACATCTCTCGCTTTGCATGTAGTGAGTCTATCTCAAATATTTGTTTCACCTTTTAAGTGAAATGAATGGACATTTGCACGATATTCTAATTTTCCGAGTTTCACCTGTATGCTTCCTGGCCATTGCTCTTCATTCTAGTGTTCTGAGAGCAGAAGTGTCTCCCCTTTAAATTAAAAGCTCATCTCGTAAGAGGCTATTAGCATTTTTAGAAGTCAGGGAACATACTAAGGAAAGGTTGGTGGGGAGCAAGAATTGGGCATCCAGATGAGTTACTTGTGAAATTGCTGAAAGGGCAAGAGCTGTGAGCCAAACCATGTTATACATAAGAAACAGATTACTCAAATAAATTAAAACATCTCATTAAACTATCCTGAAACCAAAAGAGTTGAATAAAGAGATCATATATATCCTAAGATCAAGGCTACGGAGAATAGACAGAAGTGTAAACAAACTAGTTGTGTTTCTAATGAACAGATAATTAATGAATGGTGTGGCATCTTAGCCGGCTCTCTCCCTATTCCAGCCACCCAAAAGATTACCCGAAGAGTGTTAGGTAGATCTCATTACTTCACCAATACTGCGGGAACCAAATCCAGAAACATCCTAACAATCATTAGCAGCCACCATCTGCTGAAAGAACAAAGGAAACAAAGAAGGAAGTAACATCAAGTTGTAACATCAAGTTACAATTCTGTCAGGCTTCACTTTGAGCATCCCACTCCATCAAAGGGCCATTGTTTAAAAAAAAAAGAGGGACAAGCATCTAAAATGAAATGCCTGTTTTCCTACCCTGCAGATCAAAATACTGTATTGCACATCTACTTTATCCAAGGTCCTGGAATTCTTCACATGCTAAAGTATTTAAGACTGTAATTCGGTAACTTAAAATAAATTCTAGGTCCACATCTGTCCCTAGTTGACAAACAGAATGCTTACTTATGGCTTCACTTGCAAAGGTTATGTGTCAATGACACAAAATGAATGGTCCCTAGTATAAAAAAAGTCATCTTGAACATCTTTTGTTTGAAAAGTGTCTGAAATGTTCATGACTGAACAGTTATTGTGTGTGTAGAGTAACAACGCAGCTCCCAAGATTTCTGGATGACATCTTGCTCATTTCCACTTAAACTTTCAGCTGTTGGAGAGCAAGAAATTGCCTTGATTGACCTAATGATGATCTCCAATTGGAACAGACATGGAAACAAATTTTCTATTGTTATGTTCCCTAGACCATTTAATGACATTTGACATGTTAACTATGGTGTCACTCTGGACCACCTCATGGAAGCATGATAGCTGTTCAAGCATTTGAAGATAGATGTCCTACTGTCATACAGTTTGCACTGTGTCTTCTCTTGGCTAAAATACCCAGTTCTTTATTTTTTTTCCAAAAGTACAGTGGTACCTCGCTTAAAGAGCATAATCCGTTCCACGGAAATGCTCTTTAAGCAAGTTTGCTCTTTAAGCAAAACACCATTGTAAGCGACCAATTGTGACTTCTGGGTGTGTGTGTGTGTGTGTGAACCCCAATTTAGTTGTTAAGTGAGTTTTTGGTTGGTTTTAGTTAAGCGAGGCAACCATTCAGAGAAAATTTTGCTCTTTATGTGAGTTAGTCTCTAAGCAAGGTGCTCTTTATGTGAGGTTTTACTGTACCTGATTGCCACAACACACCATCTTTTGCCACCCTCCTGGAGCCCTGGTGCAACAGTGCCATAATGCGCCACAAACTGCTGACATTGAGAGTTTGATCCTGGTGGGGATCAAAGCTGACTCAGCCTCCCATCATTCTGAGGCTGGTAAAATAAGTATCCAGCATGATGGGGGCAAAATGCTAATTACCTTAGGAACTGCCCAGAGAGTGCGTTAAGTGCTATAGTGTGAGAGTGATTTATAAAATCTATAATATAATTATTTGTATGCTTCAGCTAACTGTAGTCTGACTGTTGAGCTTCTGACACTCTTTTGTGACAGGGGACTGATCATAGAGCTAGTCTTAACCATTATAAGAACATAAGAACAGCCTTGCTGGAAGAGGCCACAGGAGCCCATGATCCAGTCCAGCATTCTGTCACACACAGTGGCTCACCATTTGCTTCAGGGTATTATTCCCAAGCAGATGCCTTCACCTGCTTAGGATTCCCTGGAAATGGCATTGAGAGATATCCTGCCTATCTCTCCAACCTGGAGGTTGTCCTTAAGTATCCATAATTATAGCCATTGATACTCTTGTCCTCCATGAACTTGTCTAATCCTTTCTTGAAGCTGTCAAGACTGACAGCTGTCACCACGTCTTCTGGCAGGGAGTTCCATAGACCAGTGATCCTCTGGGTGGAAAAGTACTTTCTCTTATTTGTTTGAGAACTAGTACCCAAAAGTTTCGAGTGTCCCCTAGTTCTAGTGTTATGCGATAGGGAAAACAGTTTTTCCTTATCTACTTTGTCCACACCGTGCATGATTTTATAAACTTCATTCAGGTCACCTCTTAGACGTCGTCGTTCAAGAGTGAAAAGGCCCAACCGTTGCAGCCTCAGATGGTAAGGAAGGTGTTCCAGTCACACACACACACACACACACACACACACACACACACACACACACACACACACACACACACACACACACACACACACACACACACACACACACACACACACACACACACACACACAATGAAACTGAGAAGGTAGATATGTTATAAATTTAATCTTCTTTATTTCTTCTTTTTACCTCTTGGGGTGTCAAGGAAATACATTTAGTAAAATTGTGAATAGTAGCTAACACTGACCGCAGATAGTGAATAAGAACGATGGGAGGGAGTATCATGGAGTGCATTGTACTAGCGTTAAGTTGTTTGTTCATGTGTATAGAAGTTGGCTGAAAATCTTCCTTTTGATCCCCAAATCTTCTGGGCATCACATGTGCAAGTTACTTTGAATAAATCTTTCTTTCTCCTCCCACGAAACTCCTGACTGCAGTGGTTTTGAGGGACTGTCTCCTTTGGTGAGTTTGGGGTGACAATGGGTCAGTATTGTAAGTATAATTGCAATTGCTCCTTTGGATACATCTCAGTTCATTGCTCTCCTGGGGCTGTGGTGGCTCAGTAGTTGAGAAGCTCGCCTTGATAGCTGGAAGGCTGGCAAGTCAGCAGTTCAAGACCTGGGTACTACATGACGGATTGAGCACCCGTCTCTGTCTCAGCTCTCGGGGACATGAAAGGAGCCTCATTTGGGCGTTCCCTGAGTGGAGTTTCTTTCGCAAAAATCCTTTCAACCCAGAATAATTTCTGACACGAAATTATTATTATTGCTCTCCTTCTTAGACCTACTGCAACAGCATAATCTTACACATGCTTACATGGGAGAACCCTATCATGTTTAGTGGCACTCTCCTCAAGCAAACGTATTTACAATTTTAGCCTAACAATATGTTTCTAACTTGATGAATTTTCCAAACTTGGATACGGTTCCTACTGCCATTTTTTTTTTTTTTTTTTGGCATTCATTAAGAAAAATATAAATTCACAAAGACAAGTGCTTTCCCTCCCAAACCTCCAAACTCTCCCTGGCTTCAATCTGCCACAAAACTGGAGCAACTCTCATAGGAAACAAACAAGTTCAAATACATCTTTGCACATTCAGGAAGTTGCTTGGATCAAGCAAAGAAGCAGCATCAGACAAGTGTGATCTAAAAACAAAATCGGATTACTTCCAATTTATTTCTAACAACAGTTTGTCCCAATCCAAGAAAAACATTTATACGTATTACAATTTTTCCAATAAATGTTGTTACTGTAAAGCCTCTAGAGCGGGGGCTCCCAATGTGGGGCCTATGCCCCACATGGGGACTTGAAAGCCTAAGTCAGCACACTGGCTGATCAGTGCTTTGCGGAATCAACAAGCGTCTGGAAATTGAAGTCCAAAAACTAAAAGGTTGGTTTAGAGTCTGCAAGACATCTAGAAAAGATTTTTATAACCAAAGTTTTTTCTTTGTTGAGCTTACTGGCAAAAGCTGGAAGCAACTAAAAAGGAAATGACAAAAAGAGACAGCGAGAGAAGGCAGCATAGCCTTTGGCTTGACTGTCTTGTAGTTCTACACCAGGGGTGGCCAAACTATGGCCCATTTCATCGCCACTACCAGAAGCAAAAGCGCCTGTGTGAGCTGCATGCGTAAATGCACCCAGACATGAGTAAACACGGCTGTAAATGTGCCCATCGCTGCCGCAAATGTGTTTATGACAGCCATGGACACATTTTACGGTGGGAGGAACTACATGACCGGCCCGCAGCACACAAAGTTTGGGGAAAACCCTGTTCTACACAGAGTTGTTTTCTTCAAGGTAATAATAATTTCGTGCCAGAAATTATTCTGGGTTGAAAGGATTTTTGCAGAGGAAACTCCGCTCAGGAAACACCCAAATGAGGCTCCTTTCATGTCCCTCAAGAGCTAGGACAAAGACAGATGCTCAATCCGTAATGCAGTACCCCGGTCTCAAACTGCCGACTTGCCATCCTTCCAGTTAACAAGGCGAGTTTCTTAGCCACTGAGTCACCGCAAGGTGATCGTCGTCGGCTGCTACTCATATCCGAATTCTACTTTATTTGACAAACGATTCAAATACAGTCAACCCTCACATAACAACACGTTCGGATAGCATCATTTCCGCTTAACAACGCATCATTATGCACCACGTGTTCCCCTGCATAACGTTTTTAGCGTCGTTGTCCGGACAACAACACTAAAAATAACCGTCATTATCCGAACAAGGACGCTAAAAACATTGTTATACGGAAAACTCCATAGAAACCCACATAACAACAAAAATCGCTTATCAACACTACTTAGGGAGCCAAGTAACGTTGTTATGCGAGGGTCTACTGCACTGGGGAGCTTGCCTCCTCTTTGCCACCCACAAAACCTTTTTTTACCTCACCTGATTTTAACACTAAACATTAAACGTAACCCTCAGCAGAAGTGCTGAATGATTAAGATACCCCAAGTAGCCAGGGGAGTATGACACAGACTGACAGGCTCCAACGAAGCTTGCTGTATAAGGCTTTTCGTCTGCACTTTTGCCTTTCTGCTACTCAAATCATACCTAAGGGCAACAAGGCAAGAGATATACAATAATACATCATGGATCACTTATCAGGAAAGGGCCCTGACAGTGAGTAGATAACCTTCCCAATAAAGACTTAAAAGTCAGGAGGAGAGAGCACCAATAATTTCTTACATGTCACTAATGCGCTATGAATTTTGAATGCTTCCTGCTCTGAGGATGCCCAGCCTTTAATCGAGAAACAACGGTCATATCTGGTGGCTCGCCCATTCATTATTTCCATACTGACCGAAGCAGGTGCCAAAATTAGACACGGAGGGAATGGCTCCTCAGTAAAACTGCAGTTTAATAGCTATCTCTGTATAGCATATCTGGATTTAAAAATATCTGGGTAAAACTAGGCAGGAACTTGATTTTGATCTGATATTATGGACGGACGGACGGATGGACAGACGGATGTGCGTGCGCACATGCGCACTGTTTTTACCTGGGATATTTTCAATGGTGGGATACAAAAGAATAAATAAATGCCATAATTGTCTCCCACAAAACCGGGACAGAAGTATACTTGACAAAAATGGGCAGCTTATCTACCTGGAGGTGGGGGAAGAAAGCAAATTAAGCTTGTTCTTAATAAAGGGAGGGGAAGCATGAAGCCTATGGAAAGACACAGAAAGATTGTTCTGCGGGCACCATCCATGCATCTTTCCACCCAACCACATACTGACCCCTGCCATGTGTCTCAACCAGTCTCTGCATGGGTTTATTTTGCTCGCGAGGGTGGGAGTGAAATAAGGTGGCGGCTCTCTGAGCCCTCCTCTGAAGCACCAGTTTGTCCCCCTCTAGCATGGGCATGCTCACCATTGCTGGTACTGAGGCGGGCAGGTCTCCATGGGATGGTGAAGAATGGATGAATTTATGCCATTGGCGGCAGATCCCCCCAAGGCTGATCCCATCCGTCCCACCAGCCTTCCTGCCCGCTTCGTGCTAACAACAATCGCCTGGCTGAGAGCCCGTGCGCAGGCGGTGATCCCATCATAGAAAGGAAACGAGGGAGGGGATATAAGACAACCCCCCTTGTGGCACCTTAAAGACTAGCTGCTGTATTTTAATGTGAGCATAAAAATCTGGGATTTTAACATTATGTTTATTGAACTGGACAGGACAATTTTTTCGACCTTGAAATCGGGACAGTCCTGGTTTTCCATGACGTATGGCAACCCTATCTCTACTTAACGTGACTTTTTAAAATTTCAAACCATTTGTACCATACCTTTTGGCTTATGTTTTCCCCATGAATAATGAAATGTAAGAATTTTCATGTGAGATGCATGCAAATAATGGACATATTTATGTAATACTCCTGCCCTCAATGCTTTAACTTTCCTCCTTTGTTAATAGCAGTGAATTCTGCAATTAGATTATTTTTGACCAGAACTGGGCTACATTAATGATGCTATCTCAGCCTTTTATTATTCTTTTAAATTGATTATTCCTGATCTTCTTGCTTCGCTTCAAAGTCTATTAAGTGATTTCTAGAATGATCCAACCAAAATCTTGTTCTGGTAGGAGATGCTCTTCCATATTCATCCACTCAGCAAAGTGTGTTGTTTTTGCATGTCATAAATTTAGCCTAGTCTCTTTGCACCCCAGTGTTGAGGCATGCCTGCCACATATCCACTGAAACGTCTGCAGACACAGACAGCTCTGGCTTTTTGGCTATAAACAGAGATAAGCACTGAACCCTAGAGTTGGATACGACTGGCTTTTGAACAAGGATGACCTTTACCTTTTGGTTAAATATTTAAATCCTGAGAGGTGTGCAGAAAACCTTTCCTCAGTTTTAGCCATCATCCACGGAGTTGGTTTCTGTGAAGTGGATGTGTCTGGTGCTCCTTACTTCATTTCATTCATTGTTTGCTAGACCTCTCAATATATTTCTGGAAGTGCAATGCCAGCCTAATAATAGACTTTTTCTATGGGGGCAAATTTCAGCCAATAATAATCCCGCATAATTCATTAAGAATTAAGTCTAGGTTGGGGTTTGTTTTTGGCATGTGTATATTTTGCATTATATCATATGGTGCTATCGTAATCTGCTGCATATATCTCTTGTTGGTATCGCTCCACATAAGATCAGGAGAGAAGTAGCAGCAGATACTGTGAGAACTAAGCAAGAGAAGGACCCTTGACACCCTCTGAATGGATACGAGCCTCAAGTCTACCAACTCAGACCCAGGAAGAGCTTTATGGCAAGAACAAACATTCTTGAGGGTATCATGACTGCCTTCTGGTCCTCTGGTAATTAATCTAGTCTAGGGAACCTTTTAAATACACAGTCCTGTGTTCGTTCTCTGACTTCCGTTTCAAATTACCAGTGTCACGCTCTTCCTCCTCATCCACCTGCTAAACTCTTCATTTAGTAATGAAATATTGGGCTGCTATCTTCTTAGTTTGGTAGCACAAACACCCAGTTATGCCTTATTGTAGGGGTGACCTAGCCTTCGCCCCCAAAAGTATCCCTAGCCTGCCCCAAGAATTGCCCTTAGCCCGTAGCCCCCACCAGCTTCTGATGGAGGGAGGCCAGGGTGCACAGCTGCAGGACCTGGGGTCAGTGCCCAAAGGCATGACCGCAACAATCCTTCATGGACGCCCCCTGGACTAAGCTGATAAGTGCGAGTCCCTTATCAGACCCGCTAGATTGCTTCCCTAGCCATAAATCCCTTATCTGCCCCACCAGACCATCTCCATTCCACAAGCCCTGCTTGCCCTGTCTGCTGGTTGCCCTCTCTGGCACGTAGGTCTACTAATCTGTAACCAATGTAAATGAAACCCATTGTTCACCCCCATTTTCTTTAGCCTGTGATGGATGTGCGGTGGCTCTAGGATTGTGCGAAATACAGGTAGATATATGCCAACTCTCCCTAAGAAAGCCATAAAAACCTAGCTGTCAGTGCCCACCACTGGGTTTTACTGGACTGTACTGTACTAGCAATTCACTTTTGATGTCGCATTACAGAGGGCTCTTTAAGAATCTCCAGCGAGAATTCCTTGCCTACAGTGCCGCAACAAGGACATCTTTCCTCTTGATTATCCCTTCATATGTGCACTTGTGACAAAGCAAAAGCTAACAACAGGCCTGAAATGGCCTAGGTGAGTAACTTTCACCCCATTCAAAGTGGCTTCAAGGCCCAGTACCCTGTATTTTCCAACGTCCTTTTCAGAAAATGTCATTTCAACTCTACGTAGGTTCTCCTAAAAACTGCCCAGTTTACTCTTCTTGCGTCAATGCATATGTGAGGGTGACTTTTGTTGTTGTTCAGTCGCACAGTCGAATCTGACTCTTTGTGACCCCATGGACCATCGCTCTCCAGGCACCCCTGTCCTCCACCATCCTCCTTAGTCCACGCAGCCCCGTGCCCATTGTGTCTACAATACCATCTAGCCATCTCATCTTTGGCCGTCCCCTTCTTCTTTTGCCCTCCACCTTCCCCAGCATCAACGCCTTCTCCAGTGAATCCTCTCTTCTCATTTGATGTCCGAAATACTTCATCTTCATCTTTGTTATTTGTCCTTCTAAGCAGCAGTCAGGGCTAATCTCTTCTAATATTGACCTATTTGTTTTCCTCGCTGTCCAGGGGACTCTCAAAACTCTCCTCCAGCACCACATCACAAAGGCATCTATTTTTCTTCGCTCAGCCTTTCTAATGGTCCAGCTCTCACAGCCATACATTACCACCGGAAATACCATTGCTTTGACTATGCGGATTTTTGTTTTCAAGGTGATGTCTCTACTTTTCACTATGTTCCCCAGGTTTTTCATAGCTTGTCTCCCAAGAATCAGTCGCCTTTTTATTTCATGGCTGCAATCTCCATCTGCAGAGATCTTGGATCCTAAGAAAGTAAAATCTGTTACTGCTTCTCCTTCTTCCCCATCTATTTTCCAGGGACTGATATGATCTGTTGCCATTATCTTGGTTTTCTTGATATTAAGTCTCAGGCCAGCTTTTGCACTCTCCTCCTTTAATCCAATCAAGAGATTCTTTAGGTCTTCCTCACTTTCTGCCATTAAGGTGGTATCATCTGCATATCTCAAATTGTTGATGTTTCTCCCAGCAATTTTGATCCCATATTGTGATTCCTCCATCCCTGCATTGCGCATTATGTGCTCTGTGTATAAGTTGAATAAGCATGGTGACAAAATGCAGCCTTGTCTTACTCCTTTTCCTATTCCAAATCACTCCGTCATTCCATACTCTGTCCTAACTGTCGCTTCTTGACTCATGTACAGATTTCTCATGAGATATATGAGGTGTTCTGGTATTCCCATCTCTTTAATTACTTGACACATTTTGTTGTGGTCCACACAATCAAAGGCCTTGGTGTAGTCAATGAAGCAAAAGTAAGCTTGTTTCTGGTATTCCTTTGTTTTCTCCATGATCCAACATATGTTGGCAATGTGGTCTCTGGTCCCCCTGCCTCTTCTGAACCCAGCCTGCACCTCTGGTAGTTCTCTTTCTACATGCTGCTGCAGTCTATCCTGTATTATCTTGAGCATCACTTTGCTAGCTTGTGGGATGAGCTCAATTGTTCGGTAATTTGAACATTCTTTGGCATTGCCCTTTTTTGGGATTGGGACGTATACTGATCTTTTCCGAGGTGACTAAGCTAGAAAAATTCTCCACTCTCAAAAAGGAGGAAAGAAAATATTTTAAACTGCTTCAAATGATCTTCTAAAGGAGGGCAATTAAGAGGAAACTTGAGATGAAGTGACTGAGCAGAATTTGCTTTGCAAAGCTTTTTGATTTAACCCACCCACAGGCTTCGTTGTAAACTTACAAATGCCCAGAAAACACCCTGCAGCAAAATAAAATAGTAATAAAGTTATTTTTAATGTGGATGAAGGAAAGCACACAGTAACGCAATTTCCTCCCCAATCCCCATTCTCCTAATATTACAAATTCTCTTTTTTGCACGGATTAATTATTTATCACTCTATCTCTGTATTTCAAAACTGTGCAAATTGCAAAAGGATTTTCCTTATAATAAAAGAGCTTAGGCCTGGTTCTGATATTGGTACGGGTTTATTAGTAAGAAAATATCTAGGCCAGGAGTTCAATTTCATGCTCACAAAATTGGCACCCATTAATTGGAAACCTTGCTGAAAATGTGGGACCAACAAATGTGGGGAGAGACATTCCAATGGCATAATGCCAACTAAAACGTCACAAAAAAGTGTGCCTACCTGCAAGTTCTCAATAAATCATCAGACAAGGTGGTACAAAATGCAGAGGATATATGAGAAGGGCAAGAAAGAAAACTATAACAGTTAGGCCATATGTTGTCACCACAAGGTCTGCATTTTACCTAATTCTGGTGAAAAAGTTATAAGAACGTAAGTACAGCCCTGCTGGAACAGGCCACAGAAGCCCATCCAGTCCAGCATTTTGTCTCACACAGTGGCTCACCATGTGTTTCAAGGTATTATTCCCAAGGAGATGCCTTCACCTGTTTAGCATTCCCTGGAAATGGCATTTATTGAGAGATATCCTGCCTATCTCTCCAACCCGGAGGTTGTCCTTAGGTATCCATAATTATAGCCATTGATACCCTTGTTATACTGTACACTGAGTGAGTAATTACTACATACTGTCAAGTTATTGTCACAGTGGTTCCCAACCTTGGGTTCTTAGATATTCTTGGACTAAAACTTCCAGAAGTTTTCACCATTGGCTTTGCTGGGTAAGATTTCTGGGAACTGTAATCTAAGGACATCTCATAACCAAAAGTTAGAATCCACTGTACTGTCAGGACTGTAAAAGCAATAACTGAGAAAAGGCATTGAAAAACAATTTTCTTGCTCAACCTGAGAGTCTAAGATTAAAATCAGATTTCACAGGAGCCCCAAGAGTGTCCTGACGACCATATGGGTGATGGTATGGCATATATGTGGGCCAAAAGCACTTCTATAGAAATACAGTAATACCTCATACAAAGTCCGCTTCGTACAACATCGAATTCATACAACATCGCCTAATTCCTTGAAAAAAGTTGCCTCATACAAAGTCACTGCGACTTTGTATGAGGCATTGGGGTTTTCCCCAGGTTGCATTGTATAAAAGGCAGGACACATGCATGCATTGCTCTTGTGGGTTTTGCTCAAGGCGAAGAGTGTTTAGGAGTGGTTTTGAGCGCGATTTTGGATTATTATTTTCCATCAGATTTTTTTTAGAAGCACTCCTGGGATTTTTGCAGCATTCTTCAGGTTCTTGGACAATCAGGGTTGTTTGACATGTTTTTGTAATGTATTTAGAGACAATGATTTCTTCAAGTTCTGTCAGTTTCCTGTCTGTTTCCTTGACTTTGCCCTGAAGTCTGTGCTGTTACAGTACAATGTATCTCTATGGAAATGACGTTGTACGAGGCATTGCAGCAAGGATTTGGATGTTGTATGAGGCATCGCGGCTAGGATTTTGCATGCCTCATACAAAGTCCAAATCCATATAAAGTCAAAACTTGTGGAACCAAGTTTGGACGTTGTATGAGGTATCACTGTACCACTTGGCACACTGGGGTTCCCCATGTAGCCAATATGAATTCTAAAGTCATAACATACCTTTTCTCAGTGTTACATCGCATTTGCCTGTAAATCTGTGCCAAACATAGGAGATGATAGCGTGAGAACTTGTGTGTGTGTGTGTGTGTGTGTGTGTGTGTGCGCGCGCATGCATGTTTGTAAACACCCACAGTCTAAAAACTCAACTCTGTGCTTTTCAGCTGAAACACTGCAAGGTATCAAGAAGGTTGTAGGTGAAATGGAATGGCACCAGGTTCGAACACTGCAAAAACTCAAAATACCTTGGAGTTATCCGGGATTGAACTCTCACCTTCCAGACCCACTGCCTAAATACCAAACAGAAGGTTTTTGCCAAGAACAATATTTTGAGGGAAATAACAGGCACAAGTTGGGGTACACACATTAAGAGGAGCTTCTGCACTAGCTTTATGTTACTCTGCAGGAGAGCTTACTAGTCCAGCATGGTACAGATCAAAGCATGCAAAAGCAGGTGGATGTGGCCTTAAATAAAACAGCGAGACTGGTCACAGGATGCCTAAAACCAACCCAGATACAAAAGTGCATTTTTTAGCTGGCATCCCTCCATCAAAATTTCTCTGAGAAAGTGCTACTAGAAAGATCCTTGGAAACACACCTGCTATTCGATCACCAACCACCAACACAGAGAATGAAATCAAGGCACAGTTTCCTCATAACTTCTGACGCCTCTACCCTGAACAACCAGCTTCCACAGACCATCCTAAAACTTTGGAAGGCAAGCAAGGAGCTGCCAAATAACTGAGCAGAACCACACAACTCTCTACCGCCTGGCCAAGAGCAACTATGGCCTGTGTGGAAAGCTTTAAACAGACTGCGTGTTGGGTTAGGACAGTGATGGCGAACCTTTTAGAGACCGAGTGCCCAAACTGCAACCCAAAACCCACTTATTTATTGCAAAGTGGCAACACAGCAATAGGGGAGGAAGGAAACACTCCCATTGAGCTGCTGGGCAGAGGGGCGGGGCGAACTCTGTACTGGGGTGACTGTATGGGTGCCCACAGAGAGGACTCTGAGTGCCATCTTTGGCACACATGCCATAGGTTTGCCACCACTGGGTTAGGAAAACCAAAGGCTAATCTGAGAAAGTGGGGTTTTCCTGTAGGTCAGGGGTGGCCAAACTTTTTGGGCCACAGGCTGGCCACATGGTCAAGCATGCCAACCACATGGTTCCTGCCACCCAGAAGCGGAAGTAAAACATGCATGTGTGTGCGCAATTTACTTCCACTTCCAGGAGCGGCACAGTCTGGATTAAATGGTGTTGTGGGCCAGATCCGGCCCACATGCCATAGTTTGGGCACCCCTGCTGTAGATGGTAGCCTGTGTGAATGTGGAGAAGAACAAACTATCTCCCATATGATACAATGTACAGATGCCCCTTAACGTGCACTGAGGAGGACTTTATGTTGACAAAAGGAAATGCTGTTGATGTCGCCCGATATTGGGCGGATATCATCTAGCCCTTTTAATTCCTTTTTGTTTTAGATATGTTAATTTTAGCTTTGTATGTTATTATATGCTGGTGGTGCCTCTGACATGAATAAAGAGAGAAAGCATGAGAACACAATTTTCTAGTATGATTTAACTGAATAGCCATCGATGGTAGGATACCTTAATCATTAGATACTGTACTTTAAATTATTTCTTATTGCATTCTGAAATTCTACTCCTCCGGACCATTCCGTCTAAATCAGGCGTTCTCAACCTTTTTAAGCCGGGGGCCAGGTCACGCTCCCTTAGACAGCTTCAGGGGCTGGATGGCCATTTTGCCTTTCCTCCACCACATGGCACTTCGTGATGTGGTGGAGGCAGCGGGGGGAGGGGCACATGAAATGGTGCCACAGGCCACATTCGGCCCACGAGCCACAGGTTGAACATCCCTGGTCTAAAGAAACAGAACTTTCTCCAAAACGAGACTTTGCTGAGAAATTGGCAATGCCCAAGTACCTTTTGCAAGATCTAAATTTCTGCAGTAGATCAACTGTGGCATAAGAATATAGCTATCATAATCTTAACATATATTTGAAAATCCTGGCTTTGTTTTAAAGCTCTCTTACTCTCCCCCTTCATCTCTGAGCTGTTCCCTTTCAATGAGGTTTTGGGAATAAAAAAAGAGTTTATTCCACCAATACTTTTGGTCCAGAAAAATGGAATTATTATAGCACGTTATTATTCTGTTGGATTTATAGCAGGCAAAAACAGAGTTAAAATCTGACATTTTAAAAAATGGCTTTGATTTGTTTCCCTAACTGTGGTTTGATTCACAATTCTGTATAATTAGCTTTACATACCAAAAGGGCATTGGTTGCAATTCAGATAATACAGAACAGTGGTGGCAAACCTATGGCACGTATGCCGTAGCCCCAGCACAGATTTCGCCCCGCCGCTCTGCCCAGCAGCCCAATGGGAGCACTTCCTCCCCCCAGCACAGAGATCATCCTGACCCTCTGTTTGGGCACTCGGTCTCTAAAAGGTTCACCACCACTGACCTAGGGCAAAAACCATATTGAAATTGTAGGGGTTTTTGAAAGAAGTTTTCTGATATAGTATGAAGGCTAGCTAGTCAAAGGGGGAATCATATGTCTAACTGAGATAGGCTGAAACTGTGGAACATGCTCTTTCAAGCACAGTCTATCAGCATGACAACAGGGGACAGTAAGGTTTTGCAGTGACAGTGTCTATACACCACCTCCAAAATTAGAGGCAACCTGACTTGGAATATGGCAATAAAAACAAACCCGACAGTTCAAGTCTAGTCTAGTTTCTCAGCATATGAGGAACATGAAGCTGCCACTGTACCTGCTGAGCAAGACAAATTTTGATCCAATAAGACATAGGGCAGTGTTCTCTATAAATATTTAAAATTATATGCAATGAGTGACTGTTGGTCAGTAGAGTAGTATAGCCTTGTCTGTTCACTGTTTTAGTGCTAGGAGGGATTCAGATTTACTGCCACATTTTTAGACTACCAATCCAAATTACAGTGTTGGATGTTCTTTCTGTAATGTCCAAACTGTGGTTACCATAATCTTAATTACTTTTACAGAAGACCCTCGCATAACGGTGTTGCTTGGTTCCCCAAGTAGTGTCGCTATGCAGAAAACATCGTTATTCTAATAATGACAAAAAAGCCGTTATTTGAATAACAACGTTGTTATTCGAATAATGACGGTAAAAATACCATCATTATTCGAATAACGACTTTTTTGTCGTTATCCAAATAATCACATTTGTAGCGTCGTTAATCGAAAATGATGCTATACGAAGGTGTTGTTAGGCGGGGTCCACTGTAGATGAAACAAACCCACTGAAGACCATCTGAAAATGTTGTTTTGGATATGGAGTTGTTCTTTGTTGCTTATGTATTCTGTCTCTCTCCATCATAAGATTATAGGAATATCAAGAAAATCTTCTGTGGGAAAACGGCCACAATGTCTATGTGGCACATTCTTCATAGTTCAGGTTTCTCTGTCGTCCTCTTATTTCTGTCTTCCTGACTGCAGTGTCTCAATTGGCTAAGACGGTGACTGGAAGGCGGGAGGTCAGCAGTTCAATTCCCGAGTGCTGCAGTACGGAATGAGCTTCATCTTTGTCCCGGCTCCTGCCAACCTAGCAGTTCGAAAGCAAGAAATTGTAAGTAGATAAATAGGGACCACTTCGGTGGGAAAGGTAAAAAGCGTTCCGTGCGCTCCGGTGTCTAGGCATGTCTGCCACATGACCACAGAAACGTCTGCAGAATCAGACAGTGCTGGCTCTTCGGCTTTGAAACAGAGATGAGCACTGAACCCTAGAGTCGGATACGACTGGCTTTCGAGCAAGGGAGACCTTTACCTTTACCTTCTTATTTCCGTTCTTTGCTCTTGATTCCCTTTCGAATCCTCCTCTTTCAACATTTTCCTCTCTTTCTCATCCTGGCATTCTTCTTTGCCTGATGACCTTAACTCACAGCTTTCTCTCTCACTTCTACTCTGTCCACAACTTGTTTTATGTGCTCTTGAGACTTAAATCTTGGGCACAATCCACCTCCTTTTTTCTACCACCTTCATAGACTGTTTATTCTCTTTCTAAAATAATTCTTTCCTCATCCCCCCCCCCCCAATAATGTTCCATATAAAGTGGCTTAAATTGAGCTTAGGCTTCCAAAGGCACATCTCTAGCCTTTGCCCAAATATTTCCCTTTACTACGAGAAATAATTAAAAGGTTAGAGTCCTAAATCCTATGATTCCCAGATGAACTGGAATCTCAGACACCACTTAAGTAAGCATCGCTTGAAATGACAAATGGGTCAGGGGCACCAGGACATTACAACAGGCATCTCTCAGTGGTAAACGCCAACTCACTCTTTCATCCCCCAACTCTGTCTACCAGCTTGTTGCTAGAAAATCTTGCTGACTCCCCATTTTGGAGATTTTACACACATACATCTGATTATGCGTGAGTGCGTCCACATCAAAAATATGGCATGACAAATCCAAAGGTCAAACAGGAATGAAAGCAGAACACTGCTCGTTTTGACAGTGGAATACTGTTTTGTTTTCTCCTATCATTAAACTTGTTATTATTTGCATCCATACAACGGGTGTACTTACTATCCTTTATATTGGCTCCTCTTTTCTTGTATTCTTATACAGGGGAAACTCGGAAAATTAGAATATCGTGCAAATTTTCGTTCATTTCACTTAAAAGGTGAAACAAATATTTGAGATAGACTCACTATGTGCAAACAGAGAGGTGTCATGCCTTAATTCGTTATAATTGTGATGATCATGCCATACAGCGTACATGAGATTATGTGATGATTATGGGGTACATGAGATTGGGGGGTTAGGGTTTTCATAAGCTGTAAGACATAAGCATCAATATTATGACAAAATAAGGCTTGAACTCTCTCGCTTTGGATGCAATGAGTCTATCTCATATATCTGTTTCACCCTTTTAAGTTGCATTACTAGACTGAATGAACATTTGCACAATATTCTAATTTTCCGAGTTTCGCCTGTACATTCTCATGGACTTTAAATATTAATTTCCACTCCACCTTTACCTCCACTACTACTACCACCTTCTATTTTTTTTTCCTTGTTTCTGTTGATCAGCTTTTTCTCTTTTTTGTTAAACATTACAGAACAAGTGTACAGTATATTGATTTATAGAAATAATTTTATACACTGCAGCTGAGGCACATATCCTTGAGAAAGAGATTTCTTTCTTTCTTTCTCTGTCTGGTCAACAGCAAATGTCTCTTTTTCTACTAGCAATCACAGTCTGCAGCTACTATCACATACAACTTTGTCAATCTAGATTGATCAAGTAGAGCTCTTTAAAAATTGCTTTGTGAGAAATTATATGGCAGTGAAAAATGTGAAACAGAAGTATAAAATGTGAAATCTGAATACAAATTACAAGAATCTCTGCTTCTACTACACGCTGGGCTTTTCATTATTCTAAATAACCAAAAAACTGTAAAAACTGACACACTAAAATGACTTGTATAAAGAAAAAGCAATACAGTGACAAAGCATTAAGAGATTGAAGATATACACTGACTGTGCTGAATAAGTGACAGCAACTGAGCCAAAGGGATAAATGCAACAGAAGCGTCCAACCAACCTCCTCTCCATAGTCTGCATTTAGGAAAATGCCACAGATTTTAATTTGGTCTTGCTGCAAGTTTGTTTTGATAGGGATAAGAAAAACGCTAAAGAAGGATCAACAGAACTGGTATTATATATTTTGGGGCTATGGAAATGTCTGCAGACACAGATAGCATTGGCTCTTTGGCTGTAAATTGAGATGGGCACCAAACCCTAGAGTCGGATACAACTGGCTTTCGAACAAGGGTGACCTTCACGTTTACCCCAACCCATGATATCCTTAGCAGCTCTGTGTAGATTCACATTTCAAAAGCTTCAATTTTTCCGCCAGATGCTTTAGTCACTGTTTAAGCTTCAACTACATATAGCAGTGGCTCAAGTGGCTAAGACGCTGACTGGGAAGCGGAAGGTCAGCAGTTCGATTCTCGAGTACTGCAGGACGGAAATGAGCTCCCGTCTTTGTCCTAGCTCCTGCCAACCTAGCAGTTCGAAAGAAAGAAATTGCAAGTAGATAAATAGGGACCACTTCGGTGGGAAGGTAACAGCGTTCCGTGCGCTCCGGTGTCTAGTCATGCCTGCCGCATGACCATGGAAACATCTGCAGAAGCAGACAGTGCTGGCTCTTCGGCTTAGAAACAAATGAGCACTGCACCCTAGAGTTGGATACGACTGGCTTTCGAGCAAGGGAAACCTTTACCTTTACCTTACATATAGCAGGGGTGGTCAACCTACAGCCTGTGGGCCGGCCCCAGCCTGTGGCACCATTTCATGTGGCCCGCCACTGCCCTCACCGCTACCAGAAGTGAACACGTTTATGACAGCCATAAAATGTGCCCGCACATGTGTAAACATCCTTGTGCCTGCCATAAACGCTGCCGCAAATGCACCTGCAGCTGTCGTAAACACATTTGCAACCGCTGCGGATGCATTTTACGGCAGCATTTATGGTGGGAGGAACCATGTGACCAACCCGCTCAGCTGTCTGGGGGGCATGGACCGGCCTGTGGCACGACAAGGTTGGGAACCCCTGCCACATATAAACACTGAGAATACGTAAGATCTCACTATTTGGATCTTCAACGTGAGAGTTAGATCTCTATTGTATAACATATTGGAAATCTGAATGCAGAATAGAAACATTTTCAGGTCATGTCACTCTTCTATAGCAGAACCTGTTTTTTGACATTTACTAATTCAGTACCCTGAGGAAGTAATACTAAAGGAATGGTGTGATATACCAGCATGAGTGAGGGATATTGGGTGAATCTTTCATACTGAAAGTTATTGGAAAATGATCTCTTCCTTATTAATGCAATTCCCATCGCGTACAAAAGTTATCTCCATATTTGAGAATGCACATAGTATTTTAATCTTTAATTATATTAACTCTTCCAGGGAGAAGCACAAACCTAGGTCTATGGATTATTTCTTTATTATATTATCATCTCTATGGTATTTAATGAATATTGTTACTAGATGCAGTATTTGCCACCAAGGTGGGGAGAGAGCATAAAACTTTGAGTAACAGTTAGGAAAATTAGGTCGGTCGAGGTAAAGGAAAATTAGGAGCCTGGAAACTCCTGTCTTTTTACTGTTTCACTTGTAAGACTTTAAAGATGTCAAAACAGATCAAATGGTTTGCTGAGGAAAGAGGTTTTAATAAGAAAGGATATACATTTTATTATATTTTGTTTTCACCTTGAAAACAAAAATTCGTATAATCAAAGCAATGGCATTCCCAGTGGTAATGTGTTGTTGTGAGAGCTGGAGCATAAGGAAAGCTGAGCGCAGAATAGATGCCTTTGAGATGTGGTGTTGGAGGAGAGTTTTGAGAGTCCCCTGGACAGCGAGGAGAACAAATAGGTCAATCTTAGAAGAAATCAACCCTGACTGCTCCTTGGAAGGTCAAATAGTAAAGATGAAGCTAAAGTACTTTGGACATCAAATGAGAAGGGAGGACTCACTTGAGAAGGCCTTGATGCTGGGAAAGGTGGAGGGCAAAAGAAGAAGGGGGCGGCCAAGGATGAGATGGCTAGGTGGTATTGTAGATGCAATAGGCACAAAACTGGGTGGGTTGAGGAGGATGGTGGAGGACAGAGGTGCCTGGATGGTCCATAGGGTCGCAAAGGGTCGGAATCGACTGTGCGACTGAACAACAACAGATACATTTCATCTTTCCATGTGATTTAAAATTGCATTAATTCAATTGTTGTTTTAACATATGTTTAACTACATTTAATGGTACACATTTTGCCTGAAATCTAATCAAGGAAATCACACTGCATAAAACTATGATGTCATAGTTCACTGATTATTTTTTAAAATTATTTTTCTCCTGATACCCACCCCCATGGCCAGAGATACCAATGCTTGCGTTGAATTCTTTTTTTACAGGGTAGAGTCGTAAGGTGAATATCTGAGTTACAAAAACTGCCACTGGTGGAATGATTCTACCTTTACACAGTGGCGCTCCTTAGAACAGAATTTTAGCCACAGAGTGAGAAATGTTCATGTTTCAAGTTGGGCTCCGAATAGGAAGAGGCACTAGAGATAATATTGTAGTGTACAATAGAATTTCTGAAGAAAATCAATTTGTGCTTTAATGGTTACAAAAGGCATTGGCTATGCATATTATGCAAAACTATAGATCATTCTCAACCAATGCAACATACATGTACATGCAACCTATGTATGTGCACCACATGTACAAAAAAGATATGGTACTTGGCTGAGATAATGCTATTGATAAGGCTAACAAGCAGCCTGTTTCTGGTTAAAACTAGTCTGATTATTTTAACACCTTAATTTGTTTTGAATTTCACTTATATTTAACATATAAGTAAAATATAAAGCATTATCTCACAATTTAAACTGTGCAATGCTCTGATATGTATAAAGAAAAGGTTTTGAAGTTAACAGAGTGAAGCTGAAACTTAAGCAGCAAAGTGAATCATGACATAAAGTTTCTGCTCTCTGTCTTAAAATTCCTTTCCAAAAAAAATTATTTAGTGCATTTCAGTAAACCAAGTCATCACTGGAAGATTCTGTCCAACTTTAATATCCATTTTCTCTGAAAAGCACCATCCAAAGGGACCTGCAGCTCATTCCAATTTTAAAGCAATTATTTAATTTCAGCTAATGTTCCATTATTATTATTTTTGTCATCTGGATAGAAACCAATGAAGAGACTGGAAAGATAGGAAGAAGCCAGTAATAAAGTTAAGTGAGCCTTAGAGTCTACTCTTCAGCCAGGAATGATGCAAAATTCCCACTAACAAAAGATTTTCAGCCTCCAAGTGTTTGCAACTAAATGAAACAAGTTGCTTCTTGAACATTTTGCCATTACCTTCACACCCTTTTCTTAACCCATCATAACGTTTCCAACTGCTCTGTTCATCTCTATATGGCAGTGATGGAAAACCTTTTAGAGACCGAGTGCCCAAACTGCAACCCCAAACCCACTTATTTATTGCAAAGTGCAAACATAGCAATAGGGGAGGAAGGAAACACTCCCATTGGGCTACTGGGCAGAGGGGTGTGATAAACTCTGTGCTGGGGGGGAAGGAGGAAGCGCTCCCATTGGGCTGCTGGGCAGAAGGGCGGGTGGACTCTGTGCTCCCATTGGGCTTCTGGGCAGAGGGGCGGGGCGAACTCTGTGCTGGGGTGATTGCATGGGTGCCCACAGAGAGGGCTCCGAGTGCCACCTCTGGCACATGTGCCATAGGTTCGCCATCACTGCTATATAGTATGCAAAAGTTTTGGGATTTTTCTGACTTTTATGAGAGGGCAAGGTTACAAAATAAAACCTGAAAACTAGGGTTGTGTCTCCAAAAACTGATGTTCATGATGTCTACGCAGCACAATGTCAAGAGAATTCAACCCCAATTTCGTAAGTGGAAATTAACTTTTAGTACACCAGAGCATGAGAAACCAATCTATAAAACCATGTCTAGTATCAGATTCAACACCTACAATTCTCAGAATGGAACCTCTCATCTTGCACGACTTCCATAAAATGGGGCTCCCAAATTATACACAGTCATAATACCTTAAAGCTCAGAGCTCTGCAATGAAAATCCAATATAACAATCTTCAAAGTAGATGGGCAAATGAGTGTAGGAGAGCTTAGTTGAGATACTTAAAAGGTACAAAAGAACTAAGTCTTCAAAAGTTGAGGAATAAAAGGGATTGCCAAAGACTATCTGGCATGAGATATAATGGGAACTTTGCCATCTTCTGTCAAATCAAAAGATCAGAATTATTCTACTCCATTAGAAGAGATAATAGCATCCAGAAATTCATATCTGAATAGTTGTTCATCATCATGTTTGCAGCAAAAACC
Source organism: Bradypodion pumilum (assembly GCA_035047305.1). Lineage (NCBI taxonomy): Eukaryota > Metazoa > Chordata > Lepidosauria > Squamata > Chamaeleonidae > Bradypodion > Bradypodion pumilum. Next base: position 8,476,514 of record JAWDJD010000015.1, read on the forward strand.
ACTTTGATCTGAGCTTTACCTATGAATGTGAAATCAAGTTGACCCTCATTTCTACATTATTTATCCTTCAGTATTAATTAAAACTATAAACGATGGGTTGTAAATGAGTTTACAGTCTAGGCCAGGGATGCTCAACCTGCGGCCCATGGGCCCGCTGCACCATTTCATGTGGCCCCCCACCGTCTCCACCATACCCGGAAGTGCCATGTGGTGGAGGAAGGGCAAAATGGCCCTCTGGCCCCCGAAGCTGTCTGAGGGAGTGTGACCTGGCCCCCCGCTTAAAAAGGTTGAGAACTCCTGATCTAGACCTACCACTGAATTATCCAGGTTTTAACCTAGAAGGCAGTGAGAACCAAACAGATATACCTGTAGTCTACAATTGTAATACAAATTACATGTAACGGAGGACATTTAAAAATGAAGCAAATAAGATGGTGTCTTCCAACATGTTAGTGTTTCGGAAATTTTTAAGACACTTAAATTAAAAAATTAAAAAGCTTTGATCCTGCTTGTAGATGCTAAACATATTTCAGGAGAATATTTGGTGTGATTTTTTGGAGTCACAAGGGAAAAAACCCAGAACACCAATTAAAATCTCTTTCTAAAACAATCGCTCCTGGTTAAATTTTACCTTGGCCAGACATTATTAGACTTAAAAGTTTATTACAGAGGAGGACTCTGCCTAGTTTCACAAAAACATGAAGCAAAATTAGACTACTCCAGAATTAATAGATTTCTGGACATTACTGGTTTCTCTAAAAGGTAAAGGTAAAGGTTTCCCTTGCTCGAAAGCCAGTCGTATCCGACTCTAGGGTGCAGTGCTCATCTCTGTTTCTAAGCCGAAGAGCCAGCGCTGTCTGCTTCTGCAGACGTTTCCGTGGTCATGTGGCAGGCATGACTAGGAGCGCACGGAACGCTGTTACCTTCCCACCGAAGTGGTCCCTATTTATCTACTTGCAATGTCTTGCTTTCGAACTGCTAGGTTGGCAGGAGCTGGGATGAAGACGGGAGCTCATTTCCATCCTGCAGTACTCGGGAATCGAACTGCTGACCTTCCGCTTCCCAGTCAGCGTCTTAGCGACTTGAGCCACTGCAGTACCTACTGCAGGTTTCTCTACTGACAGCTAAAATATTTACAAGGAAAAATGAAACCACGAAGCCAGGATTACCCTGAATATTGGCTTCCTGTTCCATGCAAAAGTAACTATTCATTCAAACTAATGTAGGATTATCTTTAGAATCATTACAGTTAAAAGTCAACATCTGTATTTGATGATTTTTCTACAGGGAGGCCCGTAAGTCCTTACCCGTCCATGTTATTATGTTATATTCAATTATACGTGTATTAATAATTGTTTTCTTTTCCTCCCAGAGAAATATGACTGATTTAAGCCCATTTACGCTTGAAGAGTGTATTGTGACAAGTACGGATAATATTATGCAGTAAGAATGAGGGACAGCACATAGATACACTGGATACATACGGTATATGGACGGGTAGGGACTTATGGGCCACCCTGCATATTACTGGATTTGTTCACTGCACAATTCTTCAAATATATCTTAAGTCTGTTACCCCGAAAACTCTTGGAAGACCAGACCTCTTTCCATAAACTTCTTAATAAAAGCCAAGATAAGGGTTAACCAAGTTTAGAAACAGATTTTAATTGGACATTTTTTTCATTTCTTGTTCTTGCAATTCAAAAAGTAAGCCCAATAAAATGCAGGGGGGAAATAATGCAGGTAAGTAACATTATTCTTATTAAATCAATTTAATTGCATGCAGACACTACAAATGTGGATGTACAGTATAATCCATTCAGCACTCTTCTTTCACATTCTTCAAATCCCAAGGACACATCAGGCTCGCAACCACTTACTATATTATCCATGTTACCAACTCAGAAACACCCAGTCAACTCACAGAATGTGTGACCAACCTGAAACCTGGACATGCACACTAAAATGTAGCGTTTTTCTCTATGCTGAAGAGGTGAGAACTGTTTAACTGTTTTAAGCAAGCCAAATAAACGGCTTCAATTGAATTGAATTAATTGGGTTGCTTCTGGATCTATTACACATATATTGGGCCTGCTATGGTTTCCTGACTATAATAGTTAATCAACTCCTTATTTCCTAAATAATTCTACAGGGGTAAGTAGCGAGAGACATCATAATCATCATCATATTTAATTTATATGCCGCCAACTTGACAGCGCGACTCAGGGCGGCTAACAAAAACAACAGAGCATAACACAATGGAATACAATAGCATAAAAAACATTACAATAGAGACAAAGGAAATCATTCATTTAAAGGTTTAAAGATCCAATAATAGAAACACTAAAAGTAACAATAAAAGTCCCAACAGTTCAGCATGAACCACACCATGGCACCACCCAAACGTTGATAGGGCCTGGCAGTCGCCGGCGGTTCTCTGTCCTCCCTGGCCATGGGAGGGGCCCGGGGTCAGCTGTGGCGGCAACTCCACGCGCCCACAATGCTCCAGCGGTCTTTTCTCTCCCCAGCCATGGGAGGTGCCCGGGGTCAGCCGTGGTGGCGACTCCACCTGCCCGTGACACTGGCGGTCTCTTCTCTCCCTGTCAATGGGAAGGACCCGGGGTCAGCCATGGCGGCAACTCCGCCTGCCCGCAATGCTCCGGAAGTCTCTTTTCTCCCCAGACATGGAAAGGGCCCGGGGTCAGCTGTGGCTGCGAGTCCAGCTACCCGTGATGGTCCAGCAGTCTCTTCTTTTCCCAGCCATGGGAGGGGCCTGTGGCCAGCTGTGGTGGCAAGTCTGGCCACCCGCAACACTCTGGCGGTCTCTTCTCTCCCCGGCCATGGGAGGGGCCCAGGGTCAGCGGTGGTGGAGAGTTTTAATCTCATAACCATGGTTAAGAGACTGAATGATTTGCAGGCTCATCAACTCCCTCTATCATAATTTGCTTTGTTCACAGTGTAGGGTTAGCATTGACATATTAAAGGAGTGCAGGGGAACCTATTGCCCTCCAGATGTTGCTAGACTCCAACTCCTACTAATCTGTACCAACTTGGTCAACGGTGACTTGTCGTTCTTCATTTGTAAAGCCGTAAGCTTTCTCAATGCTGCTGTAAAAAGTCTTGTAGGTAAGCCCACAAACATTATAAACCCGCAAGAATCTTTACTAATTACAGCTTATTGGGATTTCACCAGAGGGTATTGACTAGTCCCTCATCCTGTCCTAAAAGTGGCTTACCAGTTACCTCCATGAAGCCCACAGACAGGATTTGTACAACAGCATCGTCCCACTTATATTTCACAGCAACCAGTATGTAGAGACATGTTGTGTCTACTCAAGCGCTGTATGAAATATATATCCATCATGATTCACAGCCACTGACAGCTCCATTCTGCATGAAGTAGATATACTGAGACATTCAAAAATCTATATGCAGATGCTTTGTGTCAGAATATCAATGGGGCAGGTAAGAAATGGTATTCTTTTTGCTCTGCTAGTCTTTGTCCTGAAGTCTTACAAGTTCTTTGGGCTGTCCCCTGACAAAGGGTTATGTACACACGTGATGAAGTGGATGCTGATTACACAAAAACTGAGATATTCAACAAATTTAGCTTTTAAAAGAAGTGTACTTCTGAGAACAGGGTGTTCAGGATGCTATGTCTTATGCTCCATTTCTTACTGTGACAATTTCCCTACAGATGATTGTAAATATTTCATTAGTTTATTAATTTATAAACTTTGTTGTCTAGGTTCCTCAGTTGTTGTTCAGGGTTTTCCTCTTCTTTTTTGCTTTGTTTTTGGCATTAAAACTAGTCAGCCTAAACGGCTACTTGCTGTGGTCTGCACTTTTACTAAATGTCCTTTTAACTGTTCATTTTCTGTAATGACAAGTTTTATAACACACGGTGAACAGGTGGACTATAGAGAAGATTTAACAGGAACAGAAACCAGGATCAGCTTCAGATCTCATGTTTTGATGAGCAAAAAAGAAAGATATTTCCCCACTACGGTATATTGGTTCCCTTGTGGGACCCTCACGTGCCCCTCAAAGTAAGGCAAAGGCTATTATGTGGGATCCGCGCACACAATTGGCATAACTGGCCCTGACAGAACCCCGGTAATGGGTGATCACATCGTTACCAGGGGTTCCTGAGGGGACAGAAATTGGGGGAGTGGAATATTCGATAGAGTTTAATTCATCAATAGCTGATCTGACAAGCAGCTCGAACAATAGAGAGCTAATGACTAACTCGCTAGGCACCGTAATAGGTAATCTCGCGTCTGCGGATTCCTTTAAGCCCTAGAGCCAATACTAGCCACTTGTTTACCTCGGATAACACGGAACAATGTATTTCCCCTGCCGTTAATTAAGTTGGTTAATTAACTTCCCCTGTAGACTTCCCCAATTAACTTGTGTAAACATAAGGTGTGAAACCTGCCAGTATGCTAGATCGCAATGCTTTTACATGCAGCCTAAACATGATAAATACTGATGATTGGTCTTCATTAAATCACTGGTCTTCGCTCCATCTTGCCTCGTGTCTCATTGCTTGACCAGTCTCCTCCGGGACCTACCAGCCACTCCGTGGCACCGATCCAGCTTGCACAACCCGCTTCGTGGCCCAGATCCAACACTATTACTCACTTTAGGTAAGTCCAAGAGCTTGAGCATGCCTTTATGGTTTTACTTTGAAAATATCCCCATTCTTTCCTCCCACACAACATTTTGATTAGGTAGACTGTAAGCCAAGAGTGCCCCTGAAGCCAGATATGGCCCTGAAGCCATTTCATCCAGCCTGCGATTTCCTTGCCAAACCAGGAAGTGAATATGGACACTTATGGGCATGTGTGGAAGCATCTGCATTTACTGCCTGGTTTGGCACAGATGTCCTCGCGCATGCACAGAAGCATCCATATTTACTTCTTGGTTTGGTGCGGACGTTCTTGTGCTTACGCAGAAGCATCTGCACTGAGCCAGGAAGTAAATATGGCAATTTTTGCCCATGCGCAGAAGTGTCTGTGCCGAACCAGGATGTGGTTCCAAACGCGTCATGTTATGCTAACCTGAACCCCCTAGCCATCTCTGTCAACAGTTTAGGGGTGGTGACTGGGCTGGGCAGGGTTAAATGCAAGCAATTTTAATGCCTTTAGAGGTCAATAGGTACAATGACTACAATGCCTTTGTACTTCTTTTAAAATTTCACCTGGAATGTTCACAAAGGCTCTGTAGGTTGCCTGAGATACTGACACATCCTTTTCATTCACTGGTTTTGAAGCCCTTCCCCTTCCGAAAACTAGTGCTTTGACAACTGCCCACAATGTGTGCTGAGGTGAAGCTTCTGAACAGGACAGGTAGAAAGCGTGGGTGGTCAAGTACATGTAAAGGTTTGGAACAAATAATTTCTAAATTGCTAACTTACTGAGGTGGTAGCACCAAGGTAGTAGGCTGGGCTTTCGGTCTTCGTTTGGCAGATACTCCCATCTGGTTGGCAGAGCGTTTCAAAGACTGCTGATTCAGAAGGCTGGATGCCAGCCCAGCATGATACTGCAGCTAGAAAAGAGGGATGGGGAGAGAAAATGTGAAACCAGACATAATGCAAAAAGGCCTTTCCTTTTAGATCTTTACATCAGTTCATAAAATGACCTTTACGCATGCTACAAACATGATCTGTGCAGAGAATTTAAATGTTTCCTTAAGCAGAAGTGCTGAGCTAAGTGGGATAAGGGGAACACAGAATGAGCCTCCTCGACGACTGCGGTATTTTTTATCCACAAATGGGTGTACCCTGGTAACGGTGACCTTGTGTTGCTGGCTAATTTTTCTCACACTAGATCAGGTGAAAGGAACTGCAGAATGAACTCACCAAAAGGTGCCATCATTTTGGCAGTTTCATGTCTGATCCAGATATGGAAGAAGAAGTGGAGTGAGCTCCCGTCTCTGTCCTGGCTCTTGCCAACCTAGCAGTTCAAAAGCAATAAATTGCAAGTACAGTAAAGCCTCGCATAAAGAGTGCCTTGCTTAGAGACTAACTCACTTAAAGAGCAGAATTTTCTCTAAATGGTCGCCTCGCTTAACAACTAAAACCAACCAAAATCTCGCTTAACAACTAAATCGGGGTTCGCAATCCCCCCCTCCACACACACACACCAGAAGTCACAATCGGTTACTTACAATGGTGTTTTAACTCACTTAAAGAGCGATCCAGTGGAACACATTATGCTTTTTAAGCAAGGTACCACTGTAGATAAATAGGTACCACTTTGGTAGGAAGGTAAACAGCCTTTTGTGCACATGTCCACGCCTGCCAGATGTCCACAGAACCTTAGAGTCGGATACAACTGGCTTTTGAGCAAGGGCGATCTTTACCTTGACCTTTACCACCATTACCTATACAACATACTCCTCTACTACAGAAACAATAAAGCACATACACCCAAAGGATGCTCCTTCTCCAGACAAATGAATATAATGTACAAGAACCTGTTGCAACACATCCCTTCCACACGCATATGAATTGGGAGTGCTCAGGACATTATGTCTTTCTCTAGGACATTATGCGTTGTTCATCTCCTCTTCCACAATTTTCTGTTTTTCTTTTCTAATTAATATCCAAAATATTTTGCTCAGAGGAATGAGCACAGCCAGCCAGAACTGAGAAGGAGTTGTCCCTTTGCAGTCCTATTCCAACCCCCACACTGTTCTGTAATTCTACAAACCTTGTTACCCTCTGAGCATGCCAATACCTCCCCCCCCTCCTGTTACCTCAAAGGATCCTTTGGCTCCAACCATATTGGCAATGGAGCAATGACTTGGCGGGATTGAGACCGTACTCAATAAACTAAAGGAACAGAACTAATCAAGGGAATTGCATTGCATCTCAGCTGCCATAACCCCATGAACATGGCCAAATTTCTTTCAGTGTACATTTACTCCTAACGGGGGAGGGGAGAGAATTAAAAAAAAATCCCTACGGCTCACTACTGTTCTGCTTTTTGCAGAATGTTTAAAGGAAATGGCCCCTTAATGAACTTTCAGAACTATGAATTAGTTTACTTTCTGCACAGCACGGCACATTTCCCATCTACAGCAGCATTTAATCACGTAAGAGAAGTAAGGCTAATTATTTAACTAGTTGAAACAAAATGAGTTGATGGGTCAATCTATGTACTGTACCTAAAAGCAGAGGTGTGGGTGCGGTATCCATAATGGGCTGCCGCACCTCTTAACCAAACCCCGTGAAATTCGGCACACATGTACCTTGCGCACGTGAGCAGGTCACTGTCGGGGTCCCAAAGCCCATGGGGGGGGTTATGCCCCCTCAAATTGACCCTTTAGTTCTCAACCAATCACAAGGGCTGACCAGGTCTGGGCCTTTGTGATGTCTTGCCCAGACCTGCTCAGCCCTTGGGAGTGGTCAGCCAATGTGACATCACAGGGCCCCGCCCCTTGGCCAGGCAGGCCAACTGGCAGGGCGGGGCAGGAGTCTAGTGTACAGAGGTCAGTCCAGGAGAAGGAGCACCTGAGCAACGCAACCCCACCAAACCCCACCTGGGCGAAGCCGGGCACCCCTGCTAGTACAAAAATAAAATCAATCATGGCTATTTTCAAACTACTAAAGGTAATGTTTCCCTTGCTCGAAAGCCAGTCGTATCTGTTTCTAGGGGGCAGTGCTCATCTCCATTTACAGCCAAAGAGCCAGTGCTGTCTGTGCCTGCAGACATTTCCGTGGTCATGTGGTCATGTGGTCATGTGGCAGGCATGAAGCGGTACATATTTATCTACTTGCAATTTCTTACTTTCAAGCTGCTAGGTTGGCAGGAGCTGGGACAGACAACAGGAGCTCACTCCGTCACACGTCCGGCCAAGCTCAGTGTCTTAACTACTAAGCCACCGCAGCTCCCTGTTTTCAAACTAGACATACAATAACAAGAAATTATGTTTTTGAAAAAATTAAATTGGATAATTATATCATTTAAGTAGCTGATCATTCTTAATATGGTTAAAACTTTTTTTAAAAAAAGGTTATGCGAGGAGATGCAGGAGAAGGAAACATAGCTTATATAGAAACACACAAATGTAAAGTAGGAGATAAATATAAGAAAAATTCTTTGAAGTGCTTTATGACAAGAAGATACAGTAATACCTCATACAAAGTCCGCTTCATACAACATCAGATTCATACAACATCGCCTAATTCCTTGAAAAAAGTTGCCTTGTACAAAGTTGTGCAACTTTGTATGAGGTATTGGGGTTTCCCCAGGTTGCATTGTGGCAGTATAAAAGGCAGGACACATGTGTGCATTGCTCTTGTGGGTTTTGCATGAGGCGAAGAGTGTTTAGGAGTGGTTTTGAGCACGATTTTGGATTTTTTTATTTTTTTCGTCAGAATTTTTGGAAGCATTCCTGGGATTTCTGCAGCATTCTTCAGGTTCTTGGACAATCAGGGTTGTTTGACATGTTTTTGTAATATTTTTAGCCTTTAGACAATGATTTCTTAAAGTTCTGTCAGTTTCCTGTCTGTTTCCTTGACTTTTCCCTGAAGTATGTGCTGTTACAGTACAATGTATCTCTATGGAAACAACGTTGTATGAGGCATCACGGCTAGGATTTTGCATGCTTCATACAAAGTCCAAATCCGTATAAAGTCCAAACATGTGGAACCAAGTTTGGACGTTGCATGAGGTATCACAGTATATTTATCTACAAAATAAATGGTATATTATCTTGGGAAGCTTGCGAAATAGGCAATTTTATTTATTTATTTAATCAGGCAGCTTACAATAAAACAGTAATAATACAAACATCTTAAAAACATCAAAAATTTAAACTTATTTAAAGTTAAAAAAAATTAAAAAATTCTTTTAAAAATGCCCAGCAATGCCACCACCCAATCTTCTAAGAACTGACTGCTCAAACCAGCCAGCCCAAGGTGGCTATCTCCCCAGCCACCCCCCACACCCGCTGCGCCAGCCAGGTCTTGAGGCCCCTACAAAATGGTAAAAGCTCTGCCTGGAGACGAAGTTCAGTTGGCAGGAGGTTCCACATGACTGGAGCAGACACAGAGAAGGCCCTCCTTCTTGTGGGACTATGAGACTATGAGATGGGACTATGACCCTCCGGTCTGCTCTGGTGGGACGGGCAGATGTCCTTGGGGTGATGCTTCAATAAATAAAATTGTTGGTGTCTATGTGATATCAAACATAAGATCTCCGATTGGCTGAAAGGTTCTGACTGCACAAGAGAAATGATGCCATCAGGAGCAGCAGAAAGTTACTGATTACGTATCTCCTTTTGCAATTTAGAGATGTACACAACTTAGTCTCACTTAATACCACTTCAAACATTCGGACTTAGTCTCACTGTGTGAGAGCTGTATTCATCCTGAAATTGAAAATGGTAGACTTTAATCAGCAGCAATTTTTCTGCTGATGATGACATCATTCCCATTGCACAGACTACACCGTGCAATACATGTTTGGCTATTCTATAATGCAGGGATGCTCAACCTGTAGCCCATAGGCCGTATGTGGCCCATGAAGCCATGTCATGTGGGCCCCCACCGCCTCCACCACACCAGGAAGTGCCGTGTGGTGGAGGAAGGGCAAAATGGCCATCCGGCCTCCAAAACTGTTTGAGGGAGTGCGACCCAGCCCCCGGCTTAAAAAGGTTGAGAACTCCTGATATCAATCAATCAATCAATAAATCAAACTTTATTGCAGTCGATGACCAATGCAGTAAAAAGGGTTTAAGTGCATGAAATACAGTACTGTTAAAAATGCACCCCCACAAACACATTCATTTGAATTAAAACAAAATAGAATAAAATCGGTTTTAAAATTTATGCTACATTTGGGACAGGTATCTAGTTTTAAAAGAATAAAACAGTGCATAAAACAGTTTAAAATTTATAGTTACAGTTATAAAATAAGAATAAAAATGTCTATATATAAGTGCACATAGTGGATGTAATTACATGAGTAGGACATAAAACTCCTGATATAATGTAAGGCATTGCCTAACTTTTAACACCAGCCCTAAAATGTACAAGAATCTGAAAATAACATCCAATCAAGGCCCAGAACTGTGGTTTTGATATGCATAGCTATTTTCTAAATTGAATGAAACTAATCAACTGCTTACAACCAAAAAAAGGATGTTTGTATTAGTAGTGTCCAAGAAAGTCCAAGTAATCATATTTAGAAATTAAAAATGCTCTACAGAAAATAGTGTATTGAAAATGAAATATACCAAGTAGAACCTCAATTAACAATTTTAATGCGTTCTCTGGGACCTTTTGTACTATGAAAAATTTGTAAAGCGAATTTCCCGCATTGAACGCAATTTCCCATGGGAATGCATTGAAACCCAAAATTTGTTAATCGAAACGCAGTTTCCCATAGGAATGCATTGAAAACCAAATGTAATCCATTCTGGGGGGAAATTGTTAGCCGAGCCACTATTTTCTATGGATTTCCTTTTGTTGTGCCATTTTGTGTTAAGCGAGCCGTTTGTTAAGCGAGGTTCCACTGTATAAATAATTTTCTTATAAGGTGCAGTAAAAATTAATGAAACCGTCCACTGAAGAGATGAAATTGCCAGTGGTGAGTACATCTCTTACGGCTTGTCAATAACTTTCCGATTTACCATGTGTTTTAGATAGTGATACGATATGATGCACAGCATTCTTAATGAAAGCAGAGTTACTCTCTACTAGAAAAAAAGGGTAGGTTATAATTTCACTCTAACATGCTCATCTTAGACCAATGAATTTTGCTCAGATTTGTTTTTCTCCCACAGATTGCCCTAAATGGGAAATCAATAAATGCAAGAGACAGTGGGAGTTTGAAAGACAATGTTTCAAAATGTCAAGCATTCTTGCTTTCAATCTTCATACTAGAATTTGCAATGAGAGCAAGACTGTGTCACCTTTCATGGAATCAAACGCATACTGCAGGTAAGTCGGCCAAATATAAACCCACCTTAGGGACCTTCCCTTATCTTTTCTTTATGGCATCTTATTAAGATCAGAGCATGCTCCAATCATTTAGACCTTGCTGACACCACCCTGGAAGAGGCAGGCTTGTTATTGACCAAGTGGTGGCACCAGGGTGACTTTGCCCAATTTAGACAGCCGGAATAACTGAGAGGACGCATATACTCTGCCACTAATCAGAGCTGAATTTTGACTTCTGACATTTAGAAAAGAAATCCCATGTTGAATCATCCTACTCAACATTTTTTTTTGCTCCAAGTGCCATATGTAAGAGCACAGGAATCTACTATCATTTAAAAGCAGAACATATTTTTTGGTCCTTCCAGGTCAGTTCCTTCTAATTAAACTACTTTTTGTTAATCTCGTAGAATACAGACATTCTCTTCTTCAGCCCACCTACCTCTACTTCCAGGAACAAAGATCCAGCCGTCAAGATCTAAAAGGGCCCATTAAATATTTACCAAACCATCTTCGTAATAGGAGAAAAGGTCAAAGTTAATAAAACTGACAGGCAGCTCCTGTCCAACTTGATTTATACATTATTTAAGTACCATATACTGTATTTCACAGAACAGGTCCCACTCATTTCATCTAGAAACATTTTCTTAGCCTTTAGGTTTAAGGACAGGACCAAAAGTCTATAGCCAATTCAGAAAATATGGTCCATAAAATGTGAAAAACGTGCTGAGATGTTTAGCTTAGGTTACATTTCTTCCCATGGCAGCTTGCAAACTGGAGTCACAGATCACAACCTGGGTAGATTTAAATCTGAAAGACCCAAAGGAATAATTTAATTTAATTTAATTGTTAAATTTATATACCACCCACTCGTCCAAGGCCGACTCATCCAACCTACCCACTTCCAAAAAGTGCACTCTTGCGTGCATTAGTAATTATCTATTTTAATACACAATTTTCACACTCTCCTTGTCTATATTGAGTCCACCTCTATTCATTAACACTTTTGATGAAAGTATGCATTTTCAGAGTAAAAGAGATGAAGGCTTGATTTTGTCTACGTGTAGTAGTAGAGGGACAATAGCCATGCCTGCCATTCTAATGTAATTAGCACCACACAAGGAAACTAATGAACAGCAATTCTGGATACAGTATTTTAATAGTTCTTCTAAGAATTATTGTGTCATGTTGAGAGAGAAAAAGCACCTGTCACCTGTCCTAATAAATGCCAATCTAGCAGTTCGAAAGCAAGAAATTGTAAATAGATAAATAGGTACTGCTTTGGCAGAAAAGGTAACCGCGTTCCATGCCTCTAGTCATGTCTGCCACATGACCATGGGAATGTCTTCAGATGCAGACAGTGCTGTCTCTTTGGCTGTTATTGGAGATGAACACCGCCCCCCTGGAGTCAGACAATGGAGACCTTTACCTTATTAAACTAAGTACAGTAATACAGTGGACCCTCAAATAACGACGTTACTTGGTTCCCCAAGCAGCGTCGCTATTCGAATAACGTCATTATTTGAATAACGACAAAAAACCATTATTATTCGAATAACGACAAAAACCCGTCATTATTCGAATAACGACGGTAAAAATACCGTTGTTATTTAAATACCGTCGTTATTCGAACAATCACATTGGGAGCATCATAGCATCGTTAATCGAAAATGACGCTATTCGAATGTGTTGTTAATCAAGGGTCCACTATACCTCGGATAACGTTTGCATCAGATAACACTAAAACCGCATAACGTTAAGCAATCTGGGGACAAAATTGCATCGCATAATGTTAAAATCCTATGGGATGCATTGGATAACATTCGCTAAAGCCTGTTCCGGTTACAATGTAACTGTATGGAGTTTTAACGTTTTGCGATTCATCCCATAGGATTTTAATGTTATTCAATGCATGCATCGGATAATGTTCAAAATCGGATAACACTAAGACTTGCGGAACCAAGTTTTAGCGTTATCCAAGGTTTTACTGTACTAAGAAAAACAGGACGATTAACCTAAATAATCTATACAGAGGTCTATGGAGCCACATAAAATTGAAGTGCCAATCTATGAACTGTTAGATCCAATTTACAGGACTTCTTGCCTCTTGGCATCATCTTCAGAGTCAGAAAAATCAACAGGCCACTTCAAAGAAGCATCCGGCAGTTACGAACAAGCTGTTTTGAGAGAACAGAATGAAAGCAAGACACAAAAGGACAGCAATTCATGCTTTGTAAACTGGGTTGATGTGTAGTGAACAACCGGCTAGTACTGATGAAAGGAGTGATAGATGGCTGAAAAGAAAAGCTGGCCCTATAGAAATTAGGTGCTGACATCAATTGTGTTCAAACGGGCAGATCTGCCTCTGCATACAAACAATCCTATGGAAGAATGCACTTCGCGTAACTTATGGTTGATAATGTTTGGCGCTGATTCACAAACCGAGCTTCTCACCCAAGGCAGAAATACAGCAGCCTACTTGATCTGCTGGGTGAAATGATGAGAAGAGATGATAATTTATCTTGCGTGCCTGGGTAGAAACCAGGAAGATGATTGCTAAAGGTGTTCATAGTAGAATTGGGATTTCCCACAGCGGCAGTGTCAATGTTCAAAAGAAAGATTTCACAAACTCTTCTATACCAATCAGTCACCTTCTAGAGCTGCAAAGATATTCTACTATGAGGCTAGGAGGCTGCATACTGAAGACTTGCAGCAAAAGATTTTCTTTGTTCGAAAGGCTTAGAAGAAAATTAGGGTTAAAAAATAAGACCAGCAATTAGGGTTAAAAATAAGATCCTCTACAGGGTGCACACAAGACTGGCAGACTTAAAAGAAATGTAAGGATGATGGCAGCGGTGGCTGCAACTCGTATCCGAGAATACATTTTTTTCCTGAAGGAGGAAAAATGGCATTGGCGTGAATTTGTTTAAGGTGGATCCCAGCTTGCCATGAAGTGACCCCACACACTATGATCACGGAGCCGTCTCCTGCGGCACATATGAAATGAGACATGCAGGATTTAACACCGGGACTGCAATGGACTGCCACAGCCTTGAGTATACTAAGACAGCCAGTCCATCTAGCATGGCCTCTTCCACCTCCATGACCATTGGGAATCAGAATTCCTCCTCCGCTCATTTTGCCGTTGGGCCCAATAGGATGGTTTCCAGTGGCATTTCCTCCACTGAGGGGGACCATCACCCCACCTAAAGGGGAACATCCCCCCCATAGCCATTGGCCCCTTTAGGGAGTCAGGTTATTTACTGCCGACGTTGAGTCACTTGCTATATGGTCTACGGCCGGGATGTCCGGCCAGACATAGGCTTCAACGTAAGGCAATTATAACATGCAGGGAACAAATCGGCCACTACGCAAGCGCAATCACTAGTCTTGAAGACTGTTGCGTGTGCGCACTCTCCTGTTCCCACTTTGTTAAAAAAAGGGGGGGATGGTGTATAGCTCTGGGAATATAAAAACAGTGAGTTCCCATGTTTACTAACTATCTAGTTTCTCAAAGTGGCCAATGTTAAGAAACCTAGAAATGCAGGGCATCCATGGCAGACCTCCCATATTGCACAACACAACTGACAGATTCATTATTATTATTATTATTATTATTATTATTATTATTATTATTATTATTATTATTATTATTATTATTATTATTATTATTATTATTATTATTATTATTATTATTATTATTATTATTATTATTATTATTATTATTATTTGGGGGAGGGGTGTTTCCAACGGTAAATGAAACAAACTACCGGTAGCTTTTCTTTTCTTTTCTATGAAGCAAATCCATGTAGAAGCAGATGCCAAATATAAGAATCCATATAATAGGAGAATTTTATAGACTGAAACATAAATCTGTCATCTAAAAGTCATGCATACCATGCATAGGAATTGTTTCTTTTGTTTGTGCTGCGCTATACATATACATTACCTTTATTATAGCAGTTTGAAAAAATACTACTTTTTCCCCTGGGAGTTTCAAGTACCCCAAAGTTATTCTTTAGATATGTATTTTTTTTTTGCTAGATCAGTTCACACAAACAGTAAGCCCTGTTTTAAAGAGTTGGCTCGTACCAATCAGTAAAAAGCAAGCAGCCTAAGAAAATCAGCTCAAGTACAAAATGCATGTGTGGAGCAGGAGTTCTCAACCTTTTTAAACCAGGGGCCGGGTCACACTCCCTCTGACAGATTCGGGGGCGGGATAGCCATTTTGCCCTTCCTCCACCACATGGCACTTCTGGGTGTGGTGGAGGCAGTGGGGGCCCACATGAAATAGCTTCATGGGCCAAATCCGGCACACGGGCAACCGGTTGACAATCCATGGTGTAGAGCACTGGTTCCCAACAAGGAGGCCACACCCTACATGGGGACTTCAATTCCCAGAAGCCTAAGTCAGTACATTGGCTATTCCATGCTTTGGGGAATTGACGTAAGCTTTTGAGAAGTCCAAAATCCAAAAGTAGGGAAACAGTGGTGTAGAGCATGTTGACACATGTAAATACTCTGGAATTTGATTATATGACCAGCAGATTCACTGCAACAAAATTCAGAACAGAGACAGACCAGAATAGCTTCTAATAAAGGCAGAAGCATTTAAATGTAGATTTGTTGCAAAATAATAGCTTGATCAGTTAAGAGGGTGACCAGTGAAGACGTATAAATCAGTGAAAATTAGAAATCATAAAACACATGAAATGCAGAAAAGTGGAATCCTTTGGTCACTTAATGACGAATGGGAAATACAAAGCTGATTATTCATGGTAAAGGAAATGGGAGGTAAGCTACAAGTAGAAGAGCTTGACCTTAGACTACCTTGAATGCAACACAGCCCACCATTTATAGTTGCTGCATTCAGTGTCAGAATAGCCTTGGTAACATCCAACCACAACAGGTAAAGGGCAAGAAAAGTAAATTATTATCATCCCAGTCCCAGATTACCAGCACCTGAATCTGCTTTTGAATCACTGTCTGCACACCAACAAACCCCCTACTCTTTGTCTCGAAAGCCAGTCGTATCCGACTCTAGGGTTCAGTGCTCATCTCTGTTTCAAAGCTGAAGAGCCAGCGCTGTCTGCTTCTGCAAACGTTTCCGTGGTCATGTGGCAGGCATGACTAGACACCGGAACGCATGGAACGCTGTTACCTTCCCACTGAAGTGGTCCCTATTTATCTACTTGCAATGTCTTGCTTTCGAACTGCTAGGTGGGCAGGAGCTGGGACAAGGACGGGAGCGCATTCCATCCTGCAGTACTCAGGAATCAAACTGCTGACCTTCCGCCTCCCAGTCAGCATCTTAGCCACTTGAGCCACTGCAGTCTTTGTCTAGCCACTTACATTTTCTCTGCGTAAACCAGGGGTGCTCAAACTATGGCCCACGGGCCAGATCCATCACTCAATGCCAATTCATTCAGCCCACGCCACCCTTGTCGCTCCTGGAAGTGGAAGTAAAATGCATTCGTATGGACACATTTTACTTCCACTTTCAGGCGCAACAAGGGCGGTGCATGTCAGATAAATTGGCATTGAGGGCCGGATCTGGCCCATGGGCCATAGTTTGGGCACTCCTGAGTTAGAATGCACTGGAAGTGGTGAGTAGTGAAATGGGAGTGATAATTAAGAGAGGGCAGACTGATGTTGCTTGAATAAATGTGCAGCAAGAAGCAAATGGCATGTCTCTGCGTGCCTCTAATCTCCTCCATTCATCTTGCTAAAGTGGGGCAAAGACCTCTCTTAGTTTGTAAACTGCCACATATATTGTCTGAGATCCACTTGTTGCACCAGCAGAAAGGTGATGAATTCACCAGTGGGGAGATTTCTGGAAATTAAAGACTTCCTCCTTCTCTCCCACGGCTCATCCAACTTCTAAGTAATCAATTTCATCGTGTGGAAACTGTTGGGAGCCACAGCATGGAGTGAGAAAGGTGTTTTTTTTTAATTACCACAAATCTCCCCGAGATATTATCCAGCATAGGAGAATTTCAATAATTAAAGACTTTCTTCTTCTGTCCAACGGTTCCGATGAAATGGATTATTTGGGAGGCAGACAACTGCAGGAAAGAGAGATCTTTAGTTACCGAAAACCCCGCTCTTGTAGTGGCATCATCACCTTCTGCAAGCATAATTTGTGCAACAGCATTTCAACCATTTATTATGAGTGCTACCATCACAATTATTCTTATTTTCCCGAGAACAAACTACAGTCCCATTCAGATGAAATACAACATCGAAACTACTTCAGATGCAGGTCACAGAACTGCAGTTTGTCTATTGTGGCACTTTTAATAAAGTTTAAAAAGAGCAGTTTCCATGTGGACCACATGAGATCAAGGGGACATCCTGCTTGCATAACTCATGCCCTGCCATAAGTTTAACCATCTGGGTGAATGATAATACCTGGCTCTAACAGCGTGCACAGATGATTTCTACAATACTTTAATCTGTTATAGGGTGTAACTATTGCTTTGCAAAGGAAACATGCTACACAAGGTTGGAAATCTAAACAGCAGATTAATCAACTAAGCATTGTGATTAACTATTACTGTACAAGAGTTCTCAACCTTTTAAAGCCAGGGACCAGGTTACGCTCCCTCAGACAGCTTTGGGGGATGGATGGCCAATTTGCCCTTCCTCTACCACATGGCAATTCCTGGTGTGGTGGAGGCGGTAGGGGTCCACATGAGATGGTGCCGTTTGCCGCATCCAGCTTACGGGCCGCAGGTTGTGAATCTCTGAACTATTACCATGACAATCTCTATTCTTCCTCCATTTTCAACTCTCTTCCAACTCCTGTAGTAAAGCACAGAAAGAACATGCCATCTCCATATATGTTTATATTACATATGGAATGTCACAAGCATAAAATTCAGATATCCTCTTCGCAGCACCAAGATGATGCCTTTAAACCAGCAACAGGCACTTCTTCTTCTTCTTCTTCAGCCGTATGAGAATCCGAATATAGGCAATCAGCCATGAAGACTGTCCTGAGAATATAATGCAGTGGCTTTTCATCTACCTTTCACATCGCAGCATGACACCTGTACCACTGATCCAGTTCCACAAGTCACTTTCTCGTCCTGAGCCCTTTTGGCACGCAAAGTCCTCCTCAGCCCCAAGCCAGGATTGATGAAATTGCTGCCCTCCATCAATATGGGTTCAAGTGGGATTTAATCCATTTGAGGACTATCATCCTTCTCTATGGACGTTGACACTCAAGGCTGTTTAGTCCTCAGGGTTGTCAGGTTAGTTAACTGCTGCCTGACACTCGGTGTTGAGTCACAAGTAGTATGGTCTACTCTATTATCATAGCATGATAACCTGGCCAGACATGAAGCAATAGGCACAAAGATGTCTAATATGTTTAGGGTCAGAGTGAACTCACTGTGATCTGTCAACTTTCATCTTTGCTAACAGGCAAGCCGTTACAGAAAATAAACTGACAGCTTGAAATATACCCCTTCTAATAAATCATATAAACACATGCACAGTATTATTGACCTGTAATCTTTCTTCACAACTAGGAAGAGCAATCCATTATTTCACCCTAGCCAGCCAACAACATTGCAAACTCACAGATTCAGCATACTAGCCTGTCAACGCCATCACAAAAAACTTTCTTCATTTGCCCATCTCTGTTAATTTTGACCCATAGGATGATTCATTTTCTTTAGCCAGGTTTGGCTAAAACAACTGCCTCTTGCAAGACATATGTGCAAAAAGACCATAGTCAATTTATTATTGTATTTATTGAGAACATTTCAAGCCAGGATAACGTATTGCAGGATTGGTTTTTATGTGGGGCCCAACGGAGGCAAAATGCTCTCCTTTATATATATAGTACTACATAGAAAACACAATGGGCTATGCTGGAAGGAAAGATGGAGCACTTTATACCTCTTCCACACATGCCCACATATAATTCTGATGCCTATATCAGCCAAAGGAGCAATTAAATACAAGTCTGATTGGGAAAGACGTCAAGTAAATAAGTGTGATTGGGAAAGACTTCAAGTCTACAGCAGCATTAAAAATTGCCCATCTGTTCCTCAAAGAGTTAAGCTGTGAAAACATTTTTAAAAACCGCTAAATAAAAATCCAACAGATTTGATTGATAAAAGTATAGTTTTTAACTAAGCTGGAAAAAGTGAAGATTGTCAACATTCCCCATCACCACTACAATTTGCTTCCTTCGCTGTTTTTTTTTTTTTTTGCTGTGGAGCGCATAAATCAAAGATGTGTTACAGAAGCCCATATATCACAGACTGGCATTTCAAAACTATTTACAGAGTCCGTAATATTCTCAACATGAAAAAAATGTAGCTATGAAAGATGAATAAATGAAAAGGGGAAGAAAAGCAGTTGTAACACCCAAATGGGGTTAATTAAGTTGGGAAAGGGCTCTTCACCAAATGTATTAATATGTTTAATAAAAATGATCTTTGCAGACGTGAGGTTACAAGATGCACGAGAAAACGTATTTGCTGGGAGAAAAAGAAAAACAGCCGTCTGTCTACTTGTTACAAATTGTGTTGTTTTTCCCCCAAGTGATTATTAGCTTATCATGATATTTTAACTAATATGAAGTATTTTCATAAGATAAGGGTTCACAAAGAGCAGAAATAATATCACTACCATACAAGGGCTCAACTACTCTACTATTAAAGGTCTGTGGACAAAAATATTAAGACAAAATGCCATTCATCCCAAAATTCTTGGTTTCCATACCAGCTGCAATTTCCAGAGGAGTAGCAAAGTTAGTCAGTTGCTGTAGGAATGCTTTAATCCGCGCCGGCTGCCAAAGAAGGGAGGCTGGGTGGCGCAAACCCGGGGTCAGCCTAAAGGCTTGACTGAAACTCCTTTGGGTGCCCCCGAGCCAAAGGTGGCGTAAACAAGTCCTTATCAGGTCCACAGACAGTCCCCAATCCACAAAACTCCTTATCAGACCTTGACAACTGGTCACCCCTTGTGACACGTACACAAGGTGCATCCGCTAATGGATAACCAATGTATACAAGACCCTATTTTTGTGAACCTACTTCTTTGTAGCTTGTAACGGCCACGTGAGTGCATGTAGGCACATGCGAGCCAAGGAACGTCAGTAATAAAAGGGCTGCGCGGCGATCCCCCGGGGTCATCTCCTCCCAATGCCTTGAACCTCGTGTGTGTGAGTCTCATTTCTACAAGTTGCAACACAAACAACAAATCCTGTGCAACCTCTAAAATTAACAGTACTGTATTATTAAAGTACAAGTTTGTGTAGCTATTTCACCTACATAGTGAAAGGAATTGGCAATTTATTTCAACACAAATTATGGAGAACAAACGACTGCCAATAAGAGCAAATCAGTTTTGATGTACTTTGCTGTTTGCTCACATTTAATCTCCATTTGTTTGGTCAGATTTGTTTTCTATTCTAACTAAAAATATTTTGGCAACTAAAAATGCCAACTTATTTTTCAACAGTGATGCTGTTGAAATCCTATCCGGATGCCTGGAGGCCATTGGGGTCTGGATGGGGGCCAATGGGCTTCGACTGAATCCCAGCAAGACAGAGTGGCTGTGGATAAGGGGCCCCAGGTTATCCAAGGAGTTACCATCTTTGGTACTGGATGGGGCTGTTTTGCCCCAGACAGACCCAGTGCGCAACTTGGGGGTCCTTCTGGACTCACGGCTGCTGCTGGAAGAACAAGTGGCGGCTGTGGCCAGGAGGGCTTTTGCCCAACTTCGGGTGATTTGCCAATTGCGCACGCTCCTGGACCGGGGCTCCTTACTTATGGTCACTCATGCTCTGGTTACTTCCCGACTAGATTATTGTAATGCGCTCTACATGGGGCTGCCCTTGACGACCATTCGGAGGCTGCAGCTGGTCCAGAATGCGGCGGCCCGGGTGGTGATGGGGTGTGGGCGATATGCCCATGCCTCCCCGCTGCTTCGGGAGCTGCACTGGTTACCAGTTTGTCTCCGGGTGCAATTTAAGGTGCTGGTTTTGACCTTTAAAGCCCTATATGGCAGGGGGCCAGGATACCTTAGAGACCGCATCGTCCCAAGAGTGACTGCCCGTCCAACCAGAGCGGACCGGAGGGGCTCTCTAATGGTGCCGTCAACGAGGGGTGCACATTTGTCTAGCACCCGAAGGAGGGCCTTCTCCGTGTCCGCACCAACCCTCTGGAACCTCCTACCAACAGATCTAAGACTTCAAAGTGAACTGCTGCCCTTCAGGAAAGGAGTAAAGACCTGGCTGGCAGGGCAGGTGTGGGGCCCGAACGGGACTATGGTTCCCGCCGGCTGGCTTTTATAAGAACTCTCTCTTCTTGTATGGTGGGTGGGATGGGTGGGTGGGATATGGGTTTTTAAATGGGGGGGAAGTGGGTTTTTACAGGTTTTTATAATGTTTTATGTATTTTTAGAAGTGTTGTGATGCCGCCCTGAGTCGGGTTCTGCCTGAGTGGGCGGCATATACAAATGTGACTTATAAATAAATATAAATAAATATAAATAAATAAATTCCTATACATCTTTAAAAGTTAAAATCCCCAAATTTATAAGGAACCTTAATCCTAAATTGCTGTTCCTTTTCAGCCTCTGAATTTTCTCATAGTAATTCACAGGCAGCATCTGACAAAGTGCATGAAAGTTCATGTTATAAAAATAGGTTTTTAATGGTGCCACATATTTCTGTTTTAACCACTCTTCTATTTGAAACAAAGAGGAGAAACTGATTTCAAGAGATGGGCACTTGTGGATGTGACCTGGGAACAACTTTGTTGTTGTTCAGTCGCACAGTCGAGTCTGACCCTTTGCGACCCCACGGACCACCACATGCCAGGCTCCTCTGTCATCTGCCATCCTCCGTAGCCCGCCCAGATCTACACCCTCTGTGTCAATGATGCCATCTAGCCATTTCATCCTCTGCCCCCCTTCTCCTTTTGCCTTCAATCTTTCCCAGCATCAGGGCCTTCGCCAGTGAGTCAACTGGAACAATGAAGAAAGTCCAAAACTACCGTAATATTTACCAGGAGTCTGCAGGCTTCTTGTGGTCTAGCCCAATTTCACAAGTGTTGCTCTTTTAATTTGTGTGGTATCTGCTTTGGCCACCAAATGAGAAGAGAGGAGACACTGGAAAAGACCCTGATACTAGAAAATATAGAAGACAAAAGGATAAGGGCACGGCAGAGGATGAGATGGTTAGACAACATCGTTGATGTGCTGGAAGTGGATCTGGGCAGACTCCAGAAGATGGAGGATAACAGAGGAGCCTGGCATGCTGTGGTCCATCGGGAAGCAAAGGGTCGGACTTGACTGTGTGACTGAACAACAACAAAAATGGGTCATAAGAACATAATAGCAGCCTTGCCAGGACAGGCCTCAGGAGCCCATCCAGTCCAGCATTCTGTCTCACACAGTGGCTCACCATGTGCTTCAGGGTATTATTCCCAAGCAGATGCCTTCACCTGCTTAGGATTCCCTGGGAATGGCATTGAGAGATATCCTGCCTATCTCTCCACCCCAGATGTTGTCCTTAGGTATCCATAATTATAGCCATTGATACTCTTGTCCTCCATGAACTTGTCTAATCCTTTCTTAAAGCTGCCAAGACTGACAGCTGTCACCACGTCTTCTGGCAGGGAGTTCCATAGACCAGGGATCCTCTGGGTGGAAAAGTACTTTCTCTTATTTGTTTGAGAACTAGTACCCAAAAGTTTTATGGAGTGCTCCCTAGTTCTAGTGTTATGCGAAAGGGAAAGCAGTTTTCCTTATCTACTTTGCCCACACCGTGCATGACATTCCTTATCCTAGTGCAGGCGTTCCCAACCTTTACAAGCCGGGGTTCCAGGTCAGTCATCAATTTTTCCTTTATATACATAGAAAGGTAGCACCTATTACTTCTGCACATTTTCTGTAAGGAGATTATTCTTTTAACAGTGTACTTCACAGTTGAAGTTCAAAGTTGGCTTATCTTATTCTTGCTTTCTCATTACAACAGGATAAAACAATCAATGCATTTAACTTCCGGGATGAGAACTTTGCTTTTCTTTGTCCAGAAGAAGGGAAAGTAAGTGAAAATGAATTTGCTCTTACAATTATTTAGCGATGGGTTTTGTAGTATCATCCAGTACAGTGCATTGTGGGAAATTCAGGATAGGTAAAATTTCCACTTAATGCATAGTTAAACCCTGGCATTCACTGCCACTAGATGTGGTGATGGTTCTCTGTTTTAGTGGTTTTGTCAGTGGGGAGGGCTAAACTTGTTCATAAAATATCTTATTGATAGCTACGTATCCTGATGGCTTTGTCCCCCCTCCATGTTTTAAGGCTGTGTGCCATTTGTTAATACAGTATATATAACATATATATTAATTTGTTAGCATATATATGGTGAGTGGTGTTCTCACCAGGAGGGCAGGGTATAAATTTATAAAATAAAATAAAAAATAAGTAAATATTATATACCACCCCATAGCACTTAGTGCACTCTCTGGGTGGTTCACAAGTTAATCAGCATTTTGTCCCCAACAAGCTGGGTATTCATTTTACTAACCTTGGAAGGATGGAAGGCTGAGTCAAACTTGAGCCCTGGTCAGGATCGAACTTACAAAATGCAGTTTAACTATTGCACCACCAGGGCTCCTCATATGTGAATAAAGAGATTATATGACAAGGGTTATGAAAAGTAGCACATGTGGAAAGGTATTTGTCTACCCGTAATTCTTTTCACATTTACCATACTCTATCAGTTTTTATTTCTAGTTTTGCTGCAATAATTAAAACATTTTTTTACAATAGCAGATGCCTTTCCTCCCACACATCAATTAATTTTCAAAATGCACTCAGGTTACAGAAATAATGAAGTGCTGAATGCTTTTCTATTGGCAAGGTCTGCTGTCAGGAGGTGGATGCTGTAGGCGAAGTGCTAAAATGCACACAGTTCCAAGGGAAAGTTCTGTCACATATGTACAACCTGGTCAACAACTAAAGGTAGACAATGATTGTTGCAATTACCTTCCTCATCCAGAATGAAGAGGAAAGCAAATACTTTGCTTATGTTTAATTACTATTTTAATTTCCCTGCAGGTTGCATGTTGGCCATGCTGGGCTATGAATGCATAAAGCAAGGGTGCCCAAACTACGGCCCGTGGGCCAGATCCAGACCCCAATGCCAATTCACCTGGTCCACAGCCTATGAGCCAGATCCATTCCCGATGCCAATTCACCTGGTCCACGCCACCCTTGTCACTCCCTGAAGTGGAAGTAAAATGTGCCCGTACATGGGCCAGATCCATTCCCGATGCCATTTCACCTGGTCCACGCCACCCTTGTCGCTCCCAGAAGTGGAAGTAAAATGTGCCTGTACATAAGCCAGATCCGGGACCCAATGCAATTCATCCAGCTTGCACCACCCTCATCTTAACCGTCTGGGCGCATTTTACTTCTGCTTCCGGGAGCGACGTGGGCCAGATGAACTGGCATCAAGGGCCAGATCTGGGGTTGTGACTTTATCATTATATTATAGTATCGTACTGTGTTGTTGTATGTTATAATGTGTTGCTTTTTGGATTGAATTTTTTATATTGTATTGCTGTGTATTTGCTTTGTATTTTGCTGATTTATGTTGTGATTTCTGTGAGCTGCCCTGAGTCGGCATATGCTGAGTGGGCGGCATACAAATCGAATAAATCAAATCAAATCCTGCCCATGGGCCATAGTTTGGGCACCCCTGGCATAAAGGAGGGGGAAACAAGAGAGCCATTTGGGGAGAGCAAAAAACAGAGGTTTGATTTCTAGTGTTTGAAAAATGGGGGCAGAGCATCAGCTCAACTGCTGCTTTTAAGGACAGAGCCTGGCAGACCATCATGCCACAAACATCTGAATGCACGTCTGAAGAAGTGACCATGAATCATGAAAGCTCACACTGATTTTTTTGTTTAGTGATCCAGAAAAGGTAACACCTTCTACTTCTGCATGTGTTTTTATACATGGATGGCTGACTTTGTTTATGGAACATCTTACCCTCTGATTTTTGAACCAAAGGATTATTCCGAGTTAAATGCAAACTATTTTTTCCAAAGACATAGACACATATAATAATTCATGGATCAGTGCTTTTGTGTAGTAATCTTGATTGGACCATGGGCACTGAAGATAGCTAGTGCTCAAAAGCATGTGTACGTGTTTTGTATCATCTAACCATCTTTTTAAAAAGAGAGGAAATCTTAACCTATAAAACCAAGTGTTCACCGTTGGAATTGGCTATGGGCTGCTGTGCGTCGCCCTACTTACCCGTTCCCTCCCTTCGAGAGCACGGGCGAAGTGGCTACGCAGGTCAACGAATGGTTTAAAAAATCGCGATTGGGGCATCAGCCCCACCATTGGCAAGAAAGGGAAACAACTTCATTTCCCAAAAAGCATTGCGTTTCGCCGTGTTTCTCCCAGTGTCAGCCAATCAAGATGATAAAAACAACGGACTCAGTCTTTGTTTTACGAGCCGCAACCAATCAAAAGTAGCGTTTCAAAACCTTGCCGAGCGACGGACGTCAGAAACTACAAGTCCCAGCGTCCTCCGTGCTGTGACCCCTCAGTCAATCAGGCTAAGGGACATGAGCATGGAGGAGGCTGGGAAAGCCAATGCGCCAACAACTTCCCTCCAGGAGCCACTTCGTCTCCCGGAGGGAAGCCATCCCCAGCTCATCGCGGTGGGCGGCTGGCCATGTCGGATCCTGGACTGCCTGCTTTTGGCGGCCCCCACCCAACCGGCGAGGACCTCGGCACCAGCGGAGAGGGAGAAAAGGCTGCGCCACAGAGGCATGGAAGGTGAGGCCCGGCACAGAAGGCTGCACTGGGGAAACGTAGAGTACGAAAGGCCCAACTGGCAACGGGTAAGTGGGGCGGGGGAGA
Source organism: Bradypodion pumilum (assembly GCA_035047305.1). Taxonomy (NCBI): domain Eukaryota; kingdom Metazoa; phylum Chordata; class Lepidosauria; order Squamata; family Chamaeleonidae; genus Bradypodion; species Bradypodion pumilum. The sequence continues at coordinate 8,502,372 of JAWDJD010000015.1, forward strand.
GGAATTGAGGAGGGGAACGGGCCTGGGGAGCACGCCACCCACACAGGTCAAAGAGAAGAAAGGGGGAGAACGAACCCACCTCCTTCCCCCCAGTCTCAGTCCCCTGCCCCACTTACCTGTTGGCAGCTGGCCAATTCGTACTCTGCGCCTCCCCAGAGCGGCCTTCTGTGCTGGACCACTCACCTTCCATGCCTCCATGGTGTGGCCTTTCCTCCCTCAATGCCGGCGCCAAGGCCTTCATCGGTGGGGTGTGGGCCACCAAAATCAAGCAGCCCAGCCGGCAAACGATGCTCCCGCCCGCCCAGCAAAGGCCTCCTGGGTGTCCTCACCAAGGCTTGGGGGGAGGAGGAAGAGCTCCTCCTCCCCCTGCAAAGCTTCAGCATGTGTGTGTGTGTGTGTGTGTGTGTGTGTGTGTGTGTGTGTGTGTGTGTGTGTGTGTGTCCTCACCGAGGCTTCAGGGGGGAGGAGGAAGAGGCCTTCCTCTTCCTGCAAAGCTTTGGCATGTGTGTGTGTGTCCTCACTGAGGCGTCAGGGGGGGAGGAGGAAGAGTCCCTCCCCCCCCTGCAAGGCTTCGGCGTGTGTGTGTGTGTGTGTGTGTGTGTGTGTGTGTGCTCACCAAGGCTTCGGGGGGGGGAAGAAGAGCCCATCCTCTCCCCATGGAGCTATGGCATGTGTGTGTGTATTGTGTGTGGGTGTGTTTGTGTTGTGTGTGTGGGTGTGTTGTGTGGGTGGTTGTGTTGTTTGTGTGGATGTGTTGTGTGTAGTTCTGTTGTTTGTGTTGTTTGTGTGGTTGTGTTGTGTGTGTGTATTGAGTGTGTGTGTATGGTTATGTTGTGTGTGCTGTGTGTATTGTGTGTGTTGTTGTGTGTGTATTGAGTGAGTGTGTGGTTGTGTTGTGTGTGTGTTGTGTGTTGTGTGTGTGTGTGGGGTTGTGTGTGTGATTGTTTTGTATTTGTGTATTGAATGAGTGTGTGGTGATATTGTGTGTGCTGTATGTGTGTATTGAATGAGTGTGGTTGTGTTGTGTGTGCTGTGTGTGTATTTTGTGTGTGTGTATGTGTTGTGTGTGTGTGTATTGTGTGCGCGTGTGTGGTTGTGTTGCATGTATGCTTATATTGTGTGCATGTCTACCCCTCAAAACCACCCCAACCACAAGCACACATGTTATACCTGCCCGGCAGGGCAAAAAATGCTGATCTTAACCTATAAAACCAACCTATAAAACTTTACAAAGTTAAAAAAATAAAAAATTTACAAAAAACAACAAAGAATTCATTGTTTTATATAAAGCACAGGGGGGAAAAAGCCCGGCAACGCCGGGCAAACTATGCTAGTATATGTATAAATTATGCACACTGACCCTCCTAAAAATAATTTCCCTATTCCACATGATTAATGTGTTTCTGCTAGCTATGGAATTAAAGCCAGGGTGTTGTAGAAAGTAGAGTTCTGAACTTTTCACTCACAAGACCTAGGTTTACATTCCCACGTGGCCATGAAAACTCACAGAGTGGTGCAATGGTAAACCATTCCTTAATCAACACAACATACATCAAAAACCTCATTACAGCTGCTGTAAATCAGGAGCAAGGTGGCAGCAGAAAACATGGGCAAAAATAATTATAGTGGCCTACTACCCACAATCACTGGAATCTTCTTGTTTTCTAGGTTTCACAAGGCACCTGCAATATCATAGTCCTGAAGGGGCTAGAAACTTGAAGGTATCTTGAAGGTATCAGGCAAAACTTTCAGGAGACAACAAAGACAAAAGCCTGTTAGTGAACCCCTTAAACTGCAGTCTCCCCCTCCCTCGTCCTATCATTATTTCCCTTCTTTCTAAGACAACGATTTAATATATACACAGTTGTGTACCTCGCTCAGCATCTCCATTCACTCGTCTCAAAACCGTTCGGGAACTTGATGCGCTTCTCTTAACTAGGTCTTCTTCTTCAGTGTCTTGGCCAGACGTGAAATTGTCAAAATGAGTGAGTTCATTCTGCAGTTCCTTTCACGTGACCTAGTGTGAGAAAGATCAGCTGGCAACACAAGGTTGCTGTTACCAGGGTACGCCTGATTGTGGTTCAAAAATACCACAATCCTTGAAGATGATCTTTCTGTATACCCCTCTTAACTTGGTTAAGCATAGGGATGTTCCAGACTTGCTTGAGCAAAGTCTTCCTCAAAGCATCCAAGCAATACAGTAAAACCCCTACTTACGTAAAAAGTCTGTTCCATAGGCTTTTGCTTAAATTGGTTTTTTATGTAACTCAAAGCAAATGCATAGGAAAAATTATTATTTTTACGTAACTCGAAGCAAATCCATAGGAAAAATGATTTTTATGTACATAAGAACATAAGAGCAGCCTTGCTGGAAGAGGCCACAAGAGCCCATCCAGTCCAGCATTCGGTCTCACACTTTGGCTCACCATTTGCTGTAACTTGAAACAAACCCATAGGAAATCGTGTTTCGTAAATTTATGTAAATCGGGACATGGTTTTAGCACAAAATTATTATGTAAGTCGAATTTTATGTAACTCGGGCCATATGTAAGTCGGGGTTTTACTGTACCTCCAAATGCTATTTTTCTCCTGTAAGCTTGGTTCCTTCAAACCTGAACTATCAGGTGGGAAACACAGAACATTTTACATTCTATGATTGTTTCCCAGTGGGTGGGACGTGAGCCCCACAAAAGGCAAAATAAAAAAAACTACAGGCCCCAGCATCCCTTGCGCCACGCCCCAACCAATCAAAAAGGCCAGAACAAGCACAGGACGGGTGGGCCAGAGGCCATGCGTTCGGAGAGCGAGGGAAGGCAGTTGCCGGGCTGCACGCACCTGGCTTCCCCCCCCACACACACACACACACACGTCATTCCTTCCGTCCTTCCTTCCCACACTCCCTCCCTCCTCCTCCTCCTTCGGCTGGAGCTAGCCCACCGTGTTCTTTGGGAGTTGAGGAAGTGATGCCCTTTTCTGGAGGGGAGGGGGCGAGCGGAGAAGAGACACGGGTGCAACATGTGTGGATGTAGAGGGGGATCCAGGGAAACCCACCCAGAGAGGTGTGCACCCCTCCCCAAGACACACACACACACCGGTAAAGCCGGGCAACTCTGCTAGTCTTTCATATAATGTCAGAAGACATTGCAAATCTTCAGTCTCCTCTGGAGACCTTTTCCAACTGAAGATTTGCGTTAAAATGTTCTAAATAAATCAATGTCATGCACAGAAATAAAACATCTTACAGAGGATCTTTACTAGACCACTGAAAATTAACCATAACAAAGTTCAACCCTGTGCAGGTCTTCTTCAGGCCAAATTATCACTCACTCTTACTTTTGGACTGCTGTCTCTAAGTGGTCCACTTCAGTACAGTTCATATTCCATTGCTTTTCCCTTTACATCAGGGGTTCCCAAACTACAGCCCGTGGGCTGGACTCCTCCCGCAACACCATTCCATCAGGCCCATTGCCGTCTCCCTCACACCCAGAAGTGGAAGCGGATGTGTTTACGTATGTGCGGGTGCATGCCTGTGCATGCGCAAACACATCCGGGGGCATGGTCAGGCCCACGGTGCAAAAAGGTTGGCCACCCCTGCTTTACATAGTTACAGTTTTCTCTCATTAAATGGCAGTAATGCTTTAGACTAATCAAAATTATTCTTCTTCTTCAGGTGTCATATCCATTCCGGATACTGTATTGGCTAACATCATGACAATAGTCTTCCTGTTCTTATCAGAACAATTCTTACAAGGACCTTCCATAGTCTCTCAGGTTCTTTAGCCATGAAGTCCGTCTACATCCAGGGCCTCTTTCTTCCCAAGGATCTTCCCTTGAATGGTGAGTTGGAGTATTCTGTATTTCATGTAGTTCCTCCTGATATGCTCAAGGTACTGGAGCTTTCTTTGATGAATGGTCTTAAACAATTCTTGTTCTTTATCCATCTGGCACAACACTTCTACATTAGTCATATGGTCAATCCAAGATATCCTTAACAGCCATCTGTAGATCCACATTTCAAAAGCTTTGATTCCCTTTTCAGATGCTTTAGTCAATGTCCAAGCTTTGACTCCATATAGCAACACTGGGAACCCATAATATCTCAGTATTTGGACCTTGTTAGTGAGAGTTACTGCATAGGAAATGTTGCATTTTTATGAAAATGGATCCTGCTTTTTTCTATTCGTATTCCAATCTCTACCTAGAGATCCCAATTTTCATTTAACATACTCCCCAAATAGACAAAATACTAAGTTACCAAAAAAAATTAAACTCTGAAGTTCTCTGCAATCAGAGAACAGAGCTTGGCACTTTGTACTTGTTAGTTTTCACCATGATTAACAGCAGGGGTGCTCAACCTTTCTGCGCCACGGACAGACACATGGGTTCCCCCTTCCACAAACACTGCTGGAAACCGTGGCAGGCACATTTACACATGCACAGGCGTATTTACGGCTGTCATAAACGTGCCCGCTTCCACTGCCGGGGTTGTCATTAGGGGCCATATGATTTGCCACTGTGGGCTGGACCTGGCCCACGGGCCGTAGGTTGCAACCCCCTGATTAACAGTGATGAAGTTATATACAGTATTCTTTTTTTAAAATAAAAAAAACTTCTATAAGGAACATAATAACCCATGACTGGTAATAATCACCGTTATGGTGGATGGAGCACAATGTTACAGAAAGAAGAAAGAATATGTAACATTGAACTCCACTTCCAGTCCCTTAATCACACATGAAAACCATCCCTTTATTTTTGTTACAATCCAAACATCCATGGGCCCTTCTGAAATCTTATAAATGAGACAAAGGTAGGTGACTGCTCTCGTTTCTTCTCAGTTGGGTAAGCAAACTCAAAGCAAAATGAAATATCTGATATGGGGAGGGGGAGAGAATCTGATTTCTTTAAATAGCCTAGATAGATACAGGCAGAACTATTTCTGGAAAGTGGAATGTCCTAGTTGACCATATGCTGTTAATTTTTTATGTCATATTCCGTTTCAATTTGAGATTTTCATATAAGGCAACCGAAGCTTCTTATCCTTTAGTCTAAATTGCAAGACATTGCCTTCGCTTGGCCAGCTGTATTAATAATAAAACAGCAGCAATCTCAGGAATAGCAATGTAACATTAATAAATGCAGGCCTACATGAAGGGAAATGAAATCACGTATACAGGACTACTACCAAAGCCTTTAACATATGGGGAGCAGGGAAAAGGTCCAAAACAGCTACAGCTAGTTTAAATCTCCCCCATCCCACAGGTATACAACCTTGACATTTCTTTTTTTTAACACAGGAAAATACAAAGTGTGTGCGCGCACACACTAGCTGTAACACCAGCTCCTCTTGATGCATGATCATAAGGGCTAGCCATTTATTGGATTCAAAGCGGAAGCTGGAGGGGATGTAAATGGGAAGGTTATAAAGAGATACATTCGTGACTAAAGAAATGAACAGCATCAACACAAGTGGAACTGCAGAACAGTTTACTGGTTATTTTTTTTAAAAGTAAGAGATAAATTTTGCAGCAATATTTGTTGCTGCTCTTCTTAAAAGCAGAACATATTGGAAACCAGAAACTAAAAAGTTACTTTTAAAGAGTTAATCATGTAGTTACTTTTACGCAACATTAAAATATCTGAATGGTTTGTTTGTTTTTTCATTCAAAAGCACAACACGCAGGGGAAAAACAGAATTAAACTATGCAATGTTCCTTCTATATTATGTTCTTTTTCTTCTTCAGCTGCTGTATCCGTTCCGGATATTGGGCTATCATCATGGCGATAAGTCTTCCTGCTCTTAACTCCTCGGAACAGTTTTTCCGAGGACATGCCATGTCTGAACTCTCTGCGACAAACCAGGAAAGGGGCCTTGGTGTCCTGGTGGACGAGAGCTCAATGAAGGTGTCAACCCAGTGTGCCTCAGCAGTGAAAAAAGCAAACTCAATGCTAGGGATCATTAGGAAGGGCATAGAAAATAAGTCAGCAAGTGTCATTTTGCCTCTTGATTAATCTATGGTGAGGCCCCATCTGGAATACTGCGCACAGTTCTGGTCGCCATACCTCCAGAAGGATATTATGGAGCATGGAAAAAGTGCAGAGGAGGGCAACCAGAATGATTAGGGGACTGGAAGACCTTCCTTACCATCTGAGGCTGCAACGGTTGCGCCTCTTCCCTCTTGAACGACGGCGTCTAAGAGGTGACCTGATTGAAGTTTATAAAATCATGCATGGCGTGGACAAAGTAGATAAGGAAAAACTGTTTTCCCTATCGCATAACACTAGAACTAGGAGGAACTCCATGAAACTTTTGAGTACTAGAGAGAGAGGGGTTTTTTTGACCCAGAGGATCACTGGTCTATGGAACTCCCTGCCAGAAGAAGTGGTGACAGCCGTCAGTCTTGACAGCTTTAAGAAAGGATTAGATAAGTTCATGGAGAACAAGGGTATCAATGGCTACAATTATGGATGCCTAAGGACAACCTCCGGCTTGGAGAGATAGGCAGGATATCTCTCAATGCCATTTCCAGGGGATCCTAAGCAGGTGAAGGCATATCCTTGGGAATACCCTGACGGAAATGGTGAGCCACTGTGTGAGACAGAAGGCTGGACTGGATGGGCTCCTGTGGCCTGTTCCAGCAAGGCTGTTCTTATGTTCTTATGCCATACCAGTCTCTCAGGTCCTTCAGCCATGAAGTCCGTCTACCTTCAGGGCCTCTCTTCCCAGGGATCTTTCCTTGCAGAGCAAGTTGGAGTATTCTATATTTTATGTTGTTCCTGATGATATGGCCAAGGTATTGAAGCTTTCTTTGCTTAATGGTCGGTCTTAAAGAGTTCTTTTTCTTTATCCACCCAGCAAAATCCTTCTACATTTGTCACATGATCAACCCATGATATCTTTACCAACCGTCTGTAGATCCACATTTAAAAAGCTTTGATTCTCTTTTCAGATGCTTTAGTCAATGTCCAAGCTTCAACTCCATATGGCAACACTGGGAATATGTAACATCTCACTATTCGGTTCTTTGAAGCAAGAGTTAAATCTCTACTGCATAACAGTGTCACATTTTTATGAAGGTGGATCTTGCTATAAATGGGAATGAGCACCAAACCCTAGAGTCAGATATGACTGGCTTTGGAGCAAGGGCGAACTTTACCTTTGCCTATGGAAGATAAACAAGCTCACTAGACATTGGTGGAAAATGGTCATCAGGATAAAAAAAATAGCATTCTCAAATTTTGACTCAATTTGGACTATAGCATTCAGAGAAAAAAGACGGGCTTGTTTTACAAGCATCCGACTAGAACCCAGACAGTTAAGGATCTGGTTCTTGGGATGTCTTAGCATTGGTACAAGCTTTTTGGATATCGATCACCACTCATCCCCCACCCCTTTCCAAGCCCTAGATTGTTGCCTTGCCATGTCAAAAGGGCTTGTGTGATTCGATGAGGCAATGGACTATGCTATGTAGGGTCACCCACGAGGGACTGTCATAGCAAAGAACTCAAACTAAACACAATCCACTGGAGAAGGAATTGGCAACCCACTCCGGTATCCTTGCCAAGAACAATATCAAAAGACTAAATGATATAACACTGGAAGATGAGCCCCTCGGGTTGGAAGGGATCCAGTATGCTACCAGGGAAGAGCAGAGGGCAAGGATGCTCAGCTATGGATGTGTCTGACAGTGAAAGGAAAATCCAATGCTGTAAAGAACAATATTGCACAGGAACCTAGAATGTAAGATGTATGAATCAAGGTAAGCTAGATGTGGTCAAACATGGCAAGACTGAGTCAGGCTATTTACCGCCGCCCAACACTCAGTGTTGAGTCACTGGCTATAAGGTCTACTCCATTACTGTAGCAGGATGTGCAGCCAAACAGACCGTTCAACATCACAGTAATCCAACCACAGATGCCGAAGAGGCTGAAATCAACCAGTTCTGTGAAGACCTACAACACCTTCTAGAATTGGCACCTAAAAAAAGATGTCCATATCATCATAGGGAACTGGAATGCCAAAGTAGAAAGTCAGCAGGTAACTGGAATAACGGGCAAGTTTGGCCTTGTGGTACAAAAAGGAGCATGGCAAGGGCTAATCGAGTTTTGTCAAGAGAATGCATTGGACATAGCAAAAACTCTTTTCCAACAATCTAAGTGCCAACTGTACACATGGACATCACCAGATGGTCAACATCAGAGATGGAGAAGCTCTATACGTTCAACAAAAACAAGACCTGGAACTGACTGTGCTTCAGGTAATGGACTACTGAAGTAGGGAAAATCATTAGGCCATTCAAGTATGACCTATATCACATCCCTTATGAATATACAGTGAAGGTGAAGAATAGATTTAAGGCAGGGGTGCCCAAACTATGGCCCCATGGGCCAGATACAGGCCCCGATGCCAATTCATTCAGCCCATGCCGCCCTCAGAAGTGGAAGTAAAAAATGTGTTTACGACAGCCGCGGGTGAATTTATGGCAGCATTCTGTGCATGTGTGGGCACATTTTACTTCCGCTTCCAGCGGGAGGATCCACATGACCAGCCCACTGAATCATGTGACCGCCCCGCTCCTCAAAAAAGTTTGGGCACCCCTGATTTAAGGGATTAATCTGGCAACACAGGTGAAGGCTGTTTCAAAAGACAGAGAGTCACTATTCACTATGTGGACCTAAGGGTTTTAGTTTGCAAACTTCTTTACAGAAGCAATTAGTCTAATTTCAGTCAAATGAACTCCCAAATGTCTAACAATTTTTTCGCTGAACTCAGCATAAATAGAGCCTAAAATGCTAATGTACTACTTATATTTCCTGATAAATATTGATATAAAAGTGTTTAGAAATTGTTGTCCAAGGCTGTTTACTTGGAAGGTGGCAGTTCTTAAAATACTTTACCTGCCTTCACTCATACAGTCTTTCTATAACAGGAGTCTCTGACATTTTATTTTGGCAATAGTGCGCTGTAGAATTTGGCTGTGTATATAGACTAAGCTTCAAATTACAAGTACTGTACACTATAGTCTCATTAATGTTGCACAGGGAGTTTTAGAATACTGTGAAGAGACTATCAACATTACCAATATATCGTTGATTTCTCTTGCCTCAGCAGACTAGTTACATCCAGGAATATCCAGGCACTTTTCAGTAGTCTAATTACACCCAAGTGCCTCCCATCAGGCGCACTTCGGCTCAATGGAAATGTGCACTACACTCTACGTCAAGTAAGTCATACTGAAAGAGGGAAAACATAGATTCATCGGTACATCAGTCTAAAATACTGAGCAAGCAAAGATAGTTTTAGTTCCCTTCCATACTTCATTATTCATGAACTAAAGAGAAATGAACATTTGTCTTTCTTGCAGGTTTTGTGCAGTGACTTCTCCAAGATAGAAATTGCAATTAAATTACAGTGGACCCTCGATTAACGATGTGTTCGAATAGCGTCGTTTTCTATTAACGACATTACGATGTTCCCAATGTAATTAATCGAATAACGACAAAAAAAGTCGTTATTCAAATAACGACAGTAAAAATACCGTCGTTATTCGAATAACAACTTTTTTGTCGTTATTCGAATAACGCCGTTATTTGAATAGCGACGCTACTTGGGGAACCAAGTAACATCGTTATTTGAGGCTCCACTGTAATCTGGTTTCTTCTGGCAAATTTACTAGAAGGGGGGGCGACGGAATCAGGGATTTTTAACTTCAATAGTGATGCCAGTAACACTGAAATGTATCATTATATGTCAGGGGTTCCCAATCTTTTCAAGCCAGGGGCTGGGCCATGCTCTCTCAGTCAGCTTCGAGGGCCAGATAGTCATGTTGCCCTGCCTGCACAGTGGGGGGGTGGCCATTGTGTCCCAACAGCTTCAAAGGGGCAGCCATTTTTGTTTCTCAAATGCCCTTGGAGGGATGGGGGCCACATGAAATGGTGTCAGGGGCCGGATCTGGCCCATGGGCCTTAGGTTGGGAACCTCTGTTATATGTGGACATTGGTTGTGGGTTCTTGTATGCTTACCAAGATACAATCGTGCAGTAAGGTAAAGGTTTCCCTTGCTCGAAAGCCAGTCGTATCCGACACTAGGGTTCAGTGCTCATCTCTGTTTCAAAGCCGAAGAGCCAGCGCTGCCTGCTTCTGCAGACGTTTCTGTGGTCATGTGGCAGGCACGACTAGACACCAGAGCACAATAAATCCTAGTTCAGGAACCTCCATTTGCAAATGTGTAAAAACCATGGCAATAATCTGGAGGGCATGTTTGAGGTGGTAAAGCACACATTTTGCATGAGAAAAATCTACCTATGACACCTCCCTTGTCTGAAATACTGGGCAAGTACTGTACTACTATCCAGAGGAAGCAGTAATGAGCTACATGAGTGGCTGCAGTCTGATGAAGTCCTTCTAAATCATATCATAATTCCAGCTCAGCTAACAACACTGGACTCTACCATTCATGCAGTAAATCATGACACTACAGATACATTGGAGAGGAATTCTGGTTGGCTGCCTTGAAAGAAGAGCAGTCCTTGCCATAGAAATACAAGTCTGTATCTGACCAAGTTCCAGAATCTTCCTAAGAGCTCCTTGCCTGGCTGATATTTTTCATTCTCAAATAGCACTTTAGGTCATTACAATGTACTTTTAAAAAATGTTTTGTCATCCACTCCAAAATCAATGAGATGGAATTGGCTAGAATTTGATAGGAGTCATTCTGAAACATTCCAATGAAAAATGAAAAGGATGTACCCCGCCTGACTAATGAATAAAGATATAGATTTTCTTGTACAGATATTTCATGTATTTTTAAGGCTAGAAAAGATGAAGAAATTCAACCCAAAATGCATTAGCCATTACATCATTTTTGATGTTTTAAAAGGTAGGTACAGTCTGGTACATTAGTTGTTCAGATTTTGATTCTTGTGGTAGTTATTTCTATATGCACATGCATTCTGTTAGGGCTTTGATGACTAAAAACACTAGTCATTCCTACCCATGAGAGCTTTTCCCAGGTAAAGGCAGCCCAAGCTAGCTGGAATCTCTGAACATACATTTTCCGCAAACCTAAATTTCCCTTGGTAAGATAGATTAGCTTGAAAGAACAGGAGTGAGTCCCTGCCCCACACACCAATTTTCACATACAGTAAAACCCCTACCTATGGGGGGAAAGGCCGTTCTGTAGGCTTTTGCTTAAATCGGTTTTTTATGTAACTTGAAGCAAACCCATAGGAAAAATGAAATCTTTATGTAAATCAAAGCAAACCCATAGGGAAATGAATTTTTACGTAACTCAAAGCAAATCCATAGGAAAAAGAATCTTTATGTAACTCGAAGCAAACTCATAGGAAATTGTGTAAATTGGGCCATGGTTTTAGCACAAAATCATTATGAAAGTCGAATTTTATGTAACTCATGGCATATGTAAGTCGGGGTTTTACTGTGTAACAAAACCATATCTAGAGTCGGCCTGTTGAATTGCTGGACTTTACGGAGGAGTTGGCTTGGCAAATCTCCATTGATACAATGGGCCTACTCACATTGTGACTTACTACTGGATTTCAACCATAGATTTTTAGAATCCATTCATTTAAGAAGACCAGTGCTGAATTAAGTGTTAAAAAGACTGTGCAAATCCACCTCCTGATGGAACAAAAGTATAGAGATCCGGCAAAAGTCTAAAGACCAAGAAGAATTGGTCTCAACAGGGGTTCTCAACCTATGGCCTGCAGGCCAGATCCGGCCCATGGCATCATTCCATCTGGCTAGCATCCTTGCTCCCGCTGCCGCCCCGTCCCCCTCCACCTGTCCTAGCGTGTCCCTAACACCGCTCCATAGCAAGGTGGATGTTGTAAGAAGGTTTACAACATCCGCCCTGCTACTGAGGGGCATTAGGGACACGCCAAGCCAGGAGGAAGGGACAAGGACGGTGGAAGTGAGAGTGGTGGTGTGGGGGGGGGGACACCAGTCCGGCCCACCAACAGTCTGAGGGGGCGTGACCCGGCCCTCAGCTTTAAAAGGTTGGGAATCCCTACTATATAACAAGCAGAACATTTGCCACATGGTCTATCCCACATACACATGAGGCAAGTGAAATTTTAGGTAGGGTATATGGTGTTTTTACATCCCCACTTCTTTTAATCGCAAAGGTCCAAAGTCAAGATTCTTCAAACAATCATCTTGTCACTAAGAAAGGACCGCATTAAGTCTACCTTCATTGTACCTATTTTAAGTGCCGCTCTTAAAGCATAAGAAAGAACATAACACAGCACAGCTTGCTCTCTACATTCACAGCTCTTACCATAAGGTAATGCTCACTTTTAGCATTCACTTAAAGACTTGAAGAGACGGGACTGTACAGTTTGTGACACAGATGTTCACTTGCAATCATTGCTACTTGCCTCAGGCGAGCCACAAATTGCAAGAGAGATCTATAGGATCAGGGGGTGAACCACAGCTGTAATGTTGAGCCACACACTTGTAACGTAATACATAAGACACTTTCTGAGAACCATGTATTCCATTTATATACTGTCTCGACAAGGACAGAAAACTTTGCTTTGGCAACAAGAAAGTGGATTCTTTATAAAATAGGAATAAACCAGAGCAGTGGAAAAGCAGAGACGCAAGGACAGCAAGGCAGTGATCTAGCGCAAGGTTCCCCAACCTTTGGGTTTTGGACTTCAAGCCCCAGAAACCCAAGTCAATTCCCCAAAGCACTGATCAGCCAATGAGGCTTCTGGGAACTGAAGTCCAAAACCCAAAGGTTGGGGAAACATGACCTAGTAGTGAATATGTGGCAAATATTAAACACAGATTACTACCACACTTCTTCATTCAGTGCAGTTTCTAGCTTCTGGGGAGACAAGCAAGATCAACCTTATCTACCAGGAACCTTCTGGTTTTAGCAAATTTGCACGTTAGAGTCTTTTCTTCCCACCTAATCCTCAGCCTAATAACCCAACAAAGGCTGAACATTATGTTCTCCATTTTCTTTGGTAATTCTAACAATGTTCAGAAAAGTGGGAGATTTAAGACAGCTGAACAGAGTAGAGGAAGAAGAAAGTGTTCCCCTGGTAATTTGTGGATTTCCTTGTTTTTAATTTTAGGGTCGGACTCGACTGTGCGACTGAACAACAACAAATGATTTCTTTCCCTTCTTAACCTTCCTAGTTTCATCTGCCACTCGTTGACTCTAGTTAAATAAATGATTCTGTGTCTAAGATACTGTGATATAATCAAGAACATTACTACATGGTCTAGCCAAATGAAGTAAAGAGTAGTGTATATGAAGAAAAGGAAGGTGGAAGATGCAAAAAACAAACACACACACACACACACAAATGGGAAGAGTTGTTTCAGCAAATCCATTAAAAATACAGTGGTACTTCGCATAACAAATGCATCGCATAGCAAAAAATTTGCATAACGAAGCGTTCATTATGCAATGGCGATACCCCGCATAACGAATTTTTCCCCGATATGTGGGGTTTTTCGTAACTGGGGTATACCCGCTTAATGGGAGCCCCGGTTAACAAACTTTTTTTCGTTATGCGGGTTATCTCCCATAGGGAACCACATAACCAAAAAGAAAAAAGAAAACGCATAGCGAAGAGGTCCATAGAACGCAGTTTTTTTCATTATGTGGGGTTCTACTATCTGCTTTTCAATCCATCTAGAAAAGACTTTAAGAGTATTCACAATACAAGCATTCAGAGCACTTTTATATGCTTTAAAGTAATATATTTTAAAGGAAGGCATATTAATTTTAATATAATCCAAACATTAAAGTTTCCACCTGCACCCTAGAGGCTACCTACATGAAAATTTATTTAAAATAAAATAAAGTATTATAACTCTAGAGTAGATCACAATCAGATAGAATGAATGTGAGTGACTCATTTAAACGTATACAAACAAATGTGCAAGTTACTTACAAGGAAAAATCAATTTTGTTACTGATGTACTTCTGGTAATACAATCAATTGGAAGATACACTAGAGATCAAAGAGTGAACTTATACACAAATGCAGTGTGTGTATGGCTCACAAAGGATGAATGTGACTGATACAAGCCACATAACTGTAACCATATTTGCAAAGCATTTACTGTACTGTGAACTGAGACCTGCAGGAACATTTTCATGTAAGTGATCTCAAACAACATGATCTGCATTTACTATTTATAGTCATTTTTCAGAATTATCCTGTGCACGTGCTTTCCTTTTCAGGACGGCTAACAGTATTATCATGTACACAACACACACCAAATGCCATCTTCTCCCCCAACAAACACTCAACCTCTCTCTATAAATGCATGTCAGAAACTCTTAAAGTTTCTGCTTATTTAACAAGCTTTGAAAATAATATTTTGGTTTTTATAATATAAAGCCATGCTCTTCTGGAAATAAAATTAACTGGTGGTCAACAAACAGAACTGTCAGTGTTGACCACAATCTCGCTTCCTGGAAATCAGCTTTTCCTGATGATACAACGCAAGGATCCCTTCTCTATGCAATCAGAAAAATTTAAAGGTGTAGTATGTTTTATTGGATCAACTTGCTCTTTAACAGAATTCAAATATAATTTCTGAAAGCGTCAGGGGGAAGTTTGTTCTGGCAAACATGCAAACAATTATACTGGCACATAGCACTGACTAGACCAGGGGTTCCCAACCTAAGACCCATAGGCCATATCTGGCCCATGGCACCATTTCATATGCCCCCCTCCAAGGGCATTCAAGAAACAAAATGGCCACCCCCTTTGAAGTTGTTGGGACAAAATGGCCACCCCATCATGCAGGCGGGACAAAATGGCCACCCAGCTCTCGAAGCTGACTGAGAGTGTGTGACCCAGCCCCCGGTTTGAAAAGGTTGAGAACCCCTGGACTTGAGGCTTCAACATATACACACATGCACATACAGTAGAACCCCGTATAGCGATCGCCCCATACAGCGATGAAATCGCATAGCGATGAGGCTTGGAGGGGGAAAAACCGTTCTGCATAGCAATAGTTCCTATGGGAAAATCTGTACAACGATTTTCCAATGGGAAAAACTGCTTCGCGCCAAACATCGTTGTACGGTTTTTCATAGGGAAAATCGTTGTACGGATTTTCCCATAGGGAAGATCATACAACGACGAAAACCGCATAGCGATCAGCTCCGTGGAACGGATTAAAAGCGCTACACGGGGTTCTACTGTACTATTGTTATACAGGAACAACAAAAAAAATTCATCTATCTCTTTCTCCATGCGTTGTGGCTTCCACTATAATTTCTTCTGAAATGTTGCATGCCATCCTGAAGTAAGAAAGAAGTACGTTAGTAAAATAACAATATTAATTATATACAAGATGCTTATGGAGACAATTCCCACTTTCTGGATTGAGTTTTCATTGTACTCAGCATGAATTGAATTAAAATAGATTCTGTGAAGTAATTACGAGCAAGCCTATTCACAGGGCTTGGCCTGGCAAGACAGCTGCCACTAGTACCCTTCTTCTGAAGAATGCAAATGATTAAGGAAGATTAAATACCTACTTTGCTTAAATACTTTTTGATAATGAGCTCCTTTCCTTCAGAGGAAAAAAAAAGACCGTTTCATGTTGGCAGCTGATGGATTTTGCTTTGCATTCTTTTAATTTGTAACAGCACCATCTGTTGTTCGGATTCCCAAGTTCAAGAGTGGAGTCAAGATCCAATTTCAAAGAATTGAGGGAAGGAGGCAAGCAGAACAAGCTCTAGTTATAGAGCAGCCTTTTCACTTGCCTTTTAAAAAAACAATTAGCAGAAAGTTTATGGCTTCTATAAAATTCACAACTTCCACTCCAGATATTTAACAATTTTTAAAAGTAAACGCACAAAATGTGAAAAGAAACGACAACAAGCCTGAATCAAAAGCTTTGAAAGAACCCACCAACATGCTATAATATTTAACATCCTGATAATTACATACACCTATGATCTTTTGACCCAGTTTGACCAGGTTATCCTGCTATGTTAATAGAGTAGACCAGTGATGGCGAACCTTTTAGAGATCGAGTGCCCAAAATGCAACCCAAAACCCACTTATTTATCACAAAGTGCCAACACGGCAACGGGGGAGAGAAGAAACACTTCCATTGGGCTGCTGGGCAGAGGGGCGGGCGTGAGATCTGTGATGTGGGGAGGGAAGAAGCGCTCACATTGGTCTGCTGGGCAGAGGGGCGGGGCAAACTCTGTGCTGGGTCAACCGCATGGGTGCCCACAGAAAGGGCTCTGAGTGCCACCTATGGCAAGCGTGCCATGGGTTCGCCGCCACCGGAGTAGACACTACTGCCAGCAACTCAACACTGATCATCAGGTGGCAGTTAACTAACCTGACCACCTTGAGGACTAACAGCCTTGAGTGGTGAAGTCCACAGGGAAGGGTGATGGTTTCCAAAAGGATTAAATCCCACTTGAATCCACTTCATCAATAGTGGCCTATGAATACCTGTGATGCAGAAAGCAAATGGAGGGCTTTTCAGCACAAGAAGAATGTTTTGACAGCATTAATGCTCTGCAACATTCATTTTCTAATGTTATTGTCTATTCCAGTTTTTCCCAAAATATGCTCTGTGGAACACTGGTGGACTACATTGGCTGATCAGTGCTTTGGGGAATTGACTTAGGCTTCTGGGGATTGAAGTTCAAAAACCAAAGATTGGGAACCACTGGTCCATTCCATCAGAGAAAAGCTCACTCTGGCAGTGTCATGGTTAAAAGGTCAGCATATTAGCTTAAAACAGGAAGAAAAGGTATAAGATATGAAGGGCATCCATGCTTATGATACTGCTTGGGTGGAGGTGATTTAAAAAAAGAGTCTCCCTGACCTGATCACAAAAATGTTGCAAAATAGTTTGCTTGGTCTATGTCTGTGTGCTGTAAGTCTTAGAGCAAAGGAAATCAGACACATATTCATTTATTCACTTTCCCACTGCAGCTGATACAAGGAGCATGTGAATGCCAAATTCTGAAGGCCACCAGAGCAACATGAGACTAAGCATCCTTTCCATACTCTGTTCAACCACATTCTGTGGCTGTGGAAAGACAACCAGATAGGATTTCAAAATCAAGTCATAGACACTTACAAAAAAAAAAGCCACCCTAGAACAAAATGCATACTTCAGCTACTACAGGTGAAACTCGGAAAATTAGAATATCGTGCAAATGTTCATTCATTTCACTTAAAAGGTGAAACAAATATATGAGATAGACTCAGTACATGCAAAGCGAGAGATGTCATGCCTTAATTTGTTATAATTGTGACGATCATGGCGTACAGGGTACATGAGATTATGTGATGATTATGGGGTACATGAGATTGAGCGTTTGGGGCTTCCATAATCTGTAAGCCATAAGCATCAATATTATAACAAAGTAAGGCTTGAACTATCTCGCTTTGCATGCAATAAGTCTATCTCATATATTTGTTTCACCTTTTAAGTGAAATGAATGAACATTTGCACGATATTCTAATTTTCCCAGTTTCACCTGTACAACAAATGAAGAAGCCAAAATAATCCCTCAGCAGTGAAATAAATTACTGTGTCTTGAGCAAACATCTTACAGCATAGCTCATCCAGGTCTCATATATCATCATGCTTAGCAAAAGACACAAGTCAGAGATGCTGACTTGTGGTGGAAGCCAATTTGGCCATATAAGATAGGGTTGACAGGAAATTGAGTCTAGCCATATTTTGGTTGCTACAGGGTCCTTATCCTTGTGGTAAACGTAATGTGGCACAGTGCAGAAAACGGCCAAAATGGAAAGAATCTGTATCACTGAGATTAGAATAAAAGCAGCTTTACATATTCAGTTTGCCCTTATACTCAGTGGACTAACCAATCAATTGTGCTGAGGAAAATTAAAGGTACCTATCCAATAGAGAAGCCTACCCTGCATAAGGAAAACGTTTAAATAGCTGCCAAGGCTAAACCACTTTATTTTGCTGAAGATGTTACCAAGGTTTGTTTCCATCGATTTTACTTGTAGGAAAACCACCACCTCAAAATTGCAGCATCAGCAGACACTAAAAGGTCGGCTTCTTGCAAATGAATGCTGTATCAATACTTATTAGGATGTTTTCATATGAGGTGTACAAGAGGGATGGAGAGAAGATGCTTGTAATCTCACTTAATCCTAGAGCAGCACCAAGTCAGACGCTTCAAAATGTGGGGGAAAGAAAAAGGGAAAGCCATCAAAATATTACTGCCTCTTGACCAATCCACTGCTGCACAAATATATACAATACTAACATTTAGTCATATAACATTTAGTCATTTAATGTGGGTGGTGGGTGGAGAGGGCTGTTTTCTGAATGATTATACTGGGTTTATGTGTTTCAATGTGGATTTTAGCTGGGTTTTTTAGCTGTGGATGTTTTAAATTGTTTTATACTGTATTTTTTAGGGACTGCAGTGGCTCAAGTGGCTAAGATGCTGACTTGGAGGCGGAAGGTCAGCAGTTCGATTCCCGAGTACTGCAGGATGGAATGAGCTCCCATCTTTGTCCAGGCTCCTGTCAACCTCGCAGTTCGAAAGCAAGAAATTGCAAGTAGATAAATAGGGACCACTTCGGTGGGAAAGGTAAACAGCCGTCCGTGCGCTCCGGTGTCTAGTCATGCCTGCCACATCACCACAGAAACGTCTGCAGAAGCAGACAGCACCAGCTCTTCGGCTTTGAAACAGAGATGAGCACTGAACCCTAGAGTCGGATACGACTGTCTTTCGAGCAAGGGAAACCTTTACCTTTACTTTACTATAGTATTTTTATTTCCATTTTCCCCTTTCCCTCCTTTGTTGTTAGCCGCCCTGAGTGGTGTTTCCCACCAGGAAACTATATATATAGTTTGTGGGTTTTTAACTCCTTGTCCCTTTAGGCGAGAAGCCAGGTCTAGATAGGAAAGGGGACTAATAAAGCCACTAATCTCCTATATAAATTCCTATTCCTTTCATTATTCCACTATGAAACACATATCCCTGTTGTGGCTTTTCTCAAAGAACTGTAGCAGACGAAGGTGTCAGCCTGGGAATGGCAGCTCACAAAGGGTCTCAGATGTCTTAGCAACCCTCCTCTTCACTATCATTATGAACAACCATTCCCAAAAACCCCTGGGGATAAGGAATAAATTTAAACTATAATAAATGCAGTGTGATCTTGTACTCAATCCAACACCAAGTGTGGGCAGAACCTTTATTAGACAACTAACATCTTGCATATTAAAGAAGAATTTTGCCAATATCTTAACTCCACATGAGGTGTTCTGAAAAAAAAAGTAATCCTTTAAAATTCCCACTTTCACACACTCAAAATTTTCTGATTACTGTATTCTTATTGTTCACAGTCATTCTTTTACATAAGGCAATTCAAGCCTTTTTTAAAGTCTATTTCAGTCAACAGCAAAGATGATATTATGATCCTTCACACTTCAAGCCATTTGAAACAGAAATTAACCGGTAGCATGAACCAACTGTCATGGACGTACATTTCTATGAAAAACTCCAAAGGTGAGCTTGCATTGAATTAATGACTTCTCAGAGATCTGTTTCCAAACTGTAAACTCAACAGTTCTTCTTCTTCTGTGTCTAGGCCAGACGTGAAACTGCGAAAATGAAGCCACCTTTCGGTGAGTTCACTCTGCGGTTTCTTTCGCCTGACCTAGTGTGAGAAAGATTAGCCGGTGGCCGAGGCCCGGGATATGCCCAATTGCGGTTCAAACATATTACAATCTTTGAGGAGGCTCTTTCTGTGTACCCCAACTCGACAGTGAGAAGGTTTTAGCTATCTTTGACCGAATATTTATTGGAATTTCATTTTGTATGTTGTCATTTCCCAACAAAATATTTTTGTTCTTAGTTGGGTTTAATGAAAATTTAGTATAGTACAGTAGACCCTCGAATAACGACGCTACTTGGTTCCCCAAGTAGTGTCGCTATAGGGGAAACGTCGTTGTGCGGTTTTCAATTGCAGCCGCGCCATCTAGCGGCAAAAAGCTGTCATTATCCGCACAACGACATTTTTAAAAGTCATTAATCCGCACGACGACGGTTTTTCGTCATTGTGCGGATAGTCACGTGGTGAGTGACGACGTTTCAGTAAGCGGAAATGACACTAATCGAACGTGTTGTTACTCAGGGTTTTACTGTATTTCATTACTGAAAGGCACCTTGATGATGGTGGTTCTTCGGGAGATACCCTGTACAGAGAGAGCATGAACAGTAAGGAAGTACCACCTGCCTTGGAAGCATTGGAGCAACATCCTCCCAAGAAGCAACACCGCAGAGAACGTAAACTTAAAAGGGGGTCTTAGAGGAGGAGGCGTCAATATTCTCCAGGTACAGTAATTGAATTGAATGTTTCTGCTAGCATATGTTTGCATGCTGGAACTCACAGAATTCTGCCTGAGGGATTGTTAGAGAATTTAGATTTGAAGTTAAAACAAGGCACACACCCTCATCTAACTTTTCAGATTGTACTAACTGCAAATTCAAATTTGCACCTTAATGCACTGGTGAAAAAAATATAGAATCATAGAATAACTGGGTTGGAAGTGGCCTTTTAGGCCAACCTTCTTGCTCAATGCACGAATCCAAATCAGAGCAGATATGATAAATGGTTTGTCCAATTCTCTCTTGAATGCTTCCAGTATTGGAGCTCACCACCTTTCGAGGCAATTGGTTCCACTGTCATATTGCTCTAACATTTAAGACATTCTTCCTGACATTCAGCCTATATCTGGCTTCCTTTAGTTTCAGCCCATCATTGTTAAGTGTCCTGCACTCTGTGATGACCGAGAACAGACGCCGCTCCTCCTCTTTATGACCATCTTTCAGGTATTTGAAGAATGTTATCATATCCCCTCTTGGTCTCCTTTTCTCAGTTTTCTCATGCCCAGTTCCAAGTTAGGTAAAATATTTTTTCATCTTTTAGGGAAACAATCCTCATTTTTCAAACAAGGAATTGACTGTACAGTATTCTGATTTGTTTAAATAGGTGCTAGTTAAAATACTGCATCAACCACAACTGTATAAAGGCAAAACACACCTAAAGCTATAGGCACACTCATTGCAATCTGTTGGCCATGGGGAAGGAATGAACCCCTTCTTCAAAGCCCACCCATGCCCACAAATTCCCACTACCGTTAAATGTAACATTATTATAACAATTAAGCCCCCAAAACATTAACTGCTAATGCAAATGAGAACTTCTCCCTTGGATGTGAACTTCATTATATAACCATCCTGGCACTGTACTATTTTTTTCTATAATTGGCACTCCTAGCTTAAAATGGCTAGAAGCAATAAGAATTCAAGTCTGAAGCGGAGCTTGGGAAAAAAATCCCATTAAAAACAATTCATTAAGATTGTGCAAATCATGGCAGCTTGGACTGAAATAAATTTGTAAGTCACAAATGTTTCACAGTAATTGTGCTTTTGTTTTTGTTTCTAAAAATTAATTTATCACTCACTGTTAGTTAAACTGTTAAACACCTAAAATGTTTAATTTTATATTTTAAACAATAATAAAACATAATTAATTGATGAATTATTTTACATATTTTTCCATATTTCTTCTTATTCTTCAGTTGCCCTATCTAAACCCGAATATTGGTTATCAACATGGAAAAGATTATCCTGGGAATAATATAATGCAATAACCTTCCATTTGCCTTCAGCATCATAGTGTGACACTGTGCCACTGTTCCATGTGTCACTTTCTATTACTAAGCCCTTTAGGCATGCAAAGTTCTCCTCAGCCCCAGGAGTACTGTATTGATGAAGCTGTATTGATGATCAAGATGGATCAAAGTGGAATTTAATCCACTTGGGGACCATCATCCTTCCCTGTGGACTTTGCCACTCAAGGCCGGTGTAGAGTCACTGGCAGTAGGGTCAACTTTATTACCATAGCAGGATAACCTAGCCAGGCTGCCCTTTCCATGTTTAATGAGTTAAATATTTTAACCACTTAAGGGCAATACATTAGTACAGTGTTTCCCAAACTTTGGGTTTTTTGACTTCAATTCCCAGAAGCCTAAGTCAATTCCCCAAAGCACTAATCAGCCAATGTACGGACTTAGGATTCTAGGAATTGAAGTCCAAGAACCAAAGGTTGGGCAACACTGCATTAGTACCTCCAACTTCTAATCTACAAGGCAAGAGGTTGCCACACCAGAGTTAAAGATCACAACAGTGAAAATCTCTGCCTCTGGCCTTTAATACGATTTTTTGGGGGGAATACAGTCAACCCTCACATAACAACGCGTTCGGATAACATCATTTTTGCTTAACAATGCGTCGTTATGCACCACGTGTCCCCCGCATAACATGGTTTTTAGTGTTGTTGTCCAGACAACAACGCTAAAATAACCTGACGACGATGCTAAAAACGTCGTTATGCAGGAAACTCCATAGAAATCCGCATAACAAAAATTGATTAGCAACGCTACTTGGGGAACCAAGTAACGTCGTTATGCGAGGGTCTACTGTACCAGGAATGGAGGAAGAGAAAGACTGAATTAAATAGCAGATAATACTTTCATTCTAGATCAGTGTTTCCCAACCTTTGGTTTTTAAACTTCAATTCCCAAAAGCACTGATCAGCCTATGTACTGACTTAGGCTTCTGGGAATTGAAGTGCAAAAACCAAAGGTTAGAAACACTGGTCTAGACCGACATTTTAAGTGTACTGCCTAAAATTTAATCTCCAGCTTTGCTTATTTAAGTTTCCTTATATAGTATTTCCTTTCCACACCACCTAAGAAATCTGTGTGTTTCACCAATGCCAAGAAGTAGGTGTCTAAGCTCAAGTATCTTATATTTTAAGATATGGAGATCCACCATCTTTTTTCTACTACACTAGACATTGCAAAGTTGCAGCTAGTATCTATATCAGCTACACAACACCCACACCAATGATGATGACAACCATCCCGAGCCACCGCCCACTCCCCCTCCCCCCCATGCTGCTTCCCTGTGCCTGGAGGAGCTGCATGGCACCAACTCATCTGGCCCACAACCTCACCTTATAACATCCACCCTGCTATGGAGCACCATTAGGGACACACCAAGCCAAGCAGAAATAAGGATTGTGGCGGCGACGGCAGAAGCGGAGGCTGGAACAAGGGCATGGGCCAGATGAGTTGGTGCCACGGCCAGATCCAACTTGTGAACCATAAGTTGAGAACCCCTGCATTAATGTAACGTACAAATATATAGGCAGATCCTAGTAGAGTTGTTTCTTGTAACGTTAGGATATTCAAGTACAATGAATCCAAAATTTCCAAATCTCTAGGGAGTCTGTAAATATTGCTCCAAGACCTCCAATTACTATGGATAGAACAACTTATTTCTTTTTCCATAAATGCTCAACTTCAATTTGTAAATCACAATATATTTTTTATTTTCTCCAGCTATTTGTCTTCAATTTGTGCATCCTCTGATATAGCAAAGTCAATAAACCAGGCCTTCTTTTCCAAACAGTTATATCTGGTGGGTTATGAGACAGATGTCTACCTGTTTGCATTTTATAGTCCCACAGGCTCTTGATTCTCTTGTTTTCTAATACTTTCTCAACCTGATGCTCCAAATATTTTTTACTGCATTCAAATCCAAACTTTTGGAAAAGTTCCCACTGAATAATTTTTGCAACCCTGTTATGGTGTTGCAAACAACCAGTCTATGAAATTTTGCTGGGTCTGTTGATCATATGATCTTTTCATCCTTTTCGTTGCAAAGCTGACATCTGCTATTGTTGAATACATGCTGTATTTTAGCCTTCATGCAATTTTTATAGCAAAACTTTCAGTTTTTTCCTTTCTTAAAATGTGTATACATTTTGGCACCTTCTTAACTAAACTGAGAAAACGTAGTTCAAGTCCTTCTGTCACTGATTTTATAACCAGCATTAGCCTGCCTATCTGCAATAACCTGGGGACATTTTAAACTATTTTACAGAGATGTTGTCAGCATTACTGAACATGTACATATATTGTGTTCTGAGTATCTCACCTGTTGCTATGCATGGTATATACATGCATGAATTGTTAAAGCAAAAATACTGAGCTTAACTATTCTTAAATTGAAATCATCAGTGGAGTCGTAACCTTGCATCATAATCTTAGCACAGCATAGCTGGAAAGGACCATGGATCATAAAATCTAGCCCCTGATGAGGCTAGATTCTAGCTGTGCAACCAGATATCTAAACCATTGAGCATTTAAATTTTGAGAAATTAAAATTAATTAAAGAACAAGCAGCATCCGCAAGAGGCAGACAAAGAATTGCTACAGAGGCCACCCTGTCTTTACTTTGGAGAGAGAAATTTTAAAGAAGAGCCAGAACAGCATTCTTCTGCATACCTAGGTAAGGCACCATGATACCTATTCGACCCACAAAAGCATTCAATCTGCAGGAAACCTCAGCATCCGCTGAGCTGTAAGAATGGTCCCTATAACCCAGAATATATCAATACACCCTAAAGAATGAGATAAGCTCATTAGTGTCAAAAATGGCTCCAGGGAAGGGAAGTCATTTGTATGTGTTGCTTTTAGCTCACAGACTTGGAAGGTTCCTTCAGACCCCATAATATACAAGTATAACAATAAACAACCAAGTCTCTTCCCGCTCCCCCTAATTATAGGGTTGGCTGAATACTATTCAATGTTTCATAAGGGATTTCCTCTTAAAATGTCCTAAATGATCACTTATGAGTATAACTAGCTTATCTCCATTTACAGCCAAAGCACTAGCAGTGTCTGCAGATGTTTCCGCGGTTATATGGCAGGCATGACTAGATGCCAGAGCGCATTGTTACCTTACCCGCAGCAGCGGTACCTGTTTATCTAATTGCAATTTCTTACTTTCAAACTGCTAAGTCATCAGGAGTTGGGACAGATGATGGTAGCTCACTCCATTGTGCAGCATTCAGGTCTCGAACTGCTTATATTCCAATCAACAGACTTCTAAATATTGACAATAGTCAAAGAGGTGCTCCTCGACCGCAATAATGTTGCACACTGTAAAATAGGCATAGGGTATACCTCAAAGCAACAACAGTATCCTACATCTATTTTTCTCAGATAAAGCCTACTGTTGTATAAACATTTTTTTAAAGGAAAACTAATTTGCATAAAACATAAATATTTGTGTATAAATGTGTAAGCTTGCTCAGTTTCCATCCAAATGTTAATATTTTTTAAACAACCATATGCCAATGTAATTAAATAAATGTACAAGAAAAACCACACCTTCAACATTTTATATATAGACTCAAGAAACATCCCACAAGCTAAAATATGTACTTTTCCAAAACAATCAGAAAACAAAAAATCATAATCCAAGTACAAAACTGAATGTTACAGTGATTATGTAACTTTATACCTGTTTACTGAACTGCCCTAAGAGTAAGAGAAAGATCTATATCTGAATTCAGCAGAAGAAACCATGATTAAAAATTCAAAATAAAAACAGAGATGTGCAGCCAAATTATACCAATCGTGCACTGCCGATATGAATTCCCTTTACATCTTTTACCTGTGCCCTAAAAACTAACACTGTCAAGTTTCCCCAGATATTTAGAGCAAGTTTTAGTGCAGCACTGGGTCTCAAGCAGAGACTTTGCTCCATATGGCACTTGGTTATAGGTAAAAGGTAAAGGTCACCCTTGCTCAAAAGCCAGTTGTATCTGACTCTAGAGTTCAGTGCTCATCTGTTTATAGCCAAAGAGCCAGCGCTGTCTGCATCTGCAGACATTTCCATGGACATGTGGCAGGTATGCCTAGACACGGAACGCTGTTTACCTTCCCACCAAAGTGGTCCCTGTTTATCTACTTGCAATTCCTTCCTTTCGAACTGCTAGGTTGGCAGGAGCTGGGACAGATACAGGTGCTCATTACGTCCTGCAGTAGTCGGGTATTGAATCAACCTTCCAGTCTTCAAGATCAGCGTCTTAACCACTTGAGTCACCTGGTTATATTGTTCTGTCAATCCATCCAACTTCTCTTTCAAGGAAAGCATATCCTCTTTTGACACAGTAGTCTAAACATCAAGTGAAGGTGGTGTCTTGCTCATTTTTCCCTTCTGAGCTTGATTATAAATGAACAGCAAAGCAGCCATGTCTTATTGTAATATGATGACAATTTACTCCCACACAAGACCAACTTGATTATATCTTCAAGAATTCTGATGTAGGGGAAAACATTTTCCTTAATTGCACAAATGAAACCTCTGTAGAAAACATTGGATACCTGAAGTAACAAGCAAAATAAAAGGTTTTACTAAAATTTTGTAAGACAAATCTCTAAAAGTACAGTATTATAAATTGGGCCAATCTGGTCAGGTTATCCTACTATGGTAATCGAGTAGACCATACTGCCAGCGACTCAACGCCAAGTGTCAGGTGGCAGTTAACTAACCTGACAACCCTGAGGACTAGCGGCTTTGGCGAAATCCACGGGGAAGGGTGATGGTCCCCAACTGGATTAAATCCCATTTTAATCCATCTTGATGGAGGGCAGCAGCTTGTTCCATCCTGGCTTGGGGCTGAGAAGGACCTTGTGTGCCAAAAGGGCTCAGGACCAGAAAGTGACTCGTGAAACTGGATCAGTGGTACGGGGGTCATGCTGCGATGCAGAAGGCAGATGACAGCACAAGAAGTAGAAGATTATATATTAGGTGGCAAGACAAGTTCACACAGAGTCATTAGGCACTCAGTTGTAAAACTAAAAACAATGAAAACATCAAGGAATCAGCAAATAAATGTATTTGGTTATGTGTTATTACAAACCACTCCCCTCAAAAGATGACAATCTCTGATGTTTATATACGAGTAAACAATACCATCTAGCCATCTCATTCTCTGCCACCACCCCTTCTTCTTTTGCCCTCGACCTTTCTCAGCATCAAGGCTTTCTCAAGTGAATCCTCTCTTATCATTTGATGTCCAAAGTAATTTAGCTTCATCTTCAATATCTGACCTTCAAAATATATGTACCAGTCTGAAACTAGGTTTTCAAATGTGACTACAAACATCATCTTCTATCACACCATTATAATAAGCATAGCACTAGCCACAGCATGAGTTAAGAAGGCTGCCATATGTTCATAGCCTAACTGATCTTCATTGGCACATGTGTTAAAGGCCCATCATTGTCTATTTTAGTGAAACGTACTAGAATAAAATAGCTCACCTACCTTTCAGTCCAAATTAACAAAATGTGACCACTAATCAAGTACAGTACTCAGCTCCACAAACGCAGCTAAAACAGATTTTCCTTTCCATTCCAACTCTACAGGAGACAAGCTCTGGACACTAAAATGCTATCCTGCAGAGAAACCTCATGCAAATTTATTTAATATTAATTCCCCATGTACACATAGCACTTACACTTCTTTTCTTTCTGTAGTAATGATATATTAGTTTGACCCCATGATTGCCTTAAATTGATAATCATTGTTATTTAGCATTAGCGAGTTCCGAAAGGTGGGGGCAGTGATGCCATCTGGTATTACTTGTACTCCTGGCACACTGGGAGCATGCAACAATTCTTTTCTCCAAGGATGCTTCCTAGCTGAACTTGCGATTCAGTACAATGGTCCTTTGACCATTGTGTGGAAGAATTCTGGACCTTGATATGGGGCCTCACTGACCTTCCTCCCCAGAACTCCCTACCCTAAACATATGTATCTCTTTTGGTACAAACTCCCTGGCTATTCTCATCTGAAGTACGTCAGTGAAATATGACAGAGATTTGTCATGTAACTGTAGTTCCTTTGTTAGACACTAGAATTGATGATTCAAGGTATATCTAGGTTTTATGATAAATACTAGCTGCAAAATAAAGGGGTCAGCCATCTCACTTTGAGCCTCCAAGAAGTTTATGTGTGTCGTTACTTTTACACCGCTGCGGTAGGCAGATTGCAACATCTTTCGGTAGTTTTACTTGCTGCCTTCTGCATGATATCCCGCTTCACCCGTTCTTCTCAGACAACTCAACTCCAAATTCTGACTCCTAGAAAGTCCGCTACCTGCCGTAGGACTTTCTCGGTGGCAGCTCCTTGGAACACACTGCCGCGGGAGCTGCATTTGATTGACTCCTTAGGGACCTTCAAGAAACAACTGAAAACCTTTCAGTTTGAGGAGGCCTTTAGCAGTTTGTGGAAGACCAAATAGGAGACCCTCCCATTGCCTTTCTGTCACAAGAGTTTGGGGTGCTCGGTTCTGATTTTGATTAGGTGGGTGGAGGTTTTGTTTTATTGTCTTAATGGTCTCTGTTTTGCTCTTTTAAATAGTGTAAGCCACCCAGAGTGGGAATCCATCCCAAATGGGCAGGGCATAAGTCCAATAAATAAATAAAAATTCTAAGACAAGTAGTTTCCAAGATGGAAAAGAGAAATAAAAGTAATGTATTTCAAATACTGTATGTCATGGAAGATCGTTCTACATTTAACCTACAGTCTTGTTTAGAAGAAATCCACAAGGAACTGAATAGGCCCATCTCAGTAGATATGTATAAGACATCTGTCTATGAAAGCTTTCGCATCCTTAAGAGGGCATCATTCTTTTCAATGCTGTCCCCAGGTCCACATTTTATACTGTCTCAGCAATGTGTTTACCCATGTATTTCTTAATGCATGAGCAATCAAGGCAGAAGAAAAGGAAGATATCCTGCCCCAGCTCATCAAAAATACAACACACCAGCCACAAAGGGGTCAAAAATTAAAAATTAAATACAGAAAGGCAAAAGGCATTTTATAGCAAACAAACGTTCTCCTTCTAACCACTGCTCACCAACAGCAACAAGAGTCATACAGCCTCTCAACACTCATATTCCATATGCTCTTACACAAAACAGTTGTTGAGAGCAGACAAAATTAGGGTGCACACAAGAAAAACCAGAGGAAAGAAGCTCCATCATGCAATCGCATCAACATGGAGGCAGACAGAAAGAGACTTCCAGCAGGAGACGAAAGTTATAGGCTTCACTGTCCCTTGATAAAAGGGCAATTCAGGTATCTGAACCAGAGGCTGTAGATTTTCAATAGGTAGAAAATCTGGGATTCTACTTATTGTTCTAGTACAAATCCCACCTGCACTTGCTAGCACAGCCATTAGTGAATTATGACAGGAGTTGTGATCCAACCTCTAGGGGACAACATGTTAACATAAGAACATAAGAGCAGCCTTGCTGGAAGAGGCCACATGGCCCATCCAGTCCAGCATTGTCTCACACACAGTGGCTCACCATGTGCTTCAGGGTATTATTCCCAAGCAGATGCCTTCACCTGCTTAGGATTCCCTGGAAATGGCGTTTATTGAGAGATATCCTGCCTATCTCTCCAACCCAGAGGTTGTCCTTAGGTATCCATCATTATAGGCATTGATACACTTGTCCTCCATGAACTTGTCTAATCCTTTCTTGAAGCTGTCAAGACTGACAGCTGTCACCACTTCTTCTGGCAGGGAGTTCCATAAACCAGTGATCCTCTGGGTGAAAAAGGACTTTCTCTTATTTGTTTGAGAACAAGCACCCAAAGGTTTCATGGAGTGTCCCCTAGTTCTAGTGTTGTGCTATAGGGAAAAGTTTTTCCGTATCTACTTTGTCCACACCGTGCATGATTTTATAAACTTCAATCAGGTCACCTCTTAGACGCCGTCGTTCAAGAGTGAAAAGGCCCAACCGTTGCAGCCTCAGATGGTAAGGAAGGTCTTCCAGTCCACTCATCATTTTGGTTGCCCTCCTCTGCACTTTGTCCAGCTCCATAATATCCTTCTGGAGGTATGGTGACCAGAACTGTACACAGTATTCCAGATGGGGCCTCACCATAGATTTATAAAGAGGCAAAATGACACTTGTTGACTTATTTTCTATACCCTTCCTAATGATCCCTAGCATTGAGTTTGCTTTCTTTCACTGCTGAGGCACACTGGGTTGACACCTTCATGGAGCTCTCCACCAGCACACCAAGGTCCCTTTCCTGGTTTGTCGCCTATTCTGTTGTAAACAGATGAAGAGCAGAACACACAACCCAAAAGTGGTGCTTGCTTCTTTTGAGAAACAATTCACTTGGAACAAAAACAAGAGGACATGAGATTTTATTTTGTCAAAACCGACCCATCATGAATAGTTTCCACAGCTACCATTTCCATTATTCGTGACTGATCCAATGATACACAAAATGGTTCATACCCTCACATTTAAACAGAAACATTCTGAATAGAGAATTTTTTTTCCAGCTTGTATAAGTGAAACTGTCCCATTTGGTGTATGCTTTATTTTAATACGTGCAATTGTAATACCTGTTTGTTGCTTTTTATTAGGCTGCTTTATCTACTGTTTTGCAATTACAGTGGTACCTCATACAACGATTTTAATCCGTTCCACAGGGTTTGTTGTTGTATGAAACAATTGTTATACGATACATAGCGATTTTCCCTATGGGATGCATCGTACAACAATTTTTTTGCTAAGTGATTTTCCCATTGAAAAATTGTTGTGTAATTTTTTTTCCTTAGGGAAATTGTTATGTGAGACACCATTTCCCCCCAAAACCTAATTGTTATGCAATTTCGTTGCTATACGGGGCGATTGTTGTATGAGGTTCCACTGTATATCTTTTATGACAGTTTTAACTATGTATGTTAACTACCCTGAGTGATTTTGGCCAATAGGGCAGTTTATACATAAAAATAAAATATCACTATGAGTTTCTCTGGGTACTGAAGAAACAGTATAGTGTGATTGATATACAAGTTGATCAGTGTGTTTATTGCTTCTTAAACTTTCTGGGTGGGATTTTAATTAAAATTAAGAAGGATTCTACTGGCTACTGTGAAGTAGAGGCATCTTTGTTTCACTCATCTCTCCTTCTTTCGAACAATTTAAAATCTACTTTATTTTGCAGGGGGCACCAATTCAGATCCATGTTTGTAAGGAGATGAAAAGTAGTGCCTGAAGTGTGAATGGTCAGTAAATCATTAAGTCCAAAACTAGTTTATTAGGGGGGGAAATAGACACGCTTAAACTACATTTGAAGTACACCTCCAAACCATTTATCAAAATTAGACCGGTTTAAACTGGAATACATTTAAGCATTTAACACACCTCACAAAGGAATCTTCTTTCGTGTCCTGATCAAACCCTGTAATGCCAAAAGGAAGCCATTTTCTTTGCTTTGTCATTGCCCGAATTAAGTCCTCATCAGTGCATGTTTCTGGCAGTCATCGGCAGAGCAGTAAATGAGCTGAATTTTGTATCTCTCCACATTCACACCGTGTGGTGTTGTCTGCTAGCAAACCCCCCCCCCCTTGAGCATGTTGGTGTTGCATTTAGGGACTCCAACCCTCAGCCTATTCAGGGTCCTCCAGGTGACATTGGGGAAATTGAGATCCTCAGGTATAGCCTCCTTTAATGTTGTTCCTTGCCCATTGAGCTCCTTCCCCCATCTTCTAATTTGGTTTTGCTCTTGTGCACCCTTGCCATAAAGCTCTTCGTGGATCTGAGCTTGCAGACTTGAGGCTCATATCCATTCAGAGGGTGCTGAGGGTCGTTCTCTTGCTTACCCTGTTTCCCCGAATATAGGACCTCCTCTCATAATAGGACACACACACCCCTTTTTTCCCCTGCCTTTGAAATATAAGGCCCCATCCAAAAATAAGACCTCCTTACCTCCTGGATGTAAGGCGGCCGGCGTGGCCCATAAGAAAGCCTGCCGCATCGGAGTCTCGATTGCCTCCCCGCTCACAACCAAGAGAAGTTTCCCCTGGTGAGAGCGGGATTGAGACTCCGACGCGGCAGGCCTTCTTATGGGCCATGCCAGCCGCCTCACAGCTGAGGCCAGTCTCGATCGCGCTTCCCCACTCACAACCAAGGGAAGCGTTACTTGGTTGTGAGTGGGGAAGCACGATCGAGACTGGTATTCTTCTTCATGGAAAAATAAGACATCCCCTGAAAATAAGACCTTGTGCTAATTTTGGAGTTTTAAAAAATATAAGACAGTGTCTTATATTCGGGGAAACACGGTAGTTCTTTTGACGTCCGCTGCTACTTCTCTCCTTAGGTGGCGCACTACCAACAAGAAGGTATATTTTCTCAACTGGTGTAGGTTTGAGGCATCTTGTCACTATATACATGTTTCATTAACAGCAATGTCAACTTTTGTGTGTGTGTGTGTGGATGTGCTCCATACTGGAGCAGCATACTCTGCAGAGGAGACGCTCAGGGCCATAGCTGATATACACAGCATGGATGGTTGACTTCTCAATTTGTAGTTTTGTGAGTTTCCTGATGATGTTGTTCCTTGTACTAACTTTGGTTCTGGTATTTAGGCAGTGCGGCTTAAAAGAGTGTCAAGTATCACCAAGGTATTTTGGTGCTGGGCAATGCTGTAATCGGTTGCCTTGCCATGTAACATCCAACACAACCCTTGCCTCTCAGTTTCAAAGGTAGAAAGCACACACTTGACTCTTGCTTTGATTAGGCTTCAAATGGTTGATGTTGCAATACTTAATTCTTAATTCTTCAAGTGCTCCAGTACGTTTTCCAGCTACCTCATCAAAACTTGGCCATTACTGTGTTGTCTGCATAGATGAACAATTTTGCACTTTCAGGAATTGGTTGATCATTTGTAGATATATATAATAGTGTTGGGGACAATACACTTCCTTTGGGCAGCCTGTCCTTTGGCAACCTCCATCTGCTGTTCTTTCCACTAATCATCACAAAGAATCTCCAGTTCTGGAGGAATCTACCAACGACCCTAGGAAGCTTGTTATCTTTGATAAGATCATTTATTTTATGGAGCAGAATCATATGATTGACGGTATCGTATGCTGCAGTTAGGTCAATATATATATTATATATATATTCTGAATCTTTCTAACAGTGACCATATAAAACATATTGTTATGTCTGATGAAGTGGACTTGCTCCACGAAAACTCATATTTAAATATAGGAGTTAGATTAGTTTTTAAGGTGCCACAACATTTTTTCCCTTTTTTGCTGTTCATGTGGCCCTTTTGCTTAATTCCTCCTCCCTATCAGTTTCTTCTAACTGTGTTTTCAAGCAAAAGAAAGAGGGAAATGTTTTATTTCACTACCACAGTGTTATTTTTCCTGCTCACAGTTTCCTCTCCTCAGCTTTAAAGAGCAGGCATCTGAAAATGCAGACCAGCAAGAGGAAACTTGTCTCTGAGATATCTTTGGGAGGATAGTACAACATTTACAAATAGATCAGGGCACATTTTAATTGAGAAAGATCAAAAATCTTTAATCTGTTGAGCTGTTATAACTTTAAGTCAGGAGTTCTCAACCTTTTTAAGCTAGGGGCTGGGTCACATTTCCTCAGACAGCTTTGGGAGCCAGACAGCCATTCTGTCCTTCCTCCACCACATGGCACTTCTGGGTGTGGTGGAGGCGGTGGGAGGTCACATGAAATCGTATCACGGGCCGCAAGTTGAGAATCCCTGTTTTAAGTCATTTAATAGGAATGCACTTAATTTTAATATAGACTGCCTCACAGAACAAAGGATGAACTCACACAATTTTAATTTAATTTAATTTAATTATCACATTTATATACCGCTCACTCGGCCAAAGCCAACTCAGGGCGGTTCACAATAAAAATTAAAAACACAAGTTAAAACAGTTAAAACAGTTAAAACTACCCACCCCCTAAAAACAAGGGCTGCAGGATCCAAAGGCACCATGGGGAAGAGTTCTTCTACACCAACCACCCAATGGCGGTTACCCTTCCACAATTGCCAATAGATGCTGACGGTTAAACTTATTAGCAAATGCTTAATGCCAAGTGTTTATCTTGTATCCTCCTACTACAGTATTTGCAATTCAAAAGGGCGAAAATTCTCAACTAATCTGAATAACAACCATAGATCATCTGCTTCTTATTTGTCTGGGCCAGATGTGAAACTGCCAAAATGAAGGTAGTTTTTAAAAGCCATACTGGTCTGTATACTTATATGTTATGCTAACCAATCACTATGTACCTCTGTACATGAAGTATATAAATTGATGCCATGAAGTTTCTCTCCCATATCTGATGAAATGGACCTGATCCATGAAAGCTAACATTAAAATACAGCACTTAGTTTTTAAAGTGCTACAACATTTTTGTTTTGATCACTCTCTGATTTGCTTGAAACACAGATCAACACGACTACTATTCCCAAAACTTCAACTTAATTTTGACTTACCTTATTTGACCATTTATAAGCCTGGAGTAGTTGACTGTAGAGTGGTGTTTTGTCTTGCACAGGATCTAAACTCAACAGTCCGCTATTGTGAAGAGGGTGGTTCTCAGACGGCTTGCCGACAAGATTACTGAGACGTTCAAGTTCTCTAGAATAAAACAAAAAGAAATAATGTGATTTAACTCTTCTGCTGTATAATTTACTAGAAGAAGAAAAATGATTATTGTAATATATCAGAGAGAAAACAAAAAATACAGGGGGGAAAAACAAAAATGTTGTGGCACCTTGAAAACTAACGCCTGTATTTAAAGGTGAGATTTCGTGGACCAGGTTCACTTCATCAGACATAAAAATGATGAAGTGGACTTGGGCCACAAAAGCTCACATGTAAATACAGGAGTTGTTCTTTAAGGTGCCACAACATTTTTTTGTCTTTTTTTCTGATTTGTTTTTGTTTACTCTCTGATATGTTTGCACAGACTAACACAGCTACCACTTCAAACATTTCAACTATTGTAATAAAGCACCTGATTAACTAACAGGCTTTTTGTAACATTTAGAAAAGACCTTGAAAAGATCCCTTTTAAAATAACTCTCAGACCTTGCACCTGTAGAAGGTTTGCAAACATACTGAAGAAAGTATACAATATCTGGAGACAATTAGGGAAAAGGATTGCTTCTTCAAATAATCAAGCCATTCTTACATATTCCTATACAGGAGAATATATCTGGCCCTTTCCAAAGAGGTATGGATGGTAAAATGGGATTATTCTATTTCCTCCATGCAGGACCATGTAAAGTAGATTTGGCTAAAAATTATGTGCTCAAAACCAATGGATGCATTTCATGAGTAATCAGGGAATCCAAGCCAGTCTGCCAGCTCTAGGTCCAACCAACCATTACATTGTGCTGGTTCTGGTCCCCCTATTCCTGTATAGCTGACCGATTTTCCTTAATTTAAAGGTTTATCACCCTGTTATAAAGGTGTTGCCCAGATTTTACGGATAACATAGGAGGGAAGAGATAAGATCAAAATTATGTGAGTTAAAGAAACTCTCAAATGTAAAAGAAGAAGAGATGTGTCATAGCTTTGCTAGTAAATGGTCCTGTTTAACAAAGTTAAACAGTAAGCAGAGCTCTTTCTATGGTCATATTTCTTCATGGAGAGGAACTATAAATCAAAATAAAAGCTAAAATTAGATATTATTAATACTCATGCCTGCCACTGAAAATGGTAATTGCTTTCCTAATCATTATATCCTATTCCTATGTCCTGATGTTATAATGCTGCAAGCTCCCCACTTTTTCAACTGTAATAGCCAATAATACAGAACATGGTGGTGGTAGCAGTGAAAAATGATGGAATAATAGCATTCTTGTATGCATTCACACTGGGAATCAGTGGGAGGGGCTTTACAGTCTAATGTGATTGTCCTGCACCACTAACCTGACTGATACAATTCTTTTTCACACCTCTGACTTAGATTTGAAATACGTAGCTAAAGACTGCTAGATTTATCAATGCCAAGATATTCCCACCCAATGAACAGCAACTACCTGTGTTGGTCTCTTGTATCTTATAGCCCATACATTCATGCTTGGGAACTTGGCAAAACTCTCCCTTCCTTGTGTGCAATAATCAGATACACTGCCTTTAAACATGGATTTTCTACTCTCTGTCTCTCTCCGTCGTCTGTGTCTGGGCCAGACGTGAAACTACTAAAATGAAGCCACCTTTTGGCAAGTTCATCCTGCAGTTCCTTTTGCCTGACCCTAGAGTGCAAAAAAAAAATTTAGCTGGCAAAACAAGGTTGCAGTTACCAGGGTATGCCAAATTGTGGTTCAAAAATACCACAATCTTCGAGAAGGCTCCTTCTGTGTACCCCATCTCTCACCATCAAGAGACATTCATTAGACCTACTTTCTTAATTTATTAATTTACCCATCCAATTTTTAATGTTTGCTGCTACATTTGAAAATTACTTAAATAGACAATGGACCACTGAAGCAAACCATATGGCTGGCATACATTAGTAGCTATTTACTATTAAACATGGCTACTACTACTACTACTACTACTACTACTACTACTACTACTACTACTACTACTACTACTAATAATAATAATAATAATAATAATAATAATAATAATAATAATAATAATAATAATAATAATAATAATAATAATAATAATAATAATAATAATAATAATAATAATAATAATAATAATAATAATACAACTGTGTTAGTCTTCAAAGTCCTACAAAGTTTTTTCTTGGTTTTTTTTTTTGTTTTTAATCTCTGATATTTGTACTTTGTTTTCCACATTTCAGAAATGGAAGGATAGGTTAAACATTAAAAACAGCAATATTACACACACACACACACACACACACACACACACACACACACCCCGCTGTGCCATTTACTATCTTAACATGGCTACTATTTTTAAAAAAATCAACTGTGTTTAACAGTTAGTCTTCAAAGTCCTACAAAGTTTTTTCTTGTTGTTATTGTTTTGTTTTTTAATCTCTGACATTTGCATTTTGTTTTCCACATTTCGGAAATGGAAGGATAGGTTGAAATGGGGTAATATTTTTGCTCCTTTTTTCCCTTAGGGAACAGCAAGCATCTTGCCTTTCCCATATTTATTTATTTATCCCACTCATATTGTTGATTTTTAAAACGATAATCTAAGTTAAAATGTGGATTAATATTACATATACAGTAATTTCCATCAGACGACATACAGAGGAAATTGTAATGTTTGGCAACGTTTGAGGAATAAGAAAATGAAATACTGTATCAGAGAAGAAACAAAACAAAAACATAGCACTTTAAAGACTAACAGCTGTTAGTGGATCAAGTCCACTTTGTCACACATTAGCTAACATTAAACTATAGCAGTTAGTCTTTAAAGTGCTACAACATTTTTGTTTTGTTTACTCTCTGATATGCTTGAAACACAGACTTAACACGACTGCTATTCCAAGAAAACTAATACTGTAACCATATTTCATACATGGCAGAGCCTAGTAGAGGCAATGCTCAGAGGATGATGGACGTCATCCTAAAAGCCACCTTTCCTTATAACAAGAAATGGAAAACAGTTCAGAAAGTGTTTCAAAATAGGGCCTCTCCTCTGTCTTGTGTTTGCATGTGTCCAAAAATATATCCTGAGGGAAGAGCAGTGATCAAACCATAATATTTATTTATCTTTTTATTTATCTGATTTTTATACCACCCATCTGGGATATCTTCCCACTCTGGGCAAATGGTAAACATTAATATATGTTCTTACAACTTACAGACTAAATCAGGGGTGCCCAAACGTTTTGGGCTGTGGGCTGGTCATGTAGATCCTCCCACTGGAAGTGGAAGGAAAACGCACCTGCACATGCACAAAATGCTGCTGTAAATGCACCTGCAAACCATATGGCTGGCATACATTAGTAGCTACATGTTTGTTTATTTATTTATTGAATTTATATCCAGGCAACAGTTAATGCTAGGCACTACTCTTTCTATGTTAAAGGTAATGGTAAAAGTTTCCCTTGCTCAAAAGCCAGTCATATCCGACTCTAGAGTTCAGTGCTCATCTATTTTTCAAAGCCGAAGAGCCAGAGCTGTCTGATCCTGCAGACGTTTCCGTGGTCATGTGCCAGGCATGACTAGACACGGAACATTGTTTACGTTCCCACCAAAGTGGTCCCTATTTAGTCCTCTTCCTAGGTTACTATGTTCATTATCTCCCAACCAGAGTAATGTATACAGATCTCAATGCAATGGTTTTCATTTAAGAACAACCCTTCCTTGTTTTGACTTTTAGATGGAATATTTATTAAATCATAGAACTATAAAACTTGAAGCAATTCAAAGGCTCAGGTTCAACCACCTACCAAAGCAGAGCAACTTATTTCACAGTACAGTGGTACCTCATACAACAATTTTAATCCGTTCCACAGGGCTGATTGTGGTACGAAACAATTGCTATACAATATATGCATCTTATAGCGATTTTCCCTATGGGATACATCGTACAACGTTTTTGTTTTTCTAAGTGGATATTCCCATTGAAACGTTGTTGTACAGTTTTTTCCATAGGGAAAATTGTTATGCGGGACACTCATTCCATTCTGCAGGACTCGGGAATCGAACTGGTGACCTTCTGCCTCCCAGTCAGCGTCTTAGCCACTCGAGCCACTGCAGTCCCTGTTTAAATATATAGGCTAACATACACGTTATGTATTTCAAATCTAAGACAGAGGTGTGAAAAAGAATTGTATCAGTCAGGTGAGTGGTGCAGCTTTCCGTGCGCCTAGTCATGCCTGCCACATGACCACGATGAGCATTGAACCCTAGAGTCGGATACGACTGGCTTTCGAGCAAGGGAAACCTTTAAGGTACCATTAAGGTAAAGGTAAAGGTTTCCCTTGCTCGAAAGCCAGTCGTATCCGACTCTAGGGTGCAGTGCTCATTTCTGTTTCTAAGCCGAAGAGCCAGCGCTGTCTGCTTCTGCAGACGTTTCCGTGGTCATGTGGCAGGCATGACTAGACACCGGAACGCTGTTACCTTCCCACCGAAGTGGTCCCTATTTATCTACTTGCAATGTCTTGCTTTCGAACTACTAGGTAGGCAGGAGCTGGGACGAAGACGGGAGCTCATTCCGTCCTGCAGTCCTCGGGAACCGAACTGCTGACCTTCCGCTTCCCAGTCAGCGTCTTAGCCACTTGAGCCACTGCAGTCCTTATATAGAAATGATTCTGTGTATAAAAACCTTGTCACAAAGTTATGGTGTTGCATAGTATCTCTTAAGAGCTACAATTCTATAATGTTTCATAAAGTAGATACAATGTGTTTTGAGTGGAGTACATTTGTAGAAAGTTATAATGGATACATATAGAGTTAATAAAATGATAAAAATGAGTCCCTCATTATTATTATTCCAAAAAATTCGACTTATTTTTTTGAAGCCCCCCAGCTTCATCCCCCACCCCCCACCCTTAGCCAAAAAAAGGGGGGAAGGAAAAAAAAGGGGGGGGTCTCCCGTTGTTGCCCGGGGCAACCTCGCCCAACCCCCCCCCCCTCCCGGGCGGCGGGGCCTCCTCCATTCCTCCTCCTCCTCTTCCTCACCCCAAGTCCCGGCTGACGGAGTGAAGGCTCTCCTGGAAGCTGGAGAGGAAGCCCTTCTCGCGCTCCTCCAAAGCCTCCTTGTTCCGCCGGCCGTCCTTCAGGCAGTCGAAGACGCGAGTGACGCTGGAGCGCAGGGCCTGGATGGCCGAGATGGCCTGGGCGAAGGCTTCCAGGTTAACCCCGGCGCTCAGCACCCCGTCCGCCATCTTGGGCTGGGGAAGAAATACCCCCTCGCGCCCCCCCAAGAAACAAGCCGGCTGAGAAAGGATGAGAAAGACGCCTTTTTTTCCCCTCTGAGGGGAAAAAAAAAGCTCGTGGCCGCAAGGCTTCTTGGGAGATGTAGTTCCCACGGCTGCAGACTAAAAGCCCTGAGGGAACGCATTAGCGAAGTCGCAAAGAATCCTGGGAATGGCTATGGGAACTGTGAAGAGAACGAACGGAGGTGGGGTGTGTGTGTATGTGTGTGTTAAAGGACGCTTCTGCCGCAAAGCAAACTGGGAAATGTAGTACACGGGTCCGAGAGGCTTGCGTTGTTCGTAGGCATGCATAGGAAAAGGGCGGGAAAGCCTCCCATTTCCATAATACGGGTTCTTC
This sequence comes from Bradypodion pumilum, assembly GCA_035047305.1. Taxonomy (NCBI): domain Eukaryota; kingdom Metazoa; phylum Chordata; class Lepidosauria; order Squamata; family Chamaeleonidae; genus Bradypodion; species Bradypodion pumilum. Next base: position 8,542,334 of record JAWDJD010000015.1, read on the forward strand.
CAACCCGTTATTACCCGCCCCTTTCTCTCACCTACCTCAGCTTATTACACACTGTGTTTAACATATCAATACAAGTGATACCTCAGACAAGGTCCAAACTTGGTAAGTTTGGACTTTATACGGATTTGGACTTTGTATGAGGCATGCAAAATCCTAGCCGCGATGCCTCGTACAACATCATTTCCATAGAGATACATTGCACTGTAACAACACAGACTTCAGAGCAAAGTCAAGGAAACAGACAGGAAACTGACAGAACTTTAAGAAATCATTGTCTAAAGGCTAAATACATTACAAAAACATGTCGAACAACCCTGATTTTAGGGGACAAACCATCCTGGGGAAAACCCCAATGCCTCATACAAAGTCTTTGTATGAGGCAACTTTTTTCAAGGAATTAGGCGATGTTGTTTGAATTCGATGTTGTACGAAGCGGACTTTGTATGAGGTATTACTGTATCTATATCTATATATCTATATCTATATATAAAAAACACTGCAGCACTTTAAAGACTAAATGCCATATTTTACTGTGAGGGTTTCGTGGATCAAGTTCACTTCCATGCAAGAAGTAAAACTTCCAGGCATGGTTGATATACACTTTAAAGTGCTGCAGTGTTTTTGTTTTATTTTTTGTTTTGTTTTTTATATGCCTGAACCACAGACTAACATTTATTTATTTTAGATTTCTATCCAATGGACTCTTGGCGGTGTACACAAGTTAAAACCAATATAAAACAATAAAAAACTTAAAAACATAGCAATATTACTCTCACACACACACACACACACACACACACACACACACACACACACACACACACACACACACACACACACACACACACACACACCGCTGTGCCATTTATTACCTAACATGGCTACTATTCCAAAAAAATTCAACTGTTTTTAACAGTTAGTCTTCAAAGTCCTACAAAGTTTTTTCTTGTGGTTGTTTTTTTGTTTTTTAATTTCTGATATTTGTATTTTGTTTTCCACATTTCGGAAATGGAAGGATAGGTTGAAATGGGGTAATATTTTTGCTCCTTTTTTCCCTTAGGGAACAGCAAGCATCTTGCCTTTCCTATATTTATTTATCCCACTCATATTGTTGATTTTTAAAACGATAATCTAAGTTAAAATGTGAATATTACATATACAGTAATTTCCATCAGACGACATATAGAGGAAATTGTAATGTTTGGCAACATTTGAGGGATAAGAAAATGAAATACTGTATCAGAGAAGAAACAAAACAAAAACATAGCACTTTAAAGACTAACAGCTGTTAGTGGATCAAGTCCACTTTGTCACACATTAGCTAACATTAAACTATAGCAGTTAGTCTTTAAAGTGCTACAACGTTTTTGTTTTGTTTACTCTCTGATATGCTTAAAACACAGACTTAACACGACTGCTATTCCAAAAAACTGAAATACTGTAACCGTATTTCATACATGGGAGAGCCTAGTAGAGGCAATGCTCAGAGGATGATGGACGTCATCCTAAAAGCCACCTTTCTTTGTAACAAGAAATGGAAAACAGTTCAGAAAGTGTTTCAAAATAGGGCCTCTCCTCTGTCTTGTGTTTGCATGTGTCCAAAAATATATCCTGAGGGAAGAGCAGTGATCAGACTATAATATTTATTTATCTTTTTATTTATACCACCCATCTGGGATATTTTCCCACTCTGGGCAAACTGTAAACATTAATATATGTTCTTACAACCTACAGACTAAATCAGGGGTGCCCAAACGTTTTGGGCTGTGGGATGGTCATGTGGATCCTCCCACTGAAAGCGGAAGTAAAACGCACCTGCACATGCACAAAATGTTGCTGTAAATGCACCTGCGGCTGCCGTAACTTTACGGCAGCGATTTGCGCATGCATGGGCGTGTTTTACTTCTGCTTCTGGGAGCAGCAAGGGTGCCGCAGGCCACATGATTTGATGCCATGGGCCCGATCCAGCCTGCGGTCCATAGTTTAGGCAACCCTGGACTACATGAAAGAACATAAAGTATAGATTGCACATACGTATACAAAACAATATTGATATATAAGTAAGACTACCCAAAACATATTAAGTTGTGAGTTTGGTTCACATTTCAGTTTTTGTTTTGATGACAAAAAAGAAAATATGCTGTACTTATTTGTGTCTCCTAACTTCTTTTTAAAGCGGTCATGATTTTTATTGGGGGCGTTTTCCTTCCCCAAGTTTCTTCTTAAGCTTTTTTTTTTTTAATTCTGACAGAGAAACCTGGCACAAGAAAGTTTACTTTTATCCTCTGAGGTGATCTGAGGTGAAAAGAGAGCCTAAACAAAAATAATCCAAAAAGCACAAAAGGATTTGAGAGACTAGTTTGACTTTATTAGTGTTGCTGAGGGATATGCAAAATTATGAAACTTTACAATAACCAAATCCTAATGTCAATCCATAGGAGATAAATTTAGTTAGAGAGACTCTTAGGTCCACAGATAGAAATGTAATAAAAAGCCAATTAATACCTATGTGTGAGGAAAATGGGATGGGATGAGGCAGGAAATGAGAAACAGCTATCAAAAGGTAAATAGTGATTTTGTAGGCTGAGGGAAGAGAACATTACTCTTCTTAATCTATGATAAGAATTGCACTAGCCCAGTGGTGGCAAACCTATGTCACGTGTGCCAGAGGTGGCACTCGGAGCCATTTATGTGGGCACCCATGCAGTCACCCCAGCACAGAGTTTGCCCCACCCCTCTGCCCAGCAGCCCAATGGGAGCACTTCCTCCCTCCCCCAGCACAGAGTTTGCCCCACCCCTCTGCCTAGCAGCCCAATAGGAGTGCTTCCTTCCTCCCCTGTTGTTGTGTTGGCACTTTGCAATAAATAAGTGGGTTTGGGGTTGCAGTTTGGGCACTTGGTCTCTAAAAGGTTTGCCATCACTACACTAGCCACTTTGTGTGTGAGTGTGGACCTTTTTTGTGTTTCCAACACACCTGCTGTTCAATTTAAATTGTGGCCACTCCCAATCTATCCTTGTAGCTATCCTTGATCTGATTCTAACCAATAGAGATGACTTGATAGAAGAAGTGACAGCAAGAAGAACTCTGGGAAGAAGTGACCGTGTTCTACTTGAGTTCTTGATCTCAAAAGAAACAAAAGTGGAGTGGAGCCGCACATACATGCTGCACTTTAGAAAAGCAAACTTCATTAAACTCAGAACAATGATAGGTATAAATGCATGGCAGGAGATCCTTTCAGTCAAAGCAGTCCAAGAGGGGTGGGAGTTTCTAAAAAAGAAAATTCTAATGGCAAAACTCCAGACAGTTCCAAAAAGAAAGAAAGGTGGTAGACAGCAAAAGAGACCAATGTTGCTCCACAAAAAGCTCAGAGAAGAGCAAGTAAAAAATAAAAAGGACACATATAAGAAATGGAAGGAAGGCAGGCAACAAAGGAAAAGTACAGTAAAGTAGGGAAGAATTGCAGGGATAGTGTTAGGAGGGCAAAATCTGAGAATGAGTTGCAGCTGGCAAAAGATGCTAAAAGCAACCAAAACAAACAAACATTCTTCAGGTACAGTAAAACCCCTACTTACGAAAAAGTCTGTTCCATAGGCTTTTGCTTAAATCGGTTTTTTATGTAACTCGAAGCAAACCCATAGGAAAAATGGATTTTTTAATGTAAATCGAAGCAAACCCATAGGGAAATGAATTTTTACATAACTCGAAGCAAACCCATAGGAAAAAGAATCTTTATGTAACTCGAAGCAAATCCATAGGAAATCGTGTAAATCGGGACATGGTTTTAGCACAAAGTCAAAGTCAAATTTTATGTAACTTGAGGCATATGTAAGTCAGGGTTTTACTGTATTTACAAAGTTAAAGACAGAAGGGAAAACCAATAACTCAGCTGCTCAATGGGGGCAGGAAACAGCAACAGATGACAAAGAAAAGGCAGAAATTCTCAATTCTTACAGTTCGTCCCCCCTCCCCCCCAAAAAAAAGGTAGTATACAACCTTCCAGGCAAGTGTGAAGTATAAGGGGAAGGGGCATGATTGAAGTCAAGGAATATCTTATTACCTTGAATGAGTTCAAATTCCCAGGACCAGATGAACTGCATCCAAGGATACTTGTTAGAATATTTATTATATTTCTGAAGAAATATTACTTCTTTCACGAGATTGGTAACATCCTTCTTTATTTTTTCACAGGTTCTACACACAACGGGGAGCAACAACAGTTCTGCTCTTCAACAAGGTAAGTAAGTCTTATATACAAGTATATAGTGCATGGAGACATTTACAATAGGCGGAGTTTAATCCTTATGCATGATGGTTAATGTATTCTTCAAATACGATTTTGATGTTTAACGCTGACAGTACTGAAGGAACTGGCTGAAGAGATCTTAAAACCATGATTTATCAATTTTTTTGAAGTCATGGAGGACAGGTGAAGTGCAAGACGATTGGAGGAGGGCTAATGTCCCTATCTTCAAAAAGGACAAAAGGGAAGAACTGGGGAATTACAGACCACTGACATCAATACTAGGGAAAATTCTGGAGCAGATTATAAAATGGTGGCTCTGCAAACAACTAGAAAAACAATGCAATAATAACTGGAAGCCAAAAACAAATCCTGCCAAACTAATCTGATTTCATTCTTCGATCAGGTAACTTCCATGGTGGACAGTGGGAATGCTCTTGATGTAATATATCTTGACTTCAGCCTTTGATAAAGTGCCTCATGATATTCTGATTAACAAGATAACTGGGTGTGGCCGGGATAGCACAAGTGTCAGGTGGATGTACAGTTGGCTACAGAATCATACGCAGAGAGTTCTTATTAATGGTTCCTTCTTAAGCTGGGAGGGAGTAACAAGTGGAGTAATTAATTTAATTTAATAGATTTATATACTGCCCTATCCAATGGACTCTGGGCGGTGTACACAAGTTAAAACCAATATAAAACAATTAAAAACCCTTAAAAACATAGTAATATTACCCCCCCCCCTTCCCACTGTGCCATTTACTATCTAAAAACAAATATAAAATCTACAAAACCTTAACATTAAAAAATTAATTACAGGGGGGGGAGCCTCAGATGAGCCAAAAAGGGGAGCCTGTTGACAATCCTGGCCCCCAGACCCATTTTGCCAACCACGTCATCAATTCTTTCCTAAATGGTAGCAACTGGAGGTGTCGTTCTATTGGGAGGAGGTTCCATAGTGTAGGGGCTACGACTGAGAAGGCCCTTTTCCTTGTGCTGGAGAGGCAAGCCTCCCCAATAGATGGTACCCTCTCGGTTTGCTCTTGTGGGACGGGTCAATGTCCTAGGGACGATGCGGTCCCTGAGCTATCCTGGTTCGCTACCATGAAGGGCTTTAAAGGTGACAACCAGCACATTGAATTGCACCCGGAGACATATAGGCAGCCAGTGCAGCTCCTGCAGCAGCGGCAAGGCGTGGGCGAAATGACTACACCCCACCACCGCACGGGCCAGATATAGGCTGAATATTAGGGAAAACTTCTTAACAGCTAGAGAAGTACAACAGTGGAACCAACTGCCTCAAGAGTGGTGAATGCTCCAACACTGGAAGTATTCAAGAGAGAACTGGACAGCAATCTGTCATATCTGCTTTTATTCAGATTTTTGCTTTGAGCACAGGGTTGGACTCAATGGCATAAAAAGCCCCTTCCAACTCAGTTATTCTATGATTCCATCAAGTCTTTTATTTTTGCAATTGCCTTGAGTAATCCACCAAATTTTACAAGAACCCATCATTTTTCATTTGTACTTGTCTTCTGTTTTCAAAAAGTCTCTTCTGATTTACAGTGATAAGATAAAATGTATATAAATAAGACAGTCATATAGTCTCATTATAATATATAGATTTAATTTTACCACAGCAAATTAGATAAGAATTGCTGTGCCTTGTCTTTTGGTCGAAAGAGCTTTCCATTTTAAAACACTATTTGTGTACTTAGATTTATGTTATTGTTTTTACTTAAACCATCTCTTTATTTCAACACAAAAACAAGACCAAAAAAATTCCAAGAGACAAAAGCATTGGGGAGACTTAAAGACTAAGTGTGGTATTTTAATGTGAGCTTTCATGGATGAAGTCCAATTCCTCAATCATTAAAGTGAGGTTATATGCTTGTCATGTTTGTACATGGTTGGATAATGACAATGATATGCTACTAAATTTAGTTTTTTAATTGTAACTTTGCCTATTTGTGGCTTCACCTGGTCTGGAGGCAATGTATAAACATGGCAATTATATAGCCTCAGTTCTAACGATTGAAGAATTGAACTTGATCCATGAAAGCTCACATTAAAATATAGCAGTTAGTCTTTTAGGTGTCACAATTATTTTGTGTCTTTTTAATCTGATACGCTTGATAAGACTAACAAAGCGATTTTTATGAAAGCTTTTAATTCTGCATATATAACCTTAGCAGCCTTAATAAGAACATAAGAACATAAGAACAGCCTTGCTGGAACAGGCCACAGCCCATCCAGTCCAGCATTCTGTCTCACACAGTGGCTCACCATTTCCTTCAGGGTATTCCCAAGCAGATGCCTTCACCTGCTTAGGATTCCCTGGAAATGGCATTGAGAGATATCCTGCCTATCTCTCCAACCCGGAGGTTGTCCTTAAGTATCCATTATTATAGCCATTGATACTCTTGTCCTCCATGAACTTGTCTAATCCTTTCTTAAAGCTGTCAAGACTGACAGCTGTCACCACTTCTTCTGGCAGGGAGTTCCATAGGCCAGTAATCCTCTGGGTGAAAAAGTACTTTCTCTTATTTGTTTGAGAACTAGTACCCAAAAGTTTCATGGAGTGTCCCCTAGTTCTAGTGTTATGCGATAGGGAAAACAGTTTTTCCTTATCTACTTTGTCCACACCGTGCATGATTTTATAAACTTCAATCAGGTCACCTCTTAGACGTCGTCGTTCAAGAGTGAAGAGGCCCAACCGTTGCAGCCTCAGATGGTAAGGAAGGTGTTCCAGTCCCCTAATCATTCTGGTTGCCCTCCTCTGTACTTTCTCCAACTCCATAATATCCTTCTGGAGTTATGGCGACCAGAACTGTACACAGTATTCCAGATGGGGCCTCACCATAGATTTATAAAGAGGCAAAATGACACTTGCTGACTTATTTTCTATACCCTTCCTAATGATCCCTAGCATTGAGTTTGCTTTTTTCACTGCTGAGGCACACTGGGTTGACACCTTCATTGAGCTGTCCACCAGGACACCAAGGTCCCTTTCCTGGTTTGTCGCAGAAAGTTCAGACCCCATCAGTTTATAAATGTAATTGGGGTTCTTTGCCCCAACATGCATCACTCTGCACTTACTAATGTTGAAACTCATTTGCCACTGTTTTGCCCACTCCCCCAGTGTCAAGAGATCCCTCTGGAGCTCCTCACAATCTCTCACAGTTTTCACTACCCTGTATAATTTAGTGTCATCAGCAAATTTGGCTACCTTGCTATTTACTCCTACCTCTAGATCATTTATGAAGAGGTTGAAAAGCAGGGGTCCCAGTACTGAACCTTGGGGGACCCCACTCTTGACTTCCCTCCACTTGGAGAAGTGTCCATTTAGTGCTACCCTCTGTTTCCTGTCCCTTAGCCAGTTGCTGATCCAGGACAAGACCTGTCCCTTTATTCCATGACTGGTAAGTTTATTCAAGAGCCTTTGGTGTGGGACCTTGTCAAAAGCCTTCTGAAAGTCCAGATAAACAATGTCAACTGGATCCCCCTTATCCACATGCTTGTTGACACTCTCAAAAACTTCCAACAGATTAGTGAGGCATGATTTGCCCTTGCAAAAGCCATGTTGGCTCTCCTTTAGCAGCGCCTTCTCTTCTATGTGCCTATTAATTCTATCTTTTAGGATGGTTTCCATCACTTTACCTGGGACACATGTCAAACTGACAGGTCGGTAATTTCCTGGATCACCCCTGGATCCTTTTTTAAAAATTGGTGTTACATTCGCTACCTTCCAGTCATCAGGCACAAAGCCTGATTTGAGGGAAAGATTATATATTTTGGCTAGGAGGTCAGCAATTTCATCTTTAAGTTCCCTGAGAACTCATGGATGGATGCCATCTGGTCCTGGTGATTTGTTAGTGTTTAGCTTGAATGTCTAAAACAGTAGAAAAGCCATGAAATGCAAGACATCTCTTGTTCTCTGATTACAAATCTTGTTTCTTTTTGAAAGTTATACTTCTGTTTATAATGGAAGGACCCAATGGCAAAATGAGTGGAGGAGGAACCGCTTATGCTGATTTCCAAAAGTCACGGAGGCGGAAGAGGCCATGCCAAATGGACTGGCTGTGAAGGTAAGGCACATCTTGTTAATATCCTCAAGGCTGCGACAGTCCATTGCAGTCCCGGTGTTGACGCCTGCATGTCTCATTCACATGTGCCGCAGGAGATGGCTCCGTGATCATAGTGTGTGGGTCACTTGGTAACCTGGGATGCACCTTAAATAAATTCACACCAGTGGCTTCTTTCCTGCTTGTCATTCTCCTTTCAAAGCCCACCCTGCACCAGGAAGGCCCTAGAAAATGTGGGCTAAACATCAGATTGAGTCACCAGAGACACATCCATCAACTGAGAAAATGACTTCCAGGAAAAATGTATGCTCGGATACGAGTAGCAGCTACCGCAGCCACAGCCACCTTCTACTTATTTTTTGGAAATACTTAACGAATCACATCCTCCCTTCTCATCTAGGAAAACTAATAAAGGTCTGACTAATTTTTTGCAGAAGATAATAATTGTCTATTCTGTGGGTCTGCCATGTAATCTTTCCCATAATCTGACATTTGAACCTTTTAAAAGGTGTTTCTTCCACAAAAATACTTTCAAGCCAGAATAATAATAATAATAATAATAATAATAATAATAATAATAATAATAATAATAATAATAATAATAATAATAATAATAATAATAATAATAATAATAATAATAATAATAATAATAATAATAATAATAATAATAATAATAATAATAATAATAATAATAATAATAATAATAATAATAATAATAATATATTGGGAAGCTTAAATCTCGAATGATTGGCCTAGACAATGTGTGTTCTCCTATTGACTATCATTACAGCATAGCACTGACTGAACATTTCCTATGTAAAGATCCTTCATTACTGTGTATTTTCAAAGTATTTTCCCTATTTCTCACTTACACTTCTCGCTTACTCAATTCACATTTTTTGTGGTCTCAAAAAAGACACAAGTGTGCTTCAACAGCGTACCCTTAACATATAAACAAAACTTATATCCATAGGATGTTTCTGTTTTTTCTCTACCACTTATTCATACTCTGTTTATTTTGAGACCATTTTCCTGGAGAAAGATATTAGTCTCTTTTCTTTTGGGCTCCTCAACAGAAAACTTTAAAATATTGTGTGGGTATAAAGTGCTGACATTCATCATCTGTTTTACATAATATTCTTGGGAATCAGGCTGTCGTTATTCCATCTGTTGGCTTCTGATGTAATGCTCCCACATTTAAAAATCAAAGATACTGTATTTAAAGTCTCTCTATGTTACAGGTTTACTAAGCTATAGTAATGAACTCAATTGGGTTTTAAAAGGGCCTGGCCTGAATGTAATATGTTTGGGTGAATTGGTATAAATAGTGCTAGAAGCTATTTTTGAAGAGTACTACCAAAAATACTTGGGGGAACAAGACACAGTTAGATACTAAATTTATGAAAGCATATTAGATAAATAGATAGCTATTATAGTTATATTTGAAGGCTAATTTGTCTTGGCTCTCTTCCAAATAGCTATCGTTCACTCTACCTAAAACAAGCAGTTATTATTTTCTAAGTATTTTTTTCTTCACATGTCATTGAGGGCTGTTGGTATAAAACTGCACATTTCGATGTGATATTGCATCATGAATGTTGTTCTTTTCCCCAGTGCTCTTAAAACAGGTATGAGCATCTATTGACGACAAACAGAGATTGATTTTAGTTTGTTTTTGATGTTGATGGAATTTACCAAAAAATTTTTTGCGAATGTTTCATGTTTGGGTTGGGTCATTCTCAAATTTAAAATAAAGAATGTAGATAAAACAAAATTGGATAGATTCATTTTGGATCTTTGAAACAAAATTAAGTACAAAACCAAGCAATGTACAGTAGACAAGATAGTGCTTTCTTTTAAAAATAATTGTTATTCTTTTTATTAGTTTACATTCATTTATTGTTTATATAGCATATAACTGCTTGTATAAATCTGAATAATTACATGATTAAAGCAAAATAAATGTATTATAATAGAAAATAGAAGAAAGGAAGGATTGAGGAAACTCATGAAAGTGAAGCTTGAATAACAGAAAATATTGTGATCAAGGATTTTAAAGTTATACAGTACCTATATGCACTTAACTGGGAATAAGTCACATTGAAGTCAGTAGGCTTTCCTTTTGAGTAAAGGTAAAGGTCTCCTTGCTCAAAAGACAGTTGTGTCCAACTCTAGGAGGCAATGCTGATCAATTTTTACAGCCAAAGAGCCAACATTGTCTGTATCCAGTTCCGTGGTCTTGTGCAGTGCCGCTATCGGGGGGGGGACAAGTAGGACTCCTGTCCCGTGCCCGGAGATGACGGGGGCCCATCGGTGCTGGGAAACAAATGATGTGTGCATGCGCAAACAGACCACACATGCGCAGAAAACCACGGGGGCGTGGTGGCACCAGGAAACCACTGATGTATGCATGCACAAACAGACCACGCATGTGCAGAAACCATGGAGGGTGTGGCCAAAAGGGGGGGGGCGGCGTACCAGGCCCAGAAATTTCTGATGTCGGCCCTGGTCTTGTGGCAGGCATGTCTAGACACCAAAGCTCACAGAATGCTGTTACATTTCCCACTAAAGCAGTATCTATTAATCTTCTTGCAATTTCTTGCTTTTGAGCTGCTAGGTTGGCAGGAGCTGGGACAGACGATGGGAGCTCATTCCGTTGCACAGCACTCAGACCTTGAACTGTTGACCTACTGACCTTCTTGTCGTCAAGCTCAGCATCTTAACCACTAAACTACTTTGGTCCTCCTTTTGAGTAGACATGTATAAAGTTGCACAGAATAAGAACCAGTGTAAGTTATACCAAACCCATCCGTGTGGATTCATAGAGACATGGGCTTTTTGGAACTGAAGTCCAAGAACAGCTGGAGTGCCATGGTTGACCATGACTGCAGCTTACCAACCTATAAACTCCCAAATCCTCCCAAGGAGCAAGAGAGTATAATGAATAGTTACACTTAAAAAAAAAAGAAATAGGTTGTGTCAGAAACTAGATTTAGTTTATTCTGCCTGAAATTATCTCATAGTTTCTCCTCTGATAACTCCACTCTCTGTCCACCAACCACTGTAAGCACCAGTCATATCTAGTAGTGGGGGTCCCCATTGAAGCCAGTTGTTCTTTAGTTCTAAGAGACATTTTAGGATGAAATATCTGTTATGGTTCTCTCTCGACCATTGTCATTGCCTAGATGCCTGAGTGATAGCCTTCAGAGTGAGATATAGGACAGTGATGGTGAACCTTTTAGAGACGGAGTGCCCAAACAGAGGGGCGGGGAAAACTATGTGTTAGGAGAAGGGAGGAAGTGCTCCCATTGGGCTGCTGGGCAGTGGGGACGGGCAAACTCTGTGCTGGGGTGTTGGCACGTGTGCCAACAGAGCGATCTGGGAGTGCTATGTCTGGCACACATGCCATAGGTTTGCCACACTGATATAGGAGCTTTGACAGCTCTCTAGAGCTGCTGAACTGGTTGCTCTTTACAGCTCAGGGTGCTATGGTTAATCAGCCAATTTGGATAGGTAGTTGGTGATCATGTGAAGTGGAAATAGTAGCAAATGGGTGATGATTTGCCTCGCTCAGGGTTTTGTACCTCTTCTTCCATTTCCGGCATAGAGCAAATTAGAATTGATCGGCTACCGGTAGCAGTGAGTAGAAGGAGCAGATAATTACTGCAGAAAGTAAGGAGAACTTACCCCTTTCTTCCCTAGATACTCTGCTAATGAAAATTGCTCCTCTGAATCTGTTATTTGCATTGCGAGCAGCAGTGAGAGAGCTTTGTGAACACTGATGTAGCAAAAGGAAGGAGAAAAAAAATCTTATCCTTGCTTAGAGTGATCCTAAAGTTATTGTCTCCCTCATAGCAGCAACTATATTTTTTCCCATAGTGGGCGTGAAAAGCATAAACTTTTATTTCATTTTCGGCACTAACATTGCACAAACATTCTTTTCCCCACTGTCTCAAATCTGTATTTAAAGACAGTGAAAATATTCAGAAATGGGTTGTTTTATTTATATGATACACACATATTAATCGATCCATATTTTGTTATGATAGGTCTGAGAACTATTTTGCTACATTGTACATTTGCAGAACTGGACTCTTGTTTACTCACTAGGCAGAGAAAGACTTTCATTTCATATTACTGACAATCCTAATGCAATTAAATATTGGTACTGTATGTTAAAAATGCAAAGAGTAAAGGCAGGCATAGGATGAGTAGTTAGGATCTCAAAAATCTTGTTTTGTTGTTTATGTACACAACAATCTGCCTCCCAATATTTGTCTGTTTTTATCTGCAGAAATAATTGGCGGCGGCTGTATGTCAGACTGCAAAGCAATATGATAAAACTGCACTCCCCCCTTTAATAGTCTTTAACATTCTGGGATCAAACAAAGAATCTGGTATATATCAGAATAAGAGGGATATATTATCATTTTAGAATCTGAATAGTTGCTTGAAAATAGAGTTCTGAAGATATTTAAGAAGAAGGGAGAAAACCCAACAGAATTAACAGATGGTTGGGAAATAAATCCAAACTGCAATCAGTTTTTTTTAAAAAAAAATAACAACTGTTTTTGCTTTTTGTTCATTGCCTTGAATCCAAACGTTGTTGCCTGGACCACAACATATGTGCTTCTTCCTTTAAACTGAGTTGTGCTTCTGAGTCATGTTCTGCCTCTCCCCACATTCACACAACGTTCACTTTGAAAATCTGCACCAAACCTGGTATTTTTTAAAAAAATTAAAACATATATTTTACATTTTGTAAAATTTAAGGGAGAAGGCACATTTTCAAAAGCACTAGTCACCACATTGGTGGAATCCAGTAGTATTGAAAAACAAGCTATTTGGAATTGTAGCATCCATGAATAACAGGCTGCTATGATCTATTAGACGTGTTGCTAAATAGAATCATATTGTCAGGCATTTAAAATTTCTGAATATTAGGGGCACGTTCAAGTAAATAGCTGTTGCATTTAGGCTTCTTGAGAAGAATCTAAATGGCCAATAAAGTTGGCCAGTGAATTAAAACTCAAACAATGATCAAAATACTCTTACATAGTTACATTGGTGTAATGCTGATTGTGTAAAATTTGGAGGCAGTTGCTTCCAGTTATGAAGTCAACATGTATATTATCTGATGAATACTCAGTACACCACAGCATCACCCCAGCATAACTGCGCAAGAGGATTCTGGAAAGTGTTTCAGATATTTTGTGGTTAACTCTAGCTAAAGCTTGAATTATTGTATTTTAGATTCAGTCAAATTTCTCAATTGTCTTAAAATGGAGTCCCTGGCCAGGAAGTGGAAAGGAAATGCAAAAATTTTCCAAGAAACTAACTTGATGTGATGTTCAGCTATCATATTCAGGATTTTAGCTCAGACTCTTTTGGGTCCCTTTTGGAATTGTGAATAATACATGTTACAAATAAACATAGTCTCCATGGTGCTTGGATTAACCACTCATATCCTCAACACTGGCCCTGGGAGCCTTTTTATTTATGGTTCATTTTAATTTTCTGTTGCAAATAGAGCAGGCCAGGAGCTACAATATAGATAATTTCAATCCTTGGAAGCCTAGGTAATGGACTGGGGCATATGTCTCCCATATGGATTCCAAAAACACAGGAACAGTCACCCAGGATCCAAAGCAACTATGGCCACTGAGCTAAAATGAGCATCTGTGCTTACACCTCATGGCGCATGAACTCTGAAGCAGCAAAATATGAGCAGCTGCATAGCATGCTGCTCACAGATGCTGCATTTGCCTCATGGGATGAGTCATGCTACATGGTTTCCAGAGAGGCCTCATGCATTCCTTAGAGACTGGCACAATTACTGGGTGGGACATTTGCTGAGAGTAAGAACTCATATTCCAGAAATTTTTGTATGTGTATATATTCATCTACTTTTTATAAATAATTGATACTGTTTCTTAAGTAAAGATTGCTAGGATAATTTACATCAGGAGTTCCCAACCTACAGCCCATGGGTCAGACCCAGCCCACAGCACTATTCCATCCCACCGGCAGTGCACCTGAAAGTGGAAGTGGACATGTTTATGTCAGCCGTAAAACACGCATGCACATGTGTCTGCAGATGTTTCCATGGTCATGTGGCAGGCATGACTAGACACCTTTCATGTTCAGGGAATGAAGAAGACGAGTGAAGTAGTGAAATTCAGCCCTTTAATAGTGGGGTTTGAACACAGTTTGGATGGGGCAAAACTCAGACTTATATACACTATAAACAGTAACAGTAACAATAATAAAACAAGCCCATTGGCTAACAGAGTGTGCACATTTTCGATCCACTTATTTGCATAAGAATAGATACATGAGAAAAGATACATTCTGCTCCTGTCAGAAAACACAGTTAACATACATAACAACACCGGAGCGCACAGAACGCTGTTTACCTTCGCACTGAAGTGGTCCCTATTTATCTACTTGCAATTTCTTGCTTTTGAACCGCTAGGTTGGCAGGAACTGGGACAAAGACGGGAGCTCATTCCGTCCTGCAGTACTCGAACTGCTGGCCTCCCGCCGTCTAGTCAGTGCCTTTGCCACTTGAGCCACTGCATGCCATTCATGCTCTGTGGCCATTTGCAAATATGAAAATAAGGACAAAATAACAGCTATTACAATGGCACTGTGTGGTCCTGGTTTTCCTAATTTCTTCGGGGCCAAACCCAGTTGGTGTTGTTGGAAGGCGAGAGGTCCAGCCCCAGGCCTCTCCACTATGGGCTGCCACAGGGCTCGGCACTCTCACCTCTCCTATTTAATATCTACATGAAGCCTATGGCATGCGTGCCAGATGTGGCACTCGGAGACCTCTCTTTGGGCATGCGTGCTGTCACCCCTGCACAGTGTTTGACCCGCCCCTCTTCCCAGAAGCCCAATGGGAGCGCTTCCTCCCTACCCCAGCACAGAGTTCACCCCACCCCTCTGCCCAGAAGCCCAATAGGAGCGTTTACTTCCTGCCCTGTTGCTGTGTTGGCACTTTGCGATAAATTAGTGGGGTTTTTTGGTTGCAGTTTGAGTACTCAGTCTCTAAAAGGTTCTCCATCACTGTTCTATGATAAACCATCCCACCCTGTTCAAACAGGTGTTTTATTGATTAGCTTCTCAACCATCTTCAAGAGCAGTCCCTTGGATAGCACATTACAGCAGTTTAACAAAGAGGTTACAGGTACATGGGTTATAGAGGCCAAGCTAGTCTTTGGCAGTCTGAATTTCATACATCTTCATGCATTCTGCACACAGGGACATGCCTCTGTAGAGGAGCAATTTGATTGCAATCAGCATTTCCCAATTATGATTCAGAATTCCCCATTTAAGATACTGAATCAGAAGGTTCCTTTAATACATACAGCTTAGTTTTATTGATCAGATAAAGATAAGCTGGGAGGCATATTCTAATGCGTGATGTCCAATGTATGGTGTCCTTTAGATATGCCACACAGCAATCAGAATCTAAACACATTATATAGACATCCAACCAAGGTTCAGTAATTTTCCAGGTAATGTTTCCCACACAGAAAACATCTACAACCACAAATCCCATTTCCTCTGAAAATACAAAGTCCATTGTTCCACTGTTTACAGAGTTTCCTGTTTCCCCCTCTACGTACATTAGCTAATTGAATCTGCTTCTATAGATAAAGTGCTTCCCAGAGACATCAGGAAATCATCTCTTGGTTTACTGAGACAATTGCTAACTTGCTAACACATATTTTATATTAAACTAGCTGATTACCTGGTCTTGCTCGGGTTTCTTCTTTAACGTAGGTCAGCCTCATGGGGTGTGTCTGGGTCACTCCTGCCTCCCTTCCTCCACCTCTCTCTTCCCTCACCTGTCCTGCTTCTCCATCGACGTTCAATTACCACCCTTTTCCTTCCCATACATGTGTCCGTCCCTACCTGGGACTGTGACATCCCTCCCTCCGTCTCTCTCTTCCCTCACTTGTCCCGCTTCTCTGTTGACGGTCTGCCCTTACCCTTCCCATACATGTGTCTCCGTTGCGTCCCTACCTGGGACTGTGACATTAGCCAGCTCAATTACATCACGATGATGTCACAATCAGGTGACCTACCTGGGGCTATGACGTTAGCATCTCTATGACATCACTGGGACACACACACACCCTCCTGTCGAGTATACTTCCCTTTGCAGATCAATTTAAGGGCATACACCCCCCCATGGGGCTCGTGACCCCCCAGTGCTCGTCTCCAGAGGGCAAGGTACGTATGTGCCCATTTTCAGTGCAATCAGTCCAGGGGTGCGGATTTGTATAAAGCACATACAAGATCACACCTCTGTTTTAGATATATAGCTTTCTAATACTGAATTTCATCTCATCACCTCTCAGCCAACATGGGTTCCCATTCATTTTTGTTTAACAAGAGTTAAAAGTGAAATTGCATTAAAGGGAGTCGTGACGGTCAGATCTTTTTTCCCCCCTTGGCAAGTTAAATGTGTCCAACTCTGATAGGCAGCATCTCATCAGTGTTTCAAGATTGGCTGTTTTCCCAATGGCATAAGGAGATGCCAAGAATTGAACAAAGGATATTTTACATCCAAATATGTTTTCTGTCACTGCGCTTGGTTAGTTCCCATCACACACACAAAAGTCTCTAATTCAGCCAAAGTCAATGATCCTAAACCTGATAAACAGAGACTACATGGGCAACCTAACCAGAAATGTGTGTGAGAGCATTAAAAACATGCTTATAATAAAGATGTTATTTTGTGGGATTCTACCCATCACTCCTCAGGTCCTTTTTCTTTTAAAACACAGGCGTTGCGCAGCTTAATTCCATCCTGTAGCTGAACAGGACTTTCTTGGAGCCTGTCCAGAAGGCTACCCACTTGCCGCCTTCTCCCTAGCACAGCTCCAAGTATTCATATAGTCTTGTGTAAATTGGGAGAATTAGCTCATCAAAACAGATTTTGACTGCTGGCTCCAAAGCAAATTGAAGAATTCTCCATTAAAAAAATCTGTTTCCTAAGTAACTCTTTCGTGAACAAGACTCAATTATCACTTTTCAAAACAATGAAGTGGATTTGGTTGGTGAAAGCTCACGTTCAAATACAGCAGTTAGTCTTTAAGGTGACACATTTCTTGTGCTTTTTGCTGTTTTCTTTACTCTCAGTTATGCTTGCACAGACTAACACAGCTACCACTTCAAACACTTTTAAAGAATATCACTTAGACCAGTGGTGGCGAACCTATGGCAAGCGTGCCAGAGGTGGCACTCGGAGCTCTCCTTGGGAACCTGTGCCGTCACCCCAGCACAGAGTTTGCCCCACCCCTCTGCCCAGCAGCCCAATGGAAGCACTTCCTCCCTCCCCAGAACAGAGTTCATCCCGCCCCTCTGCCCAGCAGCCCAATGGGTGTGCTTCCTCCCTCCCCCCAGCAGAGAGTTCATCCCGTCTCTCTGCCCAGCAGCCCAATGGGAGCATTTTCTTCCTCCCCTGTTGCTGTGTGGGCACTTTGTGATAAATAGGTAGATTTTGGGTTGCAGTTTGGGCACTTGGTCTCTAAAAGGTTTGCCGTCACTGTCTTAGACTGTAATTCTGCCAGTTCAAGGTAGTAGGGGATTGTATTGACTTTGTGTTCTCATATAATTTGTATTGCTGTTTTTGGAATTTTAGAACAGAGCTTGTTTTTGTTTTAAAAATACGGGACTCCAGATTAGATGACTAAAAAAAGTATGACCCTTGTCTCCATAATAGTTCTGCTTGAAGTTCATACCTCCCATTTACTCCATTCACATCACTCAGTTCTCTTTCCACTTCCAAGTCCTGTACGTTTTATCTAACCTTCCTTCTACATAAATGAAGCGTATTCAGTCCTCACTAACTGCAGCCATACAATTATTTTATGTTTGTTATGTTTGTGTGTACTATTATTGTGTGAGTGTGTGTATCTTGAGATTATTGTTTTTTCTTGCCCATTTTATTTTAAACATAAATCAATATATACAAAATAAACACATAATAACAAATTATAATATGAACTATATGACACACATACCACCCTACATCTTCAGGACATTAAAATATATATTATTATTATTTTACTCTATCTTCTTTAGTTATTGCACCCCAACTTCTCCCCAAAAGACATTGTTTCATGCATTGGTATCTGGCCTTTATGTTTTAATAGGATTAATTTGTTTTCCTTTTGAATTTAATTTAATTTAATAGATTTATATACCACCCTATCCAATGGACTCTGGGTGGTGTACACAAGTTATAACCAATATAAACAATTAAGAACCCTTAAAAACATAGCAATATTACACCCACCCACCCCCGCTGTGCCATTTACTATCTAAAAACAAATATAAAATCTACAAAATCTACAAAACCTTGCCCAGGTTCGGAAAATAGGCCACAGGGCTGAACATATAGTGATAATGCCCCATCATGGGCATGAGGTATACACCATGATCATCACTTATAACGAATTCAGGCATGACATCCCTCACTTTGCATGTAGTGAGTCTATCTTATATATTTGTTTCACCTTTTAAGTGAAATGAATGAACATTTACACGATATTCTAATTTTCCGAGTTTCACCTGAATACTCAATACACAATACTGATGTCCAGTAAACCAGTGATCAGGTAAGTCGAACAAACAATGTGCTTTCTTTCTGGATACACTCATTTCACTCAGTTACAGTAGATGCTTATTTCTTATTCCTTTCTCATTGCCATAAGCCCTTTCTACAAATATTGTGACAAGTTTTTTTTAAATGTTTGACATTTCATTGTCCACTGTCTTAAGATCTGCCTCCCACCTCTGCCCGGCTTCTTTCTCTTGGAAAAATATCAATTGTTGTTCCCCTATACAGAGGAAATAATTTCCACTGCTGGAGCCCACAATTCCATATTTTCTGGTATTATTCTTTAAGAAACAGGTACTGCATCTTAAAAATATATTAAAATATACAAAGATGTATGCCTCACAAATCCATCTCTAACATCCTTACTTTGTTTTTTTCTTGGAATTGTGCCCTGCACAGATGATGAGATCCAAATTTAATAAACTAGCAACTACTCCCCTTGCAAGATCCAGATTTTATCTGTCAGTTGGAAACCAAGCTGCATTTTTAATTTGGAGGAAAATAAAAGTCATGATAATGGTGTATGACTCTTGTTATAGTTCACATTTCAAAATACAGCATTATGCTAATGTCCAGATCTCTTAGATCCCCTTTTAATATACATATAAAGAAAGAGATTGAACAAAAAAAAGGGGAGCGGAGAAAGATGCAAAGATGATGACAAATGCTCTCCCTTATGCATAGAAAAGCACCAACTGGACATGAATCTGAAAAGTGGGAACAGCAGAGCTGCTGAAAACAGAACAAAAGCACAACCAACTCTCTTGCAGATGGCTTTAAGGAGAAAGTATGATCAGATGGTGTGGAAAAATCTACAAAAGAGAAGACACAAGAAGGAGATTAATAGATGTTAATACCTTCTTAATAACAATGGAATCTGTATTTACCAGGAATGTAAATCCTTGATTATTTTGTTCTTGTGCACCACAACGATTTTTTTATTCTCATCCGCAAGGAAGATATTTTCTACAAAACCTGATGAATTTTCCTATCCGTGAGAACATTTTTGTGCAAAACTAGGACAGATCCTGTTTTATTGCATTAATATTTTTTTTTAAAAAAAAAACACCAAGCGTTGGAAGGGTTGTTTGCTTTTGTTGATCAATAGGTGAGTTATGCTTGTGTGTTTACAGCTTGTTTCATACAGAAGAAGGGTAACAATATAGGACAGAGCTTTCAAAAAGCATTAATTGAGCTCTCCCAAACTATGTATGATATTTAGGAAATTTTACTTTTCTCACTTCTCCCATTTCATCCCTGTTCATCATGGATTAGTAAAACATTAACTAGGATTCATATCAACTTGACTGAAACTCGTATCTGAGAATGCATTTTCCCCCCTGAAGCAGGAGAAATGTAACTGGCGTGAATTATTTCTCTATTTATTCAAATTTCTTCAAGTGCCTATTGCCACCCAACTCAGCAACGACTCTGAGCAGCTAACAACAATTTAAAAACAACATAAACTAACTAAAAAACCTTTAAAACTCCATTAAAAATTTGCAATAATTTACCCACTCACCCCATCCCATCCATTAAAAGAGAGAGAGAAATCTTAATTATACAAGCCAGTTTAAGGTGGATCCCATCTTGCCATGAAGTGACAAGTGTGCCATGGGTGATGGCTCCAAGATCATAGTGTGTGGGTCCCATAGGCATACACACATGTATATTGCTTCCCAAATCAGGCAGCTTTTTCTTCTGCCACAACTTGCAGAGCTAGCAAGCTGAACATCAGATGTTAAACTCCAAGTGGTGGTAGTGGTGGTAGCGGCGGCAGCGGCAGCAACAACATTTTAAGCCTTGACAACCAGTGTTTACCAAAACCTCATCCCTATGATCTATTTGACAGTTCTGTGTATGTAATAAAATGTCAGTCATGCTAAGTGAGCAGATCAGTCCAAGGGATGGACAGATCAAAGCTATAGTAATATGCAGCATGTTGCTCCCATCAAGAGCCACTATTTCAGTGGAAGGACCATGGTACAGGCAGGATTCCGTTTATTGCTGTATGTCTATACACAGTGCCAGATTAAGCCAGTGTGGGGCCCGTAGTGAATCATGTCAAGGGGCCCTTGTTTAGATTTAGGATTTAGGATACCTCAATGTGCCCGCTTCCACTTCCAGGGGCGTGGTTGGCCTGCTCAGCTGTTTGGGGTGTGTGGTCAGGCCCACAGCGTAAAAAGGTTGGGCACCCCTGCTTTTGAACAACAGCTCCCAGACTCACCAATATAACTTTCACTGAATTTGCAGAGATCAATATGTTGGTAACAAATGACCAGGTGTTGTTGAATTTACTTTGTTCTTCCTTTGCAAAATAGTAAGCTTACAGTATATGCAACACAGTTCTCCTGAGATGTATTGATTCTGCTGTTCTGGTGCTTTTAACATAAAAGAAGAGAAGGGAGAGGATGGGTGACAACAACCAGGAAGCATAACAACATGTGTAAACATCTGTGTTCAGCAAATGTTTTAAATACTGTATTGATTATATTTTAAAAGTTCAAAAATGTTTCAGAGAGAGTCTTGACCTGAATTCCCTCCTCACCTCTTACAGTGACAACTACCAAGACTTCTTGAAGCCCATTAGCCATCCATTATTTACTGCAAACCATGAAAGAGGCATCTTTTAAAATAAACTATGCCTATTGTTCCTCTGAGAAAGGAGATCTTTCCAGTTGCAAATGAAAGAATATTTTTACTTAATAAAAAATTTCTTCTTCCTCCATAATTAGTGTATGAAGGCAAATAATGTATCAAGGTAAATGAATCTGCTAGATCACCAGGCTAAAGCTATCCAAGTCCTGACAGTAGAAAAGTTGGGGTAAAAAGGAAAAAAACTTGCAGAGCCTTTCAAAGGCTGCTGCTTAAGACATTGCTCTTTTATGCTATTGATTGCTGGCAGTCAATTATCCCCCCAGTAAGAAAGTCCCACATCACCGTCTTCCCTGCATTATCCTCACAATGAATTTAATTAGCCATTAAAGTGTGCAGGAAACAGGGAAAGGACAGATTACCCTCTTCAATTGAAGAAGAAAAAAAGTTTGCATTGCAATCTTGTCCTACCAAAAGCCATAAATATTGCAACTAAAACTTTTCCAGAAATTGTTTGCATGCATCTTAAGAACATAAGAACATAAGAACAGCCTTGCTGGAACAGGCCACAGCCCATCCAGTCCAGCATTCTGTCTCACACAGTGGCTCACCATTTCCTTCAGGGTATTCCCAAGGAGATGCCTTCACCTGCTTAGGATTCCCTGGAAATGGCATTGAGAGATATCCTGCCTATCTCTCCAACCCGGAGGTTGTCCTTAGGTAGCCATAATTATAGCCATTGATAGCCTTGTCCTCCATGAACTTGTCTAATCCTTTCTTAAAGCTGTCAAGACTGACAGCTGTCACCACTTCTTCTGGCAGGGAGTTCCATAGACCAGTAATCCTCTGGGTGAAAAAGTACTTTCTCTTATTTGTTTGAGAACTAGTACCCAAAAGTTTCATGGAGTGTCCCCTAGTTCTAGTGTTGTGCGATAGGGAAAACAGTTTTTCCTTATCCACTTTGTCCACACCGTGCATGATTTTATAAACTTCAATCAGGTCACCTCTTAGACGCCGTCGTTCAAGAGTGAAAAGGCCCAACCGTTGCAGCCTCAGATGGTAAGGAAGGTGTTCCAGTCCCCTAATCATTCTGGTTGCCCTCCTCTGTACTTTCTCCAACTCCATAATATCCTTCTGGAGGTATGGCGACCAGAACTGTACACAGTATTCCAGATGGGGCCTCACCATAGATTTATAAAGAGGCAAAATGACACTTGCTGACTTATTTTCTATACCCTTCCTAATGATCCCTAACATTGAGTTTGCTTTTTTCACTGCTGAGGCACACTGGGTTGACACCTTCATTGAGCTGTCCACCAGGACACCAAGGTCCCTTTCCTGGTTTGTCGCAGAGAGTTCAGACCCCATCAGTTTATAAATGTAATTGGGGTTTTTTGCCCCAACATGCATCACTCTGCACTTACTGATGTTGAAGCTCATTTGCCACTGTTTTGCCCACTCCCCCAGTGTCAAGAGATCCCTCTGGAGCTCTTCACAATCTCTCACAGTTTTCACTACCCTGTATAATTTAGTATCGTCAGCAAATTTGGCTACCTTGCTTTTTACTCCTACCTCTAGATCATTTATGAAGAGGTTGAAAAGCAGGGGTCCCAGTACTGAACCTTGGGGGACCCCACTCTTGACTTCCCTCCACTTGGAGAAGTGTCCATTTAGTGCTACCCTCTGTTTCCTGTCCCTTAGCCAGTTGCTGATCCAGGACAAGACCTGTCCCTTTATTCCATGACTGGTAAGTTTATTCAAGAGCCTTTGGTGTGGGACCTTGTCAAAAGCCTTCTGAAAGTCCAGATAAACAATGTCAACTGGATCCCCCTTATCCACATGCTTGTTGACACTCTCAAAAAATTCCAACAGATTAGTGAGGCATGATTTGCCCTTGCAAAAGCCATGTTGGCTCTCCTTTAGCAGCGCCTCCTCTTCTATGTACCTATTAATTCTATCTTTTAGGATGGTTTCCATCACTTTACCTGGGACACATGTCAAACTGACAGGCCGGTAATTTCCTGGATCACCCCTGGATCCTTTTTTGAAAATTGGTGTTACATTCGCTACCTTCCAGTCATCAGGCACAAACCCTGATTTGAGGGAAATATTATATATTTTGGCTAGGAGATCAGCAATTTCATCTTTAAGTTCCCTGAGAACTCGTGGATGGATGCCATCTGGTCCTGGTGATTTGTTAGTGTTAAAGTATAAGAATCTTGGAGTTTGGAAGT
The DNA here is from genome assembly GCA_035047305.1 of Bradypodion pumilum. NCBI lineage: Eukaryota > Metazoa > Chordata > Lepidosauria > Squamata > Chamaeleonidae > Bradypodion > Bradypodion pumilum. Next base: position 8,566,128 of record JAWDJD010000015.1, read on the forward strand.
AACTCATCACTAATAATGGTTGTTGTTGTTGTTGTTGTTGTTGTTGTTGTTGTTGTTGTTGTTGTTGTTGTTGAGTCGCACAGTCGAGTCCAACCCTTGACACCATGGGCCACCACACGGCAGGTTCCTCTGTCTTCTGCAGTCCTCCGTAGCCCATCGAGATCTACGCCCACTGCGTCAATGATGCTGTCTAGTCATCTCATCCTCTGCTGCCGCCTTCTCCTTTTGCCTTCGGTCTTTCCTAGCACTAGGAAAGTCCTCTTTTCTCATTTGTTTTTTAAAAATAGATTTTATTAAGATTTTTAACAGAAAATAATAATAATAAAGTATAAGAATTACATAAACATAATAAGAGAGAGAGAGAGAATTTTTTTTAACAAAAGTACATTAAAAGAAAATTAATAAAAGTTAATCATTTTGCTACATCTTCTCATTTGGTGGCCAAAGTACAACAATGGGTTACTTGTAATTAATTCATTTCTGTGTTTTACCACACTAAGCAACAGGATTTCAGTTAATTTTTCAAAATTCCATTAAAAATCCACCCAGGGTATTAAAAAAGAAGAATGCTACAAAAATGCAGGATACTTTTAAAAACCACAATATAATTTTAAAAGAGCACAATTTTAAAAAACAAAACAATAATTACTCAAATTTGTGGACAAAGAATTCAGAAGAATCATTAGATTTAATTATAGAGAAAGATGCTATATGTAAATACTTAGATTGAACTACAATCTTAAATTTGCTATTCAGAGGCTGTAACAACACTTGGAAAACAGCTTGTGCCCCTTTTGTGACTTCTTCAAATAAAGCACATAGTGAAAAAACTATTAACTAAATATGCTAGTATTCAACCTTCCACAAAATTTGAAATTTTAATAGATCATAATAATATAGTATGGGTTGCCCGCGTTCGTAATTGGCCAAAAACCCTTCCCGATAGGTTCGCTCGCCAGCACACGGCTGAGAAACCACAGGCTTGGACGGAAAGGAAATCGGGATATGGGCTATTGATAGTTATGGAATAGTTCATATTGCCTTGGCTGGAGGCTCTGAGAGAAGTAGGGCAAATGTCATAAGGTGATGAACACAAGTTAACGCACAGATACCTAACCCAGGTAATGCACAATATCTAACTCACATCCGCGGACTTAGTTGGGCAAACAAGCCGCATTTGACAAGTTAATTAGGTTTAGTTGCCCGGAGTCAATATAGCCAAGACTCTGAGATTAAGGCGAGAACAATGGGTTTCACCAACCCGGTTAATTAGTTCCTCAGCGGAGGTCCAGGGTACTCAGTAACTTCCAAGTAACTTCCAAGAGCTGACGAATGTAACTTGGTCAGCAGAATGCCACGTATGCAAGCCTTCTGTGACAGGGTCACGCGCCACTTAGGCACGTATCACCCTGAGGCAGGGTAATAAATACAGACCACCTGAACCAATCGGGACTGGACTTTCATCGCACACTCGTCTCACGTGCCTTCCCTTGCGGCCAGTCATCCCAACCTCCATGGGCCTCTACCGCTCCAAGTGACCCTTTCCGTGGGCCACTGCAACAATATAGTAATTACCAAAAAGTATTCAATACGTTCTGAGCCAAAGCACATTTGAAATTTGAATTTGAATTTATTTTTATATACCGCTTTCCTCGTTTTGTGGATGGCCCAAAGCGGTTCACAGTATTCAAAAACATACAGAAATACAATAATACAGGATCACAAGGCAATAATACAAATTTACACACGCAAAATACAAAATTACATAACAATACATCATATTATAACAGTAATGTAAAAAATGCAATAAGAGCAAAACAAACTGACTGAAAAATCCCCGGCTTCTTTCCACGCCCTCCCAGCGGACATGGCCAGGAAGGTAAAGTCAGAAAGGATGGAAAAGTCAGTGGCTGCCCCAACTTTTTAAGTCCTCGTGGCGGGTGGGGCCAGGCGGGGAAAGTCGGCGGCTGCATATCCTAATTATAGGAGGAAATTTTAAAAATATACCAGTATTACAACTGAAAAAGTTGTCCATATCCTTAGTATAATATTACTTGTCTTACAGGGAGAAGATCCCAGGTTCACCCTCTTGACCAGGGGTTCTCAACCTTTTCAAGCCAGGTCACACGCTCTTAGTCAGCTGCGTGGACTGGACAGCTATTTTGCCCTGCATACACAATGTCCCAACAGCTTCAAAGGGGTGACCATTTTGTTTCTTGAATGCCCTTGGAGGAGTGGGGGGCTGCATGAAATGGTGCTGTGGGTTGGATCCAGCCCACTGGCCTTAGGTTGGGAATCCCTGCTCTAGACTAGGAGAGGAGGACACAATTGGGATAATTCTGTGTCTGTAACCTGAATACAGTACTTGCTATTGTGGCAGACTAAGCAAGCAATCCTGATGAGCCAAAACAGAAGGGTCTCACCTAACTTCACACAACCACCAAGGGGAATGCAAAGTGTTGTTTTGTTGTTGTTTTTTTGGGGGGAGGACTCCTTATCCATCTTATCTGCCATGTCAAGCAGGTTCCCACCACACACCCCAAGTAGGTCTATAAACAAAAACTCATTGCTTTTAAAGAGTAAATGCTTCCATGCCACTTTTCATTAATTTATGCACTCTGACAGGGGCAAGACTCAAACAAGTTTGGGAAACATTGCACCAGATTACATAAAGCTTTGTAGAACCCACTCCTTCTCCCTTCAAGTGGTGGGAATTAAGCAGGGATGCCTAAAATTGGTCTGACTTTGTGTTAGCATAGTAGATATGTCCTGTCATGAACATTCAGGTTATTCCTTGAAGAAATACTCCTTCATTCAGGTTAACAACCACTTTCATTTTATTCCTTTACAGGTTCATCATAGCAGAGGGCACACAGAACTGAAGCTGAAACAAGGTAAGTAATGCTTATATTCTCATATACGGTGGGAGGAGATATTTACAGTGGGTTGGGCTTAAGTCAGTATGCATGACGGTAAATGTATTTTTTCAAAATATGGTTTGATGTTTGACATGTCCTAGAGCAGGAAAATGTATGGATCTAGAATAAATCAGTTCTTATGTCATTCTTCCCCCACCATTGGGGGAAAAAATCTATTTTGGCATATTTTAAACAGCACAGCCCTGTTCTCTCTGCTATCAGATCGGAGATCAAATGATAAAGATTATGATGATGTGTTGCCAAGTCGATTCTGAGCTATGGCAACCCTTCTTAGGATTTTTTTAGATGCAGAATACTGAGAAGTAGTTTAATCCACATGCCGATTCCCAATCTCTTCTAACTGGCTCTATTTTTGCTGTTGTAGTAGTTATGATTGCACTATAAAATAGGAAGAGCTGTGATCTGACCTGCTCAGATGTTGTTTCTTATGCATGTGCAACCTACATTCAAACTGCCTCCTTAAATCCATCTATCATGTGTACATGAAATGTATGCTTGTCAAGGGCTTATTCCATCTTTCCCTAGTCTGTACTCTGTCTTCTAATAAATGACCTTGTAGGCTGCCGATGCAAAATCCCATTCCAAAACGAGGCCGGATTTTTCACTGAACGCAACTCCCTGTGCATATTGCTGCACTCTTTTTATCACTTCCTTAGTAAAAAAAAAAAGGCTGCAAAACACAAGGGTGCACTTTCTGCCACTTTTAAAGTGTTAAATGAATTTTCTTGTAGCATTTTAGAGCAGCAGCATTTGCTACCACTGCACAATTTTCAATCAGCAAACAACAAATATCCAAATATACAGTACTGAGAAGAAACATAAGCAATGGTGGGCATCAGCAGGTTCGCACCAGTACGTGCGTACCGGTAGTAAAAATGGCTGGTCCCGCCAACCACCTCCTCCTCCTAGAAGAGGCTTTGGAGGGGTTTGGCTCCATTTCCCACTTCATCAAAGGCTTTTCCTAGGCTCTGTTTCACCCCAAAGCGCATCCCCAGCCACTCGGGAGTGGTTGGGGAGGCACTTCGGGGTGAAATGGAGCCCAGGAAAAGCCTTGGAGGAAGGGGGAAATGGCTTCAGAGGGAGCTCTTCACTATAGAGCTATGAAAATAGAAGCTTCTTCAATTTTCATCACTCTATAGCGAACCTCTGAAGCCATTTCCCACTTCCTCCAAGGCTTTTCCTGGGCTCCATTTCACTCCAAAGCGCATCCCCAGCCGTTCCAGAGTCCATGGCCCATTCCAGTGGCGGTGGCGGCTGGAGTGAGGGCAGAGCTCAGACTATTTGGTACTGTGGGCCAGATCCAACCCATGGGCCATAAGTTGATAACCCCTGCTCTAGATCTGCCAAAATGAAGGCAATAGAAAGTTCATTGGAGTCACCCTGACTATTTTCTTGATATTCCATGTTTATTATGCATTGATTGGTCTTTCCTATCAGAAGCAGTTGGTGTTATATTTGCCTACAGCCGTGATGGCAAACCTTGGCACTCCAGATGTTGTTGGACTTCAATTCCCAGAAGGCCAAGCCCCCGTGAATCCACACGAAGGGGTTAACTGTGATTCATCCGGCCCGCACTGCCCTCGTTGCTCCTGGAAGCGGAAGTAAAATGTGCCCGTACGGAGGAAGGGTTAACCCGGAAGAACCTTAACCATACGGGCACGTTTTACTTCTGCTTCTGGGAGCGACAAGGGCAGCACGGGCCAGATGAATCGCAGTAAACCCATTTTGTGGATTCACAGGGTGCTTGGGCTTCTGGGAATTGAAGTCCAACAACATCTGGAGTGCCAAGGTTCGCCATCACGGGCCTACAGCATCTTTTTATTTGGTTCATTGCTACTTTCCCCCCAGTAGTCTCCAAGCCTTCTGTCTGCTGTTTGCCATGCCAAGCTCTGTGTGTCCAGTGGGTTCTTCTTGTTGCTACAAGTTCTGAGTTTCACGTTTATTTCAGTTTTATTGTTGTGTTCACTAAAAGGGTGAGATATAATCTTAAATATTGGATATGTGTTTCTGGAGTGAGGCCTAGGATGTAGTTGGTCTGGAATGGGATCTGCAGAGTCATATTTTAAATTCCTGCCTGGCGTTTCAGCAATATGGCTGCTGAATATTAACAAGCCTGCCACAATGCCATCAGTATTGCCAGCGGGGAGGTAAAAAGCAACCAAAACACACACAGAGCGCACACACCTTTATTGCTTTCTATTATGTGCAGTCCCTTCTCCAGTTTTGTCAGAAAGTCGCAGGTGCCTCCTTTCTGTCCTTTTCAGTGGAAGGCGGCCAAGGTTTCAATTCAATGAAATCAGAAAATGTCTCATGTGCTCAGGTTAGGCATGGAAGAAGAATTTTGGTGAGGAAAGGTGTGATTCTGCATGTGCTTGGGACAAGGAGTAAGGTAAAGGTTACCCTTGCATGAAAGCCAGTCGTATCCGACTCTAGGGTTCACTGCTCATCTCTGTTTCAAAGCCCGAAGAGCCAGCGCTGTCTGCTTCTGCAGACATTTCCGTGGTCATGTGGCAGGCATGACTAGACACCGGAGCGCACGGAGCACTGTTACGTTCCCACCAAAGTGGTACCTATTTATCTACTTGCAAATTCTTACTTTCAAGCTGCTAGGTTGTCAGGAGGGGTAAAGGAGTATCTGTGTGATAAAAATAGGGGGAAAAAGGAATCATTCCAGCTCAGACTTCTTTGGTCTGTAGAAAAAATAGCCATGAGATATTCCAAAATCTAGGTCTGGAAATGCAGGTACAGTAAAAACCCGAGTTACATATGCCTCGAGTTACATAAAATTCGACTTACATAATGATTTTGTGCTGAAATCATGTCCCGATTTCCACAATTTCCTATGGATTTGCTTCGAGTTACATAAAGATTCTTTTTCCTATGGGTTTCCTTTGAGTTACATAAAAATTCATTTCCCTATGGGTTTGCTTCGATTTATATAAAGATTTCATTTTTCCTATGGGTTTGCTTCGAGTTACATAAAAACCGATTTAAGCAAAAACCTACGGAACCGACTTTTTTTTTCAATAAGTAGGGGTTTTACTGTACTTATGTTTTGCACTTGGTTCATATGCTAGTATCTTAGTAGATAACAATGTTTTTGATTTTTTTCTGCACCTCCCACTTTATGGATTCATTGAGTAACCATTAGATGCTGGTATTATGTCCAAGGGAGACTCCCCTCCCCTTCACACAAACAATCCTCTTTCTAACAACCTGCATTATTGTAGCCATCTTAACATTACTGTTTTTTTAAAAAATAATTTTCATGGCAGGTCCAACATAAATGGAACAAAATTAATATTTGCATTTCACAAGTGCATATACTTTTTAAAATCTACATTTTTGTTGCATTTTGGTCCTAGAAAGGTTCTAAATGAATCAAAAAGCAAGCGCTACCGGTTAATGAAGTAACAGTTCAATCTGTTAATAAATCCTCAGCATATTTTTAATAGCCTCTGCCTTTTTCTATTGCTATAGTCCCATGCCCTCTTATCTGGCAATAAGCACCACAGAACATGGTGGGGCTTATTTCTGAGTAAATACAATCCACTTGCATAATTTATTTATGTACTTGCTTAAAACTGTCAGGTCTGTTACTGTGTTAGAAAAATGAGTTCACAACTAGCATCTGGAATAAAACCAAGGAGGGAATGGCGCACATCTAATGAATAGCTGCAAGTTTTCATACATCCTTATTAAAATCCAAAAGGTAAACTATGAGACCTTTTGTTCCTCAATGAGAGTCAAAAGAATAGCAGGCTTGCTTTGTCAGCAGTAACATTTGGAAATTAGTATCTATATAGATATGTGCTTTTTTCACCTTTAAAACCTATATTTTTGTAAGTGGAATGTGTATTTTGTGTGCAAAATCTTCTTTCACGTAATATATATACTTTTTGTAAAAAATAAATTACAAAAATTTGCCCAAATTTACAAAAAAATGCAGAAAAACTCTCAGACGCTCTCCGAGCAGGAAGAACATCTTTGAAATGCATACCTGTCAACCATCCCGATTTGGCCGGGATTACCCCGTAATCCTGCGCTGATTGACGTCATTTCCCAACCTGTGCTGCCAAAACCCCGTAATTTGGCAGCAGGGGAAAGGAGGCACTGTGCAGCCCATCTGCGCAGGTCGCGTTGCACGCATGCTTGGAAGGGCTCTACACTTCCGTAGCTCCCTTCCACGCATGCGCAGAAGGCTACGCTGCCAGAGTAGGCTACGCAAGTGGTGTAGCCCTCCACGCGCATGCTTACAATGCGACCTGTGCAGACCGGGTCTGCGCAGGTCCCGGATTCGCCGGAGCCGCAGTTGACAGGTATGTTGAAATGTTTTGTTTTAATCTGAGCAAAATAAACAACAATCCCTATTAAAAGGAGGAAGTCATAACTCAGAGTGCCGTATTGCATGTATTGGATCTTGAAGTCCATTTATTCATGTTATAGCTGAGACTATATACAGTAAAACCCTGACTTACATATGCCTCGAGTTACATAAAATTCGACTTACACAACGATGTTGTGCTAAAACCATGTCCCAATTTACATAATTTCCTATGGGTTTGCTTCGAGTTCCATAAAGATTCTTTTCCCTATGGGTTTGCTTCGAGTTACGTAAACATTCACTTCCCTATGGGTTTGCTTTGATTTACATAAACATTCCATTTTTTCCTATGGGTTTGCTTCGAGTTACGTAAAAACAATTTTTACTATGGGTTTGCTTCGGTTACATAAAAGACCGATTTAAGCAAAAGCCTACAGAACGGACTTTTTTTCGTAAGTAGGGGTTTTACTGTATGTGTTAGAATTATGGCTCTTTTCTTTAACTTTACAACATATAATTGACTTGTTTTTCATCATGCATGGCGCTGGTTGAGCCTAAATTCCTCCAATAGTATCTTGATTATTGGCAATGGGGAAAAGTTAAAAAAAAGTCAACTTGAAGATGTCAGGAATCTGTGAGAGATGCAAACACAACTGTCAGAATCCTTTCTGCATCGCCTGGAGCTTCTGAACCATCTTTAAGGACAAACCCACATAACAAAGCCTAGCAACAATTGTACAGGAATGACTAAGCTATATCTTGGAATCTGCAAGTGTCAGATATAATTGTATACAACTGCCAAACATCTATAGTAATAGTAAGTGCAGCTAACTTTTCACAGTTGTGCTTAATATTTCAGAAACTGCGAAAAACATTGTATAGTGGAAAAATCTAAGGAGGAGGAGTTGTAACTACAAAGAAAGACACGTTACTGATGCTGAGCTCGGATGTCTGAGATGGAGGAGGGCATGGCGGCTAGCTAGTCGTCATCATTGTCATTGTCTGCAACTCATATCTGAGAATGCATTTTTTCCTGAAGCAGGAAAAATGTTATTGGTGTGAATTTGTTTAAGGTGGATCCCAGCTTGCCATGAAGTGACCCACACACTATGATCAGGGAGACATCTCCTGCGGCACATATGAAATGAGACATGCAGGATTTAATACTGCAATGGACTGCCGCAGCCTTGAGGATATGGACAAGGTGCGCTTTCACAGCCAGTTCATCTGGCATGGCCTCTTCAGCCTCCATGACCGTTGGAAATCAGTGTCTCTCCACTCATTTTGCCGTTGGGCTCAATAGGATGGTTTACATAAGAACATAAGAACATAAGATCATAAGAACAGCCTTGCTGGAAGAGGCCACAGGAGCCCATCCAGTCCAGCATTCTGTCTCACACACAGTGGCTCACCATGTGCTTCAGGGTATTATTCCCAAGCAGATGCCTTCACCTGCTTAGGATCCCCTGGAAATGGCATTGAGAGATATCCTGCCTATCTCTCCAACCCGGAGGTTGTCCTTAAGTATCCATAATTATAGCCATTGATACCCTTGTCCTCCATGAACTTATCTAATCCTTTCTTAAAGCTGTCAAGACTGACAGCTGTCACCACTTCTTCTGGCAGGGAGTTCCATAGACCAGGGATCCTCTGGGTGAAAAAGTACTTTCTCTTATTTGTTTGAGAACTAGCACCCAAAACTATTTTCCAGTGGCATTTCCTCCACTGACTTTGCCTTTACCTCACCCCATCTAAAGGGGCTCATCCGCCCATATCCTTTGGCCCCTTTAGGGAGTCAGGTTATTTACCACCGTCCAACACTCAGCGTTGAGTTGCTGGCTGTACAATCTACTCCATTACTGTAGCAGGATGTCTGGCCAGACGTGTACCAAATAGCAATGCATCTTTGGTCTATGAATTGCTGTTGTGTCTTTACTCTGAACCTAAGGGACTGCAATGGGTCAAGTGGTTAAGAAGCTGAACACACTGACTGGACGATTGGAAGTTAAATTTCCGGGTACTGCATGATGGAGTGAGCTCCCTTCTCTGTTCCAGTTCCTGCCAATCTATCAGTTCGAAAGCAAGACATTGCAAGGGACCACCTCGGTGGGAAGGTAAACAGCGTTCCATGCACTCCGGTGTCTAGTCATGTCTGCACCATGACCACAGAAAAGTCTGCAGAAGCAGACAGCGCTGGCTCTTCGGCTTTGAAACAGAGATGAGTACTGAACCCTAGAGTTGGATACGACTGGCTTTCGAGCAAGGGCGACCTTTACCTTTACCTGATCCTGACCATTGCTTTAATGTAACAAATCACAAATAAGATGTTGCTTGCAATTAATTTATCTTCTCAATACTTAAAGACATGAACAAATTACACTGCCATTGTACCTTAAAGTCTTGCATACTTTTAAGAGGAAAAAGAGAAAAAAGGACAATAACAAGAACACAATATTGTACTATTTTAAAGACTAACTGTTTCTGTGTGAGCTTTCATGGACTAAAATGAACTTCTTCAGACATGATTTTTAGTTTTCACCCTTGCTCGAAAGCCAGTCGTATCCAGCTCTAGGGTTCAGTGCTCATCTCTGCTTCATAGCTGAAGAGCCAGTGCTGTCTGCGTCTGCAGATGTTTCCATGGTTATGTGGCAGGCATGACTAGACACCGGAGTGTATGGAATGCTGTTTACCTTCCCACCCAAGTGGTCCCTATTTATCTACAGTACTTGCAATTTCTTGCTTTCAAACTGCTCAGTTGGCAGGAGCTGGAGCAGAGATGGGAAAAGAAATAAAAATAGAACCATCAAGAATCATCTTTTGCAAGAAGAATCATATGGGAAACAACCTCTTGGCTACAGCTTTTTTTAAAACTGATGGTGGCTGCCCACCCTGGATGGGGATTCTGTGGGGTCTTAGAGCTGCGGTCTCCCATGACACATGCACAATTTGAAGGATGCAATGATGTCACATGGTTGTCCCGGTTTGGTGTGAGAGAATTATGGCAACCCTATGCTGGTTAGTTGGCTTCCCTACCACACCTGAGCAAGAAGCTAGTTTAAATGGTTCACTCTGCCTAATGGTAGGACTGGACACTTCCTAGCAGCATTCCTGTGGCCACCTGCCATGCTAGTTAGCCATAAGTCCCCAGTGAATCTACATCCCTATTGTCTAGTGTTTAACTCGAAATTGTGCATTCTAATACACTTAATGTGCCATGGTTTCAGAGTATGGGAGGGAAATAACCAACACAGTACTGTACATCTTGAGCAAACAGTCAAATCAGATGCTACAGTTAGTCTTCCTGACCTGTAGCACCTTGACATGTTCCACCCTTGGAAGATTAGTGGGTGACTAAGGTATCAAGTTAAAACATGGCTGCTCATCAGAAGACTACGGGTCTTGGTTTGAGAAGTTGTGGAGGTCTTTGTAATACATATAGTTTTCATGGGTTTAAATTGCTTTTAAAAGTTACACATATTAAATTGCAATTTACCTTCAGGCTGAAAGAGGTTTCCCAAATTTGATTTAAAACGTTATGCTTGTTTTCTTCTATGTGTTGCAAACATTAAATTTTTGTTTATGTATTTTATTCCGTTCGGACTTATAATAACCCTTTTATTCAAAAAAATTTGCTTCAGGATATATTATCTCTGGGTTTTAAATACCAATGCATAATTTTCCACTAGCACATCTTCAAAATCATTTCCTAGGAGTGCCATGTTGCATCAGAATCAGATCTTAAATCTTCCTTTGGTAAGTAAGGAAAAGTAGTAGATTGAGGGAGTAAGTGTTTGAATAATCATATTTATACCTGCAAAAATTAAAGTGAAGCAAGTCAAGTATTTAGAGAGCATTTAAAATAAATGTCTCTATTCCTTTCTGGGCTTGTTGCATCTTCAGCAGAGAAATAGAAATGAACTAAGGGTATCTTAAAATTGTGTAATTTACACTTTTCTCTGGCACCTTACTTCAATATTTCATTACACTTGTTTCTACTTGCAATGAAACTCATTTTATCAGAATATATTAATCATACCAATTCTTTTCTGAAAATAAATATGAGTTTAGTTTACACACCAGGAGGCCGGAAAGATATTTAATATTATTGAGACCAGGAAAGACAAGTATATATATATAAGCAGTCCACATCATCTGTATATTTTTTTTACTCCATATCTTAGGATTCTTCTTTCATGTTCCAATCAAAAGGAAGCTACTTTCTTGGCTTTGTCATTGCCAAAATTTAAGTCCTCATTGGTGGATGTTTCAGGTAGTAATTGGCACGCCAATAAATCAGCCAATAGATTCTGTCTCTCTCCACATTCACACAGCGTGTTGTTGTCTGCCACCTACTCAGGGTTCCCCAAGTGACGTTGGGGAAGTTGAGTTCCTCAGCCATATCCTCCTTTAATGTTGTTTCTTGTCCAATGAGCTCCTTCCTCCACCTTTTAATTTGGTTTTGCTCTTGTGTACCCTCAATAATGTTTGTTCTTGCCATAAACTTTTTGGATCTTAGCTGGCGGACTTGAGGCTCATATCCATTCAGAGGATGCCAAGCGGTACACAGAAAGAGCCGCCTTGAAGATATGTGAATACAATGGGGCGTACCCTGGGTGGCAACCTTTCCTGGTTAATCTTTGTAACACCAGATCAAACCAAATGATACTTAAGCTAATGAGCAGGGCTGTGCTGGACACGTTGGGAGGGTGCTGGACAGGGAGTGGTGGGGGCACCTATTGGGGGTTGGGGTTGGGGGGCATCTCCCCTGTCATGCCACCTGAGTTGATGCAACCATAGTCTCTGCCGACCTTGCTCTGGTGCTCGCTCGTGCTTAGGGCTGTGCCTCTGCCTGGCAGCTTTTCCCATAGGCGGGCTCTGCAGTGCGCTCAGAGTGCATGCACCCATTTAATTAATTAATCGAATGATTGATTGATTGATTAATACAACTGCCTTCCTCGCCCAAGCGACCCAAGGCAGCTCACAATATCAATCAAAACCCTCACCCAATATCAGTTAAAACCAAACACTATAAAACTCTCTAAAACATCCTCAAAACCTTCTCCATCCCCTTAAAAGAAGAACACCTGGGCAGGAATAATAAAAATAAAAAACCCCGGGCAGGGCTAAATAAGCCAGCAGGGCTGGGCTGTGGTACCAGTTGTAGCCCACACCTGCTGGCACAGCCACGTTTTTAAGGCCTTCCTGAATGGGAGCAACTCTGCCTGGAGGCGTAGTTCAAGTGACAGGAGGTTCCATAGGGCCGGAGCACATATCCTCTTAATCCCCCCCACCCCCAGTCATCATCAGTCTTTCTTTCTCCTTCAGTTTGGAACAATGGCTTATTCTAAAGTGCCACATGCCGGGCAGACCAAGTAAGGGGAAGCGACCAAGCAGTACCTGGGGGGACGCCTTCTCCCCCATCCTCTTGGCCGCTGCCCCTCACTTCATCCAGCACTTTAGAATAAACCATTGCTCCAAGCTGAAGGAGGGATCTTGAGAGCAATGGCTTAATCTAATGTGTCGTGCACCGGGCGGACCAAGCGAGAGGCGGCAACCAAGGGATGGGGGGGAAGGCTGCCCCCAGGAACCGCTTGATCGCTGCCCCTCGCTTGGTCCACCCGGTGCACGGCATGCAATAAACAATAAACTCTGTTTTCTCAGACGGATTTTGCTTATTCTACTTGTATTACACCGTCCTGCCAGATTTCTCTTGGTCTAAAGTGTAGCATGCTGGGCAGATTAAATAATAATAAAATTATTATTGGTGCCCCAGGGTGCCAGAGGCAAAGGCACACTGGGATGAATCCCACTGTCCCGGTGGCTCAACTCATGCCTGCTGATGAGTATAATATAGATCAACCAGGAGTACAGTGGCTATTCTTGTTCTGTCACTTCTTGAACCAATAGCATGGACTGCCAGTTTAATACCGAGCTAAATTCAAGGTGCTGGTTTTGAACTATAAAGTTTTAAAAGGCTTGTTGCCACCTGAGAAGCTAGATTTGTGAGACAGGCTTTCTCTGTAGAAAGAAAAAATATTGTAGAGATTATAACACCAGTTTAAGAAAAAGTCAGGCTGGCTCCGTCTTTGCCCTGTTTCCAGCAGGCAGTCAAAATTACTATTTAATGCATTTAATATGCATTTGAACTGCTATGTATCTCCTTGCATCTCACTTTGGAGGCTTGGTGAGAAGAAAAGTGATATATTTTATTTAAAAATCAAACCAATACTTAAAAGAAGGGGCAAAAGAAACAGTGGTAAGAATTGCAATGATTTACAGTAGTTGGTTACATTTACAGTGGGGTATTGGGGCGCAGGGACTCCAGTGTCTTAGTGGTTAAGATGCTGAACCTGACGACTGACTTGATTAATTTTATAAAATGGCATTAAAGAACATATCTCCTGCTATCATGAATTTTTAAAATTTAGGTTCTCCTTTATTTTATGTGAGTCGATTCTAACTATATTGCCTATTGTCTGCTCTTTGTACGTGGGTGGTGTTTGGGAGAATCGGTGGGGATGTATTAGTCTAATCCCGTGCTGGTGAACCTTGGCTATTCCAGCTGTTCTTGAACTTCAATTCCCAGGAGCCCAAGTCCCCGTGAATCCACACGAATGGGTTTACTGTGTGTACATCCCATTTGTGTGGATTCACAGGGACTTGGATTCACAGGGACTTGTCCTTCTGGGAATTGAAGTTCAAGAACAACTGGAGTGCCAAGGTTCATCATCACTGGTCTAATCTATAAACCACCCAGAGTAGGGGCTGTGTCACTAAGTGGGGTGGTATATAACCTAAACAAACAAATATGACATCAGGTCTCTGACTAGGTCTGAGCAAACTATCTTCTACCTAGAACAGAACAACAATCTAAAACAGACATGAACCATGGCTCACAGTTTTATCCTATTCGTGTCTGTTCAGAATAGCAGCAACTCTTATGAGAAGACATATGGCTTGCTCCTAATTTTTGTGACGGAAATGAGCTCCCGTCTTCATCCTAGCTCCTGCCAACCTAGCAGTTCGAAAGCAAGAAATTGCAAGTAGATAAATAGGGACCACTTCGGTGGGAAGGTAACAGCGTTCCGTGCGCTCCGGTGTCTAGTCGTGCCTGCCACATGACCACGGAAACGTCTGCAGAAGCAGACAGCGCTGGCTCTTCGGCTTAGAAACAGAGATGAGCACTGCACCCTAGAGTCGGATACGACTGGCTTTCGAGCAAGGGAAACCTTTACTTAAGCTATCTAATGCAAATAGGAGAGTTGCTCTGCTTGTGCTTTCTGGACAAAGCACGTGTTGATTCTACCAGCTGTTGCTGAGTGGGGATTATTATTTGGAATTACAAAAAATTATAAAAGCTACAGATATTCTAATTGTCACATGATCTGTCCTGAGTTTTATGCATTTGTATCCTCTTCTTAATTTGGACATTTGCTAAAGCCATGGCAGATGATTCTCAGCGTAAGCTGATAGCAATAGTGTAACAATACGGTGCCTTACTCTCAGGTAGGACTCGTTAAGTCCTCCGGTCTCCCCGAGTAGGTCCTATTGTTCCTCTGAGTTGCAAAACCCAGGTATCCAGATATGTGCAGATAAGGTAGTGTCGAGTCAAATAACCACTCCAGTCCATCAGGCATTTTAAAAATACATTGAAAGCATAACAAGATACAGGATCCAGTCCATCAAAAGACCAGGAAGCATTTCAAAGCAAGGAAATGAAGCAAACTGGTTCTTCCAGGGATGGCCCACGGGGGAGGAGGGGGGGGCTTTCTCTCAAACATCTACATTTTGGCAGCTTAAAGCACAGCATTCCAGAGAATGTCTCTGTATCGGCATGTGTGTTGTGCATGAGTCTCTGGGTTATATCTCCTCCCACAGGGTCCACCTTTGGTCCTCCCCCTTCGGGATTCCAACCAATGATCTTACAGCAAGACATGTCAATCACACATTAAGTTTCATTTCTTCTAAACCATGAGGCAACTCATGAGGCAAGGATGTTTACATATTTTCTCTCTTCCCCCTGATTTTGAAAGAGGCCATAGCACAGGGTATACTTCATTCTGTTACAATAACATCAAATTATTCAGCCAGTATCTGAACTCAATTCAGATTACTACTTTGGATAAGAAGCTTCTCAGGGGTAGGTCTAAACCAGGGGTTCTCAATGTTTTCAGGTTGCGGGCCTGACCATGCACCCCAGACAGCTGATTGGGCTGGTCATGTGGTTCCTCCTGTCAGGAAAGGCATTTACTCACAGAATAGGACTTCTTGCCCACCTGCCCGCAATCTCTTCTCTTAAACCACTACCTGTACATGTTGAAGTCCAAGAACATCTGGAGTGCCAAGGTTTGCCATCATGGCACTAGGCCAAGTCCTTCTGCAGCAGTCAGACAAGCTAATGCTTACATGTAGTCTTGTGCTATCGGTATTTGATTCATGAAAGGCAGGTTGCAGCTCTTTAGTTGCTGTTTTTTGTGAGAACAGCAAGAGTATTGTTTGCAAAGGTCATTGTTCTGGCCAGGAATATCAAAAAGGTTCCTTAGACCAAAATAGCAATAGCAATTAAACTTATATATCACCCCATAAGCACTTAGTGCAGTATCTGGGTGGTTCACAATTTAATTAGCATTCCCACCCCACAACATGCTGGGTACTCATTTTACCAACCTCAAAAGGATGGAAGGCTGAGTCAACCTTGAATCCTTGCCATGGTTGAACTCACAATGTTTTGACTATAGTACAGCAGTTTAACCGATGCGACACCAGGGCTCATAAGAGTTTTTGAAAAGAACAGAATTACTAAAATCCCTCCTCTGCAGTTGTTAGACTCTAAAGGTTTCCCTTGCTCGAAAGCCAGTTCAGTGCTCATCTCTGTTTTAAAGCCAAAGAGACAGCACTATCTGCTTCTGCAGATGTTTTCATGGTCATGTGGCAGGCATGACTAGATACTGGAGCGCACGGAACGATGTTTACCTTCCCACCAAAGTGGTCCATATTTACCTACTTGCAATTTCTTGCTTTAAAACTGCTAGGTTGGCAGGAGCTAGGACAAAGACAGGAGCTCATTCCATCCTGCAATACTCGGGAATTGAACTGCTGACGTCCTGCCAACCAGTCAGTGTCTTAGCCACTTGAGCCACTGAAGTCCCTTTGTCCATGCTAACAGACCTATAATATTTACATTGCTTGCTCTAGGTCCATAATGGCGAACCTTAGCACTCCAGCTGTTCAAGGACTTCAATTTCCAGAAGCCGAACCCTGTGAATCCACATGAATGGGTTTACTGCGTGTACGAACCTTGGCACTCCAGCTGTTCTTGGACTTCAATTCCTAGAAGCCCAAGTCCCTGTGAATCCACACGAATGGGTTTATTGCACGTACATAGATTCACGGGGACTTGGGCTTCCAGGAACTGAAGTTCAAGAACAACTGGAGTGCCAAGGTTCACCATCACTGCTTTAGGTGCTACTGCTAAATTGTCCCAGGCATTTCTAGGTGTTAAACAACAAGATTGTCATCACAATGAGATTGCAAATTTTTTTTTCCTGTTCAATTTAGCTCATGGTTTAGTAATCCTCTATGTGCATGTTAATAATAATCATTTTGCTGATCAACAGGGCCAAGGAGCCAAGCCACTTTTCTAGATGAAGCTAAGAATAAAACGGCCTGCCTCCCCTTGCATGTTCCATGCTACTGGACTGAAAGTTGATTGTACTTCAATTTTACGCTCAGAAACCTATTGGTAATTTTAAGTAAAGGAGGCCCATTGATTCAATGGGATGTACATTAGCAGTGATTTGCAATTCAGCGATTGATTTGTTGGATCTATTCTCTCATTGTGACTAGCAAAAGCACACTGGCCATTTTTTTTTGGTCACTTAGTGAGGGCACTCAGTTGGCTTTGAGCCATACCAATAAGATTTTGAATGTTCTAGCTTTTATTTCATCAGCCAAAAAACCCCAAACTTTTACAGACCTGCATTCTCAGAGTTTATGGCATTTGTTATAACAGGCACATGACTAAGCACCTAAATGTTAAATCAGTGGTAGTTATAGCAAATGTAAAGAGAGATACTATATTCATGGCCATATACCAATGCCAATAAGGGAGTAGTAATATATGCACCCAAACAATTCCCTCAGGTGGTATAAAGTTCTGCAACAATCTAATTTGTTGTTCAGCTCAGCTGTACAAAATATTCTGTATCTGGCTTACCACTCATTTTCTACAGGACTAAACATTACAATGCAGAACACTTGTGTTTAGGATTGTAGCCAAACATTAGCTTTATGCTTTTCTTGGATATTCCACTCTGCTGTTTCTAATGGGTGAGAGCCCACGACGACTGTTGTTAAAATCAAACACGACTAATGGTTTTTCCCCCATGAAAAGTGTTAAATTTACCTGCTCCCAGATAACGGAGAAATGAAGATAAAGGAGAAACCAATACACTTTATCGCAGGGAATAAAGCACAGGAAAAGCAACCATATTCCCATGTGACTCAGCCCTGAGAGCTGCTGCAGCCTGAAATATTTCCCAAGCCCTGAATAATTTATTTGTTAGACTACAACTTCCAGGACGCAGGAGAAACCTGAAAACCTAAAACAATCCCAGGAAATTTTTTTGAATAAGTCATAAATTTGTCACTTTGCAAGCACGTTGAAAGAATGCGGTGATAATTAGAAGACAACACACTTTTGTTAAGAACAAATCCTGCCAGACAAATCCTATTTACAGTAAAACCCCTATTTACGCAAAAAGTCAAATTCCATAGGCTTTTGCTTAAATCGTTTTTTTATGTACAAGTCAACCCTCACATAACAACCCGTTCGGATAGCATCGTTTTCGCTTAACAATGCATCGTTATGCACCAAGTGTTCTCCCGCATAACAAAGTTTTTTAGAGTCGTTGTCCGGACAACAACATTAAAATAACCGTCGTTATCCAGACAACGACGCTAAAACCGTCGTTATGTGGGAAGTTCCATAAAAACCCGCATAACAACAAAAATTGCTTAGCAACGCTATTTGGGGAACCAAGTAATGTCATTATGCGAGGGTCTACTTAACTTGAAGCAGACCCATAGGAAAAATTATTATTTTTTACGTAACTCAAAGCAAATCCATAGGAAAAATGAATTTTCTAATGTAACTCGAAACAAACTCATAGGAAATTGTGTTATGTACATTTATGTAAACCGGGACATTTATGTAAGTTGGGACATAGTTTTAGCACAATATCATTATGTAAGTTGAATTTAATGTAACTTGGGGCATTTGTAATTCGGGGTTTTACTGTATTTATTTATTTTACGAGGTAACTTCTCTACTAAACAGTGGGAATGCTGCATATATCTTGACCAGCAAAACTTTTGATAAAGTGCTCCATTGATGTTCTGATTACCAAGCTAACTAGGTGTGGACTGGACAGAACAACTGTCAGGTGGACATATAGTTTGTTATAGAATAATATGACAGCTCACTCTGTCATGCGGTAAGGAATCGAACTCCGACCTTCCAGTCATCGAGTTCAGTTGTCTTAACAAGTCCAAACAGTGGGTTAAAAAACAACAACCAGCACAATGAAATTTAAGAGAGATACATGCAAAGTTTTATAACAAAGGGGCAAAACCTAAAATACATGAATACAAGATGCAAAATACTATACTTTGTTTAGCCATACTATGAGCGCGAGAAGAGTCTTAGAATTGCTGTAGATCACAAGCTGAATATGTGCCAATAGTACAATGTGATTTCTTCTTTCATGTCCTGATTAGACCCTGGATTGCCAAAATGTAGCCACTTTATTCACTTTGCCATTGCCTAAACTCAAGTCCTAAATCAGTGCATGTCTCTGGCAGCAATTGACAGACCAGCCAATGTGACTGCAAAAAGGTTGATGCTATTTTGGGCTACATTAAAAATAGTATAGTCTCCAAATCTGATGAAATTCCCCTAATACCTATTTGGAACTGGTTATGTGTCCAGTTCTGGAGATCAAATTTTAAGAAGGATGCCAACAAACAGAAAGCATTTCAGAGGAGGGCAATAGGCATGATCAGGGGACTGACCAAACCCTAGGGAAAAGGCTGAAACATTTGGCATGTTTAGTCTGGAGAAAAGAAGACTGGAGGGAGATATGATAGCACTTTTCAAATACTTGAAAGGTGGTCATTTAGAAGAGAGTAGGATCTGTTCTTGATCATCCCTGGTTGCAGGGCACATAATACTAGATTCAATTTAGGGTTGCCATAATTCTCTCCCACCAAACCGGGACAGTTGTGTGTCATCATTGCATTCTTCAAACTGTGCATGTGTCACGGAGACCACAGCTCTAAGACCCCACAGAATCCCCATCCAGGGCGGGCAGCCACCATCAGTTTTAAAAAAAGCTGTAGTCAAGAGGTTGTTTCCCATATGATTCTTCTTGCAAAAGATGATTCTTGATGGTTCTATTTTTATTTCTTTTCCCATCTCTGGGGGAAAGCAAGAGATCGCAAGTATTGTAGATAAATAGGGACCACTTTGGTGGGAAGGTAAAAATGCACTCTGTGCATTCTGGTGTCTAGTCATGCCTGCCACATGGCCATGGAAACATCTGCAGATGCAGAGAGCACTGGCTCTTCAGCTATGAAGCAGAGATGAGCACTGAACCCTAGAGTTGGATACAACTGGCTTTCGAGCAAGGGTGACCTTTACCATTTTAAAATTTCTTGGGCCACTCTTTAAACCACCCTTCCTCCCCCTGAGGTCACCCCTCTCCCCTTCACACACACACCCCCCATTGAAGTAGATTCATCCTCAAACCCCACACGAGGATCCCTTGGAAGAAAGCTCTACGGAGGGGCCTGGAACAGCAATGCAGCCCATGGAGCCTCTGTTTCCCTCCGGAAGGTGAAAAGCAGGAGACAGGAAGGGACTAATTTTGCAATGGACAATGCTTCACTTTCTGTCCTCCCTCTCTAGGAATAGCGACTCTATGAAATTAACCCTTTGTTTCCGGGATTTTTACATGATTTTTTCTTGAACCGGCCGGGACTGCTTCAACCGGGGGAAATCCCAGGAAATCGGGACATATGGCAACTCTAAACCAGCAGTACATATGTGTGGAATGAGGCAATGCCACTTCTTGTCCTTTATGTTAGGCAGGGAAATCTGGGAGCAGCTGCTATGTTAGCCATGTGTCCAATTTTACAATAGTTCTCTACACCGGGTCTTCATGAACAAAAATTTAACAATCCAGACTAAGCTCATGGTATATTAAGCTGATGTTATCTCAATGTTATTGTATGGCTGTGTAACATGGACCCTCTATCACCAAGACATCAAAAAGCTTGAGCACTTTCACCAACAGAAGCTAAGGTCCATCTAGAACATCAAGCGAGATGACTATGTCGCCAACATCGCAGCTCTCGAGAAAGCAAATGTAAACAGCATCGAAGCTTCCATCATAGGCCATCGTCTTAAATGGATAGGGTATGTCTGCCGTATGGATGGTTCCAGGCTTCCTTGTCAAGTTCTCTATGGAGAACTTCCTCTGAAGCAATACAAGGACCAGCTGAAACAAACCATGAAGGTGTGAGATCTAAACCCACAAACTTGGGAGACAGCAGCCAAAGATTGCCCACTTTAGTGCCAAACCATCTCTGCTGCTACTGATCACTTCGAAGGAGAACGCCACAGACATGAAGAGGCTAAGCCACAAACAGAGGCCTTGCACTTTATCTGAGTGTGTCCCTGAGTCCACTCTTAGCAAGGGCAGTGCCAGGCATTCTTTTGACCAAGGCAGAAGACAATAAAGTAACCTTCCTATTCCATTGACAAAAGTTGAAACTTCCTTTAGGCACTAGTGTGTGACACTGAAAGCAACAAAGTAACTTGGAGGAGAGTTTTGAGAGTCCCCTGGACAGCGAGGAGAACAAATAGGTCGATCTTAGAAGAAATCAACCCTGATTGCTCCTTAGAAGGTCAAATAGTAAAGATGAAGTACTTTGGACATCAAATGAGAAGGGAGGATTCACTTGAGAAAGCCTTGATGCTGGGAAGGGTGGTCATGTGGGAGAGGGCATGACTAGCATACAAAATGATGTTACCTTTCCCGCCGAAGTGGTACCTATTCATCTATTTGCAATTGCTTGCTTCTGAACTGCTAGCAGACTATAGAGCAAACCGCTTTCCCCTTTGGCTCCTTGTTGCTGTCTTCGGAGTATCTGCCGTGTGAGGCAACTACCCCATTCTGCCTAATGGCTGGCATCATTTCAGAACTGTGGATCCATTCCAGCAAGTAACTGGGAATTCTCTTGGTCCCATATTGGTGATATCAAAGCCTGTTAACCTAATAGTTTTGGGGCTGTGGGTTGACACACTGCTTTGCCTCTTCATTAATTTCAACTCTTGTGTTTTTTGCATCCGCTCTGTTCTTACCGCGTGCGCTCGGTGCCATCTTGGCATGAATAATAAATATGCAAATATGGGGATAAACTTTAATAGTGAACCCATCTGCTAGAATCTTTTATTATACAGAAGTGTGAATGCAGTTGCCATGCAGTACCGTCTCGTACACAGAGAGTGATGGCAAGTTACAAGACAAGGGAAAATATCTCTTGTATTTGTGAGTTATATTTATCATCCCCCTCCCCAATCCCCCATAGGTGACTTGAAAAAAAATTATTCAGTCTTTGCCCAAGAAGAGGATTTCTGTTAGGAAAGGGGCCTCCAAACCTATAATCCTCTGCAGGCCAATACATTTCCCCCTCTCGCCCCGATCAATAAGGATTGCTCAGGTTATAGTATTCATGCCTAGGTGTGAGGAAACATGCCTCAATACCATATTAGGTTTTTTGCAGAACCGCACATTTGCTAGGTCTGCTACAGCCTTCTGGATCAACTCGTATTTATTTATTTATTTATTTAAAAATGTACACTGTGCCTTTCTTCCTAAAATTGGCTAAAAATAATAAAGTACTGTACCTATTCAAATTATATAATAATTTCATGTCAGAAATTATTCTGGGTTGCAAAGATTTTTGTGGAAGAAACTCCACTCAGGGAACTCCCAAATGAGGCTCCTTTCATGTCCCCGAGAGCTGGGACGGAGATGGGCGCTCAATCCGTCATGCAGTACCCAGGTCTCGAACATACCTGTCAAGTTGCCGGTGTCCAAATATGCGTGCACACATAGGAAAGAAAACACAGAGGTGCTATACGCGCGAAAAAATCCCCTTTGAGATACTTGAAAAAGTTACTCGAAATGTCCCGCTACCGGATGGACATCGGAAATCCGTCTACAACTGTTTGATGTGGCCCGCCGCATGATTATCATCCAACAACACAGCATTGGTGGAGTTTCCCAAAACTATGGATTATCAACCACAATTATAACTGGGACTTCAAGGGCCACTAGACTCTGTTATAATCGTTATTTTGTCCATACAGTATTTCGTTTGTATTAGGAATAGTCGTCCGGATTAGAGACGTTACTTAGAGATGATATAATTACTTTACTACTATTGTATTCCTATTGCATATATATGATTTTTCGAACTATAACATCATATTTATGTATCGCCATTTGAGCCAACTTACAATTGGTGTTTGAATTTAAAGATACAGTTCACCCCGCAACGATTGCGTGAGTAGGGAGTGTTTTGTTTTCGCTTCCCGCTGTTTCATTACACCCCAGCCGTCTACCCCCAACGGTGTCCAAATACAGGCAGGTTTCCGGGCACCGGCATTGGCGCACGCACGCCGCTGCCTCTGACGTCAGAGGCAGTGACGTGCATGCACAGTAACCTTTCCTGGCCATTCAAATATGGGATGACGACGGGAAGGAGCGTGATGGAGCGGTGAATTACGGGAAATCCCGGTCAAAATGGGATACTTGACAGTTATGGTCTCGAACTGTCAACTTGCCAGCCTTCCAGCTAACAAGGTGAGTTTCTTAATCACTGAGCCCCACTGCAGCCCCTCCTATTCAAACTAAATGCTTTATTTGAAAAATAGGATTTCTAAAAAGAACCTTAGAAGCTCAACAGTAAAAGTCATAGCGTTTAGAGCAGGAGGTCTCAACCTTTTTAAACCCGGGGGCCGGGTCACGCTCCCTCAGACAGCTTTGGGAGCAGACAGCCATTTTGCCCTTCCTCCACCATATGGCACTTCCTGCTGTGGTGGCAGTGGTGGTGGGCCACATGAGATGGTGCAGCAGGCCATATCCGGGCCACATCCGGGCTGCAGGCTGAGAATCCCTGGCTTAGAGCATTCTCAGCCGCAGAACACTTGACATGCCAAAGGTGTGTCAGGACTATAATTATTATTGAGCCATTTTTATTACTATTGCAGTTGCTGTGATTAAAGAGAAGTTGATGATGGTTATGATCATGATGATTGAAGAGATAGCAATGTTGATCATGTTTCAGTATGTACAACATAAATAGAAATAAAATACTAGTGGCACCTTAAAGACTAACAGATTTATTTCAGCTTGAGTTTTATGGATCCACTTCTTAAGGCATAAGTTATTATTGAACAACTGGTTCCTGTAACCACAGATGGCCCAAGCACAGTCTTCTGAATGTTGTCAGCGTCAGACTACGGCTGTTTTCAATACTTGTCTTTAGGTTTGCATGCATCCTATCTGCAAACCTTGCAAATTTCTGCCCAGTGTAATCTCTCTCTCTCTCTCTCAGATATCTTTTGATTTGTTTTTCTTTTTGTTGGTGAGGGGACCTGAGCTAAGTTGCTACCTTGGTGAAAAGTAGCGGAGTGTAGGTAGGCCTTCATGCAACAGGAAAAACTAGAAAACTTCATCATTGTTGTTAGCTGCAACTTGTATCCAAGAATGCATCCCCCCCCACCCCCGGAAGCAGGAAAAATACCATTGGCATGAAGTGACCCACACAGTATGATCTCGGAGCCATCTCCTGCGGCACATATGAAATGAGACAAGCACATACCCGTCAAGCATGGCATGTGTGTGCAGTAGCCCGTTTGTGCATGTGCACTATGGGCGCACACCCTCCTGTCGAGTATACCTCCCTTTGCAGATCAATACACCCCATTTGCATACACCCCCATGGGGCTCATAAACCCCCGCAGTGACCATCCAGCATGCCCAAGGTACGTGTGTGCCACGTTACAGCGTGATCGGTGCAGGGGTGTAGATTTGTGTTCATCACATACAAGAGGACACCTCTGCTTTATATAGAGAGATTGGGTATGGGTTTTAACTGATGTTGTGAACTGCCTTGGGTCGCTTAGGTGAAACGCCAGCGCCCCCCCCCCTGAACTGCTCCTCCACCCGCCGGTTCACATCCCAGCCCAGCCGGGGCTCGAGGGAGCCAAGGAACACCTGGGGGTGGCTGGCATGGCTTCAAAACGCCAGCGCCGCACCC
Source organism: Bradypodion pumilum (assembly GCA_035047305.1). NCBI lineage: Eukaryota > Metazoa > Chordata > Lepidosauria > Squamata > Chamaeleonidae > Bradypodion > Bradypodion pumilum. The sequence continues at coordinate 8,590,782 of JAWDJD010000015.1, forward strand.
CCCCCCACCGGACTGCTCCTCCACCCGCCAGTTTGCGTTCCAGCCCAACCGGGCCTTGAGGGAGCCAAGGAACACCTGGGGGTGGCTGGCGTGGCTTCAAAATGCCAGATTTTCTCTCCCCCCTGGCCCCACCCGCCAGGAGGGTTTCAAAGAATGCCGGAGCAACGCAGCTATGCCAAGGCCAGGCTTTCCCTGACTCCACCGAAGACGTCTGAGCTATGGGGCTCCATCACGGTCGTAGAGTATGGCTTCTGTCATGGACATTAGGTGGCCGTGGTCATTGCAGTACTTATCTTGTTATTTGTTATTTATTTATTTAATTGGTGTTTCATTGCATAATTTGTATTGTATATTTTTGCAGCTATTATATTTGTTTGATATATTGTACCACAGAATTTGTATCTATTTGTAATAATAGCATTTTGAATATTGTATTTATTACTGTATTTTGTATTTCGTATGTAAACCCCTTGGGTTACCTTGGGGTTATTTATATGTTGTTAGCCGCCCTGAGTCAGCCATGTGCTGAATAGGGTGGGGTATAAATCAAATAAACATAAACATAAAAAGGCAGTTACAGTGGACCCTCGATTAACGCCGCATTCGAATAGTGTCATTTTTGATTAACGATGCTACGGTGCTCCCAATGTGATTATTCAAATAACAACAAAAAACGTTGTCATTTTAGGAACGACAGTATTTTTACTGTATTTTTACTGTTGTTATTCGAACAACGGCGATTTTTGTCGTTATTCGAATAATAACGTTTTTGTCATTATTTGAATAACGCTTTCTGCATAGTGACGCTATTTGGGGAACCAAGTAATGTCATTATGCGAGTGTCTACTGTATATAAATCTAATAAATGAATAAATAAATAAATAATCCCATTCTCACAGTTTGAGATTGCTATGACTTCCTAAAAGAAAGAAATCTACACATGGGCCCAAGGTAGAATTTCAAGCCTCTCTTCACCCCTTTCAGGAACAAAGAATGTCGGCAACCAATTTTAAAATCTCCAAAGCAAAGCCTCCATGTCAATTCATTAGTCACCTAACCAGGTATTTTCCATACCTGTGTTCAGTTATATCTAAGGTTTAAGGAGTCTTCCCTAACCCTCTCTGCAGAAGCCAGATATTGAACCTGGGCCCTTCTGCTCACTAACATCACTCTTTCCCTTCCCATTGTACTGTTTGGGACTCACCAAATTCATGTGCAAGCATAAGGTCCCCCGTAGGTGCTGTTAACTATTCTGTGCTCCTGAATTTATTTCTGTTTCCCAGTCCTCGAGTGATTGCCTTTCTGCTTTTGTTTACTGTCTCGAAAATACAAATGCTGAAATATCATTGCTGGGGCAGATTGTAAAGTTTCCACTTCTCCCTCCTTCTACCCCACTTTTTACACGACTGTTCGTCCTACAACTGGAGACGGTTCTAACAAGGCATTCCACTGGGTTTCACCCAGAAAACAAGTGGCAATGTTGAGAAAGAGAGACGCGTTCTTTGTATTTATTTTTTTACACCCACGGCATGCCCAGATTGTATTCACAACTGGGTCAATTATTTGGGAATCAGTGCATGCATGCCTAAAAGGAAAGCATGTGTGTACGTATAAATATCTAGGTCTTATCTCTCTTTTGTTACAGAGTAGATCACCAGAGAACGTGGGGAGGGAATAGGGGAAAAACGTACAACTCAACAATATAGGGCCTGCTGATTATGCACTTTCCACATCAATTTGTCAAGCATTTCTTCAATTACTTGACTCATTATAAGCGTGTATTTCAGCTACTAGCAAGATGTCAAATAAGTCAATCCTGAACGAAATCAACCCTGACTGCTCCCTGGAAGGACAAATATTGAAGAGGAAGCTAAAATACATTGGACACCAAATGAGAAGAGAGGACTCACTCGAGAAGGCCTTGATGCTGGGAAAAAATTGAAGGCAAAAGGAGAAGAGGACAGCAGAGGATGAGATGGCTAGATGGCATTGTTGACGCAATGGTGGAGGATAGGGGTGCCTGGTGTGCAGCAGTCTATGGGGTCGCAAAGGGTCGGACTCGACTATGCGACTGAACAACAACAAAAATTTCAACAAAAAATGGCTAAAATATAGTTTCGAAAGTGTACAAGACAATTGTAAATTTCACTGAGCAGGAAAAAAAAAACACTTTTAAAATGTTTCCTTCCTTCCTGGAAGAACAAAAACTATTGAAAGCCAGAATACAGTATATATTTTTATGTTTACATAACGTCTGTGTAACTTGCTGTGAGTATTTGTGTCAGGTTTTTTTAAAAATGTATTCAGGTATGTCTTAGTTGCGAGACTGATCGCATACCAGATTGTTAGCCACTTTCTTAGAAAGAGAAAGTTAGTTGCCAGAACATGAATAGATACTGTTTTTACTTTTGCAAATGTGCAGAAATGTTTCATTGTCAGATCTCAGTGGGAAAGAGTGATCTATCTACTGTATTAGATGGGGAGAAGCTACTGCCACTGGAAAATGATGACAGGTATAATCACTGCCAGGTAGCAGGTGGCATGTGCAGGATATATATATATATATTTATTTATTTACCTGGGATGCCAGAATAACTTGGGTTGATCTTTGGTACTTTTTTATCTATGTCTGGCCGGACATCCCGCTATGGTAATGGAGTAGACTGTACAGTCAGCGACTCAATTCCAAGTGTCAGGCGGCGGTTAACTAACCGGACTCCCTAAAGGGGCCAATGGTTATGGGCAGATGAACCCCTTTAGGTAGGATGATGCTCCCCCTCAGTGGAGGAAATGCCACTGGAAACCATCATATTTGGGCTCAATGACAATATGAGTGGAGGAGGAACTCTGATTCCCAAAGGTCATGGAGGCAGAAGAAGCCATGCCAGATGGACTGGCTGTGAAGGTGCACCTTGTCCATATCCTCAAGGCTGTGGCAGTCCATTGCAGTCCCGGTGTTGAATCCTGCATGTCTCATTTCATGTGTGCCACAGGGGGTGGCTCCGAGATCATAGTGTGTGCGTCATTTCTTGGCAAGCTGTGATCCACCTTAAACAAAATCACGCCAATGACATTTTTCCTGCTTCTGGGAAAAAAATGCATTCTTGGATCAGAGATGCAGTCGACGACTCTTCTATCTTCTACTTTGGCTGCTTGCAAATTGCTTAAATATGTAATTAATTCCCTTTAATATATAATAAATTCTCATGAGTAAATGTAATGTAAATAATCACTGCATCACAAAAAAAAATTTGTCAGCTACTTGGTCTAATCCATGTGTCTGATACTAAATCAAGTGCACTGAATCCAAAGCTGAAGTCCGATTATGCCTAGGACATCACGAACTTAAGTTAACAAATCTCACCCTCTTGATTAGGTTCTTGTGTTGATCATGTGGGGTATATTTGCCACAGATGGAGCAAAAAAATTCTGGTTTATTAACACAGTTGCGCCTACTCATCCTTAGCTCAAAACAGACTCACCTAGCTGTACTATCCAATGAGATGGTTTTGCACTAGAGACAAGCCCTTGGTCCATCTTGCCTTATTTCCCTGTTTCTGGCCCCCAATGCCAATCCATCCAGCCTACGCCGCCCTCGCTGCTCGCGGAAGTAAATTGCGCTCAGATGGGCACATTTTACTTATGCTTCTGGGAGCAATGAGGGCGGTGTGGGCCAGGTGTATTAGCGTTGGAGGCTAGATCCGGACTGTGGGCTGTAGTTTGACACCCCTGGCCTAAGACATTCCCAAAGTTCAAATGCAAATGAAAAGGATGTCCATGGGGTCGCAAAGGGTCACACTCAACTGTATGACTTGAACAACAACATAAAAGTTCTCCCTTGCTCGAAATCCAGTTGTATCCGACTCTAGGGTATGGTCCTCATCTCAATTTATAGCCAACGAGCCAGCGTGATATTGCACCTGCAGACATTTCCCTGGTCTCATGTGGCAGGCATGACTAGATGCTGGAGTGCATTGGAACACTGTTAGCTTTCCTGCCAAAGCAGTACCTATTTCTCTGCTTGCAATTTCTTGCTTTTAAACTGCTAGGGACAGAGACAGGCACTCACCGCGTAGCACTTGGATCTCAAACTGCTGCCCTGCCAACCTTCAAGTCATTAATTTCAGCGTCTTAACCGCTAAACCACCACAGTCCCCTAGCAGTTGAAGCTAAGTCTGGCCTAAGCTAGGAGAATGATGGATGCAGGAGGTTAGAAGTAGAATTATGGGCACAACGTTGGGAAGCTTCCTAATGACTCTGGCCACAGGGACTACTGGCTGTGGCTCAGGTGCAGTTAAGAAGCTTGCCTTGTTAGCTGGAAGGTCAGCAAGTTGGCAATTCAAAACCCGGGTACTGCATGACAGAATGAATGCCCATCTCTGTCCCAGCTCCTGCCAACCTAGCAGATAGAAAGCAAGAAATTGCCTGCTGTCTGTCATGTTGCTGTCTGTGTGCGTCCGTGTGTGTGATCACCATTATCATTTTCATTGTTTGATAGGATGATGCCATTATTATTGGCTGCAACTTGTATTCGAGTATATATGTGCCACTGGCATGAATTTGTTTAAGGTGGATCCCAGCTTGCCACAAAGTGACCGGGAATTGCGGTGGCTTGGTGGTTAAGAAGCTTGCCTTGTTAGCTGGAAGGTCATTAAGTTGGCCATTCAAGCCCCGGGTACTACATGATGGAATGAGCGCCCGTCTCTGTCCCAGCTCCTGCCAACCTAGCAGATCGAAAGCAAGAAATTGCAAGTAGATCAATAGGGACCACTTCGGCGGGGTAAAAGATCTTGGGGACAGGAAAGGAGCCTCATTTGGGCATCCCCTGAGCAAGGTTTCTCCAGCAAAAATCCTTTCAACCCAGAATAATTTCTGACTTGAAACAACAACAACAACAACAACAACAACAAATGTGCGTGCATCAGAAAACAAAAACCCTGCAGCACTTTAAAGACTAACTGCTATGTTTTTACTGCGAGCTTCCATGGATCAAGTCCACTTCTTCAGACAAAGGAGTAAAACTTCCAGGCACGGTTTATATACACCAGATGCAGGGGGTCAAGATGTCAACAAGGCAAAAGGATCACAGAGCAGCGAGGTAAAGAGTAAATCAAGCCCAATGACAGACAAGCCATGCCTATCAATACGACTTCCTACAGCTAGCAGTAGCAAGAGATTATTCATAGATATAGATATATAGATATAGATGTGTGTGTGACAGTGTTGCCCCTCCTGAAAAAACATTCGCGCGCCCCCCTCCCTCAGGAATCCTGGCCACGCCCCTCCCTCCCCCCTCCCCAGCCCCTCCCCAGCCCTCTCCTGTCTCCTCTCGCTCCTCTTTTGCCCTACTCCGGGTTTTCCGTGGTAGCCTTGTTCTGGCGGAGGAGGAAGGGGGGGGGGCTTGAAGAAGAGGCAGCCAAGCCCGGCCGGGGCTCACTCCGGAGGGATGGCGGGCGGCGGCGGCGGCGGCGGCGGCGGCGGCGGGGAAAGCCTGGCGGAGGAAGCTACGCAGCAGCCCGGATCAGGCACCGCTGGGGGGGCGGGCGGGCGGGGGGGGGCGGATAAAAAGCATCGCGCTCGGGGGAGGGAAAGGAAGAGGGATGTCCGACAGGAGCTGAGGCTCAGCACCTGAACTTGGAGCCAGCGAAGGGGTGAGTTGGCGGAAGGAAGGAAGGAAGGAAAGAAAGAAAGAAAGAAGAGAGAGAGAAAAGCAGAGCCCAGGGTCTGATCTGATCACCTGCCTTGCCTGTCCTTGGACTCCAGCCTCGGGTGGAGTGGGGGGGGGGGGTGGAGGTCGAAGCTGCCCTACACAGGCGCCCCCGGGGCTTGTTTTGGGGGGGTGATCCAAGCAAGTTTTGGGGTGCGTGATCCAAGAGTGAGCTCCCGTCTTTGGTCCCGGCTCCTGCCAGCCTAGCAGTTTGAAAGCAAGAAATTGCAAGGAGATCAATCGGGACCACTTCGGTGGGAAAGGTCAACAGCGCGCCGTGCGCTCCGGTGTCTCTAGTCATGCCTGCCACATGACCGCGGAAACGTCCCGCAGAAGCGGACACAGCGCTGGCTCTTCGGGCTTTGGAACAGAGATGAGCACTGAACCCTAGAGTCGGATACGACGGGCTTTCGAGCAAGGGAAGCCTTTACCTTTTACCACCTTGACCCAAGCAGTCTTGGGGGAGGGGCGGCAAGGGATTGGAGGGAGGGAGGATCCTGCGGGGCGTTTTCTTTTTGGGAGGAGGCGGGGGGCGGGGGGGGGGAGACACCCAAAAGTTGAACTTGGCTCTCTCAAGCGCGCGCGTTTCGCCTTCGCCCATCTCTACTCTGGAGATTTCCCCTTGGGAAGGAAAGAGGGGAAGGGGAGAAAGAGGGAAGGGAAGAAGGAAGGAAGGAAGGAAGGAAGGCTACAAGCCAGCAAACCAAGGAAGGGTGGCAGGAGGGCTAGCAAGCGGACAGAGAGCTAGATAGAAGGGAAGGAAGGAAGGAAGGAAAGAAAGAAGGAAGGAAGGAAGGAAACAAGGAAGGAAGGAAGGAAGGAAAGAAAGGAAGGAAGGAAAGAAGGGAGGGAAGGAAGGAAAGAAAGGAAGGAAGGAAGGAAAGAAAGGAAAGAAAGAAGGGAGGGAAGGAAGGAAGGAAAGAAGGAAGGAAGGAAAGGAAAGAAAGAAAGAAGGAAGGAAAGAAGGAAGGAAGGAAAGGAAAGAAAGAAAGAAGGAAGGAAGGAAAGGAAAGAAAGAAGGGAGGGAAGGAAGGAAAGAAGGAAGGAAAGGAAAGAAAGAAAGAAGGAAGGAAAGAAGGAAGGAAGGAAAGGAAGGAAAGAAAGAAGGAAGGAAGGAAGGAAAGAAGGAAGGAAGGACGGGACTCCTGTCAATCCCTCCGCAGCTTAAGCCCTGCTCCGCCTTTTTCTCCGGACGATTCGCGTCTCCCACAACAACTTCGCTGGTGCTGAGGCTGCTCTGCCCGGAGTGAGGGAGGGAGGGAGCGAGTGGGGCGGCGATCGGCTGGTGTGGGGCGTCCCCGGTCCCTCTCCCCCCCCTTCCCAAGGCCGGGGCTCGCTGGCTCTGCTCTCCGGGGCCGTCCAAGCCGGGACGTGGGCCCTTCCCCCCCCCCCCGGCACTGCGCCGGGATCCCAGGAAGGAGCCGCCGACGCTATCCCGGTAAGCCGACGCCGAGGATGCGCTCCCCACCCTTGGCGGTCCTCTTCCTCCCTGCCTGGGCCATTCATTCATATGGGGGGGGGGGAGAGACGGACTTGAGCGCCTCTCAAGGAAACCCAGCCGCCGGTCCAGCATCCCCGAGTCCCCGCCGGGCGCTGGCAAGCGAGGGAGCCCCCACTTCCCAAGCCGGGGCAATGGCCCACCCCACAGGGCGCAGGGACCCACCGGAGGGGAGGAGGGGAGAGTTACCTAACAGCCTGCTCCGGCGGCTGGAGTGACGCGGCAGGCAATTCCAGATGTGGATTTTATGATTATTCTTGCATCCTCCCCCTCTCTTTGCTTTTAACATTATTATTATTATTATTATTATTATTATTATTATTATTATTATTATTATTATTATTATTATTATTATTATTATTATTATTATTATTATTATTATTATTATTATTATTATTATTATTATTATTATTATTATTATTAACTTCCACGGGTCTCCTAACCAGAGTTTTTGGAGCACTTGGAAAAGCTTACAAAGTATTGTAATCAGCCGTTCGTTCCTATGGAGCTCTTGTGACCCCCCCCCCCCCCCCCACACACACACACACACATGTGGATTTTGGACTTTTAATTCTCTTCTTCTGTCTGACGAAGTGGACTTGATCCCAGGGCCAGAGCCAGGAGTCTAGATGTGGGGTGGGTGGATATTATTTTTCCCCAGGATGGGCAACAAAAGCCTCTTTTCAATGCATTCCTATGGGAAACCGCAGCTTTACCAGGGGTGGGCCAAGTGCTAACTCTGGGTGGGCCAAGCCTGGCCAACCCCCTGGCTACGGCCCTGCTTGAGGAAGCACACATTTAAACACAGGAGTTAGTCTTTAAGGTGCCATGACATTTTTTTGTATGTTTGTTGTTGTTTTGTTTACTCTCTGTTAATTGCCTTCCTAACTGGTTCCCCATGCTCTATTTTCTCCTCCGAGGGGTTAATGTTGGGCAAAAGTGCTTTAAAACTCATTTTTTGGGAATAGTAGTCATTTTTTAAAAAATAATAATAGCCATGTTAGTCTGTGGTTAGTCTGTGGTACTGGCTCAGAAGTGGACTTGATCCACGAAAGCTCACAGTCAAAATATAGTAGTTAGTCTGAGTTTTTGTAAAAATTATTATTAAACCTGTATTGGCATTAAAAACGGAGACAAAGAGAAGAATTAACAAAATGTTCACATAGCTGTTCACGTCACCTATAGCTGGCCATAGCGTACACATCACAATGTTAAGAAGTATGGCTTCCACGTCTGTTAACTACTTTATCTAGAAACCGAGCAACTTATGAACATTCAGCAGTACAGAATTTGAGGGAATAAAATGTTAAAGTGCTGCAGTGTTTTTATTTTATTTTATTTTATTGTTTTCTGATATGCCTGAAAAGTCAAAGTACAGTAATTCCAATGATGTTTAGTTACAAGTTCCTCCCTGCCTTCACCTGTCTCTAAACCTCCTTCTTTTAATTCCCCCCACCCAAATACCCCTCTTTTCTGGTACATTTCTGTCCCAGAGTGTCTAACAGTCCACATTTTTTCCAAAGAAACAATAGCCACAATTTTAATAGTACTATATCTGGAAAAGTTGGAACCTAACAGGAAATGAACAAGAACCTTTTAGATTTCACCCTGCTGATAACATCCTGCTTTCTTTTCTTTGTGTGGATGTGTGAGTGACCAAAGTGTACTCACTGAATCACATTCGTCATGCATATTCTAGCAGCCGATTAGATCATTCCTTTCATTCATGCTGATTGTACCGCATTAATTGGATAGATTTCAACCCTCCATACACACATACAGTAAAGTCCTCCATACATATTTAGAGGCAATCAAGAAGCTAAAGCAGTAGTCCGTTACACTCAGTGTAACTAAACCCCAGTGAATGAAATGGAACTGACTGCCCCCCCCCCACCAAATTACAAAGCAGGTGGGGAAAGGGAAAACTGAGGGGGGAAATCCACTCAAATCCACATTGATATTGCTTGTTTGCACATCACGTTGTGAAATTTAATGTACTTTCCTATAGTGGCAGAGGTTGTAATGTGCTATTCTGATGCCCAGATGCAATAATGTAATGATAAGGCAGTGATGGCGAACCTTGGCACTTCAGATGTTCTTGGAATTCAATTCCCAGAAGCCCAACCCCCTGTGAATCCACATGAATGGGTTTACTGCGATTCATCCGGTCCGCGTCGCAGACCAGATGAGTTGCAGTAAACCCATTCACGGGGGCTTGGGCTTCTTGCCATTGAAGTCCAAGAACATCTGGAGTGCCAAGGTTCACCATCACGGTGATAAGGCATCTTTCCTGACTTTTGCTTCCCAAACGCTGAATTTCATTTCCTACAAAACTAGACTCCTCCCACCCAGCTCCTAACTTTTTAAGATTTCTTGGAAGAACCTTCCCAGACCCATGCAGCCTCAGCAAGATCTACTTCCCCCAATTATTTTGAGATCTTAAAATAATTTGATAAAAGGCAAGAGAAACCATTCTATCCTACGGCCACCTCATTTCTAGTTTACTGATTTGGGGGGGGGGAGGTCCCCCTGAAATGTATTGATGTAGAAGATCACATAAAAAAGAAATGGGTTTGAGGAAGGAAATATTGAGCCGTCTGGGAGCAGCAATATATTGAAAATAGCTCCGGAACAAAATCTCTTTTCTGAGCTGTTCCAACATTTTATTGTGTTTCTCCATATTTCTTCTACATGGCAGACAGAGTCTATGTCCTAAGCTTTAAAAGTGAATTAAAAGAACACCATCTCAACCCCGCCCCCAAAGGGATCCTTTCCCACTAAAAAAAACAACCCTATTTTTGTGCAATCTGCTCTATGCTTAGAACCCCATGCCCACCCCCAACCATGCTTTTAAAAGAACCACTTCTGGGAAAGACTACATTTAATTTCCAAGTGAACAATCAAGTTTACTTCTTAATTCCCCAGCAGGGTGTTGTAACTGTGGGTTGCCTCTTTATTTCAGAAGCATGTTAATCCAATAAAGGAGAAAAGAACTAAGTCCAGATACCCAGATAAAATCTAATTTTGTGAGGTTGGCTAGCAGTCTCTTGTGACTGCCTTTAAAAAGAAAATCAAGCCATTGATTCTACTAGTTCTTGGGAAGTGCAGTTTCTTAATAATATCAGGTGAAGATCTATTATTTTGTAGAAGAAAAGAAAGACCAACCATTATCTAGTCTTTAATACCAGACCAATAGTAACAGCAATATAATGTTTTTGGAGAGCAATGCTCAACAGCTATTTCCACAATGCACTTGTCATGTGCAAGTCTGGAAAAGCAAATTTAACGAGAGACTGAGTCAGCACATTTAGTTTTCCACGAACCCTTTCAAAAACGATTTCTTTTAAAAATGCAGAGAATTGGTAACATATAACAAATACAAAATATAGCAACTGAAATTGCATACTGTATATTGTCATCTTTCTCTTTCTCCCAAATTGCTCAAGTACAAAAAAAAATCATTTTAGAGTTTCTCAAAATAGATCGTACAGATTGCTATTGTAATGCACACGCATACCCCCCCCACCCCCCCACCCCAGCCAAATGTGGGTTTTCTATGACAAACCTTCTATATCTCTTAGGTTATTGACATCATAAGAACTTGTGACAAATCCGATGTCATTTGGAAGCGATTTCTTTTTCTTTTTTTAATCATTAAAAAAGACAGGCTTGATGTCAGCAAGATTTACAGAGAGAGGTTTCTGTATCAGACTGTTTCTGGATTTCTTCCCATCCACAATTTACTCACTACTTCAAAAACAGGAAGCAGATTTTTTTTCTTTTTGGAAGGATTTCTTTTGAGCCAAGATAGTTGTGTGAAGTTCTCTAAAACAATAAGATAATGAAGACCAGTCCTGCTTTCGGATTTTACCTACCTTAAATTGGTTTAGCGTCATGTCTTTTATTTCATTGGAGAGGAAAGAAAAATATATATGCACAGTTGGTTACAGGATGGACTGGAACTGAAGTCCTTGTATAGGAATCAGGGACTGAACAGGAAGGGAATATTATACATCTTTATAGAAGCAGTCTTTTCATGCTACGACAGTCATACATTTGTACAGTTTGCATTGGGATTTTACGTGTGTATGGGGAGAGCAGTTTCAATTTTAAGACTTGCACCTGAAGTATTTGTATTTACATTTTATTCTTATTCATTTTGATTTGTGGCTGAGCTTCTTTCTTTCTTTCTTTCTTCTCATCCATCCATCTTCTTTCTTCCTTCCTTCCTTCCCATCTATCCATCCATCCATCCATCCTCTTTCTTTCTTTCTTCTCATCCATCCATCCATCCTTTTTCTTTCTTTCTTCTCATCCATCCATCCATCCATCCTTCTTTCTTTCCTTCTTTCTTCTTATCCATCCTCTTTCTTTCTTTCTTTCTTCTCATCCATCCATCCATCCATCCATCCATCATCCATCCTTCTTTCTTTCTTTCTTTCTTCTCATCCATCCATCCTCTTTCTTTCTTTCCTCTCATCCATCCATCCATCCATCCTCTTTCTTTCTTTCCTCTCATCCATCCATCCATCCTCTTTCTTTCTTTCTTTCTTCTCATCCATCCATCCATCCTCTTTTCTTTTTTTTTCTCATCCATCCATCTATCCTCTTTCTTTCTTTCTTCTCATCCACCCATCCATCCATCCTCTTTCTTTCTTTCTAATAGTGTTGTTGAGAAGGAAGATTGCAAAGATGTTACATCAGGCGAGGTCACTGCTCTTTGTGTGTTAGGAGAGTGTTAAATGTGATTAGTCTTTAAAATTGCTTTTTTATTAAATTTCATTCTTCAAATAAATCCTCCGTGTGGAAGTCAGACTGCTTCTCTGTTATCTGGCTGCTTTATTTATTTATTTGCCTTGCCTTTTAAAGACTTCTCCATTGGTTTGTCCTGCCTCCATGTCTAATTCTGCCTATTCATAGTCTATTCTAACAAGCATTGCTCTGCCTGCCTGCTGAGCCCAAGTTTAAACTTTTCACAGAAAAGGGAAATTTTTTTCTTTGCAAAGCTTTTGTAATGTTAACCTTAGCAGCTACATTCTTGGCACTTGCCTAGTTTCTCAAAACGTATACACTTTTAAAATAATATTTCATGGGGACTTCTCTTTTGCTGATTAAAACTTTTGTATCATTTCCTCGCTCAACTATTTTTTTAAAAAATTTTGCAGGTGGCGTTTCTGAAGAAATTTGCTCTTTCCTTCCTCCTCATTGAAGAACCAAGAGCATCTCTGGAAGACAAACGCATAGACTGTAATTAAAGCGTTAGATACTTTTGGTTAAAAGTTGCCCTTTACCAGTGCCTCCCATCCCTCTTTGAAGAAGGCAAAAGAAGAAAGAAAAATCCACACATCTATCTTTAAAAAATACTATCATTACAACCAATGAGAATATGACAAGAATTACCAACTCAAGCCACTCGTATATGTTTTCCCACGGAAATTACATTCCCAAAGATCTGGTTCATGCTTCTAAACTTGCATATTCTGCCAGTGTACTATTTTTTACTTATTTTCCCATTGGATAAAATAAAGCATATCGCAGCTACAAAGCACTTTAGGCAGGTTGACACTATACAGCCAATGGAAAAGGGATGGATAAAACTTGATATACCTGCAATGGCATAGTCGTTTCTCTTCTTCCTCTCTATGCCCTTGTCTTAACACTGGTCAAATTTCATCGCAGAATCAGAACTTGATAGCGCTATTGATTGATTGTGGAGAGTCACCTCTAGATCCCCCCCCCCATGCTGATTTATTTACCAAAAAATAAAAATGATGTTAAGGAAAACTTTGGACTACTGACCAAACAGGCTTCAAAACAGTGGCAAAACAACCCTCAAACCTGGTTCCTGGAGGAAGTACTTTTCTGCTGACTACCCAAACCTTCAGAAGTGAGCAACTGCTGTCACAGTCGTCCAGACCTCCTCCGTATGCTTTATTTGGAACAGATGTGGCGTTTCCATGCTGATCCAGAAAGTCTCCCCTAAGTTAGGATCTGCCTTGCTCAAGACTTTAAAGGCATCCCCTCCTTTCACCCTGGGACCGTGTGCTTGGTCTCTCCCGCCATGCTGCACCAAGCTGCGTTCTTGTTGCACTGCCTCCCACTGGTCATGGGACAGTATGACATCTGCAAATCCTGGGTGACCACCGATGACGGGCCCATGTGGGAGTTTTATGCCTGCCAACCCAAGGCCGTACCCATGAAAGACTATGCCACAGTAAGAGTAGATCCATCAGGAATCACCTGCGGAAACCCTCCTGAGAGGTTTTGCACTCATGTAAGTAGAAATGTTAATTGATTTTTCCCCCCTCGCGGGTCTAAAATAAGAGACTATATCTTGCGCGGGTGTGTGTGTGTGTGACAGCTATTAAGTTTCCCTAGAGGCTGGTGACTCCAATTATATGTCTGTGTGCAAGTGAGTTGCACACATAAACCTAAAATGAAGTATCCAAAGTGCCGAACCTATTTTAGAGATAAAGTATTGCATCTTGTATGGCTGCAGGCAACTTCAAGTGCTAAAATCCAGAGCAGATCTGGGTCCATTACTTAAGAGAAGGGTTCATTCTAAGGGTATGAAGATAATACTAGTTAAAAGATATGTTTCTTTTGGGGAAGGGACCGTGAGACTGTTTTAAAGAAATTGCATTGAATGCAGAAGTTCACAGGTCCTTGCATCTCCACATCAAAGGATCTGGTGGCTGTTGGTGTAAAACACTCACAGTGATCACCCGGTTAACAACGTTTCTTGGTTCCCGAAGTTGTGTCGCTAACTGGGAAACGTTGTTAACCAGGAACTCTCGGTAAACGACAAAAAAATGGCTCCCTATGGAGACTTCCCAGTTAACGACATCGCTAACCGGGAGGTGAAAAGGACCCCCCCCCGGTTAATGATGTCGTTAACCATAGGTGATGGTCATTCCCGGATAACGACGTCGTTAACTGAGAGTGTCCTTTTCAAAAAAAAAAAGACGTGCCGTTAACCGAAAACGTTGTTGTCCAAACACGTCGTTAACTGGGGTTCACTCTATACTTTAACACAGGGGTTCCCAACCTTTTTGGGCCAGGGGCCGGACCACTCCCCCGAGACAACTGAGTGGGCCAGTGACGTAGTTTCCTCCACCATAAATGCTGTCATAAAATGTGTCTGTGGCTGCTGTAAACACATTTATGACAGTCGTGGGTGCATTTACGGCAGTGTTTATGGTAGGCGCGTGCATGTTTATGCACACACAGGCATGTGTTTATGGCTGTCATAAATGCATCTGCTTCACTAGCAGCGCGGATGATGGTGGGTCACATGAAATGGTGCCATGAGCCAGGTCCGGCCTGTGGGCAATAGGTTGGCCACCCCTGCTTTTACACTTACAGGACTCCTGCCATTTAGAATAGACAAGATTAGGCCATAATTCTAGTACTGGTACAGTGCACCTGCCTTGCATAAAAACATCCTGGGTTCAGTCCCCAACATCTTCCAGTATGGCAGAAAAAGTCTTGCATGCAGAGACATCCAATCATTAGAGACAAAAGTTAGTCAGAAGGTAGTTTATTTATTTATTTATATTCAAATTTATATGCTGCCCAATCAGGTAAACCCAACTCTGGGCAGCTCACAACAAGTTAAAACACACATAAAACAGTACAACCAATTAAAACCCAACATACCCACCCACCTACCCCATTCCTCTTAAAACCCACATAAACCCACATTAAAAAAAATCAGAATCTTCTTTTTTTTGTTACAGATCATCAAGAGATTCTAACTCTGAATTGTTTAAGAGTAGAAACAACAAAATAGTATTACTGACAGAAAGAAAGCTTTAGATATAGGGGTAGATTTAAATATAGAATTGTCATCATTTTTGAATTTTGGTGCTGAAAACAAATGTCTTGCTTGGCTCTAGTTGGTCAGTCTAGGGGAGTGATGGTGAACCTTTTGGAGACCAAGTGCCCAAACTCAACAGGCTGCCATCCACACTGCCGAGGGGAGGGGCAAAATCTGTGCTGGGGGGAGGGAGGAAGCGTTCCCATTGGGCTGCTGGGCAAAGAAGCAAGGCGAACTTTGTGCTGGGGCAACAGTTGCATGTCCACAGAGAGGGATCTAAGTGCTCCCTCTGGCATGCGTGCCATAGGTAGGCCACCACTGGTCTAGGGCAGTGATGGTAAACCTTGGCATTCCAGGTGTTCTGGAACTTCAATTCCCAGAAATCTTATGAATCCACACGAATGGGTTTACTGCATTTCATCCGGCCCACGCCGCCCTCGTCGCTCCTGGAAGCAGAAGTAAAATGCGCCTGTACGGAGGAAGGGGTAACCCAGAAGAGTCTTAACCATACAGGCGTGTTTTGCTTCCACTTCCGGGAGCGACGAGGGCGGCATGGGCCGGATGAATCGCAGTAAACCCATCCGTGTGGATTCACGGGGGCTTCTGGGAATTGAAATCCAAGAACATTTGGAGTGCCGAAGTTCGCCAACATGGGTTTAGGGGATCTAGTAAAGAATTAAAAGGAGGTCCTATATGTCTAAAGTCTGCCCATTCCTCACATGAAAAATATTGAGGCCAACCAATGGTCTGTTTTAATGTAAAACCTGTTCTTTAATTATGGAACAGAATTGCAGCTTCTTTGCATGTAGAAAAGACATTCTTTCCCTCTGGCTTTTAGTCTGAACCTCAAAGGAGCTAACCAATATGTTGGTGCTATTTTGGGCACAGGGCTTTGGACCTTGAATAGCTCTTCTGAAGTTTGGACTAAAGCTCCATTGTCGAGTTAGCATTGGAGCCAAAGGCTTTCGCCTATGGTCTAGCAACAGCTTGGAAAAGTTATAATTCCCGGCACTCTAATAACTTTACAAGCTGTTTATTTCACCCTTTAAGCCAACTTCTTAAGATTTCCTACACCACGGGGTCCTCAAACTTGGCTCTCGAGCTGTTTTTGGACTTCATTTCCCAGAAGCCCAAGTCAGCACTCCTGCTGGTCTGGGAATCGAAGTCCAAGAACAGCTGGATCACCAACGTTGGCCACCCCTTGCCCTCAAGAAGCAGGAGTCTAATGTGGTTTGTGGAAGCTTCCCAATATATGTCTTATGTTCTCACATCCATATCTGAAGGTCTCCGTTGTGGTTCCTGGGCCAAGCTACGTGTGACCTTGACAAGAACCATCAGGGACTCGGGGGTCAGGGTCTGCATATAGAAATAAGGAGTGGAAGTGCAAGAAATTCTAATCGATGTGGGAAGTGGGGATAGCTGTTAAACATGATAGATGGTTTCCAGTAGCAGTATAGGATGTGCAGTGCCTTGGCCCAAGAATTTACCATGCTATGTAAATGTTTAGTGACCTTAAAGCTCAGAGCCTGCCCTATGCACATTTTCTGTAGCTCAACAGAGCAAAATTAAACTGCAGTTAGAGCCGTGATGGCAAACCTTGGCACTCCTAGGTTTCGAGAATTTCTAAGAATGGGTAGACACTATTTCCTTCTGAGGAAATCTTCTTGTGAACAAGGGAGAATCGAGGGCTATTGGGTGAATAAACAGACTTGGAAGTGATACACGCATTCCCATACTCTGGTATGGAGGGAATGGAAAAGAAGGATGATATATAGATACTCCACATCTTAGAATCACTCTGTCTCAAGCCAGGTTTGCCTCTGTTCTGTTCCCCCCATCCCTCCCTAATGGTACAGCCTCAGCAAAATGCTCCTGAGGTGGAGAATGCTGTTCTGCATAACTTAAAGGGGGGGGGGGAGATAATGATGCCCCTGAGATCAAAGGGTAAAACTCAGAAAAAACCTAAAGGTTGATTTTAGATCTCATTATTGGCTTGGGGATGCTAAATAATGGATGCAGAGAAGCATTAAGGGCAGAATGTATTTTTTTTAATAGAAAAGAGGATCTATTGAAAAGGTCACATGGCTTTCTCCCCCCCCCCATGCCCCCCAGCATTAAGAACCAGTGATCGAGACATGCGACAGTTATTGGACATAATTATGGGTTAAAGGAGGAAGAAAGATAAGAAGAGAGAAGCATTTTGTTTGGCATGCAAGATTCTTTTTTTGTCTCAGAACTTGTTTCTAAGATGTAGGGAAGTACAGTAAGACCTCTACTTATAAAAAAAAGTGTTTGTTCCATAGGCTTTTGCTTAAATCGGTTTTTTGCATAACTCGAAGCAAAGCCGTAGGAAAAAATTACGTAACTCGAAGCAAATCCATAGGGAAAATGAAATTTTTATGTAAATCATAGCAAACCCATAGGAAAAATGAATTTTTTACGTAACTCGCAGCAAACCCATAGGAAAAAGAATATTTATGTAACTCAAAGCAAACCCATAGGGAAAAGAATCTTTATGGAACTCAAAGCAAATCCATAGGAAAAAGAAACTTTATGTAACTCGAAGCAAACCCATAGGAAATATTATTTTTTTACATAACTCAAAGCAAACCCATAGGAAAAAGAATCTTTATGTAACTCGAAGTAAACCCATAGGAAATTGTGTAAATCGGGACATGGTTTTAGCACAAAATCATTATGTAAGTCAAATTTTATGTAACTCGAGGCATTTGTAAGTCAAGGTTTTACTGTAATCCAGTCTGGCCAGGTTATCCTGCTATGGTAATAGAGTAGATTGCGGACATTTTCAAGACCAAGTGCCCAAACAGAGAATGAGGATGAACTCTGTCCTGTGGGGAGGGAGGAAGCACTCCCATTGGGCTGCTGGGCAGAAGGGTGAGGCGAACTCTGTGCTGGGGCGACGGTGTGTGTGCCCCCTGAGAGGACTGGGAGTGCCCCCTCTGGCATGCGCATAGGTTCACCACCACTGCCCTAAGAAGATTATGCCTGTTCAGGGTTCCACCTTTTCACTGGTATGTTACAAGCAATTCAAGAACTTGACCAATTTGTTTTATTACCCACCTGTCTGATTTGCCATTACACTTTCCTGACTGGCCCACTGTTCTGTTGATTGCTGGTGACTACAGAAAACGTTCACTCTTCGTAGAGTGGAGATGTTCACTTTTAAGAATCAAATGTGTTTGTGTGTGTAAGTACGTTGTATTTCCTACTAGCAAGAGCTATTCTGAAATCTCTCTCTTGTTTCTTATTAGGTCCGGAGTGGCTGGGGATGTGCTTTGGGGTGAAACGGAGCCCTGGAAAAGCCTTGGACCAAGGGGGAAATGGCTTCAAAGGTTTGCTATAGAGTGATGAAAATAGAAGAGGCTTCTCTTTTCATAGCTCTATAGCAAAGAGCCCCCTCCGAAGCCATTTCCCCCTTCCGCCAAGGCTTTTCCAGGGCTCTCTTTCACCCCTAAGTGCCTCCCCAACCACTCCGGATGCGCTTTGGATTGAAACGGAGCCCAGGAAAAGCCTTTGATGAAGTGGGAAATGGAGCCATCCCCCTCCGAAGCCTCTTCTAGGAGGAGGAGGAGGAGGAGGAGGAGGGCGGGGCAGTGGGCGGGGCCAGCCATTTTTACTACCGGTACGTGCGTACTGGTGCGAACCTGCTGATGCCCACCACTGGTCTCAGGATATTAGATGGAGATTCAGGGAATTTGTCTGCTTCTTCAGGTGTCCAGGTGAGGCAAATAAAATCGGGGAAGACAAGAAAATGCATGTGTTCTGTTTTAGAGTCATAGTTATTCCCACTGGGTTCAAGACCTAATGTTCAGTGTAAATGTATATGTTAAGTGCATGTCACCACACCCACAAACAAGGAGCAAAGGGAGGTGAATAGAGAGAGAATGAGCTGCTGGGGACATGCACTTGGCCCATGTGCACTGTTTGGCGCATGCATGGGAAAACCAGGCACATCATTGCCTGCAACTTTTGAGTTCTTTTGCTAAAACTTTATGGTATCATGAAGGCCCATCTACACCCAGGTGGTTCTTCCAAAATTTCAAGGAATGAGAAGGCATTGGCTTGATAACTCTAGCTGTGGGGTATGTCAAGAAAACTCTATCTCCCCACAGACGCACAATTAATTGGCATAATTGGATGTGCAGTAGTGCTGCTGAAGAGATGCTCTGTAAGATTTGAAGACTTGCTTGTGGATTTTCATTTTAAAAAACTGAGAGCGGATATTTTCAGAGGGATTTGGTGCAGCTACCATTTAATCTGGTTTAATTGGCATGCAAATATTGTCAGTCCTGCCAAATTGAGTATTTAGTCTATAGTAGAACATCAGTTAACGTAATCAATGTGTTATCCAGGACGTTTCTTACAGCAAAAATTACTTTAACCAAAATTCTCCATAGGAATGCATTGAAAACCAAAATACTTTAATTGAAATACAGTTTTCCATAGGAATGCATTGAAAACCAATTACCATATATACTCGACTATAAGTCGTCCCGAATATAAATCAAGGTACCTAACATGGACCTCTAAAACTTGGAAAATAGATTGACCTGAGTATAAGCCGCCCTGAGTCGGGTTTACCTGATTGGGTGGCATAGAAATTTGAACTATAAATAAGTAAATAAATAATATGTCAGGGGTGGAAAATGCAGCAGCTGCTAGTAAGTTTCAATAATTAAAATACATGAAAATACAGTAAAATTAATCAGTTTAGACATTTGTGTGGGTATGTTTTTGAGTGTTTACACTGACCCGAGTATAAGTCGAGTCCCATTTTTGGACCTCATTTGGGAGCTAAAAACCCCGACTTATACTCAAGTATATACGGTAATCCATTCCAAAAAAAAAAATTGTAAACCGAACCACTATTTTCTATGAATTTCCTTTTGTTAACACAATTTTTATGTTAACTAGGCTGTTTGTTAATCAAGGTTCCACTGTACTTGGAAGTTAATGGATTTGTTTATTTTAGTCTTGTTATTTAGTAAGCAGTACCTTTTGAATGTCAGTTTGAGTATGATGGAATGGTTAAAATGTTGAACTTGACTCTGGAGACTTCATGTAACTCACCGGGTGAGCTTGGCCTGCCTCAAAGAAGTATTATGGAGATAAATTGAGAAGGAAGGGATCCATGGAGCCTATTGGAAGAAGGAATAAATGTAACTAATAAATACCTATACAACCAAAGAAATATACTTTTGTGCTTCCTTCAAGAGACTCCTAGGCTGCAAAAGCAGCAAGTTAGTTCAAACTATAGGTGTAATAATATAATAGTATATCTAAATGTAGAGGGCCACAGTGGCTGAACTTGAGGAACTTGATGAAGAAGCTGAACTTGATGAAGGTTGGCAGGTCAGCAGTTCAAGACCCGAGTGCTGCGCGATGGAGTGAGCTCCCATCATCTGCCAACCTAGCGGTTTGAAAGCAAGAAATTTAATTTAATAGATTTAATTTAATTTAATAGATTTATATACCGCCCTATCCAATGGACTCTGGGCGGTGTACACAAGTTACAACCAATATAAAACAATTAAAAATTGCAAGTAAGTAAATAGGTACCGCTTCAATGGGAAAGGTAACAGCTTTCTGTGCACTCTGGTGCACTGGCCCTCTGGTTATAAACAGAGATGAGAACTACCACCCTAGAGTCGGACACAACTGGCCTTTGCCTTTACTATATAGGTGAAAACCTCTACATACAAATTTAACCCATTCAGCGATTTTGGTTGTATCTCAAAAAATTCTTATTTTGAATTTCCCATAGGAATGCATTTAATTTCTTATCTTGAAAAAAAAAATCCTATTAAAAATTCTTATCTCGATCCTGATTTTTTCCCCTGAAATTTCTGGATGTACCTTGAGTTTTTCTTAAGTTGAGCCGTTCTTATCTTGAGGTTTGACAGTATCTAAATGTTGAAATATAAGTTAATGGACACTAGCATGCAGAATATATATTTTTTCTTTCTTTTCTTTTCTTTCTTATTCTTTAAGAAAACATGTGCTCAAGGTACCATTTTAGTGATGGAAAGTTGTATAAAAACAGATCTGTACATTGATACAGTCAGACCATTACCATAACTTACTTAGGGAAAAGGCTGGATATGGCTAAGGGGCAGTGATGGGTTCCATCAGGTTCGGACAGGTTCGGGAGAACCGGTAGTAAAACTGGCTGACCCCACCCACTGCCCTGCCCTGCCCTGCCTCACCCTCCTCCTCCTCCTCCTCCTCCTCTCACCCCTCTCCAGACATGACTCCAACATCCTTGCTGCTGGGTCTGGGCACCCGGAGTGGGGTGAGGCAGTTACTTTGCTGCAGTTACTCTTTAAAGGAAAATTAGACCATCAAAGTGTAATTGCTAACTAATGGTCTGATGAAGTGGACTCGATCCACAAAAGCTCAGATTAAAATACAGCAGTTTAACCATGCCTACCCAGTCACCAGGCCACACCCACAGAGTTGGCCACACCCACAATGTGGTAGTAAAAATTTTTGACACCCACTACTGGTAAGGGGTAATATCCAGAGACATATCTCATGTTTAAAATGTTCACTCTTGTCATTAACCACCTTGGAGGTTTTGTAAGACAAAGGCAGGGTGGATGGATAACAGCAACTACAGTGATACCTCATACAGCGTCCAAACTTGGTTCCACAAGTTTGGACTTTATACGGATTTGGACTTTGTATGAGGCATGCAAAATCCTAGCCGCGATGCCTCATACAACGTCCAAATGCTTGCTGCGATGCCTCATACAATGTCCAAATCCTTGCTGCGATGCCTCGTACAACATCGTTTCCATAGAGATCCATTGTACTGTAATAGCACAGACTTCAGGGCAAAGCCAAGGAAACAGACAGGAAACTGACAGAACTTGAAGAAATCATTGTCTCTAAATACATTACAAAAACATGTCAAACAACCCTGATTGTCCAAGAACCGGAAGAATGCTGCAAAAATCCCAGGAATGCTTCTAAAAATTCTGACGAAAAAAAATCCAAAAAAATTCCAAAATCGCACTCAAAACCACTCCTAAACACTCTTCGCCTCGTGCAAAACACACAAGAACAATGCACACATGTATCCTGCCTTTTATACTGCCCAGGCACAATGCAACCTGGGAAAAACCCCAATGCCTCATACAAAGTCGCAGCGACTTTGTATGGGGCAACTTTTTTCAAGGAATTAGGCAACGTTGTATGAATTCGATGTACGAAGCGGACTTTGTATGAGGTATTACTGTATCTCTTCTAAACAAGAGTCGGTGAAGATCATGAATAAAGACAATGAACATATTGCACACTATAACCTTGCATCTAGTTGTATACAAGTTTTGAGGGGACGCCATGAAGGACAGGGATACACCTTTTTTATTTCAAAAGTCTTTTAAACATATTTCTTCATTGAAATAATAATCATTGCCATTTATTCCATATGGCTCAAAGCTCAGATGGGGCATTTGATTTATAATTCACCAGTCTTGCTTTGCTTAAAGGGTTCATAAGTCTGAAAACGACAACCTAACAACAAATAATATACCAAAAGTCATTTTACAGCTGTAGAATGTAGCGACCAAGGTGTGCCAGCTACACAAAGGAGGGTGGCTTAAGGAATACATACTTTGTTTATATCTCCCTTCCTTGCAAATAATTGCATTTGTGAAAGAGCCTGTAGAAAAAGTTTCAAATAAATGCCAATTACCCACAGCTCCCTATTACAGTGAGCGGAAAGCTTGGGATCCAGGGCTTCTAGTGCTTATTATATTGCTGGTCTGTTTCGTCAACACATCTGTGTCATTTAGCTTTTAGGAACAGAATCCTCGTGCTGCAGTGGTAAAACTAGCCACAATATTTTTTTGGTCCACGGAATACTCACTGCTGACAAACCACGTCAAGAGTGCCATCATGAGACACTGGCACATCGTGAGAGATGCCCTATGATAGGGTTTAGACGCACAAGGACCATTGGCAACATGGTATCCTGTAGCGACTGCCTCATCAGACCTCCCTCTTCTGAGTTATTGATCGGGCATTATAAATGCCCAAACTGCAATTATTGCAAGTTTTCATGGGAGACTAAAGAAATTACCAATCCGCATCTGGGCTTTTCGCAGAAATTGCGGAACTTTTCTAACTGCAAAACGTCCCACTGTATTTATTTATGGTTCTGCACATATGGGCTCATTTATGTGGGTAAAACATTACGTCCCGTCGAAATTAGGCTGGCGGAACATAGAAGTCGAATCCGTCATCGGAATACATTAGCCCCTCTGGTTCAACACTACCTTGACAAAAATCACTCGGACAGTGATTTTAAATTTGTCATCGTAGAAGTAGTGCGACCCCAAGCATATTCCAAGACTGATCTGGATAAATTGTTTTTAAAACGCGAGGCACACTACATCCATTTACTTAAAACATTGACCCCGAAAGGGCTCAACCAAGAATTCGACTTAAGATGTTTTTTGTAGGTATATCTAGGGTTGTGAATAATGGTCCAGTTTTTGCTTCAGTCATTTCCCCATACTCTTTTATATGCTTCCGTACAGTTTCTGATTTTTAAATGCAGGCAAGCACTCAAAGAGCGAAAAAGGGAGAGAACGTGGGGGTTCGTTGTAGCTGTTATTCTAGCATGTTTGTGGCCAGGCAAGTCTCCTACTCAGAATTAGGACCTTTTACAAGTTAGAACACAAGTGGTTTAACTCAGAAATCAGGTCAGGTATTTTAGTGGAGGACTCCAACATACAGTAACGTCCTCAGGCACTGTTTTGTGGGCAAAACAGTGGCAAATGAGTTTCAACATTAGTAAGTGCAGAGTGATGCATGTTGGGGCAAAGAACCCCAATTACATTTATAAACTGATGGGTTCTGAACTCTCTGCGACAAACCAGGAAAGGGACCTTGGTGTCCTGGTGGACAACTCAATGAAGGTGTCAACCCATTGTGCCTCAGCAGTGAAAAAAGCAAACTCAATGCTAGGGATGACTAGGAAGGGTATAGAAAATAAGTCAGCAAGTGTCATTTTGCCTCTTTATAAATCTATGGCGAGGCCCCATCTGGAACACTGTGTACAGTTCTGGTCGCCATACCTCCAGAAGGATATTATGGAGCTGGAAAAAGTGCAGAGGAGGGCAACCAGAATGATTAGGGGACTGGAACACCTTCCTTACCATCTGAGGCTGCAACGGTTGGGCCTTTTCACTCTTGAACGACGGCGTCTAAGAGTTTATAAAATCATGCATGGTGTGGATAAAGTAGATAAGGAAAAACTGTGTTCCCTATCGCATAACACTAGAACTAGGGACACTCCATGAAACTTTTGGGTACTAGTTCTCAAACAAATAAGAGAGAGTCCTTTTTCACCCAGAGGATCCCTGGTCTATGGAACTCCCTGCCAGAAGAAGTGGTGACAGCTGTCAGTCTTGACAGCTTTAAGAAAGGATTAGACAAGTTCATGGAGGACAAGAGTGTCAATGGCTATAATTATGGATACTTAAGGACAACCTCTGGGTTGGAGAGATAGACAGGATATCTCTCAATGCCATTTCCAGGGAATCCTAAGCAGGTGAAGGCATCTGCTTGGGAAGAATACCCTGAAGGAAATGGTGAGCCACTGTGTGAGACAGAATGCTGGACTGGATCATGGGCTCCTGTGGCCTCTTCCAGCAAGGCTGTTCTTATGTTCTTATGGAGAGAGTAAGCTAAGGGAGGCCATTGGGACGCGGTTTTTGGTAAGCTCCGGGATTATGGGTTATGTTAATATATTTCACAGATGAAAAAAACTTTTGATGTTCTGAAGGTTAGAATAATGTTTATTGTATTTTAGAAAAATTACGACATTCCTGAGGCAGTGGTAAAACTGCCATACTGCAGCCAAAACGTTGTGAGTTCAATCCTGATGGGGAGGGGATCAAGGTTGACTTAGCCTTCCATCCTTCCGAAGGTCAGTTGTTGGGGGCAAAATGCTAATTACCTGTAAACCACCCAGAGAGTGCTCTAAGGGTTATGAGGTGGTATATAATTATAATTGCTATTGCTGTGCCATTCGGCAGACTAGAACTTGAAACCTGGATCTCTTGCATTGCAGTGTGGTCAACCCTTGCATGTGGTAACAAAGAATGCCTTTAATGATAAAATTAATTAATGCTTTCTCTGGGACATTTCTTACAGCTAAAATTACTTTAACCGAATATCCCATAGTATTGCATTGAATGCAGTTTCCAATAGGAATGCATTGAAAACCAAAATACATTAACAGAAATGTGGTTTCCCATAGGAATGCATTGAAAACCAATTAATCCATTCAGGGGCGGGTGGAAATTCATAAACCAAGCCACTATTTTTTATGGATTTCTTTTTGTTATGTGATTTTTATGCTAACTGAGGTTCCATTGTATTTACCACAAATGTAGCAAAAATTGTCTGGTTTCTTATCACAGCTGTGCTTACTCATCTTTAGCTCAAAACAGACTCACTGTGGCCTAGCTGTACTATCCAATAACGTGGTTTCGCACTAGAGACAAACCCTTGTTCCACCTCACCTTATATCATACCTGTCAACCACACCGATTTGGCCGGGATTACCCCATAATTTGACGTCGATTGACGTCATAACCCGCCCCGCACTGCCAAAACCCCGTAATTTGGCAGCGGGGAAAAATGCTTTCCATGCATGCGTGGAAGCGCTACGCCGCTTGTACAGCCCCTACGCAAGTGGTGTAGCGCTTCCGCGCATGACAAATTTAAAATCACTGTCCGAGTGATTTTTGTCAAGGTAGTGTTGAACCAGAGGGGCTAATGTATTCCCTACTTCTGTCTTCAAGGTGATTTTCCCACACAATCAGCCCCCCCTCCCCCCGCAATACAGATATTTCTGGGTGGGTTATGAGAAGTAAGAATACTTGATGAGTTGTGGATTACTGACCTTCAAAGATCTGAAGCCAATTCTATTCACATCTGGTTGCTCTTTCCACTCCATGGCACATTCATGCTGCTTATTAATGTTGAGGGTTTTGTTTTCACAGTTCCGGAACTATTTCTTGTTACTGTCAATGCCCTTCAGGCAGGGACATCTTAAAATAAATTTTAAATTTCTCATAAGGAGGGAAGGAAGAAGGAAAGAGGGTGGGAGCAGATACCGTATATACTCAGCTATAAGTCATCCTGAATATAAGTTGAGGTACCTAATTTAGACCTCTAAAACTAGGGAAATAGATTGACCCGAGTATAAGTTAATTAATTTAGACATTTGTGTGGGTATGTTTTTGAGTGTTTACATTGATTCAAGTATAAGTCAAGTCCCATTTTATGGCTTCATTTTGGGGTCTAAAACCCCCGACTTATACTCGAATATATGCAATAACAACCTCATGTGCTCACAATTGAAAATGGACTTATTTTATAGTGAACACTAAACTTATTTTATAGTGAACAATCTGTACCAGGGTTGTGGGCTACCTCTTCGAGGTCATGCATTGGCTGGATGGTTAGCAGCAGAAGGGAGGGGTGTTCAAAGAAGGACTTGGCCCTCTGGGCATAAGCAAGGGGTGTATTGTGCAGAAGGACAACCCAGATCTCACTGCAATGACTCCTGCCGAAGATAGTTGGGATAGTTGTTTGGTTTCAGAGTTATATTTCAAATCGAGTTGGCCCTAGTTTTCAACCAACACTGGTGTGGAGGGGCAAAGAGTGATAAATGACTTCTCTGTACTGTATTTGCTCCCTAGAAAACCTGGAAACAGTTGTTCTATGTCAGCATTGACTTGATAGCATGTAAAGAGAAAGCAATGAGACACCAATAATCCTAGAGTAGGGGGTGCTTAAACTATGGCTCATGGGCCAGATTTGGCCCATGGCACCAAATCATCCGTCCCTTACTGCTCCTGGAAGTGGAAATAAAATGCACCCACGCTTGCAAAACACTGCAGAAAATGGCATGTGGCTGTCGTAAACGTGTTTACGACAGCCACAGGTGCATTTACGGTAGCATTTTGCGCATGCCTGGGCAGGTTTTACTTCTGCTTCTGGTGGGAGGAACCACGTGACCAGCCTGATCAGCCATGTGATTGGCCCACAGCTTGAAAAGTTTGGGTACCCCTGTCCTAGAGAGTAGAATCAGGAGGGTCAGGATTATCTAGTATGGGTTAGGAATTATATAGGGTGGTGCTGTGTTGCATTGCCTTCCAAGATTTCACTGAGTGGCTTCAGTTACTGAAAGAAAGAAAAAAGAAATGTGAACTTGCACACCCAACATTTTCAGGTAGTTCAATGCTTTGCTTTATTACAGTTCCCCCGAAATAGCATTATTATTATTTTTTAAGAGAAGCGATGTTGCAGTTGTACCCAGTTTCTGAAGAATAGGAGGTGCAGGCCACAGGAGTTTTGAGGCAGGTGAAAACAGGGCATTTAGCCACCTTCTCATGTCCTGAAAGCACCAGTGAGCCCACAGGACCATTGACCTTGCAAAATGCCTGGCAATAGCTCGGTAACCAGCCTTTTTGCAGAAGCTAAAAATCTATCTCATCCTGTTGCAAAACATATCTGTTGCAAAACAGATTGGAAAGCGCGTTTTACTTCCACTTCTGGTGGGAGGAACCACATGACCGGCCCACTGAACTGCGTGACTGGCCCATTGTGTAACAGAACGAAGTAATACCCTGTTCTTTATTCTCATCCAATATGGCGATTTCAGATCAGGGAGAGAGAAAATGGTATGTAAACAATGCGTGCCTTGTGGCTTGGTGGAAATGAAACTTATTGTGTGATTGACATGTCTTTCTCCAAGATCATTGGTTGGAATTCCTAAGGAGGAGGGCCAAAGGTGGACCTAGTGGGAGGAGATATTACCCAGAGAGGCACGTACTACACACACAAGCCGACACAGAGACATTCTCTGGAAAACTGTGCTTTTAAGCTTGCCAAAATGTAGACGCTTGGGAGAAAGTGAGCCCTATGGGGGCTATCCCTGGAACATGCAGCTTGCTTTATTTCTGCTTTGAAATGCTTTCTTATCTTTTACTGGACTGTATCCTGTATCTTGCTATGCTTTCAATATATTTCTAAAATACCTGAAAAGACTTTGGAGTGATTACTTGGCACACGTTACCTGAATCTACACTAGTTTCACGGGCACCCTTTGCTCACTACCTAGATTTCGGTCAGGAGTGACTGGGCACTCTGATAGGAAAAGCTCTGAACTGCTGGGTCCGATCTGGGCCAGGGAAGCAGGATCAGGCGCAATCCCATCGCCAGGAGGCCGGAGGACTACCGAGTCCTACCTGGGAGCAAGTGGATTGTTACACATGGCCCGAAAGGTTTAGGCACCCTTGCACTAGAGTCACCATTGTTAGGGCTTGTACCTAATCATCTTACACCATCACCAGCAACGTGAGCATGTCCTTCATTACCGCACTCAAAATTTGGGCTGACAACTCCGCACTGGTTGCAGCTTCTTGATGTTTATGAAATGTTTTCATAACTGGCAGCACACGTTTTTTTATAAAAAATATCTTCTACCCCTAAAGGTTACGGTATTCTAGGCCACTGTGGGATTTGAATCTGAAAAAAATGTACAAAAGAATTGAAAAACAAGTGTAGTTCTTGGTCTTAAATTAGAACTTGCTGTGTATATTGAGTTTCCCACATAAGCTTTAGTTAAAACAGTTCAGTGATCTATTTTATACTGCCTGAAGCAGGACTAGGTCTAATGGGAGAATGAGATCCCTTTGAGTGGAAAAACCTTCTCAAAATCTGGGCAGAAAGTGCAGTTGGTTTCTTTTTTGAAGACAATAGGAGGAACAAAGATATATATATATATATAAAGCTATAGTGTTCTGCTAAAATGCATTTTTAAATATGGAATGTTTTAAAGAAGAGTTAGGTTACAAAGAGGGCCACGGTGGTTTAGTGACAGGTCAGTAGTTTCAGACACGAGTGCTATGGGATGGAGTGAGTGCCCACCGTCTGCCCCAGCTCTTGCCAACCTAGCACTTTGTAAGCAAGAAATTACAAGTAGATAAATAGGTACTGCTTCTGCGGGAAAGGTAACAGCACCCTATGCACTTCAGAGTCTAGCCATGTCTGCCACAGGAAGGACTTCCCGCTGTAAAGCCTTGCTGTCTCCATTCCATGGACTTTATTCACAGAATCATAGAATACTGTAATTGGGTTAAAAAGGGGCATTTAAGGCCATCATGCTCAGTGCAGGAGTCCAAATCCTTGCAGATGTGACAGATGGGTGTCCAATTTCCTCCGTTGATGGAGGCGCTCGCCACCTCCTCAGGAAATCAGTTCCATTGGTCTAACAGTTACATTTTTCCTGATATTCAACTGAAATCTAGGTTCCTGTAATTTGAGCCCATTATTATGTGCCCTATATTCTGAGATCATTGAGAATAGATCCAGCCCCTCCTCTGTCTGATATTCTTTCAGACCTAAAAGCACTCTCTCTCACTAAGATCGCCTATTCTCCATACACTCCAGCATTTCAAAGAATACACTTATATAACAATCCAATTATTACACCATTTTCAATAGTCCACACTATTACCATTGTCATAGATTCTAGTTTGGATTAATTTGCTCAGTAACAATCTATCCTTCACTTTAAAAGTGTGTGTGTGTGTGTGTGTGTGTGTGTGTGTGTGTGTGTGTGTGTGTGATACCTGTTAAGCGTAGATCCGGACAATACGGGACCTGCGCAGAACCCTTCTGTGCAGGTCCCGTCTGCGCATGCGTAGAAGCCTTCTACACATGAGCAGAAGGGACCTGCACAGAGGGGTTCTGTGCAGAACCCTTCTATGCATGTGTAGAAGGGTTCTACGCATGCATAGAAGGGTTCTGAGCATGCGTAGAAGGGTTCTGCACATGCGTAGAAGAGTTGTACGCATGCATAGAAGGGTTCTGTGCAGAAGGGGATGCGCAGTAACTACTCCCCCCCCCCGCCGTCAAATTACGGGATGGTGGCGGCTCTGGGCGGGAAATTAGGAAAAGCGGCACATCCCCTTCTGTGCATAACCCTTCTAAGCATGTGTAGAAGGGTTCTACGCATGCATAGAAGGGTTCTGAGCATGTGTAGAAGGGTTCTGCACATGCGTAGAAGAGTTGTATGCATGCATAGAAGGGTTCTGCGCAGAAGGGGATGCGCAGTAACTACTCCCCCCCCCGCCGTCAAATTACGGGATGGCGGCGGCTCTGGGCGGGAAATTAGGAAAAGCGGCACTGAATTACGGGAAATCCCGGCCAATACGGGATACTTGACAGGTATGGTTGGTGTGTGTGTGTGTGTGTGTGTGTGTGTGTGTGTGTGTGTGTGTGTGTGTGTGTGTACCACGAAAAATCGCAACAGGGACTTTTTATTTAACAGCTAGGAATTGACTGAATATTACAGACTTGTTCATGGTAATGACCAGGATTTAATCCATTGAATTTTAGCAGACGGCAACTTAAATATTTACCGGAGAGAAGAAAATGTTATGTCAATGTTCTTGGCAATAGGAAAAAATGTTTCTCTAGAAGTATTTAGGCCCTCTTCCCCCACTGAATAGAAGTACAGTAAAACCCCTACTTACGAAAAAAAGTCTGTTCTGTGGGCTTTTGTTTAAATCGATTTTTTTGTAACGTGAAACAAACCCATAGGGAAAATTATTTTTTACGTAACTCAAAGCATACCCATAGGAGAAATGAAATTTTTATGTAAATCGAAGCAAACCCATAGGAAAATGAATTTTTACATAACTTGAAGCAAACCCATAGGGAAAAGAATCTTTATTTAACTCGAAGCAAACCCATAGGAAATCATGTAAATCGGGACATAGTTTTAGCACAAAATCATTATGTAAGTTGAATTTTATGTAACTCGAGGCATTTTAAAGTCGGGGCTTTACTGTACTCAGCACATGTTCATTTAAATCTGTTGTACTTCTGAGAAGTCGCCTCACAGTCCACTCTTAACGTTCTCAATTCCAAGAAACACACTGGTCACACTTAAAAGGTGTTGTAGTGAGGCGAGGACATTAAGATTTGTCTCCAGGTATATCCCAACTCCAATGTGGCAGGAAATTGCTCATTTGATGGCGAGAGTTTGAATTTATTTTTAATGGTGTGTTAAAATACACAATCAGTAAGTTTTAAAAATCTGGGACTTTAACATGATTTTTATTGAGCTGGCCAGGACAATTTTTCTGACCTTGAATCCAGGACAATCCCGGTTTTCCGGGACATATGGCAACCCTACACCATGGAGTTCTGAGATGCAATTGGGGTGGGGGTTGTCTTCAGATTTTCTAATGATACCCTGATGGGTGATGATGGTTTTATGTTTTATATAGAGTAAGCCTTAGGCATGCTTGCGGGGAAAAGATTGGTAAAATGCAACAGTAAGCTAAGAACTGTCTCCGTCTAGGATTATTTGTGCTTAAAATGCTAAAACTCTGTTGAAGAATATCGGCTTTAAATAGACTATGTGATGCAACAGATAAATAAACACGGCTGCGGCATCAGTTAAACTCAGCAGGCCTGGTCCATCACAGTCTGGTGTCTTTGACAAGAAGTTTCCCAATTAATGATCCCTCCCATTCTATTCTTTAACCAAGATTCATCTATCAAAAACTGGAATTCTTTTTTTATATACAGTATATTTCATTTTTTATTAAAATTTTAAAATAACAATACAAACAGAACAACAGAAAAAATACAAATATTTAAAAAAAGAAATACAAACAAAAATACATGCTTAATAATCTTACATTACAGCACAGTGAAAACATTTTAATACATTTTAATACTCATCAATATTCATTATCTCTCTATATAAAACCAAGTTGTCGTGGCGTGAGACGCTTATGCAACACCACACCATGGCACCGATCATGCTTGGACTGTGCCCACTCCTACCTTGACCAGTCAGCTGTGGCAGCGTGGGGTACCGGCATCTTGCCGTGGGTTCCTTCACCCCAGAAAGGGGCTATGAAGGGGGTACCCCCACCCACCAGCAGGTGCGGCAAGGGGATGCGGGACTGCGCATGCATGAGAGTCCAGGACCACCTGGATCATTCATGCATGAGATTCCACGCCCCCCAGAAGGACAGAACAGACTGGACATGCGCGCCAGGCCAGGGCAGCCTGGACTGCACATGTCCGCCCACAAGGCTCCGCCCCAACCTGGATATCCGGGGTTGTGGCCGAGCGCATGAGGCACGCCAGCCATTCAGCCGGCGTGCGAGTCAGCGACTCCACCACAGATGGACCCGCTGATGCCACCTTGACCTGACGTTCCCCCACCGCACACTAAGCCTCTGTGAGCATGGCCACGGGGAACTCTTCGCCAAAGTGTCAGGGCTCCGGGTACCGAGGCCGCACCAGTGACCCTACTTGACTATGGGCAGTGGCGGCGCCATCCCCAGCGACTACGTATTCTATTAAGGCTAGTCCATATCTTGCAAGGTTGATCAAAACTAGGTGGTGTTTCAGTTACACGTTGAAAATTCTGGTAACGGTACAGGTGCTTTCCCCAACCATTCTCTTCTCCTGCAGGTTGAACTGCAGTAAGCAAGCTTGGGAGACACTCAAAGCTTTTAAAGAGCAGGACACGTTCCCAACATCCTAAGTATTTTCTGATTTTCAGAATCAATAATGCACTTTACTCCTTGTGGCTTGCTGCTGTTGCGTGCCTTTCTCTTGTGATCTACGTATGTGTATGTATGCTTGGGAATGTGGGCTATTTCAGCAGCAAGAAGAGAGATTCTATAAAGCCAATGAAGGATTTGCTGGGTGCAGGTTTTACTATTATGTGCTTTGCTTACTGAAGGTACTGGATCTATTCTAGGGTAATATAGGCTATTTTTGCTGCCTCTAGCCCCTAAAATCCACCACCAATACTAGCTACAACAAATAATCTATTTCCACTGTTGGAAGCTGCTGTTCTTTAATAAATTAATAATGTAATTTGATAATTTAACAATTTAATAATTAATAATTTAATTTATAATTTAATTAATAACTTAATAACTAATTTAATTCAATTCAATTCAATTTAATTTAATTTAAATAGGTGAACCCTCTGCAGTATTAAACACCTTCCAAATCACTTCTTAAATGTAAAATAGAATTTCAGTTACAGTAAAACTTCAAGTTACGAACGCCTCTACTTACAAAAAATACATGAGATAAGAAAGGAAATCCAGAAAAAAATAATACTTCAAGATACAAATATTTTTCAAGGTACGAAGTTTTTTGGGTCTTCTGATGCTTCCCACAGTGGCGGGAGGGTGTTTAGAGCATTTCCACTCCATTTTTGGATTTTTTTGTCGTGTTTTGGCATTGCCAGACGCTCTCCCTGCAACCAGGAAATTCCAAAAATCCCCCCTTCCCCCAACAGCTGATTGTTGGGTACTTTTCCTGCAATTACCAGAGCTGGCCACTAGATGGTGCTGTCAGAAATGTGCTGAATATTCATTGAAAACCAAAACAATCAGTTCCAGAGCTCAGGAAAAAAGCTAAATAAACGTCTTTTATCTGTTCAAAACTCTTTCTAAAGTGCACTTTGGAATTGTTTTGTCATGTTTTCAACACTTTAGTAAGAGTTTTGAACAGCTAAAAGACTCTTTTTTTTTTGCTTTTTCTGAGCTCCAGAATAGATTATTTGGTTTTCAATGCATTCCTATGGGAAACTGCATTTCAAGATACAAATTTTTCAAGATATGAAAAACCTCGAGGAAAGAATTAATTTCATATCTCAAGGTTTTACTTTATTTCTATTTCTTCAATCTTTGTTAGTAATTCTACAATTTGTGTGGTTTGTGGAGGCAGAAAAATGAGTTCCCAAACCTGACAGTCTCCCACACCAATATAAGATCTTATTAAAAGCAAAATACTTCATCCACAATTTTTAGTGTGAACCCTCCATTAGGACCATGAGCTGCTGCTAACCAAGAGAGAGAAGCTGTTTTTAAAAAAGAGACACTCAAATAATGTCAAGGAAACTGCCTTAATCTATATCTATAAAACAGAGGTGTGGGTTTGTATGTGCTCCAAAGGAACCCACACCCCTGGACCAATCTTGCTGGAAGTTTGCACATACATACCTTGGGCTTGCAAGTTCAGCACTGTGGGGGGCTCAAACCCCATTTGGGAGTTTATGCACCCCAAAGTGGGATGCAAAGGGGACACCCCCACTGGCCGGAGAAGCAGTAACGAAACAGGAGTACTGTGCACGTGCAGTACAGCCAAGCCAGCAGCGTGAATTTTCAGCCGGGAGATGCCGTCGCTAAAGAAAGTAGCCACAGCTTTCTTCAATGGCAGGGTCTCTGGCCTGTAAATGTACAGTTCTGTCAAGCCGCGGCCTCATTTCACTGACCAAAGGAGACTGCGGCTTGACAGAACTGTACATTTACGGGCCAGGGACGCTGCCGGGCGGAAAAGTAAAACCCCAGTCAAGCCGCGTCATCCTTGCTTTAAAGGACAAAAGCAACCCAGGCAAGGCCGGGTAATTAGCTTGTTGTTGTTCTGTCTCACAGTCGATTCTGACCCTTTGTGACCCTATAGACCATTGTCCTCCACGCACCTCTGTCCTTCACCATCCGCACCCAGCTAGTTGCCCACTGCGTCCACGATGCCATCTAGCCATCTCCTCTTTGGCCACCCCCTTCTTCTTTTGCCCTCCACCTTTCCCAGCATCAAGGCCTTCTCAAGTGAATCCTCTCTTCTCATTTGATGTCCAAAGTACTTTAGCTTCATCTTTACTATTTGCCCTTCCAATGAGCAGTCAGGGTTGATTTCTTCTAAGATTGAGCTATTTGTTCTCCTCGCTGTCCAGGGGCATCTCAAAACTCTCCTCCAACACCACATTTCAAAGGCATCTATTCTTCTGCGCTCAGCTTTCCAGCTCTCACACCCATACATTAAGACTGGGAAAACCATTGCTTTGACTATGCGGATTTTTGTTTTCAAGGTGATGTCTCTACTTTTCACTATGTCCTCCAGGTTTCTCATAACTTGTCTCCCTAGAATCAGTCATCTTTTTATTTCATGGCTACAGTCGCCATCTGCAGTGATCTTAGATACCAGGAAAGTAAAATCTGTCACTGCTTCTACTTCTTCCCCATCTATTTTCCAGGGACTGATGGGGCCTGTTGCCATTATCTTGGTTTTCTTGATATTGAATCTCAAGCCAGCTTTTGCACTCTCCTCCTTCAGCCCAATCAAGAGATTCTTTAGGTCTTCCTCACTTTCTGCCATTAAGGTGGTATCATCTGCATATCTCAAGTTTTTGATGTTTCTCCCAGCAATTTTGATCCCATATTGTGATTCCTCCATCCCTGCATTGCGCATTATGTGCTCTGTGTATAAGTTGAATAATCAGGGTGACAAAATGCAGCCTTGTCTTACTCCTTTTCCTATTCCAAACCACTCTGTCATTCCGTGTTCTGTCCTAACTGTTGCTTCTTGTTTCATGTACAAATTTCTCATGAGGCATATGAGGTGTTCTGGTATTCCCATCTCTTTAATTACTTGCCACATTTTGTTGTGGTCCACACAGTCAAATGCCTTGGTAAAATAAAACAGAAGTAGACTTGTTTCTGATATTCCTTTGTTTTCTCCATGATCCAACATATGTTGGCAATGTGGTCTCTGGTCCCCCTGCCTCTTCTGAACCCAGCCTGCACCTCTGGTAGTTCTCTCTCCACGTGCTGCTGAAGTCTAGCCTGTATTATCTTGAGCATCACCTTGCTGGCGTGTGTGATGAGTGCAATTGTTCGATAATTTGAACATTCTCTGGCATTACCCTTTTTGGGGATTGGAACGTATACTGATCTTTTCCAATCCTGTGGCCACTGTTTTGTTTTCCATATCTGCTGCCATATCGAATGCTGTAATTTGATTCAGTCATCTTTTAGGGCTTTGAAAAATTCAACTGGGATACCTTCATTTCCACTAGCTTTGTTGTTTGCAGTGCTCTTTAGGGCCTTTATGACTTCGTTCTCCAGGATGTCTGGCTCAGGTTCCATTTCCCAATAGCATACAACAAACAATAATAATAAATCAAAATATCTGATGGTGTCTGAGGCAAGTGAGCTCAAAACTTAAACAATAACTAATTGCAGTTATTGTTCCAAGCACCCAAGTACTGTAGTTCTTTACCATCACAATCTCAAACTTCAAGAATGGTCTCTAATTTCTCAAAAGTACCAAAAGAGATACTAATATTTGCTTTGAAAAAAAGATTGAGTGTTTTTCCATAGGCACAACATGAGCCAGAATGTGAACCATACAGTATAATGATCTTCCTCCTTGTTTATTAAGGTCACACCATCTGGAGCTCCCAAAAAAAAAAACCCACAAAAATTAATAGCTGCATTGCAAAAGGAGTGACACTATTTGTACTGCCATAATTTAATATAGTTTATTCAATATTATCAATGCTGCCTGCTTTCAGACAGAAATCTTTCCCATCCAACCTAGAGCTGAAACAGACGCCTTTTGCAAAAGAAACATGCACTTTATCAGTGAGTTATGGCTTCTTCCCAAGTACTCCCTGATGTCTTCCAAACCATGCTGCTTGTTTTTACCCCCCCCCCCTTTGCAACGACTTGGCATCTACAGCGTTTTCATGCTGGAGTTAGTTGTAAATTTGGAGAAGTGGTTTTCATTGTAAAGGCTCCTATCATTACTCCCTCAATAAAGAGTGTCCTGGCATGGCAAATGGTCCATATCAACAAACGAGAAGCCGATCTTTTATAAAGTTAATGGCTTTTCATTGCCCATTCAAAACCAAATGTCCTACAAATACTTTCGGCAGGAATTATATCCAGAAACAGGTTGTTCTTCCTCTACCATTTAGTGAGGCTACTGCCCAAGAACTATACAGTGGTACCTCATACAACGATTATCCGTTCCACGGGACTCGTTGTTGTACAAAACAATTGCTATACGATACATGCATCGTATAGCAATTTTCCCTATTGGACGCATCGTATAATGATATTATTTTTTTTGCTAAGTGGTTTTTCCCATTGAAAAATTGTTGTACAATTTTTTCCATAGGGAAAATCGTTATGCGGGATGCCATTCCCCCCAAAAACCAAATTGTCATGCGATTCCGTTGCTATACGGGGCTATTGTTGTATCAGGTTCCACTGTATATGGTAAGCAAGTAAAAGGTTAATGTCTGTTAAGCTTCGGTCTCTGCTTGAATACTTTCATTATTTGCAAAAATAAACAGAAAATAATTCATTATTCAAAACCAGTTACTTCCAAGCTTTATTTTGGTTCCTCTCTCATTTGGCCCCCCCTTTTCACCATTAGTAGGCAACCTAATGTTCTAATAAGGGGGTTGGCAACCTATGGCCTGTGGGCCAGATCTGACCCATAGCACCAAATCATCTGGCCCATGCCCCTCGGTCCAGACGTTTTGGTGGTTACAATACCCATAAATGCATTTTTAAAGGTTTTGTAGATTTTATATTTGTTTTTAGATAGCAAATGGCACAGTGGGGGTTAATATTGTTATGTTTTTAAAGGGTTTTAATTGTTTTTTTTATTGGTTTTAACTTGTGTACACTGCCCAGAGTCCATTGGATAGGGCAGTATATAAAATCTATTAAATTAAGTTAATTAAATTAAATTTACAACAGCTGCGGACATGTTTATGGCAGCATTTAGGGTGGGGTGGAGGGGCCACCAGTCCGGCCCTGTCACCTCTCTGAGGAATCGTGACCCGGCCCGGCCCCTGACCTAGAAAGGTTGCCGACCCCTGCTCCAATATAGGCTCCATTGGTTAAGATGACAGTAGACTCTCGATGCAGGAATAATCGTGGACCTGTGTATGCTGAATGTCTAAAATATAAACAGAAATGATCATTCTCTCATCTCTGTAGATTGTCTTGTCTACAGGTTTTGCATATTATGCAGTTTCTGGCAAGGTGAACAAAACCTTAAGAGCATTTTATTCATTTTAAGAATAGAAATGCCTTAAGAAGTGTTTTTTTTCTCCTCCGTGTGTTTCCCCAAATTTTCCAGTTGGAAAGCTGAAAGTTTGTCCTTGAGAGAAAAAGAATTATCCCCCTTTCCCATACGTTTTTATTGTTGTTGTCTTTCCTCCAGACCTTCCTTCTGTTAGCAATGTGTAGGGGGTGAGTGGCAACTGTTAAGTAGCACGCGCACACACATGCGCGCGCACACACACACACAAGCTTGCAGAAATGTAAGGGGGGAGAGTCTTTAGAACACCCCCTCCCCCTTAATAACAAACTGAGAATAAAAACACATCTAAAAATATGAAGTAATCTTTAAATCATATAAAGTAGGCTGGTACAGTATTATTATCCCCATATTACAGCTGGAGTCTTAGGGAGAGCATTCCGGCTCATTTAATCCCAATCAATGACCTTGGAGATGATGTGAGATTTGAACTAGGGTTGCCATAGCTCTCCAGGCACATGTCTAGATTTAGTCCTGTATCTCACCTGTACCATTTAATGTTGCAAGTCAGGCACCAACAGAACTGATCGTTTTCCAGGACTTAAAAATAATTATTATCTCACAGAGACTTTTCTAGAATTTCACCATTAAAGTGTTGTCCAATACAGTGTTGTTTCGAATATGTTTTTTAAAGTGATCTGGTGGTGTGGTGTGGTGTGGTGGTGTGTGGTGTGGTGTGGGGGGAGGCTAAAAAAGGGAGAACACAAAACTTTCTTCAGCTCCATTTGAATGGCCCGCGCTGCCCTCGTCGCTCCTGGAAGTGGAAGTAAAATGCGCCCGTACGGTTAAGGCTCTTCTGGGTTAACTCTTCCTCCATATGGGCGTGTTTTATTTCTGCTTCCAGGAGCAACGAGGGCAGCGCGGGCCAGATGAGTCGCAGTAAACCCATTCGTGCGGATTCATGAGGGCTGGGAATTAAAGTCCAAGAACATCTGGAGTGCCAAGGTTTGCCCTCACAGACCTAGAGCCAATGTGCTACATTCCAAAATTATTATTTCGCATCCAGATCAAACTTTGGACTACCAAAATGAAACCTCTTGGCTTTGTCATTGGCCAAAATTAAATCTCCATTGGTACATGTTTCTGGTAGTAATTGGCAGTCCAGTAAATGAACCCGATTCTATATCTCTCACTTTCCAAAATTAAGTAAAAGCACATGACTGGGCTTCACGGTACTCTTTCGCCTACAATCAAAATTGCAAAGAAGCAGTTGATTCCATTCTTCTTGCCCTTTTGTTGTATATAAATTCTCATTTGTCCTAAAATCTGTGTCTAAGGTGGGCAAAGAGGTGACATGAGGTCACCCCAGGGAGGCGAGGAGGGTGCTACTGTGGGGCTACAGAAAGCATCAAATTATGATGTGATTACGGTGGGCAAAGCCAAGGAGGGATGGAAGGTCTGAGGGCTCCTCAACGGCTGTGTGCCACTCTCTCACCAGGTGGTCAGACACATGTATGGGAAAGATAAGGACGATAAGTGACCATTGATGGAGAAGCAGGACAGGTGAGGGAAGAGAGAGATGGAGGAAGGGAGGCAGGGTTGACCCATATATACCCCACGAGGTTTCCAAGAGGGAAATGCTGGCCTGCGTTAAAAAATGAAAAACCCGAGCGAAGCCGGGTAATCAGCTAGTCAGCTACCATGTTGGGAGGAAGTTGGTACTCAAAAATTACTTTCTTGAAGCTGGTGCGCTGTGTTGCAATGTTTAGAAAGGCACAGCTGATTGCACAGAAGAGGGTTGTTGTTGTTGTTGTTGTTGTTGTTGTTGTTGTTGTTGCTGTTGTTGTTGTTGTTATTGTCATTATTATCATTATTATCATTATTATCATTATTATCATTATTGTTGTTGTTGTTGTTGTTGTTGTTGTTGTTATTATTATTATTATTATTATTATTATTATTATTATTATTATTATTATTATTATTATTATTATTATTATTATTATTATTATTATTATTATTATTATTATTATTATTATTATTATTATTATTATTATTATTATTATTATTATATTTCAATTTATATGCCGCCCCACTCACAATGCGACTCTGAGCGGCTTACAAAAGAAAGAATATCACAAATTACAGTTGCAAAGTATCAAATAACAATTACAAAGTGTCACATTAACACAATAAAAAAAAACTTTCAAAGCAATACACATTTAAAGAGGCAGTACACATTTCCAAAGCAATACACAATTCAATACACAGGGAAAAATACATTGACTTATCCGCTTATAATCTTCTTAGGAACAGGGCTTTCAGCCAAGACACCATTAACCCCGTCTGTCAGGGTAGGTTCAGCGTGTACCCCTCGTGTAAATCACCATCACTCCTTTTATATTCCAGCTATTGAAGACACCAACGTCCACAGGTGTTATTTAATTTCTTAGGTTTTTTCCCCTTGAAGAGAAAATGGGAATCGCTTTCCCAGAACCACTATAGACATCTAGGAATATTAATAACGTTTTGATATAGTATGTCAGGTGATGTATCATTTTTTTTAAGATTGAGAGAAAGGTCAGCATAGAGCAGTATATCATCACAGAAGCTTAGCTACCTAATATTATTTTGTTTGGGTGGCAACAGAAAAAAAGGGGGGTTAGGAGAGAGAAAGAACAATCGACTGTGGTTAAAAATGCATCTTCTTTGTAAATGACAGAAATTATAATTTAAAGCATCCTCAAAGACATTGCTAAGTGTAAATCCCTGATCGGCAATTTTGCCAAAGGTCTGCTGCTATACAAGGAAGTGCAAGAGAGGGCAAGCTAAAGCCCTAAACCAGTGATGGCGAACATTGGCATGCCAGCTGTTCTGGGACTTCAATTCCCAGAAGCCCAAGTCTCTGTGAATCCACACGAATGAGTTTACTGTGCGTGCCAAGGTTCGCCATCACGGCCCTAAGCCATGTCACACCATGTTGCTTGTTGACAGATGCTCCTTGTCCACATCCCCACCCCCACCCTGATGACTGGTAACTGGGGAGGGGAAGGGGGCTACAGATGGTACGCTGCTGGCTCCATAAACTAAAACCTTTCCAGCCAACTCCTTCAATGGCTTATTTAGATACATTTTCACATACTTCTGTCTCTTTCCCTCCCTCTTAAGACTATAATCCCCAAATATACAGGCCAAATATTATTACTACAGTACATTGAGAATGGGGGCAGCCAAAGGTTTTGAGCTAGCAATGCATGCACTCTTGCCCTGCACCCCCAACCACACTTGTTTAACACTTATTAGAATGCCCTCCGTACATAACCATTTATGCCCAGAAAATATTCTATTGAAAGGAGTGTAACAGATGTACCTCTTTATGTAGGGCTTCTCATCGGGGGGCTACAGGAAAACCCCGACTTACATATGCCTCAAGTTACATAAAATGTGACTTATGTAATGATTTTGTGCTAAAACTATGTCCCGATTTACACGATTTCCTATGGGTTTGCTTCGAGTTACATAAAGATTCTTTTTCCTAAGGGTTTGCTTCGATCAATCAATCAATCAAACTTTACTGTGGTCGATGACCAGTGCAGTGCACATAGTGGATATAATTATATGAGTAGGATATAAAACAGAATTACTAGTGAAAAATAAAAGTCATTATTGTTGGTTTTTAACCTATGGGTTTGCTTTGATTTACATAAAATTTTTATTTTTCCTATGGGTTTGCTTCGAGTTACGTAAAAAAAACAATTTAAGCAAAAGCCTACGGAACGGACTTTTTTCCCCATAAGTAGGGGTTTTACTGCATTTCTAAACATATCTCACCTTATATGATTACTGAGGCCTATTTTATCCGGACTGTGGTGTCATGTTCTGCTGATTCACTGCAACTAGGATGGAACCTCCTGGCCAAATCTGTCCCTTGCCATCATGACCTTGGACTCAAATGATCCTTGGTTTGAAAGCAATAGAGAAAAGGAAGAAAAAGAGGGGAAGTAAAGAGAAAGCCATTAATAGACCTAAAGCCACAAAGTAGGGAGATAAACGGAAGGATGCAGAATTTAGCATCTCTGGACTGGGGTCTTTCTTTCCATAGTCTTAAAAATTGATTGCAGCCCTGACCTTTCTTACCAATAAACAGGAAATGGCTTTTTGGTAAGGACATTTCACCCCACCCCTTTGCTTTCTGTGCAGCTACTGGCACAAAGAACAGAGGAGTTGCAGAAGGTAAAACTAAATGTCAGCGGCAGAATATTCCAGTCAGCTCAAAATGCTAGTATGGGTAAGAATAAGGAAAAAAGAGTCTTCTATAGCTATAAAACAGAGGTGTAGTCTTGTATGTGCTTGAAAGACTCACACACCCCTGGACCAATCCTGCTGAAATTTGGTACATACGTACCTTGGGCTGGAGAGATCAGCACTGCAGGGGTCACAAGCCCCATGGGGGGCATACGCCTCCCAAATTGGGAAGCAATTGATCTATACAATGTGTGTGCTTCCAGAGTGATGTAATTGATCTGATGTCATAGTCCTAGGTAGTTTGAGATTGTGATATCATCTGATTAGCTCAGCTGTAGCCCTCTGAGCTCAGCTGTAGTTTTCACAGTAGGTGGAAGGAAAAGGGGGGGGGCTGGTCGGGCTGGCACTGCGGTGGTGATGGAGGCCCTTGAGAGGGCACGGGAGGCATGAGGAGGCTGCCCCCCTCCGGAAATGGCCACCCAGCCACTATGGCAGAGGCGGCGGCTACAGTGGGCAAAGCCAAGAAGGGATGGAAGGTCTGAGGGCTCCTCAACGGCTGTGTGCCGCTCTCTCACCAGGTGGCCGGACACATGTATGGGAAGGATAAGGACGATAAGTGACCATTGATGGAGAAGCAGGACAGGTGAGGGAAGAGAGAGATGGAGGAAGGGAGGCAGGGTTGACCCATATATACCCCACGAGGTTTCCAAGAGGGAATGGCTGGCCTGCGTTAAAAAATGAAAAACCCGAGCAAAGCCGGGTAATCAGCTAGTACTTTATAAAGCCCAGTTGGCAAATAAAGGGGTTTGATGGCCCAATGAAGTTGCTTCCAGCTTGTAGAATGGGAAGTTTTGCCTGAATGTACAGTAACTCAGTTTGTCTTAGTCATTAGAGAAATGAGCTTATTCAGGGGCTCCCAACCTAAGCCCCGGGGGCTGGATCTGCCCCCTAGTGCCATTTCATATGGCCCCCACCCCTCCAAGGGCATTAGAGAAACAAAATAGCCACCTCTTTGAAGTTTTGGGACAAAATGGCCACCCCATCATGTAGGCAGGGCAAAATGGCCATCCAGCCCTCAAAGCTGACTGAGAGATCATGACCCAGCCCCCGGCTTAAAAAGGTTGGGGACCCCTGGTTAGATGCAAATTGGATTTTGTAAGTATCCAGACATTTGGAGAAGTTACCTTTTCCCCAATTACAACTCCCAGAAACCCCCAACTAACATTCTGGTACTTGATAGTAGACTCCAGGAACTGTGGTTCAGAAAGATAACTTCTCCAGCTCAGAGGGTGGCAGACATATGGGCCTGTCTTTGTTCACACTGATATTTTGAATTCCCTCTGCCCACATTGCAATGTCATTAATCAAATAATATCCACTGCAGCTTCTGATCGGTTATTTCTTCCTCTTCTCAGCAGAATCCACTGCATGTGCTTCTGAGGAAAATTTATTGATGTCTACATCATGTACTTAAACCAGGACTTCTCAACCTTTTAAAGCTGGGGTCACGTTCTCTCAGACATCTTTGGGGGCCAGACGGCCATTAGCCCTTCCTCCACCACATGGCTCTTCCTGGTGTGGTGGAGGTGGTGGTGGGCCACATGAAATGGCACCACAAGCCGCATCCAGCCCACAGGCTGCAGGTTGAGAATCCCTGACTTAAACTGATCATGGATCTAGTACTTTATTTGTGGGAATGATGAGGAGGAAGATGTGGAAAACTTTCCCTTTCCTTCCTTCTTTTTTAAAGAAGGAAAGTATATATTTAGCACAGTGGCATCTCTCCCTCCCTCTGTGCTGTTTGATAGTCTCTGTGCTTGTGTTTTACCACTTACCATCTATTAGCAGTAATCGCCCAAAATTAATTATGGTGTCTCCCTTTCCTTAAATTTGTAAATGGAGCAAAAATTAATTATGTGCAAATATCTCCAGTTCAATGGGAATTTGTCCTGATTGCTTTGTTGGGTTATCAATTTAGGCCCTGGAGCATGAAATGTAATTATTGACAGATATTATTTTAAGTTAATGACATCGTTCTGTACTTTTCCAAACCCAGCAACATAATTTAACTCAGTAACCAAAAAAGCTATCAATCTATCACCATCTATCTACTGCATTTATAAGTTTATAGCTTAAGAGGGAGCTTCTATATTATGGTGGATTGCTTTTTAACAATTTATCATGCCTTTAAACATCCTTCACCATGTCAATTAAAGCAGGAACTCAGGAATATTTTTCACCAGAAGAGCTACTGTATATGCCCTTATGGCTAACCTTCTGGGGCTACAGG
Source organism: Bradypodion pumilum (assembly GCA_035047305.1). Taxonomy (NCBI): domain Eukaryota; kingdom Metazoa; phylum Chordata; class Lepidosauria; order Squamata; family Chamaeleonidae; genus Bradypodion; species Bradypodion pumilum. Next base: position 8,635,276 of record JAWDJD010000015.1, read on the forward strand.
GCCAAGTGGCTAGCAGCCACATAAGCATTGTGCAATTACACATCTGTGCCAACACTCTCACAGTACACACACATCTATATTGTAGGAAAAGAGGGAAATCCAAAATGAATTTCTTTGTTGGCAACTAAAACATTAAAAATATTCCATCTTTCAAATGTAGTACAACTTTCTTCAAGGTGGTCAATGGCAGAACTTCTGGGGTTCTGACATTATCTGTCCTTGATTGTGGATCTGTATGTTAGAATGTTTCTGGTTCACATTGGAAATTAACTTTGTTTTCAGTTGCCTGTTGGAGGCATTATTTAGGAGTACTGTAGCTCTTATTTGCTTTGGTTGCTATGTCAGCTGTGCTTATTCCTCAAGGCTTAGAAACAATTAGCTACAAAAAGCTAGTTCAGGGGTGCCCAGTGCCGCAATCGGGGGGGGGTATGGGGGGACGACATGTAGGACTCCTGTCCTGGGCCCGGAGATGATGGGGGCCCGTCGGCACTGGGAAACAAACGATGTGCACATGCGCAAACAGACCACACATGTGCAGAAAACCACAGGGGCTTGGCGGTGCCAGGAAACCACCAATACACACATGCGCAAACAGACCACTCATGCACAGAAACCACCGGGGGGGGGGGGGGTTGGCCAAAATGAGGGGCGTACTTAGCAAAGGATTCTTTGTATATGTTAAAATGATAATGAAGGAATATGTTAGTAATTCCTCGTCCACAAAAGTCTGAATTAAGAACAAATGTCTTAGGTTTTGTTTTTGTTTTTTTGGGGGAAGAATAGTGCGCAATATATTTTAAAAACAAACACCATGCTTTCTGAAAGAGCATCCTAATTCTGTAGCCTAGTTTTGATGTAAGCAGCGCATGTTTAACAAACCAGTTGACAGAGTTCTTAATGGGTTCACAAACCCACAGAAGCAGTTTAATGCACTATTGTGTCATGACCTTAGGATAAGGAGCATTGTATTGTTGGTCCTAGGGCCCCTCTAATCTTCAGATTAGTCTAGGAAAGTTGGTCAAGCATAAGGGAGCAATGTAGCAAAACTGGACATTTATTTATTTATTATTCAAATTTATATGTATCAGTATGAGAACTCTATTTTTCTTTCTGCGAGTGTTTCTATGTGTGTATACTTTAAAAGACATGTACACACAGACTCCTTAAAAGCAATGACACATTTTTCAGTAAAACTAACACTCTTACTGTATTAGGACCTTACTAGATCTATATATGTGCATACATGTTTGTGTGTGAGAAACAGACACACACACACACACACACACAGAAATACAGAGAACGATTATGACTACTGTTTATTAAGACTTCTCTACAGCAGGAATAGATGAGGTAAATACACAGACTAATTCACTAGTGGTCCTGACCATCTGCTCCTTGGAGCTCCAACGCCACAGGTTGGGTCAGAAGGGGGTGTGTGCAAATGAGGAGGGAGGAAATGAGAGCAAGATTAGAGATTTATGCATCTCCCATGTCTCTTGGGTGTGAGCTTCTGCCACGAACAGATTTATTTGAGGATTGTGGTGGTGGTGAGGATGGGAGAGTAAAGAAGCTAAGTAGAACCCGTTGCTAATCACACTATGCCATTTTCACTGTAGTGTGACTTCTAGCAGAACCAGAACCATTTTGAAATGAAGAAATTCATTTCTAAGTTACAAAAGTTGTTTTTCAAAGTAAGCTAACTGAAGATCCACACCCTTTCTTATCTGGATTCAAACAGATGTTCTAACAGCATAAGGAAACAGAGGCTTGGCTACTTGTTTACAAGTCAACCCCCTTGGAATAGCTAAGGCCAGGCCTGACATGAAATAGGTAAGATGAAACTACGTAAGACAGGCTTAAACCAGTGATGCTCTGAAGCAGGTCCTGTCCTGTTCGGGAGAATGGGTAGCGGAAATTCCCCCAGGCCACACCCACCTGGCCAGCCATGCCCACCCCATTGCATTGGCCATGCCCACAGATTTGGCCCCACCCACAGATTTGGCCCCACCCACAGATTTGGCCCCACCCACAGAGGTGGTAGTAAATCTTTTTGGAGTGCGTCACTGGCTTAAACACATTGCCTCATATGATTGGTCCACGTATTTATCGGTTTGAAAGTTGGACATGCGCTTTTAGTTATTAGTTTGCATAAGTTTAATATTCTAGTAGCATTTCTTCTTAAGAAGAAATATATTTAGTGTGTGTAACATTTATCATATTTTTGGGAATATAATAATGGGAGGAGCCATTGCGTATATTGTTCGTAACAGCGTAACTTGTTTGTTCATCAGTATATAAGATGTACAGTAAAACTCTGACTTAAAAAATGCCTCGAGTTACATAAAATTCGACTTACATAATGATTTTGTGCTAAAACCATGTCCTGATTTACACGATTTCCTACGGGTTTGCTTCGAGTTACAGAAAGATTCTTTTCCTATGGGTTTGCTCCGAGTTACATAAAAAATTCATTTTCCCTATGGGCTTGCTTCGAGTTATGTAAAAAAATATTTTTCCTATGCGTTTGTTTGGAGTTACAAAAAAAGTCAATTTAAGCAAAAGCCTACAGGATGGACTATTTTTTGTAAGTAGGGGTTCTACTGTACTCTGACATACAGTAAGGGCCCCCCCTCATAGTGAAGGCACCATTTTGCATGCAAGATACCAATAAATTGGTTTCTATTTTCTTCTCCAAGCAACCCTCTGACTAATTTCTTGTCCCTGAATTAAGTATTTCTAAAGGCTTGTCATTATTAAGAGTTTGTAGTGACAGCAGATTTCCACCCTCCTGACCAATGTATGTATGTTCATGTGTGCAAGGACACACCACGTACACAGAAATCTATACATGTATAGGAATACAGTATAGCCATCGTTCCATTTAGAAGAGAATGTGGATAGGTTCCGTCTTCTCAACATCCTCTTCCAGGATTTGAAAGAAACTATTAACCTGACTTAAGCACTCTGCTGTCCTCAGCAAAACAGGGACTTTGTGGACTAATCATGTAATCTGTAAGCCAGGGAACAACAGCAGGGGCTTAGAACACACAAGCTGAGGCACAAGGCACTCTCAAGGGTGCACCAAGGTCTTTATGACTCCTGAAGTGCCTAAGCTTCCTTGTCACTCTTTTGTCTGAATAAGAATTGCTGTTGGCCACAAATCCTATGTTTATTATTGAGAAACAAATAGACTGGTTTTAATTGCTGCCATGGCTCATCAGCATGGATTAAGCGGGTTCAAAAATCAAGCTGTTGCCATGCCTCGGGGCAGTCCAAGATCTGTTGAATGAAGGAGGAAGACCATCACTGCTATCTCCCTGGTCGCCCATTGTATCTTTTCCACTCAAACTGGGCAATTGGCATACCTGTCAAGTATCCCGTATTGGCCAGGATTTCCCATTCCTCCCCTTTCCCGCCACCATCCCGTATTTTGAACGGCGGGAAAAATAGCTACTGCACATGCGCGCCACTGCCTCTGATGGCCACACATGTGCAGTAACCCATTTCCTGGCCAAAGGGGTTTCTGCGCATGCACACAGAGGTTTCTGCGCATACGCACCGCTGCCTCTGATGGCCATGCATGTACAGTAACCCATTTCCTGCCCGGCGCCTGGAAACTTACTGCACATGCATGCCTGGCTTCTGGATTTCCAAAACCACGACTTGACGGGTATGGCAATTGGTAGTACAGCAACAGGGTAATAATAATAATTTCGTGTCAGAAATTACAAGGTGAAATTGTTACATCAGTGAAAGAAATACTCACCAGAGTCTTGACATAATTGGGTAATTCTGCCAGCTGTATCCTGAAACCGTAATTTTTTAAAACACTCATTTTCTCCAGTTAATGCAAGGAATCCAGCAACCTAATAGTTGGTTATCCAGCCTCTTGAGGAGAAACCTCAATGAAGTCACCATTTTTTTTTAGTGATCTGCGTTATTACTGAACATTTTGTATTATCAGGCAATGTTTCCTCTTGAAAATTCCTTGTTTTTGCCAATTTAAACCCGTCAATAGAAACAGAATTTAATTGCCTAAAACAGGAGTTCCTAACCTAAGGCCTGCGGGCCAGATCTCGCCCATGGCACCATTTCATGTGGCCCTCCCACTCCCTCCAAGGGCATTTGAGAAATGACCGTCCCCTTTGAAGCTGTTGGGACAAAATGGCCACCCTCATTTGTGCAGGCAGGTCAAAATGGCTGACTGAGAGAGTGTGACTTGGCCCCCCGGCTTGAAAAGGTTGCGAACCCCTGGCTTAAAAGTATCTTTGGGGAAGATGCTTTCAACACTTTTGCCAGTACATAGGTGTCAAGCTTTGGATTTGAAAATAAGGGAAATTTCCCGGACAAAACAGGAAACTTGACAGCAATGCTTATCCTGTGCAGCCCTCCAGTGGCGGCATTAGGCATTGCAGTCTGACTGATACGGGATGACGCCAGGAAAGAGGGTAAAATATGGGAGCTTCCCGGCCAATCCGGGACACTTGACAGCTATGTGCCAGTATGTTTGGAGAGAAAACTGGAGAGGGCTTTCCCCTGGCTACCCATAGGGTGTGGCATGCCAGATTGGCTCCTCTCTGTTGTTCTCTAAGTACCAGGCAGAAGTCACTTTCTTTCAAGGCAAGCTTTTAAAAAGCAAACAGCGAGTTTTATTGCAGGATGCTGTGTATTTGCTTTGGTTTTTAAGTAATTTCCTGCTTTTCTAAGTCTTTTAAAATTGTTGTTCTTAGCAGTTTTTAAATATGCATACACAAATTAGAAAACAATTCAGCAAGATTTGTGTGTGTGTGTGAGTGTTTATCAAGGCTTTGGCTATCTGTGAATAGTCTTGTTTTAATCTTGCTTTAGGAGAAAGTCAGCATATGAATGAATGAATGAATGAATGAATGAATGAATGAATGAATGAATGAATGAATGAATGAATGAATGAATAGCAACATGCATGAATTCCATGAAGCCCTTGAAAGAAAACCAGTTTCAAATTGACATATAAAACAAAGTACAGTATATGCCACTATGCTGAAATATATGTGCGTTGTTACATAGTCCTTGTGTCTATTAGTTTATGTCCACTTTTGCACCCAAGCCATTAGTCCTCGGGGTTGTCAGGTTAGTTAACCACCGCCTGCACCGCCTGACACTCGGTGTTGAGTCGCTAGCAGTATGGTCTACTGTATTACCATAGCAGGATAACCTGGCCAGACTGGCAATGCATAAACATGGGCTAACTAACACTTCTTTGTGAAGACACCCTCAATGTGCTTCCAAAAGGCAAAATAAGGATACGGGGGGTCTATGGAATCAGGAATAGTACCTGAAAAACAGAAACATTTGGAGCATCTGCACTCCTTCAGATAAGTGGGCCCATTTTGAAGCCCATCTGCTCCCTCTTGTCCCACGCAGTTATTGTCCATAGACATACAGCTCTCTCTTCTTGCTCCCATGAGAACACATAGGGACACATGGATGTTGTGCTTGTGTCTATGTTGTCGCTGTTTTTAAAACAAGGTTGCTGTTTGCCTGTTTTTTCTGGCAAGCAGGATAGGTTGAGGCTTGTGGAGATTTTCTAAGTGATCTCTCTCAGCTTTTATAGTTTGGAACAGATGTCTGCTTTATTTAAAATATTCCAGAGCTTACCTATTAATAATGTAATTTCACTTAAATTATATTGATGGAGGGGTGGTGGATTGAGCTACAAAAGAGAGAGAGAGAGAAGCGCTTTGATTAATTTGAATAAAAGAATTTGCCCTCCTTGTTAACAGACCATGCATAGTGCTTTGCAAGAAGAAAACAAATTTGTGAGATACAGGCAGAGATTGTAGAGTTAAAGTGGGTTCCATAAGGGGAAACTGTGGCAAATTTGAGTGCCTGTGATTTTCATCTGTGTGAATAACAGAGCTTGGACATTATATCCTCCCTAAATTCCTCAGCTGTGATGGACATTTGCTGCAAAATTCTGGGAGCTGAACTCTTAAATAAACAAGTAAACAAATGAATGAATGAATGAATGAATGAATGAATGAATGAATGAATAAATAAATAAGCAAGCAAGCAAGCAAGCAAGCAAGCAAGCAGTCACTGGATCCTTACATGGCAACCAGCTCTGTAGAACCTTCTAGATTTTGCACTTCAGTGGGAACCAGGGCTACCTTCCCAGCATGATCAGATGGTGGACTCAGATTGTGTGAAATTTTTGAAGTGGTATCTGTGTTAGTCTGTCTAAGGGGCCATTCAACAATTACGTGATCCATTTTTTGGGGGAAATTGACCCCCTCCGTCCAATGTAATCTGACCAAAATTTTCGCTTCGAACCCCCCTCCCTTTAAAAATTACGTAACCCAGAGCTTTTGTATCGAAACTCTAATTTTTAGAGCTTTTTACTATTGGTGCCTAATGCAGAACGTATCGGTGAGGATTCAATAATCTCAAATCGGATCAAAATTCCCAGAGATCATTTTAAACCTAAAAAAGCGCCATGTTTCAAAACCACAACAGCTCCAAATGGATTACGTAATCTATGACCTGCCCCCCCTGCCCCCATGTAATTTTCCATAATTCAGATGGCAGACCCCCTCCTCCCTTTGAGGATCACATAATTATTGAATGGCCCCTAAGTATATCAGAGAGTAAACAAAGGTAAGGTAAAGGTCACCCTTGCTTGAAAGCCAGGCATATCCAACTCTAGGGTTCAGTGCTCATCTCTGTTTATATCCAAAGAGCCAGCACTGTCTGCATCTGCAGATGTTTCCGTGGACACATGGCAGACATGCCTCAGCACTGGAGTGCACGGAACGCTGTTCACTTTCCCTTGCTTTCAAACTACTAGGTTGGCAGGAGCTGGGGAAAAGACGGGAGCTCACTCCGTCATGCAGTACTTGGGAATTGAACTCCAATCTTCCAGTTGTCGAGTTCAGATTCTTAACCAAGTAAACAAAACAAAACAAAACAACAAAAGACAGAAAACATCGTGGCACCTTAAAGACTAACTCCATGGGTCAGGGGCTGCTGATGCATTACACTGTACGTTTATGCTTCACTAGCTACAGTGTTCTCCTGTTACTCTTGTTCTTCTTTCAGGAAAACCCATACTTGTGCAGCGATGAGTGTGATGCCTCTAACTCTGACCTGGCGCATCCTCCAAAGCTGATGTTTGACAAAGAAAACGAAGGCCTAGCAACCTACTGGCAGAGTGTGACATGGAGCCGCTATCCAGAGCCTTTGGTGGCCAACATCACACTCTCTTGGAACAAGAGCATAGAGTTGACGGATGACATTGTAGTGACTTTTGAATACGGGCGACCCACCATGATGATGCTGGAGAAATCTCTGGATAATGGGAGGACTTGGCACCCATACCAATACTACGCAGATGACTGCAACGAAGCCTTTGGCATGCAAGCGCGGCGGGTTCGGGACCTCTCTGCTACTAGTGCCAACAGGGTGATTTGCACAGAGGACTACTCTCGGTGGGTAGGGTCCAAGAAGGAGAAGAATGTCCGCTTTGAGGTGAAGGACCGTTTTGCCATTTTTGCTGGGCCTGAGCTCAAGAACATGGACAACCTTTACACGAGGCTGGAGAGCGCGAAAGGCTTGAAAGACTTCTTCACTGTGACAGATTTGCGACTGAGGCTCTTGCGACCAGCACTAGGAGGCACCTATGTGCAGAGGGAGAATTTGTACAAATACTTCTATGCTGTCTCCAACATTGAAGTCACGGGCAGGTAACTTGACTTATATTTTTCCTGTTTCTGGTCCATAGTTTATCTTAGAATGAGTTGTTTAGGGAGACTGAAATAGTCAAAACTTATTTCCAAGAGGAGATTTCAGTATCTTCTGTTGTAGCATACAACAACTAAGATGTCTTCTAGTGCTGGAAGACAAATGAATTGATTTGTTGATGTACCTGTTTTATTACCCATATGAAATTTCATGTCAGAAATTACTCTGGGTTGAAAGGATTTTTTGCTGGAGGAACTCCACTCGTGGGATGCCCGAATGAGGCTCCTTTCATGTCCCCAAGATATGCCAACGCTGCGGTGGCCTAGTGGTTAAGATGCTGAGCTTGGGGACTGGACAGTCGGGGTTCAATACTCGAGTGCTGCATGACGGATCTTGAGGACATGAAAGGAGCCTCATTCGGGTATCCCCTGAGTGGAGTTTCTCCAGCAAAAATCTTTTCAACCCAGAGTAATTTCTGACATGAAATTTATTTATTTTTTATTACCCATATGAATGCAAATACAGACAGATATATGGACGAGTGAAACCATATTCAGGTTTTAAAAAATGAAAAGAAAATGCAATACTCTTCATCTCTATTTTCTCACTCTTTCTTTCCATAATTTCTCTTTCTATTTATTCTCTCTCTCTCTCTGCCTCCCTGTGTTCTCTTTTTCTCTACCATCTCCTACAAAAGTTGGAACTGGACGATTCATTGGTCATTTTAGAAAGACCTTGTCCATAATGGAGAGAGAGGCAGGATATCTCTCAATGCCATTTCCAGGGGATCCTAAGCAGGTGAAGGCATCTCCTTGGGAATACCCTGAAGCACATGGGGAGCTACGGTGTGAGACAGATTGCTGGACTGGATGGGCCATGTGGCCTGTCCCAGCAAGGCTGTTCTTATGTTCTTATGATACTGTGCTTCATATTGTATTATTGTATATTTATTTTGTATTGTTGATTTATGTTGTGATTGTTGTGAGCCGCCCTGAGTCGGCGTATGCTGAGTGGGCGGCATACAAATCAAATAAATCAAATACATCAAATCACATCATTGCCATGGGAAACTGCTAAGTCTCCATGGGTAGGAGAATAAAGCTGGAGGCTGCTTTAACATGAGAACGATAGCTGAATCAAATTAGCGTCCCAGTGGAGAGCTTTTCCTTTTTAAACTGTGCATTTTTAATTGTCCAAATTGGGATGCAAACAGTGATGCACTGCAAAAAATGTTTACTACCTACTCTGTGGCCTGGCCAAATCTGTGGGTGTGGCCAAAAATCCTGCATTATGGGCTATGGAGGTGGGCGTGGCCAACTAAGTGGGCATCGCCTGGGGGAATTTCCGCTGCCGGTTCTGCAGAACCTGCTGCAATGCATCACTGGATGCAAAGTCATAATTTCCCAAATAAAGTCAAATGTTAGCGCTTTGTTCACAGGGCTAATGCCTCCTAGCAGTGGATTTCTAGTAACTCTGAGGGGCTGCGGCGGCTCATTGGTTAAGATGCTCACCCTTGTTAGCTGGAAGGCTGGCAAGCCAGCAGTTCAAGACCCGGGTATTGCATGACAGATTGAGCACCTGTCTCTGTCTCTGAGGACTTGAAAGGAGACTCATTTAGACGTTACCACAGTGGAGTTTCTTCATTTGGGCATTCACTGAGCAGGGGGATTCCAGAAAAATCCTTTTGACCCAGAATAATGTATGACATGAAATTATTATTATTATTATTATTATTATTATTATTATTATTATTATTATTATTATTATTATTATTATTATTATTATTATTATTATTATTATTATTATTATTATTATTATTATTATTATTATTATTATTGAATCTGCTCTGTTCCATTGTCCGAACCTCAAATGGAGCTAGCCAAGGTGCCTTACCTCTAAATTAGGTTCAGCATCTGGGGTAATTCCTCAAAAATTAATATTAAATCCCAGAGAAGATTCATTGTCCCTAGGAAACTGGAGTTCTAGCCTCCGCATGATTTATTCAGCTTCTTCAGCCAATATATTTCCTGCCTGAGGTACGTGCCTCGTTCTGCCTAATGGCTTGACCAGCCCTCCTCAGGGAGATACTGTAGTACTTCGGACCAAGCAAGTTACTTTGGCACCTCAGACAGAAACCCCCACAAAAGCCTTAATCTTTTCCTTGGCAGCAAAACCCAATAAATTAAATACATCTCGGGAGGCCGCCTTTTCATGGCACCCCATCTCTCCGTGCTTTTAGCAATGCTCCACTCTCCCAAATGGTTCTACAGCTGGTCCCACGACTCCAGGAAGGAATAAAGGAAACGCAACACTGGAACACGCCGGAAGCTTCCAGCCTCAAATACCAGTTCCCATGGAGAAATGCCAATTACATTATTCATGCCCAAGATGTGAAGCCCATCTGGGTTTGGACATATGATGAGGGTATCTGGGAAGCCGACTCCTTTGGGTATTTCCCCTCTCCCCTGCTTCCAATTTCTCATCTTATTTTTCCACATCTCCGTTCTATACCATATGTTGTGTGTTATGACCTCAGCTTGGGCTGGGGGCTGGGAGCATGAAGCAAAACATGATGAGATAATTGTTTTTCTTCCTATATGGCTTGCTTGCGCGCATTCTATTTCTATTTGAATTAGAAGTGGGGGGAGAGCAGGAAGGACAGGAATAAGCATTTTAATGTGAATCATTGACCTTATCTCTCTTTAAAAAACAAAACAAAACCTTGGTGATGTATTTTATCCTTTGTGCTATGTGTAAGTAGCAGTTTGGGAAATTTACTTTTCCAGTGTTATAATCCCATGCTGTAGGAATTATGGAAGCTGAAATCCTGCCAAAAGCAATTTTTCCCCAAGCTCTGGTAATTATACGTGTACTAAAACTATCTCCCATACCAAAACTTGGAAAGGTTAGAACGAAAAAGTTGTCTTTGTGCTGTCATGAATATCCCAGGGTTGCGCACCTTACCCCAATTAAGCGCTTCCCCTTCCCCCATAGCTGTCAAGTGCGGCTCCGGAGAATACGGGACCTGCGCAGTAGCCTTCTGCGCAGAACCCTTCTATGCATGCGCAGAAGCCTTCTACACATGCATAGAAGGGTACTGTGCAGTAGCCTTCTGTGCAGAACCCTTCTATGCATGTGTAGAAGCCTTCTATGCCTGTGCAGAAGGCTACTGCTCAGAACCCTTCTATGCATGTGTAGAAGGCTTCTAAGCATGTCTAGAAGGCTTCTACGCTTGCATAGAAGGATTCTACATAGAAGGGGATGCACAGAACCTTTCTACACATGCGTAGAAGGCTTCTACACATGCATAGAAGGCTTCTGCACAGAAGAGGATGTACAGTAACTACTTTCCCCCACCGTCAAATTACAGGATGTGGCGGATGGCAGTGGGAAAGCAGAGTTTGTGGCGATGAACTATGGGGAAACCCGGCTAATCCGGGATTCTTGACATGTATGCCCTTCCCCTTTGATGTTTTGTGGCCCCAGGCTGAGGCTTCTCCGCTCTCTGTGCATTTTACCGCCGGCACGGACCTCAAGCCCAGTTAAGCTAGTGTCTTATTGGGAAGATGGCAAACCCGCTTCCTAGCAGGGATGGCGGTAGCGGTTAATGTGGCGAAGCAATAGTCCCGTTTATATTGCCAGCTCCCAAACAGCCACACAAACACACCCTGGGAAAGGGACGTAGCGTAAAAAGTAACTTTTACCTTCAAAGGTCGAATGTCCCACTGATGAAGTTTCCCAGGCCGATGAATGTGAAAGCAAACTCTCTTTTAGGATTCATGGGAGCAATCCCTTATCTCCAAGTTAATGCCCCCTTTGAGCAAACTTGCTACCGAAGGTTATGTTGGTATAAATGTGCAGCCTTATTCCTGACTTGCAAACCTGTTATCAGTTCTTCGGCGAAAACTCCCCTTCTGCTTAGCAAAGACTCAACTCTGCAGCGTGCCTTTTTGGAGTTTTTGTTGAAGCATAATATTCATCCAAAATATGCAGGATAAACATTGCGAAGAACATAAGAACATAAGAAGAGCCTTGCTGGAAGAGGCCACAGGAGCCCCTCCAGTCCAGCCTTCTGTCTCACACAGTGGCTCACCATGTGCTTCAGGGTATTATTCCCATGCAGATGCCTTCACCTGCTTAGGATTCCCTGGAAATGGCATTGAGAGATATTATCTCTCCAGCCCGGAGATTGTCCTTAGGTATCCATAATTATAGCCATGAACATGTCCTCCATGAGCTTGTCTAATCCTTTCTTAAAGCTGTCAAGACTGTCACCACGTCTTCTGGCAGGGAGTTCCATAGACCCGGGATCCTCTGGGCGAAAAAGTACTTTCTCTTATTTGTTTGAGAACTAGTACCCAAGAAGAACTAATCTATTCTATGCTGACTTAGAAACTAAGACAATAATAAAATGAGAAAATAGCTAACCATCACGGGCTTTAATAGCCCTCATTCGAGACTTATATTTCCATGGCCTCCATTGAGAATGACAAGGGCTCTCACGTATCTGGGGGAAAGCCCCGCTAAAAACCTCGATCTTAAATCCTTTTCCCCCCCAACTCCTCACACCTTCCTTTAGAATGTTAAAGATGTTTTGATTGTTTTGACTATTGTCATGATTATTGAGATTCTCAGGTGTTATTTTTCACAATGTGCCCATTCCCGGGATTCCCCTTTCCCGATTGGCATCCCTATTCTCAATCACGTGCCAATGTGTGGAGTGTGTTGAGTGTAAAGGTAAAGGTAAAGGTTTCCCTTGCTCGAAAGCCAGTCGTATCCGACTCTAGGGTGCAGTGCTCATCTCTGTTTCTAAGCCGAAGAGCCAGCGTTGTCTGCTTTTGCAGACGTTTCCGTGGTCACGTGGCAGGTATGACTAGACACCGGAGCGCACAGAACGCTGTTGACTTCCCACCGAAGTGGTCCCTATTTATCTACTTGCCATTTCTTGCTTTCAAACTGCTAGGTTGGCAGGAGCTGGGACGAAGACGGGAGCTCATTTCCGTCCTGCAGTACTCGGGAATCAAACTGCTGACCTTCCGCTTCCCAGTCAGCGTCTTAGCCACTTGAGCCACTGCAGTCCCTGTTGAGTGTATTGGAACGTTAATGACGTAAATGCCTTCTCTGTTTGAGAGTTAGCCTTTCTCAACCATAAAGAGAATATAAAAATCATAGTGTAACTTAAATAAATATAAAGTAATTCAAAGAATAGTAATGATCACGCCCCCCACCCACCCAAGGATTTTCATGACATGTGCAACTTGTTGCTGCCCATAACCATCTATTGAAGCCAACCCTACTGGCCATTATGAGATTGCTCTTCTTTGCTCTTACTGGGTGTTGGCTTGCTGTCTCTAAAAGAGTTGGGGAGAAAGGATGGGTAATATAAATCTCTGCTCCCTTGTCGTCCTTTCTGCTCTGAGAGCACTGTCATTTGGCACCAGAGGGAGAGAAAACCCATCGGTGGAAAGGGACAGGAGGGAGGTGGTGGTGGTGATGACTAAAGCATCACAGTAGTAGTGAATCGGAGTCTGGCTGGACATCCCGCTACAATAGACTCTATAGCCAACGACTCAACGGTAAGTGTCAGGCAGCAGTTAACTAACTTGACTCCCTAAAGGGGTGTTGAGTCGGGCGCTTAAGAAGTATTCTGACCAGCAGGATTGGGTCAAACACAGTGATTTATTATTCAGCTCATAATACCAGACTGGGGAACATGTACAAGGTGGCCAGCTTATATACAGTGGGAATGGCAGTTACACAGGTTGATACATTTTGGCCGGCTTCCGGGGAAGCGGGGATGTTTGTACTGATGAATCACCTATTTTGGCAGACATTTGAAAATGGCGCCTTTGCAAAAGGCGCGCGATTCCGCCGTAGACTTTACGGCGCTCAAGTGGTTATAACAAATAACGCTTGGACACAACAAGGGGCCAACAGCTATGGGTGGAGGAAATGCCACTGGAAACCATCATATTGGGCACAACGGCAAAATGAGGAGAGGAGGAACTCTGATTCCCAACAGCCATGGAGGTGGAAGAGGCCATGCCAGATGGACTGGCTGTGAAGTGGGCTGTAGGAGATGGCGCCAAGATCGTAGTGTGTGGGTCTCTGCATGGCATGCTGGGATCCACCTTAAACACATTCACGCCTATGACATTTTTTTCTGCTTCAGGAAAAAATGCATTCTTGGATACAAGTTGCAGTCTACAACATCTAGTGAACATGGCGCGAGTCTTATGTTTAAACGAGTTGTCAAAAATGCTGAACTTTTCTTCAGGGTGGAAATCAGCAATTTTGACCCAACATTTCTGCACAGTCACTGGCCTCCTCTGGCTCTTCCCAGAACGAATTGCAGCTAAGCAGGGCATTCCTCCAAAAGTCCCCCTTCATCCCTTAGTGTGCATCTCCATCTTTCTGAAACCTGCACATCTCCATCACTATGTCCCTTCTGATGCTCACTTGGCTTAGCTTAATAAAAGGTAAAGGTTTTCCTTGCTCGAAGGCCAGTTGTATCCGACTCTAGGGCTGTTTCGAAGCCAAAGAGCTAGCGCTGTCTGCTTCTGCAGTTGTATCCGTGGTCATGTGGCAGGCATGACTAGAAAATGGAGTGCATAGAACGCTGTCTACCTTCCCACCGTAGTGGTCTCTATTTATCTCCTTGCAATTTATTGCTTTCAAACTGCTAGGTTGGCAGGAGCTGGGACAAAAACAGGAGCTCACTCCGTTGTGCAGTACTCGGGAATCGAACTGCTGACCTGCCGCCTTCCAGTCACCGTCTTAACCACTTGAGCCACTACAGTCTAGGAAGTAAGAAGCTTTGGAAGTTATTGTTGGACTTCAGTTCCTGTACTGGCCTCATCTAGCCTGACTAGGGATGAAGGAACATGGGAAGTCATACGTTTCTCAGCTAAGGTGCAAGCAGTGGAGTAAAGCTGTAGTTCAGAGGAAAAGTATTTTATTTGAATCCAGCTTCAGTTTTTGGCTTGTCAAGGACTGTAGAATACCTACCTGAAACACTAGAGTAGGGGATCCAACTTACGGCCCATGGGCCAGACCTGGCCCTAGACACCATCCCATCTGGCCTGTCGCTGCCTCCACTGCACCCGGAAGTGAATGAATGAATGTTTATTAATTGATTAGTCTTACGACCTTATCAACAACATAACAAAAGAATTAAAATCTGTGCAATACAATGGGGTGCAATAAAATACAATAAAAATACATTTAAATATAATAAAAACACAATACGTACATACCCGAGCTACTTTTAAAAGGAATGTAAACTGGAGAAGGTGCCTTTATAAAAATAATACATGCATATACATAGTCAGATAAGTGAATCTCCCTTGCAGGATACCCCAGTTTGATTGATACATTGGATTATTTTAGTCATTGCCTTAATTATAAATTTGGCAGTTCTACATACAATGTACATGTTAGAATCCAGGAGTAGATAGGACAATGTGTGATTAGAGTCCCAAAAAGTTGTTTTTCCCCAATAGGGATGCAAGGAATTTAAATCTCAGTGTATAATCGGCAAGCGAATAAAATATGAGAGATATTTTCAATATTTGAAGAGCCACATATGCACGTTCTTTGTACCCAGAAGTGGAAGTGGGCACGTGTACGTCATCTGTAAAACACGCCCAGGCATGCACAAATGTGCCGACAGCTGGCTTAAATGCAGAAGTGGGCACATTTATGTCAGCCATAAAGGCGCCCGCTTCCGGGGTTTGTGGCCCGGCCCATGATGCTGTCCAGAGGAGTGGTCAGGCCCATGACAGAAAAAGGTTGGCCACCCCTACACTAGAGAGTCACTTTCAGTCAGTGTAAGCAATACGGAGTTTGTTGGAATAATTACCGATAAAGCAGTTTATAGTGTTCTTAGATGTGATCATTTGGCAATGTTTATTTTTTAGTTTAAAATTTCAGGAATCCTCCACCTGACATGGCCACAATCTTGCAGGTTGAAAGGTTCCAAGATCTGTAGGCCAAAAAAGAAATTTTCAGACAATTCCAAGCTAAATATTATTCTTCAGAACATACAGATATTCTGAATGGAAAGCATACAAAGTTCAAGTTGTTTTTGGTTCCTTTTTTATGACCCCATTTTCAGACGATGCAAGGGTAGAAAATATGCTATGCTTGCTGCAGAAGCTCCCTGATTCAATTAATGCCATCTAAAGTAAAAACCAACAACAACAATGTTCTGGTTTGCCACAATGCAACTTCTCATGCTCTTAGCACCATAGCCATCAATTTACACATACGGTAAGTACTTTCTGTACAGCTAAAATAGCAGGAACAATTGGATTTGTATATGGTCAATAGAATTGCTCAGCCTGATAAGGTGACCCTAATATGCCAAGGGAAAAGACTCGTTGGCATCAAATGCCTCTATAATTAAAAAAACAACAGATAATTCTTTTAGATTAGTTAATGTGCATGCAACCCGAGAAGAGATTTTGCTGTTTACAGAGAATGGTTGCTGTCCAAGGTGCTAGTAGATGCTGCAATGTAATGCTTGCAGTCTAGGGTTCTCAACCTACAGCCCGTGCGCCAGATCTGGCCTGCGGCACCATGCCCCCACACCCTCACTACCGATGTAAGCAAAAGCCTATGGAACAGACTTTTTACGTAAGTACTGTATGGGGTTTTACAGCATTCCGTGCACTCCGAGGTCTAGTCCTGCCTGCCACATGACCACAGAAAGTCTGCAGAAGCAGGCAGCGCTGGCTCTTCTATGAAACAGAGATGAGCACTGCACCCTAAAGTCAGATATGACTAGCTTTCGAGCAAGAGAAACCTTTACCTTTAGGGGTTTTACTGTAATATGTTTACTTTGTTGTACCTTTTTAAAAGAGCTAAACCTCCATGTTCCTCCTTTCAAAGTGCTGGAAAATATGGAAGTTTTGCACTTTTACTTAGATTTTAATTTTTTTCCTCCCCCAATGAAACAAATGATTTAAAAAAGGTATGATGGGTAGCTTGTCAACCAAATTATGAAAGGTCAGCTACCCCCAAAAATTCCCAGGCTTCTGGGAATTGGAGTCCCCTTATGTGGCACATTGGGAACCACTGAGCTAAAAGCTACCCTGAAACTGCATCAGTTAAAACAGTCCACGATCAGGTGTACAACAGGCTGCACACTCAATTTCACACCTAAAATACAGTCTATCTAGTTTTATGAAAGGGAGCCTGCTAGATAGTGAAACGCTTATGTCTTTGCCCTCCTTGGATTGCATAAGTGACAGGATTGTTGACCTTATGAAAACATAAGGAGTGCCACTCGTTGTCGGTGGCTGCAACTCATATCCGAGAATGCATTTTTTTCCCCTGGAGCAGGAAAAATGTCATCAGCGTGAATTTGTTTAAGGTGGATCCTAGCTTGCCATGAAACGACCCACACACTGTGATCGCAGAGCCATCTCCTGCGGCACATATGAAATGAGACATGCAGGATCTGACACCGGGACTGCAATGGACTGCTGCCAACCTTGAAGATGTTATCAAGGTGCGCCTTCACAGCCAGTCCATTTGGCATGGTCTCTTCCGCCTCCATGACCATTGGGAATCACGTGATGCCTCCTCCACTCATTTTGCCATTGGGCCCAATAGGATTGTTTCCAGTAGCATCTCCTCCACTGATGGGGCCATCACCCCACCTAACGGGGCTCATCTGCCCATAGCCATTGGTGCCTTTAGGTTATTTACCACTGCCCAACAGTCGGTGTTGAGTTGCTGGTTGTATGGTCTACACTAGTGTAGCAGGATGACCGGTCCATAGTGTCAAGCGTCCCGTATTAGCCGTGAACCTCCTGTATTTTACATACTTTCCCGGCGGCGTCCCATATCAGTCAGATTGCAATGCCCTAATGGCGCCACTGGAGGGCTGCACAGGATAAGCATAGCTGTCAAGTATCCCGTTTTGTCCGGGAATTTTCCCTTATTTTCAAATGCAAAACTTGACATCTATGGTCCGGCCAGACATTGGTAGTGCTAGTATCATGGGTGAAAAGGTAGCTATACTGTGGGGGCTGTATTTGTAGACCCCCCTCCTTTATTATAGCTCCTCCTCATGTCAAAAGATGCCAGACAGTGAACAGATTCCTCATGTCTTCAGGCTGTCTATAAATGTCTCCTGTGAATCTCGACAACAGGAGAGAGAAGCTACAGATATAGCCAGCCTGATTAAATGTCACCCACTTGGCAGCAATGGGTCATACTTAAAAATGCTTCAGAAAGTTTGCACATTAGCTACTAAGTCACCTCAGGTCAGGGATTGCTTTGATGGTAGGACAAAGCTACATGAGCATTGCCAAAAGTACAAAAAGTCCCCTAGAGTTAGCTCTTGTCCGGGAAAAGAAACCGGCTGCTTTATCAGGAGGTGATCACCGCACGGACTGCTTGCTAGAGGAAAACAAAACCCTTTCCCAGCAGGTAGAAAGTCTCTAGTGTAATGAAGGTCTGTCCAAAACAAGCCCAGACAGAATGTGTTTCATTTTCCTCCTTCCACAGATAAGATCTTGCATTTCATTGTATCCAGTGGTGTGCTGGCCCACAGGATTATACGGACGCATCCCGGTGCACCCCAATGACTGGCGCCGCCCAGAGACAGGCAGAATTATGTCACCGGGTAACATAATTCACCCAGGCACAAGATTTCTCCCCCCCCCCATAGGCATCCCCATCGCTCCCTGTCCACTGCCCTCCCAAGGTACCCAGCACACCCCTGATTGTATCATAGAATTGAGAAGTTGGAAGAGGTCTTGGGGGGTCATCTAGTCCAACCCTTAGCTATACAGAATCCCACAGTTAAAGCATTCAATATAGATGGTCATCCAGCCTCTTTTTCAAAGCCCCTCACCTTTGCTTCAAAACCACGGAAGGTCCAGTACCTTTCAAGCAAATCCACTCAATGGGCAACTTTTACAATACAGTAAAACCCCTACTTATGAAAAAAAAAGTTCGCTCCGTAGGCTTTTGCTTAAATTGGTTTTTTAGGTAACTTGAAGCAAACACATAGGAAAAATGAATTTTTTATGTAAATTGAAGCAAACCCATAGGAAAAATAATCTTTATGTAACTCGAAGCAAACCCATAGGAAATAGTGTAAATCGGGACATTGTTTTAGCACAAAATCATTATGTAAGTCAAATTTTATGTAACTCGAGGCATATGTATGCCAGGGTTTTACTGTATTTATGTGAGGATATGCTTTTTTAAAACACTGCTTAAATGTTATGGGTTTCTTTTTGGTATTTGGGGGGCTTTCCTGTATCACTTCTGTAATACTCCCTGAAGTCCATTGAGGGTACTGATTGATTGATTGATTGACTGGTTGGTTGGTTGGTTGGTTGGTTGGTTGGTTTGCATTGTTGCATTGGTAGCCTACCATACAGTTGGAAAGGCTCTCAGGAAAGATTGAGATGATTATTTTAAGAAAGGTAAGATGGTCTCTAGGAGCTGTGGTGCCTTAGTATTTAAGACGCTGAGCTTGACAACCAGGTGATTGCATGTCTGTAGTTTGAGACCCAAGTGCTTCTCAATGGAGTGAGCGCCCGCCGCCTGTCCCAGGTCCTGCCAACCTAGCAGTTAGAAAGCAAGAAATTGCAAATAGATAAACAGGTACTGCTTCAGCATTCCATGCACTTCTGCATCTAGTCATGCCTGCTACATGACCACAGAAACTTGGTCTCTTTCTCATGAGTTCTTCAGCCTGATGGGACGGGTAGAAGTGAAGCCTGAGAGACTGACTCCAGGTTTGGTCTGCATCTGGCAAGGCAATATCTACTGCTTTGCCCACTTGAAGATGCCATACTGCCTGCAACGTTATGCCCATTTATGTGCAAGGGAAGGAAACAGATGCCACAGAGCATACTAGCAACTTGCCAACTGAACTTTGTAGTTGAGTGCCCGGGACTTTGAAATTTAACCTTTATGCTATCACAGCAGAGCGTTCAGCCTTCGCACGGGGCTGCATTTCTCCATTGGGGTGGCAGCTTATAAATCTGCATCTCCACTTGATGTGTGACTCTGCAAGCTGGCCAGACCTGTCATATCCCAAACTTCCAACGCATCCCTTTGAGATGGCAACAGTTGCGACTTGGCTCATTGTTGCATTCCGTTTCTGGAGGGCACATTATTTTTATGCGTTCCTTCTTCTCCCTTATTCCATTTCTTCCATCCTCCCTTCATCGATCCAGGGGGTAACTGGAGGAGTCGAAGACCTGGGACAGGAATAGCAACGAGAAAGCCCTGTCTTGGCTAACAGGCACAAATATATCCGGTCATTTCTGTATACAGATTGCTTTATGTGCTTTATGTACCTTCTGAATCACAAATGTCAGCTTATCATTTGTGATTTGAAAATTGGGAAGGGAAAATTGACTGGAGGGGTGATGGGAAAATTGGGGGGAAACGCAATTGACGCTTCTACAGTTCATGGCAGGGCCAGCATCAGAAATTTCCGGGCCTGGTACGCACTCCACCCCCCCACCACATTTTTGGCCATGCCCCCTGGGGTTTCCTGCACATGCATCATTTGTTTGTGCATGTGCAGATCAGTGATTTTCCGGCACTACCGGGCCCTCACCATTTCCGGGCCCAGGACGGAAGTCCTGATGGTCCCTCCCTGATGGTGGCTCTGGTTCATGGGAGTGAGTTATTTTGAAAGAAAAGCCTGTACACAGATCGCTTTATGTGCTGTTCACTTTCACAAATGTGAAGGGAAAGAGGGTTTCTGGTTCTCTTCTTGAATTACTGTAGGTAAAGGTTGCCTTTGCTCGAAAGCCAGTTGTATCCGACTCTAGGGTTCAGCCAGTGGTGGGATTCAAATTATTTTACTACCTACTCTGTGGGGAAGCCCTGCATTGCACCTGAATTAGGACTACTGTACTTTATTTCAAAACTTGGATGGACGGGGGGCATCCAGAATTTTGGTTACCGGTCCTGGCAAACTGGGGCGAACCTGCTGAATCCCACCACTGGATTCAGCACTCATCTCTGTTTATAGTCTGTGTCTGCAGACATTTCTGTGGACATGTGGCAGGCATGACTACACACGGAACACTGTTTATATCTTCCCACCAAAATGGTCCCTATTTATCTACTTGCAATTTCTTGCTTTCGAACTTCTAGTTTGGCAGGAGCTGAGACAGAGACGGGAGCACACTCCATTGTGCAAGCACTCAGGTCTCGAACGGCTGACCTGCGAACCTTCCAGTCATTAAGTTCAGCATCTTAACCACTAAACCACTGCAGTCCTTTTGGATTACGTGGAGATAAATCGGCAGGTGAGGTGGAAAAGGCTGAAGGTTAATTCAGCTGGTTTCTCCTAGTAGCTTAATTCCACCCCCATATCCAGTCTCATTTTCTCTCCTACTTAACTTCAGGTTTCTTGGACTGGCACAATGTAATTGAAATTAATGAAGGGGGATACAGGAAACGTGGCTCCATCTGGTTGAGAGAAAACTGACTGGCGAGAAGCAAATGACTTACTGACTAATTGGTTAAGATTCCTCTTTCTACCTTTCCCATGTTGTGTGTTTTCTTTAGTTCTTCTTCATTTCCCCCTTCTAAGTATTAAAAAAACAAAACCATGCTTAGTTAATAAAGCCCATGGGGAAGAGAGATTCACACCATCTATTAATATTACAAAAGCTTTAGCAGCTAAAAGGGGGTGGGGGAGAACCATTATCATAACAATAATACTAGTGGCTACACGAAAGCCTTGACAGCCCAAGCATTTTGTCAATTAATTCATTAGTTAGAGGCAACTGTCAGTTTATCATTTGTGATTTGACATCTTACAGTAAGCCAACTTCTTCTATCTATTGTGTAACCACCAAGCATTATTATCTATATCTATAAAACAGAAATCTATGTTTGTATGTGCTCAAAAGGCTCCCACACCCCTGGACTGATCTCACTGAAATTTGGCACATACGTACCTTGGGCCAGCGAGATCAGCACTGTGGGGGTCACAAGCCCCAAGGAGGGGCATACGCCCCTCAAAATGCATCCCAGTTGATCTATACAATGTGTGTGTGTATTTCCTAGTGATGTAATTGGCTGATGTCATAGTCCCAGGTAGAGATTGTGACATCCTCTGACTAGCTCAGCTGTTGCCCTCTGAGCTCAGCTGTAGTTTTCACAGTAGGTGGGAGGCAAATGGACACGAGCCCCATGTGGGGGTGTATGCCATTGGGCACTGCTGTTGGAGACTTCTGGTCTGCCAGGTGGCCGGACACATGTATGGAAGGATAAGGGCGGTAAGTGACCATTGACGGACAAGCGGGATGGGTGACGGAAGAGAGAGATGGGGGAAGGGAGGCAGGAGTGACCCACATATACCCCACGAGGTTTCCAAGAGGGAAAGGCTGGCCTAAAAGAAAAAACCCAAGCAAAGCCGGGCAATCAGCTAGTCTTTTATATATGCCAAGGTCCAGGGGTGGTGCTAGGTCCAGTTTCTGGACCTGCTATTATTTGCCTACTTAGTTGTAGACCCTGTCTGTCTTTGTGATTTGTTTCTGGGTGTGCATGTAAGAAATCTCATCTGATTTGTGCTCGGTCTGTGGTTCTTCTTCTTCCATGTCTAGGCCAGACATGAAATGGCCCAAATAAACCCACCTTTTGGTGAGTCCATTCTGCAGTTCCTTTGGTCTGACCAAGTATGAGAAAGATTAACTGGTAACTAGAGATGTAAAGGTGGGGGGAAACCCGGGAAAACTGGTTTTTTCCCCCAGGGAAAATTAGAAAGGGAAAATTTACTGGGGAGGATGGGAAAATTGGGGGAAAACACAATTGATGCTTCTACAGTTCATGGGCATGAGTTATTTTGAAAGAAAGGCCTTTAGCAGCCTGGGAGCATACAATTCCACATGGTGCAGAGCACCATAAACTCGCATAAGTCACACACTAGAGGTGTAAACCTTTTGGGAATTTTGAAAGGAGGGAAGTTTACACAAGTAAAGCATGTTGAGTGTGCAGGGAAAAATAAATGCATTTTTTAAAAAATAGATTTTTCCAAAAATGTCCTCCTTTTTATTCCTTTGACTTTTATTTCAGATAGTAGTTTCCAAAATCATTCCACAGCTTACATTACAAAATGAGGTTAACATATACCATTAATGAAGTAAAAATAATTATTTTACTAACAAAGAAATACAATAATTCATTTAACTGAACTAATAGAATAATTATAATTGGAAATTTTAGACTAACAAAATTCAGTAAGTAGAATATAACAAAGTAATGTTTTTTTAATTTACTTTACGTTCCCAAAAACTTCTACAATTTTAATTATTTCCACACTCATCAGATGAGTCAAAATTTGCACTTTCTTCAGCTTCAGTTTTAACGACACTACTGTATTCTTTTGAACACCCACCACTTTTCTTTTCCACCAGAAGCAGGGGGGGGGGATGTTTAGCCACTAATTTATTGACTCTTGTTTTCATCAAATGATTTCGAGCCACAGTGTGTGTTTTCCAATAGGCAGACCAGATGCGTTCAGAAGATGCTGACGTCGGGGGGATGGACAACAGTTTTATGGCCACACCACTCATGATCTGGCTTTTGCAGAGCCCCTTCCACCATGCAAGTGGTGAAGTCTGCTCTACGCTTTCCCACAAAAACTGCTTGCTCCAAAAATCCATCTTTACCTTGTATTCGGCTATGTTTGCAATGACTTTGCGCCAAACATGTCCCATGTCTTCTGAACTACTTGTTACGAATTCCATTGCCCTGAAGACCTCATCACCTGATAAGTGTTTTCCTTGGAAACATAGATCAACTAGATTTGCAGCAAAATGAATATCTCTGCCACAAAGCTACTTTGTTTCCCTTATTATTTTTAAAAAAATCTCTTTAGTCTGGGTGTTTTTACTAACAGTCCTTCAGGTCCTGTTATTGTCCTTGTTATTTCAGAACACATTTCAGGTACCTGAGACAAACGTGCGTTATCAGATTCTATTCTTGCTGTACCAGTAGTTATGGGTTTCAGAAGAACAGCTGTAGATTCTACACGAGCCCAGAATACATCATTGTCCAAAACAATCTTCCTTTTTTGTTTATCGAGTGGTAAACCACCTTGAATAAAAGTTGCTTGTAGAGCTTCCTTTCTGTCCAGGAGACATTTCAGCATTATCGTTATTCTTCCCCATCTGGTAACAGATGGCAGTTTCAGTGTTCTTGCAAAATTCTTCTGAGACCCCTATTTACTTTTCTCCTTTTGAATGCTCATGAATGTTTGTTGAACGATGTGATGTTTCTTAACAAATTTTATACTTTTCTTACCATCTGACTTAAGATCTTCCATTGCCTTTCCATTATGTTATGAAATGGCAAAATTAAGCCATGTGCTGCACAACCAAATGTTTTCACTTGCGGAAATTTCCCATGAATGATGTTTCATGGGTGCTAAAACTATTTTTTCGTTTCTTAGATATGAAAAACTTATTTTATTACATATTAATCTTAACCAGATATGCATTTCTTGTACTGTTCATACACATATAAAATTAAAAAATTGAATGTGACTTGCAGAAATTACAAAGAAATAGTAGTTCCCCAATTTTCCCTAATTTTCTGGGTCCCCCCCCAATCCCCGAGTTTTCCCCCCTCCTTTCAAAATTCCCGGGAATTTTACATCTCTACTTGCAACACAAGGTTACTGTTACCAGGGTACTCCTGATTGTGGTTCAAAAATAACATAATCTTCAAAGAGGCTCTTTTCTGTGTACTCATACCGTGAAGACTGTCCTGAGAATATAATGCAGTGGCCCTTTATCTGGCTTCCGCATCATAGCATGACACCCGCACCAATGATCCAGTTCCACGAGTCTTTCTGGTCCTGAGTCCTTTTGGCACACAAAGTTCTCATCAGCCCTAGGCCAGTATTGATGAAGCTGCTGCCCTCCATCAAGATGGATTCAAGTGGGGTTGAATCCACTTGGAGACCATCACCCTTCTTGTGGACTTTGTCACCCAAGCCATTAGTCCTCAGGGTGGTCAGGTTAGTTAACCTCTACCTGACACTCAGCATTGAGTCCCTGGCAGAATAGTCTACTCCCGCGATGGCACTCCAGCTATTCTTGGACTTCAGTAAACCCATGTGTGCAGTAAACCCATTTGTGTTAATTCACAGAGCCTTGGGCTTCTAGGAACTGAAGTCCATGAACACATGCAGTAAACCCATTCATGTGGGTTCACAGAGCCTTGGGCTTCTGGGAACTGAAGTCCACGAACACGTGCAGTAAACCCGTTCATGTGGGTTTACAGAGCCTTGGGCTTCTGGGAACTGAAGCCCACAAACACGTTCAGTAAACTCGTCCATGTGGGTTCACAGAGCCTTGGGCTTCTGTGAACTGAAGTCCACGAACATGTGCAGTAAACCCATTCATGTGGGTTCACAGAGCCTTGGGCTTCTGGGAACGGAAGTCCACAAACACGTGCAGTAAACCCATTCATGTCGGTTCACAGAGCCTTGGGCTTCTGGGAACTGAAGTCCACGAACACGTTCAGTAAACTTGTCCATGTGGGTTCACAGAGCCTTGGGCTTCTGTGAACTGAAGTCCACGAACACGTGCAGTAGACCCGTTCATGTGGGTTCACAGAGCCTAGAGCTTCTGGGAACTGAAGTCCACGAACATGTGCAGTAAACTCATTTGTGTGAATTTGCATAGACTTGGGCTTCTGGGAACGGAAGTCCACAAACATGTGCAGTAAACCCGTTCATGTGGGATCACAGAGACTTGGGCTTCTGGGAGCTAAACCATGGAGTGCCAAGGTTCGCCATCTTTGGTCTACTCTATTACCATAGCAGGATAACCTGGCCAGACAGTCGGCTTGTGGTTACTTGCAAGGAATGCTTAGGTGTTAGTGATGAGCAGCGATAGATTGAAAAAGAAGAGGCATTCCACTTAAGTTCCCCCACCTCGAATGCCAAGCAAATGTGTTATGCGGGGCAATTATCCTTTCTTCCTAGATCTTCACAGAATATATCTTCTATCCACACATTCCAGGCCAAAATTTGTACAAACCAAAGCTGGATATTGGGAACATTTTGGAGGGAAAGCATTTTCATTTGCCAAAAACAAATGTAAGGTAAAGGTAAAGGTTTCCCTTGCTCAAAAGCCAGTCGTATCCGACTCTAGGGTGCAGTGCTCATCTCTGTTTCTAAGCCGAAGAGCCAGCGTTGTCTGCTTCTGCAGACGTTTCCGTGGTCATGTGGCAGGCATGACTAGACACCGGAGCGCACGGAACGCTGTTACCTTCCCACCGAAGTGGTCTCTATTTATCTACTTGCAATTTCTTGCTTTCGAACTGCTAGGTTGGCAGGAGCTGGGACGAAGACGGGAGCTCATTTCCGTCCTGCAGTACTCGGGGAATCGAACTGCTGACCTTCCGCTTCTCACCAAGGCCCTCTTGCCTGATGTTGGACTTTTGTTCCACAGAGATGTGCTAGCCAATTCTATTTGGCATTTGAATACATAATATAATTTCATCAATTGATTCAGGAGGTGATCCATACTATGTTAAGGCACTTAATGTATAGGGACTTCTACGAGAGCCAAAATGGAATACAGTATACCTATGAAGGCCATTGCAGACTATATTGAATTTCAGGAGAAAAGCAAGAGATTGTTTCTCCGAATTGACCTGAAAATATTTGTGATAATTTATTCATTCAGAATCTCTTTTAAACATATTACCCGCCCCCAGTTCCACTGCATGGAAAGTTTATATTTATTAATAGATTTTATTTTATTTTCAAATAACATAAATAATAATAAATTTCCTGCCAGAAATTACTCAGGGTTGAAAAGGATGTTTGCTGGAGAAACTCCGCTCAGGGGATGCCCGGATGAGGCTCCTTTCATGTCCCCCCAATGTCCGCTGTGCAGCGAACTCCAACCTTACAGTCTGCAAACTCAGGGTCTTAACCACTAAGCCACCTCAGTGCTGCAATAACATAAATGAAATAGTGTTTTTAATTATTCTAATTTAATTACAGTAAAAAAACCTATTTATGAAAAAAAAGTCAATTCCGTAGGCTTTTGGTTATAATCAGTTTTTTATGTAACTCGAAGCAAACCATAGGCAAAAATATTTTTTTAATGTAACTCGAAGCAAACCCATAGGAAAAATGAATTTTTTATGTAAATCAAAGCAAACCCATAGGGAAATTGATTTTTACATAACTCGAAGCAAACCCATAGGGGAAAAGAATCTTTATGTATCTGGAAGAAAACCCATAGGAAATTGTGTAAATCGGGACATGGTTTTAGCACAAAATCATTATGTAAGTCGAATTTTATGTAACCTGAGGCATATGTAAGTTGGGGTTTTACTTTAATTAAAATTAATTGAGTGCAAGCCCTGGGAAGATGCAATTCTGCCAATGACCAACACCTTCTAATCTAGCAGCCTGGAATTAAGAGTTAGCCAGACAATAACGAATGTGAAACTCATCTGCTTGTAATTAGAACCATTCAGTGTGGGATCTCACAAAGTATTGACATGACTAAGAATCTCCCAAGTTGGGTGGGAGAGAAATTTACTAGATTGATATTTCAATAGGAGCTGACCTAATTTGCACTTCCAAATTAATATGCAAAGAAGAATGCAATTATCTTTCAGGTGATTAAATAGATCTGAAATCAGTTGAATCAGATGATGATCTCTGAAGAAAGGTAGTACAGTGGACGACGTTACTTGGTTCCCCAAGTAGCGTCGCTATTCAAATAACGTTGTTATTCGAATAACGACAAAAAAGTCATTATTTGAATAACGACGGTAAAAAGACCGTCGTTATTCGAATAACTATGTTTTTGTCGTTATTTGAATAATCACATTGGGAGTGTCATAGTGTCATTAATCGAAAATGAAGCTATTTGAACGCATCGTTAATTGAGGGTCCACTGTATTATAACTTAGAGTGGAAAGGATGGAAGGAAGACAGTATGTTGTTGTTGTCGTCGTTGTTGTCACAGACAAAATCAAAGATATATTCTTTGCTAGACACTGATACTGAGGGTGGAAGGTCAACAGTTCGATTCCTGAATACTGCAGGACGGAATGAGCTCCCGTCGTTGTTCCAGCTCCTGCCAACCTAGCAGTTTGAAAGCAAGAAATTGCAAGTAGATAAATAGCGACCACTTCGGTGGGAAGGTAATAGCATTCCGTGCGCTCCGGTGTCTCGTCATGCCTGCCACATGACCATGGAAATGTCTGCAAAAGCAGACAGCGCTGGCTCTTCGGTTTTGAAACAGAGTTTTAGGGAAATGTCTTGAAGTGCATTGTATTAGGACAGTGATGGCGAACCTTTTAGAGACTGAGTGCCCAAACTCCAACCCAAAAAAACCTTCTTTATCGCAAAGTGCCAACACAGGAACAGGGGAGGAAGTAAACACTTCCATTGAGCTGCTGGGCAGAAGGGCACGGCAAACTGTGCTGGGGGAGGGAGAAGGCTCTCTCATTGGGCTGCTGGGCAGAGGGACAGGGTGAACTGTGCTGGGGGAGGGAGGAAGTGCTCCCATTGGGCTGCTTACCAGGTGGTGTTGTGAGGCGAGGATGTTAAGATTTGTCTCCAGGTATACTCCAACTCCAATGTGGCAGGAAATTGCTCATTTGATGGCGAAAGTTTGAATTTATTTTAATGGTGTGTTATAATACACAATCAGTAAGTTTTTAAAATCTGGGACTTTAACATGATTTTTATTAAACTGGCCAGGACAATTTTTCCGACCGTGAATTCGGGACAATCCCGGTTGTCCGGGACGTATAGCAACCCTAAGCTCCTGCCAACCTAGCACTTCAAAACCAAGAAATTGCAAGTAGATAAGCAGATACTGCTTCAGCAGGAAAGGTAACAGCATTCCATCCCATATGCTCTGATGTTAGGGTTGCCATATGTCCCGGAAAACCGGGATTGTCCCGGATTCAAGTTTGGAAAAATAGCTATCATTATATTGTGTTTGTATTTTGTACTTCTGTCCCGGTTTTGTGGGAGAGAATTATGGCAACCCTATCTGGTGTCTAGTCATGCCTGCCACAGGGCCAAAGAAACATCTACAGACACAGGCAGCAGTGGCCCTTTGGCTCTAAACCGAGATGACCACTGAACCCTAGAGTCGAAATACACAATCGCACATTCATTAAATCACCTTAAAACAGAGAAGGCCAACTTCAGCCAGCCCGGGGACAAATCATTTGCCATTCGATCCTCAGGGAGCCACGCGGACTTAAAAAATAAAATAAAAATAAAGCAACCCAGATGAACAAAACTAGAAGTGGCGAGAAATCTGCGTGTGGTTTTGAAAAATGGTTATGCGTTGGTGTTAAATGTGCAAGAAGCACCTGTGACCTATTTAAAAGTGAATAACTGCTTCTGCTGGTGCAGGAATTCACCTTTTATCATTGAATGATGGTTTTGTTCTGTTGCTTTAGAAAAGGCTGGGTGGCCAGCAGCAACAAGAACCGCCAGGTGAGAGAGCCACAGGTTGCCCCTGGATCACATTTTGCCTATGCTTGCTTTAAAATAAAGGGCATAGGGACCTAATTTCTTGTTTGCATACTGAACATGCATCTAGGAATGAACCTGGGGATGCATTCAGCAATTGTGGGGGGAGAGGTAAATATACTCCCAACACGTTTCCTTTTAATATCAAATAGATGGAGTTCCTTTCTTGTGGCAGGACGTTGAGCAGCAAGGACTTTGTGATTTATTTATTTTTATTGATATTTTAGTGTTAAGCTGTGTTTTATGGTGTATGTTATTGTGTTTATGTGTATTGATGTGTCTGTGAGCCGCCCAGAGTCGCACTTTGTGAGTAGGGCAGCATATAAGTCAATAAATAAATAAAAATAAATAAACAAACCTACATCACTTGGAGGACCCTGAGTAGGATGGGGGTTGGAGCCCCTAAATGTAAGACCAATATGCTCATGTAGGGGCTGCTGGCAGACAGCAGCACATGGTGTGAATGGCGTTGAACAGCTAACCTAGAACTGCTGAGGGTGGAGTTGAAAGTTACCTGGATGTTCCTAATGCGACTAGCTTTCAAGCAAGGGAAACCTTCACCTGTACGAGAAGTAAAGGTAAAAAGTTTCCCTTGCTTGAAAGCCAGTCGTATCCGACTCTAATGTGCCATAAAATAGGCCTGCCATAATTTGGGCACCCCTGCCCTATTTTATCCCACTGTCTCGGTACTGGTGCAAATCTCTCTCTCGCTGCCGCCCGACCTCTAAAAAGCCAACTTGCAGGAATAAGATGTTTCAGGTGGATGGAAGGAAAGGATGCTCTTTTTCCACGGAAAACATTCCTTTTGGTACCTTGCTGGGTCTTTCCTTGGGTGTCCAGGCGGAGGTCTGGATGCGCGGCCAACTGGCAGCTTTGCAATTTGCGGTGTCATTTCAAGAGGGCAAGAAGAAGCTAGTAGCTTTCTAATAAAAAAATACACCAACAGGCATTTTTCTTGTGGCCTTTTCTGCCTCCAGCCGTGTTGTTTTGTCCTAACCATGTTAGGAGAGAGCGCACTGGAGAATTCGACCCGGATTACATTAACTTCAGGGTGCCGAGAGTGGAATTGCATCGGACTACCTTGACTCTTTTGCCGCGTTCCAACTACATTGATGCTCTCCGGTTACTTTCTCAGTCTCTCTCCACGATAAGAAAAAACTTTCACTGGTTGTGGGCCTTGATTTTTGGGCATCATATCTCACACTCTAAGGCTGCAGTGGTTCAAGTGGTTGAGATGCTGAACCCGCTGACTGGAAGGTCGGAGATCGATTCCCAGGTACTGCATGACGGAGTGAGCACCCGTCTCTGCCCCGGTTCCTGCCAACCTAACAGTTCGAAATCATGAAATTGCAAATAGATAAACAGGGACCACTTCGGTGGGAAAAGGTAAACAGCGTTCCGTGCAGGCTGGTGTTGAGGCATGCCTGCCACATGTCCACGGAAACATCTACAGATACAGACAGCGCTGGCTCTTTGGCTATAAACAGAAATGAGCACTGAACTGTAGAGTCGGATATGACTGGCTTTTGAGTAAGGATGACTTTTACTTTTACTAAGGCTGCCCTGGTGGCACCGTGGTCAAGCTGCTGTACTGCAATCAAAAGGTTATGAGTTCGATCCTGATCAGGGCTCAAGGTTGACTCAGCCTCCCATCCTTCTGAGGTCAGGTTGGGGGCAAAATGCTAATTAACTTGTGAACCGCCTAGATTGTGCTGTGGGGCAGTATGTAATTGTGATTGCTGTACTTTGCTATTTAGTGATATCTAGTGATTTTTATTTTAGAGATGTCTTCGGGTGGATGAAAGAATAGCCAGGTGCAGATTGGCTGGGCTTAGTATAAATATATGGATCACGGCCTTTGATCCCTTTACCTCTTAGGGACGGAACAGGGTCACCTCTTTCCCGTGCTTCAGAGAGCTTCTAGCTCAGTTAAATTGGTCATTTATTCATTGCTCAAAAAGCATATGCGTCACCACAAGTACAACATCAGAAGAAACTTACAGGTTTGCACGATGTAATGCAAATTCATAAATAGTCATAAATAAACAAAATACATTCCTGTGGAAAATCCTGAGAAGGTGACCTCCGTATCTGCTGCTTTGTCTTCTGTTCAGGTGCTATTGACTGTGGCTAGGTAACATCAGGACATTTGCTGCTATTTCTGTGTGTTGTTTTTTTTTTTTTTGAGTTAAGAGTGCAACTTATATCAGTGATGGCGAACACTTTAAAGACCGAGTGCCCAAATTGCAACCCAAACCCCTAATTTGTCGCAAAGTGCCAACACAGCAACAGGAGAGGAGGGAAACGCTCCCATTGGGTTGCTGGGTGGGGTGAACCGGCCCATGCCGCCTGCCCTGCTCCCAGAAGCAGAAGTAAAACGCATCTGCGCATGCATAAAACGCTGCCGTAAATACATTCTACACATGCGGAGGCATATTTTACTTCCACTTTCAGGTGGGAGGAACCACTCTCTTCGGCAGTTAACCACTAAACTGATAAAAGTAAGACCGGATCTACAGGACTAGATCAGATCAGAAAGCTTCTTTTTGAAAAAGAACTAGAAAAGCACTTTCCCGTCTAGCTTTTGACCAGGTTAATGTCATATGCATTTCAGCTAGGTCATCATTCAGTTGCTAATTATCTCCAGTTTCTAAGCTGACCTGTAGACAGTCAGGTTGTTGCAGGGAAAGTATATATCGAAAAACTAAAGCAGACTCAAACAGGCCGTTTAGAAAGGTATCCTGTGGATGTGGGAGAGGTTTCCTTATTGCAGCCATGCACAAAGAAGAGTGGTCACTCAGCCATGGCCATTTGAAGCTGTTGTACTACAGTCAACCCTCACACAACAACGCGTTCGGATAGCATCATTTTCGCTTAACAACGAGTCATTATGCACCAAGTGTTCCCCCGCATAACAACATTTTTAGTGTCGTCGTCCGGACAACAACACTAAAATAACCGTCATTATCCGGACAACGACGCTAAAAACGTCGTCATGCGGGAAACTCCATATAAACCCACATAACAACCAAAATTGCTTGGCAACGCTACTTGGAGTACCAAGTAATGTCGTTATGCAAGGGTCTACTGTACTACTTATTAAATAATGCATCCTGATTGATTGGACTGAAAATTGCTTCATTTCGGGGTCAGGTCGAACAGATTATCATTTTCTGATTAGATTGATGATTCTCAAAGGTTGCATTTGGAAAGCAATTCTCCAGCAAGATTGATCCGAGGGATGGGGAATTTATTTTCCTGCCCTGCAGATGGGGTCGAACTGCTAACCTGGATGTTACCTGGATGTTCCTTAGACCAGGAGTGCCCAAACTATGGCCAATGGGCCAGATCCGGCCCCTCACCCCAATTCATCTGGCCCACACTGCCCTTGTTGCTTCCAAAAGCGAAGCACAACGCGCCCTTATGGGAGTGTTTCTGCTTCCGGGAGTGACCTGAGCAGTACGGGCTGGATGAGAATATAATGCAGTGGCCTTCCATTTGCCTTCTGCACCACAGGGTGACCCCCATAGTACCACTGATCCAGTTCCGCAAGTCACTTTCTTGTCCTGAGCCCTTTTGGCACACAAAGTCCTCCTCAGCCCCAGGCAGGTATTGATGAAGCTGTTGCCCTCCATCAAGATGGATTTAAATGGGATTTAATCCACTTGAGGACCATCACCCTTCCCTGTGGACTTCCCCACCCATGGCCATTAGTCCACAGGTTCTCTGGTTAGTTAACCGCCCGCCTGATACTCGGCATTGAGTCAATAGCAGTATGGTCTACTCATAGGAGGATAACCTGGCCAGAATGGGCACCAGAAGTTACTGGGCAACAGCATCCATCAGCTACAGAGCCAGCATAGCCAATTACTAGTATTGCAAAGACAAAGGTTGCCCTTGCTCGAAAGCCAGTCGTATCTGACTCTAGGGTTCAGTGCTCATCTCTGTTTATAGCCAAAGAGCCAGCGCTATCTGTGTCTGCAGATGTTTCTGTGGACACGTGGCAGGCTTGCCTCAAACAGTGCGTGGGACACTGTTTAGCTTCCCACCAAAGTGGTCCCTATTTATCTACTTGCATTTTCTTGCTTTTGAACTGCTAGGTTGGCAGGAACTGGGACAGAGACGGGAGCTCACTCTGTCACGCAGTACTCGGAAATCAAACTCCGACCTTCCAGTCATTGACTAGCATTGTAGTCCAGCAATATTTAGACTCTAAATATTAGCAGATGAAAGGATCTTCACAACCATACAATAAGGCTTTGAAAGGTCCCTGTATCAACTCCCACCATCTCCAGTTAAATCAACGGAGTTTTCTTTTCTTTTCTCTTCTCAGCTCCTTTTATTTCTGTGTCACGTCTGCTTAGATTGCCAGCCTGAAAGTTAGAACATACGGGCACATTTTACGTCTGCTTCTGGGAGCGACGAGGGCAGTGCGGGCTAGATGAATTGGTGTCGGCGCCCGGATCAGGCCCACGGGCCACAGTTTGGGCACCCCTGGTTTAAGCAGAGAAAATGGCAGCCTAAAATCTATCTCATTCTGTTGCAAAAACATATCTGTTGCAAAACAGATCGCAAGGCGTGTTTTACTTCCGCTTCTGGTGGGAGGAACCACGTGACCGGCCCGCTGAACCACGTGACTGGCCCACAACCTGAAACGTTTGGGCACCCTTGCTGTAAACCAAGGTTGGAGCTTTCCATTCTGAACAATAGCATGCACATTTTTTTAAACGAACGAACGAATCAATCCATCCGCTAGTAAAAGTGAGCTAAGAAAAAGCTTGAAAAATAGCTACTCAACAAATAGATTTTGGGTTTTGGGTTTTCTGGAGCTCATCAAATTGGGGAAAGTTGGGCAGACCAATGAAAAATAGTATCTTAGTTGTGTAGTCTTCTGCCAATTGAGGAAATCACTAGCTACTGCTACATCATTCCTGAAAGATGATTGCCCATTCTCTGCTTAAAAACTTCTAACATAGTCCATTCTACTTTCAAACAGTTATTGTCAGGAAGTTCTACCTATTTAGTCCACATCTCCTTTCTCGTAATTTAAATCCATTATTTTGTGTCCTTCCCTCTGAAACTGCACAGGAAAAAAAATTGCTAGGTCTTTCCTGTGTCAGCATTTCAGTTATTCAAAAATAGTCATCATATCATCTTTCTAGGCTGCACCTACTATACCCTTTCCCATCTTGGACAAGAAACCAAACCAAACCAAAAGTGACAAAAGATCGAACATCTTAGACCCGTGATGGTGAACCTTGGCACTCCAGATGTTCTTGGACTTCAATTCCCAGAAGCCCAAGCCCCCGTGAATCCACATGAAGGGGTTTACTGTGATTCTAGGCCCACACCGCCTTTGTCGCTCCCAGATGCGGAAGTAAATCATGCCCATACAGAGGAAGGGTTGATCCGGAAGAGCCTTAACTGTATGGGTGCATTTTTCTTCCGCTTTTGGGAGCGATGAGGGCCGCACGGGCCAGATGAATCTCAGTAAACCCCTTCATGTGGATTCACAGGGAGCTTGGGCTTCTGGGAATTGACGCCCAAGAACATATGGAGTGCCAAGGTTCGCCATCATGGGTCTAGACGCCTCCCTCTGGTTAGGTGCAAAGGGAATGGCCTGCCATAACCCTGCACCAGCTTGTTTTCTCTTTTAAAAAATAAATTAAAAAGCGAGAGAGGAGGCCGATGTTTCGCAAGTGTTTAATAATTCAGAAAGTCAGCCGCCTTAGCACCTGCGCACTGGTCATTGCCTATTCAAAGGGGGGAGAGGACGGGTCGTGCAGAATTCTCTCGGCAAAGACAGATGGGGCTTGGGTGCGGGGCGGATTTGATTTGTGTAATCTGGCAGACATCAGTGCGACAGACAGCTCTCCCCTTCACCCCGTTCTTCAGACTGTCTGCTATTATAGTCCACTCCCCAAGTACATATTGGGGTGTGATTCCCCTCTCCATTTTAGCTTCACTTTGCCTGGAGTCAACCTCTCTCGTCCCTTAACAAAGAGAGTCGTGAGATCCTTACATAATACAGATGCAGGAGCAAGGGAATTCTCTCCAATCCCTGTCTTTTAAAAACATGTTTTGCAGTGTTTTCCCGAAGCTGTTTGCTGCATAGATGGAATCTGTTCTTTGTAAACCCACACCCTCTTTCAGGCGAATCCCCTCATTCCTGTGTAGGTTTGGGAGTGGAGAGCATCATCTGATTTGTGAGAGGGTTTGGAGAGCATTGTTTGATTTGTGAGCAGGGGGTTGGACCCCCTGCTCAATTCAGGTCCCAACCCCCTGCTCAACTTGACAACTGGAAGGTCAAGTTGACCGTCCAGTTGGGCCCAGCCCCCTGCTCAAATCAGGTCCATCCAACCCCCTGCTCAATTCAGGAATCTGGTCCAACCCCCTGCTCAACTTGACAACTGGAAAGTCAAGTTGACCTTCCAGTTGGGCCCAGACCCCTGCTCAAATCAGGTCCAACCCCCTGCTCAATTCAGGAATCGGGTCCAACCCCCTGCTCAACTTGACAACTGGAAGGTCAAGTTAACCTTCCAGTTGGGCCCAGACCCCTGCTCAAATCAGGTCCAATCCCCTGCTCAATTCAGGAATCGGGTCCAACCCCCTGCTCAACTTGACAACTGGAAGGTCAAGTTGACCTTCCAGTTGGGCCCAGCCCCCTGCTCAAATCAGGTCCAACCCCCTGCTCAATTCAGGAATCTGGTCCAACCCCCTGCTCAACTTGACAACTGGAAGGTCAAGTTGACCTTCCAGTTGGGCCCAGCCCCCTGCTCAAATCAGGTCCAACCCCCTGCTCAATTCAGGAATCTGGTCCAACCCCCTGCTCAACTTGACAACTGGAAGGTCAAGTTGACCTTCCAGTTGGGCCCAGACCCCTGCTCAAATCAGGTCCAACCCCCTGCTCAATTCAGGAATCGGATCCAACCCCTTGCTTAATTCAAAAATCCGAATCAACGTAGATCTGGTTGTCCAATTCTCTCTTGAAAGTTTCTGGTGTTGGAGCATTCACCACCTCTCAAAGGAGATGGTTCCAACTGTCGTACTGCTCTAACAGTTAAGAAGTTTTTCCTGATATTCAGCCTGTATCTGCCTTTCTTTAGTCTGAGCCCATTATTATGTGTAGAGAAGGAGAAGGATGTCTACTGGCTGCAAGGTGATTGGATAATAAGAGCAGGAAATTTTTAAGAAATAACTCCCGTGAGATGATGATGATAATGTTGTGATAGTAGTAGCTGTTGTTATTAAATCAATCAGCAATACACAAACAGCATCAAGACATTTGGAGAATCCTTGACATATGGGCCATATTTGGACCCTGAGATAACCTCAACTAGGCTACCAGCCTTCCTTAAATTCTGCTCACTCCCCAGTTCCACCGCCTCTACAACTGGGATTTTCACCACTATAAATTTGGATCATGCGTGAGTGAGATTATCACGGATTTGACCCTTGCCGGGGTTCGAGAGGCTGTTTCCGATCAGTAGGCTGTTAGATTTTCCATTACTCCATAACTCCCTCAACAGCCCATCTGTCACCTCTCCGTCCAGAACCAGGGTCGTCATGCTCCCACCCATCTGACACAGGGTGTACGCGGTTATTTAGTTGGTAGCATGTAAAGCAGAAAGCAGTAGTACCGGATATGCCTGAGAAGTAGACACCAACTCAATAAATAGTAAAACTCACAAAGAGGTTTATTTTCCAATATGCAATTTCATAGAAGCAAAGCATAATATAATACCTGTGGGGGGGAAAGAGTTAATAGAAACAGAAGTCTCTGAATTCCATCAGTTCGTTGGGCAGGGAATAATCTCCAATATAGAATCCAATCCAGTTCATTCCATTCCATGGCCTGTTGGGCTCATCCTGCCATGGGTAATTGTTCCCCTTAGGGATAGAGTTCAACTAACAAGAGCCTGGTAGCCCTGGGTTAGAGAACCGATTTGGGGTCTGAAAAGGCACCCTTAAATGGGGGAAAGAGTGGCTCCTGCCATCCCTTGGAATGTATTACCTAATGGTATTACCTAATGGGAAAACCCCTGGATTATGTAATGTGTTTACGTCTGGGAAATTCCTAGACTCTAGATGTTCTCCCCCTCCCCATGGAATGCATGAGATCATGGGAACATACCTGGCCTCCTAATGTATGTTAGGAATGCACCAGCTGTTTCTCATGTCATGGCTGTCTGTCTAACACCTGAGGCTTACTTAGGATCTGTGGAATCTGAGATATGAGTAAACAATATTCAGAAAGTCAGCCGCCTGTTCCACGGTGCCATTCCATCCAGCCTGTCACTACCACACCCAGAGGTGGAAGCAGGCACATTTACATCAGCTATAAAACTCATTGGTGCAGCATGTGTAAACATGGCAGCAGCTGTAGTAAACATGGAAGTGAACGCATATACAACAGCCGTAAATGCACTCGCTTCGGCTTCTGGGGTCGTGATCGGGCCCGCTCAGCTGTCCAGAGGGCTTGGTCAGGCCCACGGGGAAAGAAAGGTTGACCACCCCGTACTACAGAGTGAATCTATACCTCACAGTTATATCAATTTGATACCCCTTTAGCTATGATTTAACTAACTTGGCTCCATAGTCTGAATTTTAATTGACATGATTCCATCCCTCCATCCGAGGCCACCCAAACTGGCTTTTCCATGATTTTCACAGATTCATTCTGTCCCATCCGGTTCAAGGAAAAACATGTAAAAATCCTGGTTCAAGGAAAAATACTGTATGTAAAAAGCTACGGAGGATTCCTTAAGACTGCAAAGGGTTAAATGCATAGAGTCAGTCAGCATTCCTAGAGAGGAAGGGAACACTATGGATAGGAAGTGAGAAAGACAACTCTTCACTTCCCTTCCTCTGTAGGAATGCTGACTCTGCATTTAACCCTTTGCAGTCTGAAGGAATCCTCTGTAGCTCTTAACATATTTTTCCGTTCCAGACTTTTTAGAGCTGTCTTCCAAAGGATCCTCGTGTGGGGTTTGAAGGTGAGACCAACTCAATGGGGGGCAGGGGTGAAGGGTAGGGTAGGGATGACCTAGGCTCAGGGAGGTTTTAGAGTTTGCAGTGTCTAGGCATGCCTGCCACATGACCACGGAAACGTGTGCAGAAGCAGACAACGCTGGCTCTTTGGTTTTGAAACAGCGATGAGCACTGAACCCTAGAGTCAGATATGGCTGGCTTTCGAGCAAGGGAGTCTCGGTTTGGGGGGGTTAGAGTTATGGCAACCCTATGTGGGCCACATTCAGCCTGTGGGTTGAGAATCCTTGCACTAAACTATTCAACCAGCAATTCTAAAGTATGATGTGTGATTATTGTTAGAAATACATATTTTTATTTTCTGGCACAGAAGAGCTCAACGAGTTATTTTTAGATTCGCATCCCTTCTGCGTCCCTTCTGTGATTAGTCCTAGAGACAGAGGTCAAGAAGGAAAGAGAAAGAAAAACTTTCCCAAGGTGCTCAGGAAATTATCTCTTTGGGAAGGTTTTGAACCATGAGTTCCTATAAACAATTCAAAGGTTCCAGCTAGGAAACCTTGTAGAATATCAAACAGTTGGCTACAAAACATCTAATAGGTTGGCAAATTTCAAATTGTGTCCCAGATAATTTGGGAGGGGGGCTGTTCTCAAGGAGAAGCCAAGGCTTAGGGAAATGTCTATGACAGGGGTGCCCAATTTTTTTGGGCCATGGACCGATCACGTGGTTCAGCGGGCCAGTCATGTGTTTCCTTCCACAGGAGGTAAACCCGCCTTGCAATCTGTTTTACAACAGATATGTTTTGCAACAGGATGAGATAGAGGCTGCCATTTTCTCTGCTTAAACCGGGGTGCCCAAACTATGGCCCGTGGGCCAGATCTGGCCCCCAATGCAAATTCATCTGGCCCATGCTGCCCTCGTTGCTCCCAGAAGCGATGTGGACATGTTGTACCTTTGCTTCCGGGAGCGACAAAGGTGGTGTAGGCCAGATTAATTGGCATTAATTGGGTTTGGGCACTCCTGGTCTAGGTCTCCGTTCCACTGTAGGCAACTAAGCCTAAGTACATATGCCAGAGAAATCAACATGTATGAAATGTTCTTTCATTCCCCAAAGGATGTTCAGATTTTAAGAGAGGCTCTCTTGAGAATGTCAACAGCTTCAGAATCCCTCTTGGCAGGCTTGTATGAGTCTTTCTCCTGTATGATTCTTAGGCTGTGAAGTGCACTTCTCTCAGACTTGTGATCAGTGTTGGCATTGACTGTTTTTAGGAAGATGCCTCTTTTCAAATTGATGTTTTTTCTTGTGTTGGCTTTTATTTCAATGATTCTAAGATTGATTTTCATTTGGCTTGCTTTCATTATGTTTTGTGATGATTGTACTTAATCTATGCATTCTGCAAGGAGGGACGCCTCCAGTGTGCGAGTAAACATGACAAGGTTATGGCAGGTGTGAGGAAAAAAAAACATTTGTAGGAAATCATGGCATGTAGGCTTCTACTTTCCCTGATCCAATGGATCTCTTGATGTGTATCCCTTAGTAGAAAAGCGAGGCACTGCGGTGGCTTAGTGGTTAAGATGCTGAACTTGTCAACTGGAGGGTCAGCAGTTCGAGACCTGTGTGCTGCACGATGGAGTAAACGCCTGTCTCTGTCCCAGCTCCTGTCAACCTAGTGGTTCGAAAGCAATTAAATTGCAAGTAGATAAATAGGTTCTGCTTCGGCAGG
This sequence comes from Bradypodion pumilum, assembly GCA_035047305.1. NCBI lineage: Eukaryota > Metazoa > Chordata > Lepidosauria > Squamata > Chamaeleonidae > Bradypodion > Bradypodion pumilum. Next base: position 8,675,231 of record JAWDJD010000015.1, read on the forward strand.
AAAGGTAACAGCATTCCATGCATTCTGGTGTTACGTCATGCCTGCCACATGTCCACAGAAATGTCTGGTGATGCAATCTATGCTGGCTCTTTGGCTATAGAGATGTGCATTAAACCCTAGAGTTGGATACAACTGGTTTTCAAGGAAGGGCAACCTTTACGAGTAGAAAAGTAAGAAAATGTTAAAAGTAGTAGTAGTGGCAGCAGTAGTAGTAACAAGAACAGCAGCAAGAAGTGAAGAGGTTGCCCCAGCTGATGCCAGAAGTAAATAAGAAGAGTCTGAATTTGTCATGGGTGAATTTGTCCTTATGTGCTGCATTTAGTGTTGCCATAATTCTCTCCAACAAAACCGGGACAGAAGTATACTTGGCAAAAATGGGCAGGTTATCTACAAAATAGCCTTTTAAAAAACCAACATAATATAATGACAGCTATAAAACACTTTCACATTCAATATATCAATGCATAAATGAATTTATTTACAACAGTTAATTCTTACTGTGGGATGACTTGTTGTGCTTCTGAGAAGTTGTGTCATGGTCAACTCTTAACGTCCTCAGTTCCAGGAAACACACTGGTCACACTTATTGGGCAGTGGTGTGAGGCGAGGACGTTAAGATTTGTCTCCAGGTATACTCCAACTCCAATGTGGCAGAAAGTCACTCGTTTGATGGTGAGAGTTTGAATTTATTTTAATGGTGTGTTATAATACACAATCAGTAAGTCTTAAAAATCAAGGACTTTAACATGGCTTTTATTAAACTGGCTGGAACAAATTTTCTGACCTTGAATCCGGGACAATCCCGGTTGTCCGGGACGTATGGCAACCCTAGCTGCATTGCAATTCTCTATTGAAGAGGTAGTTAGATTAGACAATAACTCTTAAGGTAATTCTATCATTCTGTGATGATACACAGCATGTGAGCGCTTCACAGTCTGGCTTTATTCAACCCTTTTTTTCCCTCAAGGAAGACTTCAGCTGTAAACTTCTTAGGGAGCACAACTGATTGGAAAACATGTCCTTACTCTGCTCTTTGGACACCACAGCAACACTTTAATGAATTCCTAAGGTCTTTGTATTGTAAAAGTTCTGTGATGTTGTAAGTGGCTTTGACAACTCCGACCGAAAAGAGCATGGATGCATTTTTAAAAGGCATGAATGAATTAAACAAGAACGATCACAGCTTCTTCTTTTTTCTCGGTCTGTCTCTCGCAGATGTAAGTGCAACCTCCACGCCAATCTGTGCACCTTCAAAGAGGGAAGCCTCCAGTGCGAGTGTGAACACAACACAACCGGACAAGATTGTGGCAGGTGTAAGAAGAACTTTCGCAGCAAATCATGGCGCGCAGGCTCCTACCTTCCCCGACCCAATGGATCTCCAAATGTCTGTAAGTACTTGTACATGTATGAGGCTGCTCTACATATACAGGTGAAACTCGTAAAATTAGAATATCATGCAAATGTTCATTCATTTCACTTAAAAGGTGAAACAAATACAGTGAACCCCCGACTAATGACACGTTTGAATAGCGTAATTTTTTATTAACGACGCTGCCGATGCCCCCCACGTGATCTCCCGCACAATGAAAAAACGTTGCTATTCGAATAACGACGGTTTTTTTACTGTCATTGTGCGAATAACAACTTTTTTTGACGTTCTGCTGGAGATCTCCCATAGGAAACTGCAAAATGACGTTTTCCGCATAATGACGCTACTTGGGGAACCAAGCAACGTCGTTATGTGAGGGTCTACTGTATATGAGATAGACTCACTACATGCAAAGCGAGACCAACTGGCTCAAGTGGGGGCTGTTAGTAGACAACAACACACTGTGTGAGTGTGGAGGGATACAGAATCCAACTCACTTACTGGTCTACCAATTACTGCCAGAAACATGCACTGACGAGGACTTAAGTTGAGCCAATGACAAAGCCAAGAGGGTGGCTTCATTTTGACAGTCCAGGGTTTGGTCAGGACACAAAAGAAGAATCAACTAGTGGGCCCAGGCAATCGGCAGGAATGGTTACTGATAAGTAACAGTGGAAAAAAGGATGGCATGAAAGTTGTTGTAGAACAGCCGGTGCCATGCTGTGCCATGGCCCTTTGAAGCTAATATAGTTTCTAGTGTGTTCCCAGAGATGCCACTCTGTTCTGCCCTGGCTTGCCATATTTGAAGAAGAAGAAGAATAAAAAACAATCATGGGCTTTAAGGATGATCAAAGCTAAATTCTAAACTCCAAAGGCCATGACAGGACTGCATTGCATTTGCCAGGAATCGGAGGCAGGGGATCTTTGAAAGGGAATGTGCTTGTCAGCTACTGTTTCATGCTTGCCATCTTTCAAAGGAGCGATGGAGAACCCTTCTGGTGCTGTACGTGACATGTTACATGCTGCCACTCCTTTCCACACTAGGTTTGCTTCTCTCATCTATATCTATAAAACAGAGGTGTGAGTTTGTATGTGCTCCAAAGGAACCCACACCCCTAGACCAATCTCGCTGAAAGTTTGCACATACATACCTTGGGCATGAGAGATCAGCACTGTGGGGGTCTCAAAACCCATTTGGGGGTTTATGGCCCCCAAAGTGGGATGCAAAGGGGACTTCCCCACCGGCTGGAGAAGCAGCAATGGACCAGCAGTACTACGTACGCATGGCACAGCCATGCCAGCGGCTTCAATTTTCCGCCAGGAGACGCCGCTGCTAAAGAAAGCTGTGGCTACGATTAGCGGCCACAGCTTTCTTCGGTGGTGGGGTATCCTGCTCGTCAAGGTACAGTTCTGTCAAGCTGTGGCCTTCTTTCGCTGAACAAAGGAGACCACGGCTTGACAGAACTTAACGTTTATGGGCCGGGGATGCTGCCGGGCAGAAAAGTAAAACTCCAGTCAAGCCGCATCATCCTTGCTTTAAAGGACAAAAACAACAAAGGCAAGGCTGGGTAATTGGCTAGTTCAGAATATAAAGGAACTAGTTCTGAAAGACAGAGTCTGCAACCTAGGGATTAAACATTAAATAGACATTAAATAGACATGGAGGAAAGGACAATTCTTCTTCTTCTGCTGTATCTGACTCTGAATATGGGCAATTATCATGGTAATCCGCCATGGTGATGGGCCTGAGAACCATATAATGCAGTGGCCTTCCATTTTCCTTCTGCATCGCAGCATGACCCCCATACTACTGATCCAGTTCCACACGTCACTTTCTGGTCCTGAGCCCTTTTGGCATGCAAAGTCCTCCTCAGCCCCTATCCTCCATCAGCTGCTATCCTCCATCAAGATGGATTCAAGTGGGATTTAATCCATTTGGGAACCTTCACCCTTCCCTGTAGACTTCGTCACCCAAGGCCATTAGTCCTCAGGGTTGTCAGGTTAATTAACCACTTAACTGCCGCCTGACACTCAGGGTTGAGTCGCTGGCAGTATGGTCTACTCCAGTGATGGTGAACCTTTTAGAGACTGAGTGCCCAAACTCAACACTCTGCCATCCATGACGCAGAGGGGCGAAGCAAACTCCGTGCTGGGGGTGGGGGTGGGAGGAATCACTCCCATTGGGCTGCTAAGCAGAGGGGCAGGGCAAACTCTGTGCTGGGGGAAGGGAGGAAGCATTCCCATTGGGCTTCTGGGCAGAGGGGCTGGGGTGCCAACGTGTGTGCCCACAGAAAGGGCAGTGAGTGCCACCTCTGGCACACATGCCATAGGTTCGCCACCACCGGTCTACTCTATTACCATAGCAAGATAACTTGGCCAGACTGGACTTCTGATAATTTTCAATAGTTGTCTCAAAAGAAACATCAATAAGGGAAGTTTGAGATAGTCACCCTTTGTCAACCCTAATTGTGAATCTTCACCCATCAGAGATCACGCCATGATCCCACATGTCTGAGCATTTTGATAAGTGCTGAAAATATATCTGCCTGCACTTTCACCTTTCAGCAGCAGTAAACTTCATTTGCAAGAAGTGGAACTTTATTAATAAGTTGTTATACTAACAATGACGGAAAGAGATGACCCTGCTCAGACAGAGGGCAAGAGGGGGGAATGTTAATAAGTGAGGTCAGTAGCTGGCAATTGCTCACAGGTTTACAACTCATGATCTGGATATGAGACCTATTTCTGTGTGTCACCCTGTGCAGTCTAATTTAACATGGCTAGCTGGTCTGTTTACTTCAGAAGAAAAACTCCTTTTAATTAGCACCTTTCTATTTGCTGGCCTACTTTTAATTGTTTATTTCTCCTTCTCCCCCCCCCCCCCCCTTCTAGGCGCAGCTCCAAACTTTGGCAGTAAGTTTTTTTTTAAAAAAAAACGTAACTTGAAATGCTGAACCATGATGTCTTTGGTGCATGATCTTATTATGTGCATGGCTTTCCAGTGGAGTAAAGAATGGCCATTTCCCCTCTGGCCTTGAGCAACTTTCAGGTGACATTCATTTCTTCCTTTAATTGTGCTTCATTTTTTCACCCATCTCAAAGAACCACTCTTGACTTTGGTAACTTCATTGTCTGTCACTCTGGCCATGTCCGTCTTCCCCAGGATTGTCTGAAAGGCAGCAAAGAGGGAGATAAAAGTTGGTTTGAAAATACCAACTAGGGCTGCCATTGGGGCGGTGGGGGGACCATCAGGACTCCCATTCCGGGCCCAGAGATGATAGGGGCCTGGTGGTGCCAGGAAACCATTGATGTGCACATGCGCAAACAAACCACGCATGCGCAGAAAAACACAGGGGCGTGGCGGTGCCCGGAAACCACTGATGTACGCATGCGCAAACAAACCACGCATGCACAGAAAACCACAGGGGCATGGCCAAAATAGGGGCACCCCGCATACCGGGCCTGGAAATTTCTGATGCCGGCCCTGATACCAACATAGACCATGAACCTCTCTAAGGGGCCATTCAACAATTACATGATCTGCCATTTGAATTACGGAAAATTACGTGCGGGTGGAGAGGTCAGATAAGATTACGTAATCCATTTGGAGCTGTTGTGGTTTCGAAACATGGCGTTTTTTTAGGTTTAAAAATTATCCCTGGGAATTTTGATCCAATTTGGGAAGAGGAGACGACAACGACTCTTAATCCTTATAAAGAAGATAGTGGAATAACATTATCGGAACTTACCTGACATCCGCATTCCTCCCTGCAAAAAAAAAAAAAAACTCTTCACAAAAGGTGTGATGCATCGAGAAACCTCACCGATACGTTCTGCATTAGGCACCAATAGTGAAAAGCTCTAAAAATTAGAGTTTCGATACAAAAGCTCTGGATTATGTAATTTTAAAGGGAGGGGGTTCGAAGCAAAAATTATGTTAGATTACAGGGTGGGTGGGTTAATTTCCCCCAAAAAAAGGGATCACGTAATTGTTGAACGGTGCCTAAGACATACCTGTAAGTTTCAGATTTCTGAGCCACAGAGATCCAACATTTGTCACCTTTATTAGATTAGACTAGTGTTCTGCTTTAGAAAAGTAATAGTGATAATGAGCAGGAATACTCTTAGCTGAGCCATGTCTGCAAAGCATAAAGAAAATGTTGTTAGGCTAAATTCAGTGATAAAATGAATAAGTACTTTATATGCATCATGTGCAGTTCCTACCCAGACTATCATAATATGTAGCCTTTGCAGAATTGATGCCAGGCAGGTTTTGAATTGCTCCCTTGAAGATTTTGCCAGTGTTTTTAATCAGGAAAGGTGGAGATGGTACTCGTTGGGTTGTTGCCTCCACCGTCCAAACAATGAAGGCCATCCTGACTAGCCGGATTCGCTTGCTTACAATTTGGACTCATGATCTGAATGTTGAAAGCCCCGATGGAGTAACGAAGCATTGTTATCCTATGACAAGTGGGAAAACCCATTCTAAAAACGATTTTGAATTCTGCAGTGAGAAGGTTTTCCTCCTTCATGGTGCATGTGGGTAAAATACTAATAGATTAATTCTGTTTTCATGCTGGCATTCTTCTTGTATAAAATGCAAGAGGCCATGTTGGGCATAAAACAAATTCCAAAATATAAAATGCTTGTTTGTGAGAGAGAGAGCGAGTGAGCAATAAAGCTCATCAATGCAACAGGAATTTGGCCTCCATCAATGAGAAAGGCCTTAAACCAGAGAGCAGAAAGATAAAACACATTCTCCTGGGTTAGAGTTTATAAAGCAAATTCTGCAAGTGACAAACCAAGCAGCAATAGGCTTATTGATTAGATTGGGGTGCCCAAACCTTTCGGGCCATGGGTCGGTCACGTGGTTGAGTGGGCCGGTCATGTGGCTCCTCTCATCAGAAACAGAAGTAAATTGCACCTGTGCATGCGCAAAACGCTGCTTTAAATGTACTGTACCCGTGGCAGTCATAAACACATTTATGATAGCCGCGTGTCATTTATGGCAGTATGGTCATGTGGTTGAGCGGGCCGGTCATGTGGTTCCTCCCATCAGTAACAGAAGTAAATGGCAGTATTTTGCACATGCGCAAATGTGGCAGTATTTTGCACATGTGTTTTACTTCTGCTTCCAGGAGGAAGCGGCAAGGGCAGCTGATTTGGTGCTGTGGGCCGGATCCGGACCATGGGCTGTAGTTTGGGCACCCCTGGATTAGATTGTCAGGACAATTAATGATTTGTTTGAAAAGAGCTCGGAAACATATTATACAGAGAATTCAGGCAGAACAGCACAAGACAGTCAAACTTCAGACAGAAGCGGGACAATTTATTTCAGGTGTTCTTTGTGTGACTCATTGCACTGTCTTTCTCATCTCCTCCCCATCTTGCCTTTTACCTTAAAAAAAGAAATACACACACACACAGTGCTGCTGGGGAAGTTGAATATGTCATAAGGATTTTTATTTTCTTCTGGGAGGTTGTAGAATGAGCTGGCATGACCTGCGAGCCGCCGAGGTAAATGTAGCTGATCAGCCACAGATTACAGCCTCCCATGTATCTGAATCAGCCTTGGGGAATATAACAAACAAGGGTGGCTAAGACACGATGACATCCCCTCATCATTCTCTGTACAAGTGTCAACTGGTTTGACATTTTAATCTCACGTGAATGTAAGTGACGGAATAGAGTCTGCCATCACACCTGAGACAGCTACTTGGGGGGGAATTCATAGCTCTGCTATACCTTACTTTTCTTAATCATAATGTTGGCCAACTTAACAATGCACTGTTTGACCATCATGCCAGCAAGCAATGATTCCCATCGGGTCTCACATATCATATTTCTGCCTATATTTTTATTGGGGATTTTTAAAATATCTTCTACTTAGCAGAGTGCGGGTTAGAAAAACAACAGTAACACAGAGATCAGGTCAGTCTCATCAGCCCTCTTGTGGGTTGTTGTTGTTGGTTTTTTTTTTGCACAATAAGTAGCACTCCAGAAACATTTAAAGTAGAAAAGGAGATATTTACTTACAGTTATATCAGGAAACAAAAACAAAACAAAAACATTGCAGTACTTTAAAGACTAACTACTATATTTTTAAGGTGAGGTTTTGTGGATCAAGTCCACTTCTTCAGACATGTCTGAAGAAGTGGAGTTGATCTGCAAAAGCTCACATTAAAAATATAGCATAGTCTTTAAAGTGCTGCAGTGTTTTTGTTTTTGCTGCCTGATATGCCTGAAACACAGACTAACATGGCTACCATTCCAAAAATTCAATTACTTTACAGTTACCATCTGTAGTTATAGTCAGAAGATGAAAAAGGGATTCTCCAGCATATGGAAGACCCTCCATGCTTGTTGCTTGGAGGAAGGTTCAGAGGGAGAAGAGCTATCAATAAAAGAACAATGGGGAAAAGCAAACAAACTGAAAGAGGTAGTGGAGATGCGCCTCAAATGCCAGAAATGGGAAAATAACTTTATCAATCAAGTTAGTAGCAAAGAAGAATCATAGTCTATCTATATATAAAAAAAAGAGGTGTGGTCTTGTATGTGCTGTATACAAATCTGCACCCCTGGACCGATCACGCTGAAAATTGGCACATACATACCTCACTTTATGTAGACCAGCACTGGGGGGTCATGAGCCCCATGGGGGGATGTATGCCCCTAAATTGATCTGCAAAGGGAAGTATACTCGACAGGAGTGTGTGTGTGTCCCAGTGATGTCATAGTGGCGCTAATGTCATAGCCCCAGGTAGGTCACCTGATTGTGACATCATTGTGATGTAATTGAGCTAGCTAATGTCACAGTCCCAAATAGGGTCGCAAAGGGGACACATGTATGGGAAGGATAAGGGCCGACCATCGACGGAGAAGCGGGACGGGTGAGGGAAGAGAGAGACGGAGGAAGGGATGTCACAGTCCCAGGTAGGGACGAGTGAGGGAGGCAGAGAGGGGACAGGTGAGGGAAGAGATAGACAGATGAAGGGAGGCAGGAGTGACCCCCCCCCATGAGGTTTCCATGGGAAAGGCTGGCCTACGGTTAAAAAAATACCTGGGCAAAGCCGAGTAATCGGCTAGTAGGCTATAAACTGCCCTCCCACTGATCCCCAGTGTTAGTGCATGCAAGATTAAAGTTATCCCAACAATTTTGTCACATAAAAGAAAAGAAAACAAGCCTCCCACAAAAAAAAGGAAGAGAAGAAAAAGGACAAAAATAATAGGAATTATAAAATTATAATTTAGTGATGTGCTGAGAATTCCCTCATCCCCCCCTCTAAAAAACTATTTGTCCCCCCCCCCAAATAATTTTAAGTCAAAATTTCAAAGACTAAAATACAATTTGTGGCCCCTTGCTGGCTTTTGCCATCCTTCTCTTCCACACACACCTGCTGCCCATAACTCAGTAGTACAACCGCACTACTTTCTCCCAAAGTAATAATGCATATAATAAATTGGTTCACTGGAGGGGCAAGGCAATATGTCTAAATCTTTTTTTTATAAAAAAAACCCGAGTGAATAACAAACAGGTTCCTTCTGAAAAATTGCATTTCAAGCTCTAATGGTGGAAGGGAGGGACAGTGAAACACGCCTACCCCACAGAAATTGCTCATCCTTCTCATAAGACAGGGATTCTCAACCTACATGTGGGTGGCCCCCACCGCCTCCACCACACCACACTAGGAAGTGCCATGTGGTGGAGGGAGGGCAAAATGGCCATCTGGCCCCTGAAGCTGTCTGAGGGAGTGTGTCCCGGCCCCCTGGCTTTAAAAGGTTGAGAACTCCTGCCATAAGACATGACCAGATCTGACATAATCTTGGGAAAACAGACCTCGGAGAAATATCCAATGGTTTCATCTCCCCCCACCTTGTTTTATTTTTTCTTTCACTAGCAAACGAGCGAACCAAACAAATCACTACTACAAAAGCTACTACCACTACAACTCCCAAAACTACCACTAGTACCACTACGACTACCACCACCACTACTACCACCACCACTACCACTGCTGCTCCTACTACTACCAGCACCATTGCCATCACAACTACTAGCCCTGCTACCACCCCACCCATTACTACTCAGCAGCCAGGTGGGTGCCAAAGCTGTAGTATGCAAGGCACGCAACCTTGACCCAACCTCCTTATTTGCTTAGATAGATCAATTAGAGCTGGTTGTGCTGACAAATACAGACCTCCCCTCCTTCCCCTGCTCTTTCCTCAGCATCTTTTTTAATACGATGGTGCATTAAGTACCAATGATAATCTTGTGGATAGAGGACTTTGTAGCCCTAGTGAGCTTGCTGCTTCGCCTGTCTTATACATGGATAAACATTACCTTGCATATCAGCTTGGGTCTTGCCATTTGTCAGCAGAAGAGGTTGTTTGTTCTCAGGCCTAATTAATACAGAGCAAGGCAATGATAGGACAGGGGACATTAATAACAACCCTTTTTTTCCTTCGGGGAAGGAGCAGCTGCAGGAAATTCTTTGTTGGGGGGCTCTTTGTAAGCCATGTGATGTAGGATAGGACACTCTGATTGATTCACTGCACAACAATTTTGCTACTGGGAGTAACACTGTGATTTACATGATATCGAGTGTGCTGATTCCAAATCTGAACACAGAATTTGCCTATCACGTACAGATTTTAAGTTATAGGTGTGCTGTAGCTGTTCAAATGATCAGTAATTGGGTAATGTATTTTTACAGGGGAACGTTATAACAGTTGCAGCTACCACTATGCCTGCCACTGCCTCAGCTGAATCATATCCCCTGGTAGCATGCATGTTCCAGCAGTGGCCAGGCATGTCTGGGCAAGTCAGTGAGCTGACGTCAGAAATAGGTATACAGTGGTACCTCGGATAAAGTCCAGTTCGGATAAAGTCCAATTTGGATAAAGTCGCGGTTTTCATGCACCTGTGATGCATCGCATAAAGTCCAAAACCGCTTAAAAAATGGACATTATTTGGTATAGGAACTGCTTAGGATTCCAGGGAATCCTAAGCAGGTGAACGCATCTGCTTGGGAATACCCTGAAGCAAATGGTGAGCCACTGTGGGAGACAGAATGCTGGACTGGATGGGCTGTGGCGTGTCCCAGCAAGACTCTTCTTATGTTCTTATGATATCCGATGCATTGCCAATTTGATTCAGATAAAGTCCAAAATTGGATAAAGTCCAAACTTGTGGAACAGAGTTTGGACATTATCTGAGGTTCTACCATATAAGGCGAGATGGACCAAGGGCTTGTGTCTAGTGTGAAACCATTTTATTGGATAGTGCAACTAGGCCATAGTGAGTCTGTTTTGAGCTAAAGATGAGTAGACGCAGCTGTGTTAATAAACCAGACAATCGCATCTATACTTAACTTAAGTAATTACCTATAATTAACTTAAGATCCTGACGTCCTAGGTAGAACGTCGGATTTGAATTCAGTGCACTTGATTTAATATAGTACATGTGGATTAGACCAAGTAACAGACAATATTTATATTTTGTGATGCAGTGTTACAGAGGATGAGGGAGGAGAGATCACTCTTACCCCATATCACTAATTTGTATCTTTAATGGAGCTTGAAGAAGTTTCTCATTTGGAGTACAATTCCTGTATTCCTCTCTTCAGCCAATGAACATGCTGGATGGTGGATTCGAGGAACTCTCAGACTATTAATAAGCATTGAGTTTCAGACAGATTTTCTCCAAGATACTAAGCATAGTTATATACAGTGGACCCTCGATTAACGACGCATTCGAATACCGTCATTTCCGCTTACCGACACGTCATCACTCGCCACGTGACTATCCGCACAACAACGAAAAACGTCGCTGTGCAGATTAACGACGTTTTTTTAACGTCGTTGTGCGGATAATGACAGTTTTTGCCACTAGATGGCGCAGCTGCCATTGAAAACCGCACAACAACGTTTCCCTATAGCGACGCTACTTGGGGAACCAAGCAACATCGTTATGTAAGGACCTACTGTACATTCATATGTACAACTCACAAACCTTGGGAGATCTTGGGCCAATAGCTGCCTTTCAGCTTTACAAAACCCAGGAGGTTGTCATGAAGATAACGTGGCAGAACTGCTTTGAGGTTTCTTGGACAAAAATGTATAAAATGTACAAAAAATGTAAGTAAATTAGTCCAAGCACCTTCTTTGTCATGGTTCCCTCTAGATATTTTGGATTACAGTTCCCATCCATTGGCCATGCTAGATGTCTTGAAGCTACATATCTTAGGGTGGTAATTGTAGTTTCAAAACATTGAGGGCACCAATTTGGGCATGACTGAGACATACCTTAGGCAAACAAAGGAAGATTAGCTGTGTGATCCATATTCAAATTGCAAAGAATGCAAAAGATGCAGGAGGCAGGGGATGCCTTTATTGGGTCACTAAGAAAAACAAACCGTTAAGTGAGCAAGCCTGATGGGATTCTTATCCATGTTTGCGCTTTCTGCAAAATAAAATAAAATATGTTTGCTGGTCAACGCCTTCTTGAACGTGTGTGTGCCTTTGCTTCTTCTGACAATGATAATGAATTGCTTTTTATGGGTGTTGGAAAGAGGATAGGAGAACAAAATTAGCATTTTGAGAGTTCGGTTAAAACATAACTTCAGAACTCCCATTTCTCTTACTGCTACTCAAATCTGAACATTTCCGGGGTAGAATATGTCCTAGCTTTGCAGTTGACTTTGTTGAGAGCTAGATTATGTTGCTCTCAGACATGTTTCAAGCACACAAAGTGCTAAGGTTTATTGTTACACTAAATCAGAGATTCTCAACCTGCAGCCCGTGGGCCGGATGTGACCCACAGTGCCGCTTCATGTGCCCACCACCACCACCACATCCACCACACCCCGAAGTGCCATGTGGTGGAGGAAGGGCAAAATGGCCGTCCGACCCTTGAAGCTGTCTGAGGGAGCGTGACCCAGGCCCCCGGCTTAAAAAGGTTGAGAACTCCTGCACTACATCTTAAGTGGATGTTGACTTCTTACAGAGTATTTTTCAGTTCTTTCTCCATATGTTTGCCAAACCTCAGCGTAGATGCATTGAAGGAAATGCCGCATGGCTTAGAATCCTAGAATGTAAGTTATTTGAGTTTGATAACTTCTTCCAATGCCATAGCTTTATCTGACAGTGTCCTAAAAAGCTATAACTAGGTTGATTCCCGAGGACAGAATGAGCTACAGTCTTTGCCCCAGCTCCTACCAACCTAGCAGTTCAAAAGCAAGAAATTGCAAGTAGATAAATAGGGACCACTTTGGTGGGAAAGATAAACAGCGTTCCGTGCGCTCTGGTGTCTAGTCATGCCTGCAACATGACCACGGAAATGTCTGCAGAAGCAGACAGCTCTGGCTCTTCGGCTTTGAGACAGATGAGCACTGAACCCTAGAGTTGGATACGACTGGCTTTCAAGCAAGGGAAAGCTTTAGGGCAGAGCAACTTCACTAAACAGCTTAACAGTATGAGGCTATGGGGTTCAGTGGTTAAGAAGCTTGCCTTGCTGAATGGAAGTCCGGCAAGTCAGCAGTTCGAGATGGACTGAGCCTCCGTCGTCTGTCCCAGCTCCTGCCAACCTAGCAGTTTGAAAGCAACAAATTGCAAGTAGATAAACAGGGACCACTTCAGAGGGAAAAGATCTTGGGGACATGAAAGGAGCCTCATTCGGGCATCCCCTGAGCGGAGTTTCTCCAGCAAAAAACCTGTCAACCCAGAAATAATTTCTGACACAGAAATTATTATTATACCTTAATAGTAATTTAAATCTCCAAGATTTTGGAGGCTAGGCCAGCGATGGTGAACCTTGGCACTCCAGAGGTTCTTGGACTTCAATTCCCAGAAGCCTAAGCCCCCGTGAATCCACACGAATGGGTTTACTGCAATTCATCCGGTACGCACCAATATGGGCGCATTTTACTTCCACTTCCGGGAGTAATGAGGGCGGCGCAGACCCAACGAATCGCAGTAAACCCATTCGTGTGGATTCACGGGGGCTTGGGCTTCTGGGAATTGAAGCCCAAGAACATCTGGAGTGCCAAGGTTCACCATCACGGGGCTAGGCTTTTCCTAGAAAGGTGTTTCAACCTGTTTAGGATACCTATACTTCTTTCTCTCTTTCTTTCTCTTTTTTAATGCATGTATTTGTGTGATTCTTTTGTGCCTTTCTGAGCAGCCACTCTCAAGCAACCTGCAGATCTCCCTGCTTCTGTAGACACACAAATCAAAACAGGTATTTTAAAGCCAGATCGATCGATGCCTCTGTATTCACTGTTTGTTCTAGTTTATTTTAGCAGCTGTTATGAAAAGATGAAGGGAAAATGTGTTGTTGCGTGCCCAAGGCAACCCCAAATGTGAAATATATACATAGTTGGTATTGTATAACCAAAAACACTTTTTTGGTGCTGTCAGTTTCAGTCGAGGAGGAACTCTGATACAGATCCAGTGATGGTGAACCTTGGCACTCCAGGTGTTCTTGGACTTCAATTCCCAGAAGCCCAAGTCAGCACCCCTGCTGATCAGGGCTTCTGAGAAGTGAAGTTCAAGCACATCTGGAGTGCCAAGGTTCGCCGCCACAGATATAGGCTATATGCTTAATGGCTCCTTCCAGAGGTTTAGCACTCTAATTCCATTATCTCCAGAGACATTCTGGGTGGGGCAATAGAAACTAGTGTAAGGCATTTTGAGAGTACAGTAGGACCTCGGATAAAGTCCAAACTCCATTCCAATGCTGCTATAAATTTCATTCTGGGAGAGTTTGTCCTGGGGAATATGGTACAGTGGAACCTCATAAAACAATCGCCCCATATAGCAAGAAAATCCTACACCAATTAGGTTTTGGGGGGGAAATGGCATCCCGCATAACAATTTTCCCTATGGAAAAAAATCATACAACAATTTTTCAATTACTTAGAGGGAAAAAAACGCTGTATGATGCATCCCATAGGGAAAATCGCTATACGATGCATGCATCGTATAGCGATTGTTTTGTACAACAACGAGCCCCTTGGAATGGATTAAAATCGTTGTATGAAGTACCACTGTACGTATATTGTTCCCAGGCCTCAAGAGCTTTCCCAACAAAATAAAGAGGATGATTTCAAAAAAGAATATGGGGAGGTCTGTGGCGGCTTAGCCGTTAAAACACTGAGCTTGACCGCCAGAAGGTTGGCAGGTCACCAGTTCGTGACCTGAGTGCTGCTCAATGGAGTGAACTCCCGTCATCTGTCCCAGGCCACCTAGCAGTTTGAAATTTGCAAGTAGATACATAGGTGGCACTTCGGTGGGAAAGGTTAACAGCATTCCGTGTACTCCAGCATCGAGTCATGCCTGCCACATGACAGAAACATCGGTGGACAGACCGCGCTGGCTCTTTGGCTTTAAATGAAGATGCGCACTCTAGAGTTGGACATGACTGGCTTTCTAGCAAGGGAGGCTTTACCTAGCACCGGAAGCAGAAGTAAAACACTCCATACGGGTGCATGCTACTTCTGCTTCTGGGAGCGACGAAGGTGGCGTGGGCCAGATGATTTGCTGTTGGGGGCTGGATCTGGCCCACAGGCAGTAGTTTGGGCACCCCTGATTTAAGCAGAGAAAAATGGCAGGCTAAAATCTATCCCGTCCTGTTGCAAAACAGATGGCAAGGTGCATTTTACTTCCGCTTCCAGCGGAAGGAACCACGTGAACAGCCCACTGGACCATGGCCCGAAAGGTTTGGCCACCCCCGATCACCAGGGAAGAAGGAGAGCATATCAGAATGAAGTGCATTAGTAATTCCCTCCATTTTGCAAAAACTGAGCCGGTGAAGGTGTGTGTGCATGAATGACTAAAGAGGCAAAATGCCTCCAGGGCAACTTTTTTTATTGTGGCTCTAATTAAGCCCATGCCAATTTGCACGGGGACCCAATTTATTTTAGTCTAATGCTCTATTAATATCAACTGGCTGCCGTCTCCCAGTTCAACAGGACACAGTCTGTTATCTGCCTTTAAAGTGCAGCTGGGGAGAGGGGGAAATTGTTTAGAAAGTATATCCATCTAAATTGTTTATGATCCTTCCGTGGTGGCTAGAAAATGACATTTCTATCATTTTAGATTTCTTGGCATAATACGTGTTTTTCATATTCCTCGTTAGATTATTCAGATGAAGTTTTTCTCACTAATTTTATTGATACTCCTGCTATCTAGGTGCCCTTTTTTTCACATACCGGTACTTATAACCTAGGATAGTAGAATACTTAAATAGGACTTTAGAATTGTAGGCCAGAATCATACCTGTCAAGTATCCCGGATTGGCCTGGATTTCCCATATTTCAATGCTCATACCTCCAATTTCCCGCTGGCATCCCGTAATTTGACCAGCGGGAAAAGTAGTTACTGCGTATGGGTTCTGTGCAGTCACACAAGTGGTTGCCACCTTTGTTGGGGTAGCCATTATATGACCAGACCTTCATTGAGTGCAGAACCGGGTTGTAACAATGCGGCGCCTAACTCTCGAGTAGGCCCTATTGTTCTTCTGAGTTGCAGCTCCCTGGATAGACAACACAGGCATCCAGATATGTGTAGATAAGGCAGCATCGAGCCAAATAACCACTCCAAGTCTCTTCAAGTATTTAGAAGTATATTGCAAGATACAGGATACAGTCCATCCAAAAGATCAGGAAGCATTTCAAAGGAAGGAAATGAAGCAAACTGGCTCTCTAAGGGATAGCCCATGGACCCCCCCTTCCTCACAAGCATCTACATTTTGGCAGCTTAAAAGCACAGCATTCCAGAGAGTGTGTCTGTGTCGGCATGTGTGTGTGCGAGAGTCTGGGTTATATCTCCTCCCACAGGGTCCACCTTTGGCCCTCCCCCTTAGGGATTCCAACCAATGATCTTACAATAAGACATGTCAATCACACAATAGGTTTCTTTTCTTCTACACCATGAGGATCATATTGTTTACATGCCAGACCTGGTGTGAAGGGACTCCTACACAAGAAATTCCCCATCTTGGATTTAGCTAAAGCAAAGGGTATACCTCATTCTGCCACACAGGTGTGTGTGGGATACTTTGGCAAAGGGGCGGAATCTGTTTAGGTAAAGGTGGCCCTTTGCTCGAAAGCCAGATGTCTCCAACTCTCCATTTACAGCCAAAGAACCAGCATCTGCAGATGTTTCCGTGGTCGTGTGGCATGGAATGCTGTTACCTTTTCCACCAAAGTGGTCCCTATTTATCTACTTGCAATTTCTTGCTTTCAAACTATTAGGTTGGCAGGAGCTGGGACACAGACGGGTGCTCACGCGGGTCTCGGACTGCTCTCCTGCCGACGTTCAAGCTCAGCGTCTTAACCATTAAGCCACCGCAGACTTGGTTGCCTCCTACTAGGGCTTTGAGGCAAAGGTGGGTCCTGAGAGCTACCTGTAGCCATTAAGGTTGGCTTTGCAGTACCTGGTGAGGGGGGGGGGGGAAATGGGGACCCATTCCCTGAATTAAATGTCACAGCTCCAGAGGTTGATGTTCTTCTCCAAAGCAAGGTGTGCCCCCTGCACCTTGTGTTACTGTAATAGCAAAGCAAAATTCTGCTTTGTTTCTTTGTTTTTAGTTTCGATGCGGGGATGGAGGAAACGTCATCCCCAGTGGTTCCACACCCCAATTTTAAAGATATAAACCAGGGGTGCCCAAACCTTTTTGGGCCATGGGCCAGTCACGCGGTTCCTTCCACCGGAAGCGGAAGTAAAGCACGCCTTGCAATCTATTTTGCAACAGATATGTTTTTGCAACGGGATGAGATACATTTCAGGCTGCCACCTTCTCTGCTTAAACCAAGGGTGCCCAAACTATGGCCCATGGGTGAGATCCGGCCCACCAACACCAATTCATCCAACCCACGCGGCCCTCGTCGCTCCTGGAAGCGGACGTAAAACGCCCCCGTCCGAGCACGTTTTACTTCCGCTTCGGGGAGCAACGAGGGTGTGTCGAGGGCCATAGTTTGGACACCCCTGATATAAACGGAAGTTAGGTGAGTTCAAGGTGGTAAGACAGCGGGAGAAGAGATGTCATTGTTTTGCGAACAGTTGGTTTTTGTTATTACCCAACACATCTGGCATTCTGACTTTCCCATGGACGATGACCCACGTTTTTCCCATTGCTTTTCACAAGAAGTGACCAGCTCTTCTGCTGTGGCCCTGTTACAATCCAGCTCCTCCCCACCCAAGATGGATACTGGGAACGGAGGTAGGAAACGGTGTCGCAGAGACGAATCTTTCGCTGGCAAGTAGAGCATTCTGTAGTTGCTTCTAGGACCAACTCTTTGCTTTTCCATGCGTCACTCTCGCTCCCCCCCAGAGCCCTCAAGCAGAAGGGCTTGATCTTTTGTCTGCTTTCAACTCTGTGCCCTCTGCACGACTGGTATGAGCAAGAAACACCGGGTTGAGCCTCAGGGTTTTGGGCCGGAGACATCAAAAGGGGTGATGATAAATGGGGCTAGAGATTACTGTTGGCTTCCTTCTGGCATGAGAGTGTCATGGAAATTACACGGTTCCCTTCCTACCACCTCCCAAGAGCTTGTCTGGTGTCTGTACAAGCTGGTGTGATATGTAGATTAGGAGTTGTTTAGAGCATAGGGTTATTCTTCCCTTTGTGATGGTGTTTTGTTCAGCCTGTGTTCTGTCCCTCTGTGCATGTATGTGACTGGTGTTAATTGATGGCGCAAAGGGACCTTGGGAAGGTGGGTTCTTTGTCTCTGTGTTTATTAAACCCTACCCTATCTCTAATCCCAATGTCTGGTCTTGTATTCTAATCCTAACACAGTCTGTTCTGAAAAATGAGTGCAAATTCTACAAGTGCCCGTCAAATCTCAGCTGCTAACACAAACATTCACAGATGGAGTAGTTAATTTTTGAGATGAGCTATGGACACCTTGCTGGGTGTGGGATTTCGGAAGCTCATAATCCAAAGGTAACATTTTCACCGTTGCTGGTTAGGGACCCAGCCGGCCAGCTGCTTCCTTTGGCAGAAAATTACGAACTGTGTTGTTGTTGTTCGGTCAGACAGTCAGGTCCAACCCTTTTTGACCTCATGGACCACCGCATGCCAGTCTTCTGCCATTCTCTGTAGCCCACCCAGATCTATGCCCACTGCGTCAACAGACGGGCGCATGCTACTGCTCAAAGGGAAATCTTAAAGGGAAACACCACCTTGGTATTTTCCCCTTATGTTCCTCTTGCCAGTCTCTGCTCTGCTCCGTGGGAGAAAGTCCAAACATCTTCGGGCAGCTTTGCTGCCCGAAGATGTTTGGACTTTCTCCCACTGAGCAGAGCAGAGACTGGCAAGAGGAACATAAGGGGAAAATGCCAAGGTATTGTTTTTCCTTTAAGGTATGGGCTTTAAGTAGCAACAGTGTGCGTGCCCATCCCAGTAAATTCTCTCCCCACCAAGGGCCTGCACATCAATGATGCCATTTAGCCACCTCATCCTCTGCCGCCCCCTTCTCCTTTTGCCTTCGATCTTTCCTAGCATCAGGGCCTTCTCCAGTGAGTCCTCTCTTTTCATTTGGTGGCCAAAGTCCTTGAGCTTCAACTTCAGTCTTTGTCCTTCCAGGGAACAGTCAGGGTTGATTTCCTTTAGGATGGACTGATTTTATCTCTTTGCGACTCTCAAGAGTCTCCTCCAGCACCACAGAGTTCAAATGTGTCTATTCTTCTGCACTCAGCCTTCCATAGGGTCCAGCTCTCACAGCCATGCGCCATTCCTGGAAAGACCATGGCTTTAACTATGCGGACTTTTGTTGGCAGGGTGATGTCTCTACTTTTTATTATGCTGCCTAGGCTTCTCTTAGCTTGCCTCCCAAGAAGTAAGCATCTTTTTATTTCAGGGCTGCAGTCACCATCTGCAGAAGGGGTTCAAGTATGCCAGTTTACCTCCAGCCCTCTTGTTCATTTCTAACCACCTTCGAGATATTGTGGTCCTTGGGGGTTGCTGAGCCAAGCTCGGTTGTCCTTGGGGCGCTTCTCTCTGTGTGCGTTTGATTGCCGGGTTTGCACTCTTTTATTAACCTGATTGAATGTGATATTGGCTTGGGCTTGTCTTCAAGAAAATATGATAAACTTAAAAGCACTGCTTTAAAATGAAATGTTCTTTCCAACTACAAAGCTGTTGCCAGCCCACCAAGTTTAGCCATGGAGAAACCCAAGATTGTGCCAAAGGAACCTTCAGAAAACATGAGAGGTAAGGGAGGGCTTTAGTTCACATCAAGACTAGTTTACTTAGGAGCATGAGCAGATGCGTCTCTGTGTGTGCACTTTGGTTTTGTTCGTTCATGTGCTTCTTGTGTTTTGTGATGGTTAATAGATATTAGGCAGTTGGATGCTTGATTTGTTTATTCCAAATGAATCATTGGACTTAACTTGTTGGCTAGTCAACATGTTATAGGATGCATAGAACAGGGATTCTCAACCTGCGGCCTGTGGGCCGGAAATTATCAAGATGTTTGAAGCAATTTAGCTATGGGAAAGTTATACTGTTTCGTACAGGGGTGTCAGACCTACCGCTGCCCTCACTGCTACCGGAAGCAGACACATTTACAATAGCCATAAAACATGCATGCACATGTGTAAACACACACGCGCCTGCCATAAATGTACCCATGGCTGCCATAAACGCATTTGCAACAGCCATGGACAGCCTTTTTGCACTGTGGCAATGGTCCAGCCCACAGTGCAAAAAGGTTGGAAACTCCTAGTACATGAAGATGAGCAAGAGGATTGTGACAAAGTGTATGAAACAGATATGACGAAGTTAAATAAGAAGCTGTGCTCTCTCTCTCTCATAATACGGGGTTTATGAATCCAGGAACATTCGCTGAAATGAGAGAGACAGGACGGGTCAAAGCAAGTATTATTTTACTCAACACTTCCACAGGATGAGGTGGTGGCTTTAAATTTGAGAGGCGATCCCACAGGAATGGTTAAATTGGATAAAATGTCACCATTTCTTAAGCCCTTTTCTTGTTCCCAACGGGAGAAACTCTTTTGGCTCTGTTGCTTTTTTTAATCGTTCAGGGTCTCCTACACCATATGCGTGAAGATGCATTTGCCAATGCTAAGGACCTCCCTGAGATGGGCTGGTTGCCAGGGGTCCCATCACAATTGGCATGAGTCTTGCTCAAGCAGACAACGCTGGCTCTTTGGCTTTGAAAGAGATGAGCACTGAACCCTAGAGTCGGATACGACTGGCTTTCGAGCAAGGGGAAACTTTACCCGACAATGTACAGTTCTGTCAAGCCGTGGCCTCCTTCCGCTGACCAAAGGAGCCCGCGGCTTGACAGAACTTAACGTTTATGGGCCGGGGATGCCGCCGGGCGGAAAAGTAAAACCGCAGTCAAGCCTCGTCATCCTTGCTTTAAAGGACAAAAACAACCCGGGCAAGGCCGGGTAATTAGCTAGTTCAGAATATAAAGCAACTAGTTCTGAAAGACAGTCTGCAACCTAGGGATTTCTCATCATCTAGTCTTGACCTTTAAAAAAAGTAGAAGAAAAATAAAAGCATTTATTGCATCAACAGGATGTCCAACAAAGTAATATTAAATTGAATGAATAGAGATCACGATATCAAAAAAAAAATACACAAAGATCTAAAAGTTAAAATACTTTAGTCACACTGAACAGCAGCTTCCATTAGGAGATCCTTCCTAATGATTAGTTGAAACCCCTTTTCTTTTGAACCCTATGACCCAAGTTCTACCCTCTGTAGCAACAGAGAACAAATATGCTCCATTATGGAGGCAATGGCCCTTCATATGTTTGAAAATGACTATCATAACACTTCTTAATCATCTCTCCTGCAGGCTAAACATACCCAGTGACCTCATCCCTTACTTATATGTGATTGATCTTTAATTACACCGCTTCTGTCCCCTGTGGTGCTCCCGGGACTTTAAATCCTAGTTTCCGTGCTTTATTATTTTCCATAGGAGCAGATCAAGGGATCAGACCAGCTTTTGGTTCACATTCAGAAAATTCAAAGAGAAAATCCTCCCCAAAGTTTGGGGTGCATTAGCAGGGTGCTTACCTATCTTTCATTGAGGTGACATAGGGTTGTGGTTTTTCCATTTTAAAAATAGCTAGAGCAAAGCTTGATAATGCTATTTTGCTTGGACTACATCTCATAATCTCCTGGCCCTTCTGTCTCATGGAGTCCAGGTAAGGATTAGGGTTTTTTTAATGGTAATTTTACCCAAAATCATTTGTTGAAGCAGTGATAGGGGCTGATCTTGGCTCTTAGATTTTCAACACAACAGTACATGGAAATATAGTTACCCTTTGGGGCTGGGCAGAAAGAGCGGAGGTGCCTTAAAAGCATTGATAGCAGGATAATTATGGTTCTCTAGCATATTGTTGAACAGAGGGCAAATACTTTAATTTTTAGAGTGATGGAATTTTGGCTTTTGGAGACCCGGTGAAATTCAGCCAAGCTGGGGAAAGCCTAACGAACCATGTGCTATGTGTCTGGTCAGAAACCAGGGTAGTCATCTTTCTTGTGAAACTGAGAGCATTGCAAATACTGTATGGCTCTATTTTTATCTGGGAACTGATAATGGTTACATTTTTAATATGTAATGGCAACCTCTGTCAGACACAGGAATGGATAGTCTACACATACATACATACACACACACACACACATACACACACACACACACGTGTTTATTTGTATGTGCTCCAAAGGCTCCCGCACCCCTGGACCGATCCCGCTGGAATTTGGCACATACGTACCTTGGGCTTGGGAGATCAGCACTGCGTATGCCCCCCAAATTGGGACACAATTGATCTAGACAATGTGTGTGTTTCCCAGTGATGTAATTGAGCTGATGTCATAGTCCCATTTTGACATCATTTGACTAGCTCAGCTGTAGCCCTCTGAGCTGTAGTTTTCACAGTAGGTGGAAGGCAAATGGGGGCCCTGGTCAGGCTGGCACAGCGGTGGCAACGGAGACCCTTGAGAGGGCCGGGAGGGTGTGGGAGCCGCGGAGGAGGATGGCCCTCTGAGCTCTGGAGCCACAGAGGTGACGGAAGAGGCGGCCACGGTGGGCGAAGCCAAGGAGGTTGGGAAGGTCCGAGGGCACATCAACGGCTGCATGCCACTCTCTCACCAGGTGTCCAGACACATGTATGGGAAGGATAAGGGCGGTAAGTGACCATCAACAGAGAAGCGGGATGGTTGAGAGAAGAGGAAGGGAGGCAGGAGTGACCCACATACACCCCATGAGGTTTCCAAGAGGGAAAGCTGGCCTACATGAAAGACATGAAAAACCAAAGCGAAGCCGGGTAATCAGCTAGTCACTTATATTTCCTGCAGCTTTGGAAACTTTGCAGAGTCTGTCTGAGATTTTATGGAACACCTGAGACAGATGTGAGGGAACTACTGTAGGTCAGTGATGGCTGACCTTGGTACTCCAGGTGTTCTTGGACTTCAATTTCCAGAAGCCCAAGTCAGCACTCCTGCTGATCAGGGCCTCCTGGGAATTGAAGTTTAAGAACAGCTGGAGTGCCAAGGTCAGCCATCACTGCTGTAGGTCATTAGAAGAACCCAATGCACATGTGGACAAACTGGTGTTTCACTGATTATTGTCTAGCATAAATGACACCAGAAGGACATGTGGGAACTAGACAGATGCATTTTAAAGCTAATTGGAAAAGCATCAGGGTTGTCGTTGCTAGTCAAGTAACCACTTAAACCTTGCAGAATCATAGAAACATACAATCACTGAGTTGGAATACGGGGCCTTTGAGGCCATCGAGTCCAATCCGCTGCTCAAGGCAGGAATACAAATCAGAGCAGATCTGAGAGATGGATTGTCCAATTCTCTCTTGAATGCTTCCAGTGGGTTCTACTGCCCTAATCGTTAAGAGGTTTTTCCTAATATTCAGGCTTCCCGTAGCTTCAGCCCATTACACTGCACAACAACAATTTTGCTACCTGGAATAACACATGCGATTTACATGATATCGAGTGTGCTGTTTCCAAATCTGAACTTAGAATTTGCCTATCATGTACATATTTTAAGGTACGCTATAGCTGTTCAAATGGTCGGTAATTGGGTAATGCATTTTTACATGGGAACATTATAACAGTTGGAGCTACCACTAGGCCTGTTGCCACCTGAGCTGAATCACATCCCCTAGTGGCATGCATGTTCCAGCAGGGGCCGGGCATGTCTGGGCAAGTCAGTGAGCTGACATCAGAAATAGGTACAGTGGTACCTTGCTTAAAGAGCATAATGTGTTCCACAGGATTACTCTTTAAGTGAGTTTGCTCTTTAAGTGAAACACCACTGTAAGTGACCGATCGTGACTTCTGGCAGGGGGGGATTGCGAACCCCGATTTAGTTGCTAAGCAAATTTTTTGGTTGATTTTAGTTGTTAAGCGAGGCAACCATTCAGATAAAATTCTGCTCTTTAAGCGAGTTAGTCTCTAAGCGAGGCGCTCTTTATATTACTGTATATAAGACGAGACGGACCAAGGGCTTGTCTCTAGTGTGAAACCATCTTATTGGATAGTACAGCTAGGGCAGAGTGAGTCTGTTTTGAGCTAAAGACGAGTAAGCACAGCTGTGTTAATAAACCGGACAATTTTTGCTATATTTGTGGCCAATATGCCCCGCGTAATTGATGCAAGAACCTAACCAAGAGGGTGAGATTTGCTTACTTAAGATCCTGACGTCATAGGCAGAATCGGACCTCAGCTTTGGATTCAGCACACTTGATTTAGTATAGGACACGTGGATTAGACCAAGTAGCCGGCAATATTTTCATTCATTCATTCATTTTTGTGACGCAGTGTTATTAACGCATCCTGCACTCTGGGATGATGGACAACAGATCCTTCCCTCCATCTTTATGACCATCTTTCAGGTCTTTGAAGAGCGCACTTTTGACTCACCGCCATCAGAACATTAAAAGAAAACCACCAGGTTCCGTTCAGCTCGGCGGGCATGCCAGATGTTCGCTCAGCTTGCCTACACCTAAGTGCTCAACAGCAGTGCTCAACAGTGCTCAGCAGTGCTCAACAGCATCTGGAAGGCGACATGTCGCCAATTCTCGCACCGAGCTATGGTTTGTGCATCCTTGTTCATTTCTCTCACTCCATCAGAGAAATGAAATTGATAGCAGAGAAGATCAGCCACTGTGAAGCTGGCAGCTCAGACTCTGGATAAATGAGCTTTAATTAGAAGTGATTTCTCCTGGGGCATGTAGGAACGCCCTCCTCCCACAGGCCAATCAGGGGGTGACAGTAATTAGGCTAATAGGTCACCCTGGTTGGACACCGTCCAATCTAATTAGCTGATCCTTTGATTCTTAAATCTCTTACTTCTTCATGACATGGTTCTTCCTTTGTTTCCCTTTGGGAAACAGACAATGAAAGCTGCCATCCCAAGTATTGCAAGCTAAAGTAAAGGTAAAGGTTTCCCTTGCTCGGATCCGACTCTAGGGTTCAGTGCTCATCTCTGTTTCAAAGCCGAAGAGCCAGCGCTGTCTGCTTTTGCAGACGTTTCCGTGGTCATGTGGCAGGCACGACTAGACACCGGGGCACACGGAACGCTGTTACCTTCCCACCAAAGTGGTCCCTATTTATCTACTTGCAATGTCTTGCTTTCAAACTGCTAGGCTGGCAGGAGCTGGGACCAAAGGCGGGAGCTCATTTCTGTCCTGCAGTACTCGGGAATCGAACTGCTGACCTTCCGCCTCCAAGCTACTCTGTGCAAACACTGGATCTGAAGCAGTATAGAATCACTGACTTGGAAGGGACCTTTTAGGGATCTGAATCAAATGCAGGGATCTGAATCAAAGCAGATCTGATAGAGGTTGTCCAGTTCTCTCTTGAATGCTTCCAGTACTGTCTTCCAGTATGCTCACCACCTCTTGAGGCATTTAGTTCCACTGTTGCACATTAACAGGTGTTTCCTAATATCCAGCCTTCCCATAGTTTCAGCCTGTTATTACACTTCCTGCACTCTGAGATGATGGAGAAGACGTCCTTCCTTTCCTCTTTATGATTCGTCATTGACTGCAACTCGTATCCAAGGATGCATTTCCCCCTTTTTTTCAAGGCTAAACATGCCCAGTTCTTTCCGTCTTTCCTCCTAGGACCATGATGGCAAACCTTGGCACTCCAGATGTTCTTGGACTTCACTTCCCAGAAGCCCAAGTCTCTTTGAATCCACACGAATGGGTTTACTGTGATTCATTCCGGCCCATTCCGCCCTCGTCGCTCCTGGAAGTGGAAGTAAAACGCACCCATACTTGAAGTCCAAGAACACCTGGAGTGCCAAGGTCCGCCATCACTGTCGTAGGGCTTGGTTTCCAGCCCTCTGATCATCCTTGTTGCCCTTCTCTGTACCTGCTCTAATTTGTTTGAATCTTTCTTAAGGTGCAGTACCCAATTATGCCCATTCTTCTTTGTGCTTTAACAATCTGCGTTAAGAAAACTGGTGACATTGGGTCATTTTTGGCTCCTGATCTATCATGGTGGAGTCTAATCTGAATTGATGCGTATATCCGCATTGAGAAAACCCTTTTGAGAAAGACAAACCCACAAGATTTACCATTGTCTTTCTCTAGTGCCGTGATGGCGAACCTTGGCACTCCAGATGTTCTTGAACTTTAATTCCCAGAAGCCCAAGCCCCAGTGAATCCACATGCATGGGTTTACTGCAATTCATCCGGTCTGGGAATTGAAGTCCAAGAACATCTGGAGTGCCAAGGTTTGCCATCACTGCTCTAGTGCAGTGATGGTGAACCTTGACACTCCAGCTGTATGCACAATAAACCCATTTGTGTGGACTTACAGAGACTTGGGCTTCTGGAAATTGAAGTCCAAGAACAACAACTGGAGTGCCAAGGTTCGCCATCACTGCTCTAAGTCCTGTCGTAACAGCACCAATATGTATTGCAGAATTATTTGTCCCCATTTGTTGCCTCCTGCATTCATTTAATGTTCTTGACAGTAATCTATCTTAAGAACAAGAAAGAGGTTTGTTCTTTGGGATAAAGCTATGTTAGAGAACCATAATTGTCCTTCAAGATGTTATTAACTATTCCAAATATAACTCAGCAGTTGTTATGTACAAAATTTATATATCTGGCACATGGGATGATAAGCACAGTAAAACTCCTACTTACGTAAAAAGTCTGTTCCATAGGCTTTTATGTAAATCTTTTTTTATTTAACTTGAAGCAAAACCTTAGGATTATGTAAATTGAAGCAACCCGATAGGAAAAATGAATTTTTTTACGTAACTCGAAGCAAACCCATAGGAAATTACTACTACTTCTTACTTTATTACAGGAATTGTGTTATGTAAATTGGGACACTTATGTAAATCAGGACATGGTTTTAGTGCAAAAAATCATTATATAAGTCGGATTTTGTGCAACTCGAGGCATATGTAAGTCAAGGTTTTACTGTTCATTCTTGTCCCCTTTTTTTTTGTCTCTTCTTCATTGGAGGAATAATTACTTAGCTAAAGTATTGTCAGCCAGGTAAAGTAAACCAGAAGAATGTAAGATTGCATGGCGGGCTATGTCCATATTTCAAGCTGCTGTGATCAGGACCATGGATAGCTCCCAAAGACTTTCACTGGATGTAGCTCTTCCTCCTAATTGTAGGAAATGGAGAGATATTGTCTCAGCAAAGAGCCAAGGTCTTATGGTAAATAATAAGGCCTTTTCTGAAGTTGGTGGTACCTCATTATACAAGCTTGTTAAGCTCTTTAAATAGCCTTCGTCTGTCCCAGGGGTTCCCAACCTAAGGCCCGCGGCAACCTTTCCCGTCTCGTCTCTCTCCCAACTCCTGACAACCTAGCAGTTCGAAAGCAAGAAATTGCAAGTAGGTAAAATTTCGGTGCACTAGTCATGCCTGCCGCATTGACCATGGAAACGTC
The DNA here is from genome assembly GCA_035047305.1 of Bradypodion pumilum. Lineage (NCBI taxonomy): Eukaryota > Metazoa > Chordata > Lepidosauria > Squamata > Chamaeleonidae > Bradypodion > Bradypodion pumilum. The sequence goes on from JAWDJD010000015.1 coordinate 8,702,528, forward strand.
TCCACACACAAGCAGCTCTGGCTCTTGGGCTGTAAATGGAGGTGAGCACCAAACCGTAGAGTCGGATACGACTGGCTTTACCCTTACTAGGCCTCCTTTGGAGTACAGTTTTGAACACCATGCTTTATGAAGGATACCAGAGGACGCATGCCCATTCTCACACCCTTTTTTTCTGAGGAGTGTAGAGTCCCTGTTATCCATGCTGTTAACATTTCTGGCTCTACAACACAAGAGAACAAGAGCATCACGGGCCGCACACCGATCACAGGATGATCAAAGAGAAGGCAAAGGCAAGGGTTGCCATAGCAACGTCCAGGTAGTCCACCTCTCCCTCCCCTCCGATATGGACTCTCTCCACCTGGCTCAGAGGGTGTCACATTGGCCCACCTGTTCCAGAGCTGTCAGGTGCTTAGAAGGGATATCAAACCCAACTCCGGGCTGCCCGCTGATTTAATTTCCTCTGATCCAGGAGGCAGCTTGAGAATGAGGACAAAGGCCCCAGGCAAATGCGCCATCATTCAGTGGCCAAAGGTAGACGTTGACACACCTAGAAAGCATCTGCCAAGATTGCTGGGCATCTGCATTCATGTGCAGTGTTGAGAGAAAGAGCCAGAGGCAGAGGATTTCATCCAGTTTCCTCAGCCGTTTGCACGAATGCTGTTTTTCTTCCAATGGCAGGTAAAACACCTGAGGGGGTGGGGGACCAGTTACAAGATGGAGGGGATACTTGGCTCGGTAGTACTATGAGCAAGAGGAATCTTGGAAATGTTGTAGATCAGGGATTCTCAACCTGCAGCCCATGGGCCGGATTCGGCCCGTGGCACCATTCCATGTGGCCTCCCACTGCCTCCACCACACCAGGAAGTGACATGTGGCGGAGGAAGGGCAAAATGGCTATCTTGCCCCCGATGCTATCTGAGGAAGCATGACCCAGCACCTGGCTTTAAAAGGTTGAGAACTCCTGTTGTAGATCATGCGCTGAATATGAGTCAACAGTGTGTTGTGGTTGCAAAAAAAGGCTGAGGTTATTTTAGGCAGTATTGTCTCCATAACCTATGAGGTACTAGTCCTCCTCTATTTGGCACTGGTTCAGCTTCATTTGAAGGGACTTCAGTGGTTAACGCGCTGAACTTGGCGACTGGAAGGTCAGTAGATCAGCAGTTCAAGACCCAAGCGCTGCACGACGGAGTGAGCTCCCGCCTCGTCTCTGTCCCAACTTCTGACAGCCTAGCAGTTTGAATGTAAGGAATTGCAAGTAGATAGTAAATGTAAAGGTTTCCCATGCTCAAAAGCCAGTCGTATCCAACTCTAGGGTTCAGTGCTCATCTCTGTTTCAAAGTCGAAGAGCCAGCGCTGTGTACATAGGTAAAATTTCAATCAGAAAGGTAACAGCGGAGCGCAAAAAATATTACAATATCCTCTGTGTGCCTGCTCAGAGCTTCTTTTCAAATTTTCCACTTACTGCCACCTCACTATGGAAGACCAGAGTTCCACGGAAAAAGTTTGGGAAATGCTGATCTAGCCCAACTTTCCTCAAGGTTTAAATCTAAATCAGAGTTTCCCAACCTTCTTAAGCCAGAGGCCAGGTCCCACTCTCTCAATCAGCTTTGAGGGCTGGATGGCCATTTTGCCCTGTCTGCACGATGTGTGTGTGTGGCCATTTTGTCCCAACAGCTTCAAAGGGGTAGCCATTTTGTTTCTTAAATGCCCTTGGAGGGGTGGGTGTGGGGCACATGAAATGGCACCGGGGCTGGATCTGGCCAGTGGTGGGGCATCAAAAAAATTCCCTGCCACACTGTGGGCGTGGCCATGTGGCTGGCTGGGTGTGGCCTCTTCTATTTTCATCACTCTATAGCGAACCTCTGAAGCAATTTCCCCCTTTGTCCAAGGCTTTTCCAGGGCTGTTCAATGGTGGGCTCCCCAAAAAAAAAATTACTACCACACTGTGAGCGTGGTAAAATGGCCGTGGCCAGTGGGAAAGCCCTGTGTTGCACCTGAATTAGGAATACTTTATTTCAAAACTTGGATGGGTGAGGCCAGCCAGAATTTCTGCTACCAGTTCTGGCGAAGTGGTCCAAACCTACTGATGCCCACCACTGTGGCTGTTTCACCCTGAAGTGCCTCCCCAGCCACTCCGGAGTGGCTGGGGATGTGCTTTGGGGTGAAAGGGGGCCCAGGAAATGCCTTTGATGAAGGGAGAAATGGAGCCATCCCCCTCTGAAGCCTTTTCTAGGAGGAGGAGGAGGTGGGCAGGACCAGCCATTTTTACTACCGGTACGCACGTACTGATCCGATCCGGCTCATGCCCATCACTGGATCTGGCCCACGGGCCTTAGGTTGGAAACTCCTGAGCAGCATTTCACAGATAAACGAATATCCATTCTCCTTTGCAGCTAGCAACTGAAAGTTACAAGCCTGCAAGGCCTTCTCCTTTAAAAAAAAAAAAGTCCGTGAAGTCAGGTTTCCTCTGTGTGGCGTACATCAGTTAACAGCCAGAAGCAACGGAGGTGAAATCCTTCGGCTTCAAAGATGTTGGCAGGAACCCAGTGTGGCTGTCAAAATGACATGCCTCCAGAGAGAGAGGAGGCTGGCTGAGACTAAAGGAAACACAGTGATCTTTTTAGCTGATGGGCATCGGGGTGGAGCACGTGCGCTGCCACTCTACGGAGTCCTTTTTGGGTTACAAAGTGGTACTCCCGGGGGGGGGCCCTCTGCCACAATGCTTTGCGCACTGAAATTACTGGTGTTTTTTGAGTCTCATGTAAACGCACTCAGCACAAACAGTGAGACGTCTCCTAGACCCAAATCTGTGCAGTGAGGTTTGTTATGATTCCAAGTGGGACATGTCACGGTGTTGTAGTGTAGAGTGCTTCTCTTTGGTTTCAGCCAGCCAATCGTGCCTGCCTTTTTCAATACTCCATTCTGTTTGCCTGTTGTCTGGCCGGACATCCTGCTATGGTAATGGAGTAGACCGTACAGCCAGCAACTCAACGTTGAGTGTTGGGCAGTAGTAAATAACCTGACTCCCTAAAGTCGGCTACAGGCAGATGAGCCCCTTGGGTGGAGCGATGGTGGAAGAAATGCCACTGGAAAGCATCATATTGTGCCGAACGGTAAGACTCTGATTCCCAACAGTCATGGAGGCCAAAGAGGCCATGCCAGATGGACTGGCTGTGAAGGCGCACCTTGATAATACAGTAAAACCCCTACTTACGCAAAAAGTCCATTCCATAGGCTTTTACTCAAATCGTTATTTATGTAACTTGAAGCAAACCCATAGGAAAAAATGAAATTTTTATGTAACTCGAAGCAAACCCATAGGAAATTGTGTTACGTAAATTTATGTTAATCGAGACATTTATGTAAATAGGGACATGGTTTTAGCACAAAATCATTATGTAAGTCGCATTTTATGTAACTCAGGGCATTTGTAAGTCGGGGTTTTACTGTATACTCAAGGCTGCAGCAGTCCATTGCAGTCCCGGTGTTAAATCCTGCATGTCTCATGTCATATGTGCCACAGGAGATACTGTTGTAGATGGTCATACAATGCCTATCTTATCATCACATCATTAAGCCATGCTTCTGGAGACCAGAGTTGGTGGGGGTGGGGGTTGCATCATGACTAAAGCTTCAAATCCTTGTGCGGTAGAGATGGAACAACAGCTACAGCCTTGGGTGAAGTGTTTCCATTCATGTCTGGCCTTTTGTTTCCTGTGAATTCATTAGGCTGTGGGATAGCATTAAGTCATGGGTTTCCTCCCTCACTCCTGAGCGCTGAAGCCTTGAAACTGTTCCTAATGCAAACCAACACATCAGCAGTTGAGTGATGTTGCGGATTTGTTGTTGTTCAGTTGCACAGTCGATTCCGACCCTTTGAGACCCCATGGACCATTGCCCGCCAGGCACCTCTGTCCTCCACCATCCTCCTCCACCCGCCCAGCTCTGTGCCCATTGCGTCTACAATACCATCCAGCCATCTCATCTTTGGCCGTCCCCTTCTTCTTCTGCCCTCCACCTTTCCCAGCATCAAGGCTTTCTCAAGTGAATCCTCTCTTCTCATTTGATGTCCAAAGTACTTTAGCTTCATCTTTACTATTTGACCTTCCAAGGACAGTCAGGGTTGATTTCTTCTAATATTGACCTATTTGTTTTCCTTGCTGTCCAGGGGACTCTCAAAACTCTCCTCCAGCACCACATCTCAAAGGCGTCTCTTCTTCTATGCTCAGCTTTCCTAATGGTCCAGCTCTCACAACCATACAATGGAATACCATTGCTTTGACTATGCGGACTTTTATTTGCAAGGTGATATCTCTGCTTTTGACTATGGTCCCCAGGTTTCTCATAGCTTGCATCCCAAGCATCAGTCGCCTTTTTATTTCATGGCTGCAATCCCCATCTGTAGTGATCTTGGATCCGAAGAAAGTGAAATCTGTCACTGCTTCTACTTCTTCCCCATCTATTTTCCTGAGACTGATGGGGGCCTGTGGCCATTATTTTGGTTATGCTACAGTTTTCTTTGGCACCAATCTGTGCTTCAGGAGGCAAGGCTCATTGGCATCTCCTTGCCACCAAGGTACCCTGGATGACATCTTCTAGGCCTCCTTGGCATTGAAGCTCTCTCAAACGTGTTTGCTGCAGTAATTTGAAAAGCATGTTCCTAGGATCTGCATTTGGATACAGTCACTGGAGGCAAATGAGGACAGCAGTTTTGTCAGCATAGAATTGGCAATTTTCATCTCTCCTGCCTTCTTGCAGAAGGGAGTCCACCATTCCCTCTCATGAGAAGCTGTGAAAGGACCCAACACCCAACCTCGTGCCTTGGTGCAGCCTAGCTCCAGTTTACACTGGAGCCTGGCTATTTTATAGACCTGTTCCGAACTCCAGAAAGTTTTGGATAACTCCAGGTCAGCGTTTCCCAAACTATGCTCCATCGAACACTGGTGGACTTCCAATTCCCAGAAGCTTCAGTCTACTGAGCAAAAAAACTTCTGGGTTCCTCTTCATAGCTGCCAAGTATCCTGTTTTGGGCAGAAAATTACCGTATTCTACCCCTCTTTCCTTCCACCCGTATTTTCCCATAAATCTCCCATATTATTATTATTTTATATAAAACCAAGGTGTCATGGGGTATATTCCTCATAACAGATCCAGGGAGGAGGAGTATTGGGCTCCCCTGGGGGGGGAGTAAGCACCCCTTAGACACTCCCCTTAGCACCACTGCTGCCCCTCACGGGGAACAATATAGCAAGCCATCCCCATAGGCAAGCCTCAGCTGCAGTGGAAGTAATTTTAAGTCTCTTTCCCCACTTGCTCCCACATCATTTCATAATATGGTGATTTTTTATGGAACTGTTTTTACACTTATATCAGTTAATTGTCTACTGTCTTAGCCTTGTGTACCTCAATTTCATTTTTTAAAAATCTGTGTTTAAGACAGGACCACGGAGATATCCTCTTTATGTTGTATGTAAATATACTTGAAGCCAATTGGCTCATTGTCTCTTCTCTCTCCTGGGAAAGAGGGTGTTAAAGGGAAGAGGTATGTTCCTCTTTGCTAAGGATTCATATGCTGATCAGAGTAACAAGTAGCAACTGCCTGAATCCCCCTTCTTCACTTAAAGATGCTGTTTCAGCATTCCCACTTGGTCATTAGAGAAGGACGTTGTTTGCCCACTGAATCTATTAGCCAAACAAGTAGCTGACTTCATTCATGAAGTCGGGGCTTCTCAACCTGCAGCCTGTGGGCTGGATGTGGCCCACAGCACCATTTCATGTGGCCCTCCACCACACCAGGAAGTGCCATGTGGTGGGGGAAGGGCAAAATGGCCGTCCGGCCCCCGAAGCTGTCTGAGGAGCGTGACCCAACCCGCGGCTTTAAAAGGTTGAGAACTCCTAATTTAGATGTTTATTATATGTGTGTGTGTGTGTGTGTGTGTGTGTGTGTGTGTGTGTGTGTGTGTGTGTGTGTTTAATCATCTTGCTTCTCATATTCAGCTCCTCCAAAGAGCAAACCGGCGCATGGTGCTGGCAAAAAATATACAAAGAAACCAGGTAATTTTTGTGCTGTTAGCATTTGCTGATCTGGTTCAGATAGTTGTTTTCATGTTGTGTTTGTCTGCTAGTTTCTGCTGGTGACAGTGGTGAATATGGAGAAGACCCAGTCAACTTAACAGGCAATGACAGGACTTCCCTGTAGTTTTAGACTTTGCCCATGGTGGTGTTACAGGTTTCTTTAGATGGCCGTTGTTGTTGTTGCTGTTTGTTTAATTTGCTTTTCTTCTCTTCTTCCTCTTCCACCACTTTGGGTGTTGAAGAAGATAAGCGGTTCTTGTTCTTGCACTTCTAGCGGCCTCAACCAGTGTTAGTTGGTCTTGTCATAGTATGTTTTTGATGTCCTCTCCCCACCTTCCTTTTTTTCAATCCTAGCAATCCCTTACTCCACACAATCCTAGCAATCCCTTACTTTGCCCTGTTACTACTTCTTATGACACGGAGACGTGAGGTTGGACTTCACTGCACAACAACAATTTTGCTACTGGGAATAACACATGTGACTTACATGATATTGAGTGTGCTGATTCCAAATCTGAACCCAGAATTTGTCTATCACGTACAGATTTTAAGGCATGCTATAGCTGTTCAAATGGTTGGTAATTGGGTAATGTAGTTTGACTTGGGAACATTATAACAGTTGCAGTATGCCTGCTGCCGCCTCAGCTGAATCACGTCCCCTGGTGGCATACATGTCCCAGCAGTGGCCGGGTATGTCTAGGTAAGTCACTGAGCTAGCATCAGAAATAGGTATATAAGGCGAGATGGACCAAGGGCTTGGTCTCTAGTGCGAAACCATCTCATTGGATAGTGCAGCTAGGCCATAGTGAGTCTGTTTTGAGCTAAAGATGAGTAGGCGCAGCTGTGTTAATAAACCGGACAATTTTTGCTACATTTGTGGCAAATATACCCCATGTGATCAATGAAAGAACCGGAACAAGAGGGTGAGATTTGCTTACTTATGATCTTGACATCCTAGGCAGAATCGGACTTCAGATTTGGGTTCAGCGCACTTGATTTAGTATAGGACGCATGGGTTAGACCAAGTAGCAGACAATATTTATTATTTTGTGCTGCGGTGCTTTGAGAAGCCTTATTGGCTTTACAAAACAGTAAGTGGTTTTCCTTGAATTAAGAGTGTATTGCATACTACTTTGTATAATAACATGTCTGTCCACTTGGAATTGAAGTATAGTAGTACCTCGAGTCGCAAATGGTTCAAGTTACAAAATGTTCACAATACGAATGAAAATCAATTGAAAACGATGGCTTGTGTTACGAATTTTTCCGGAACAGATTAATTGGTTTTCGATGCATTCCGATGGGAAACCATGTTGCAAGTTATGAATTTTGGTTTTCAGTGAAATCCTATGGGAAATTCGAGTTACAAAATATTCCATAACGTGAAAAATGCCTTGGGACGCATTAAATTTGTAACTCAAGGTATCATTGTACTTCTCCGTTGCAAAATGGAAACCAATGTAAAATGGTTTAAAAGTAATATAAAAATAACGCAAAGCTAAAAATGCCTCCACTGTAACACAGGGAAAATGGGTGGCAATAAACCAGGGGAGGCCGGTGGGCAACAGCAATGATTTCAGGAGGGGAACTAAAATGTCATTATAGTCCATCTTGGGCTACATATTAGAGAATTTTCCATAGGGTTGGTCCTACCACCTTCTGTCTTGCCTGGCAATCTCTGTTGAATCTCTCGGAGATTAAGAACATAAGAACAGCCTTGCTGGAAGAGGCCACAGGAGCCCATCCAGTCCAGCATTCTGTCTCCCACAGTGGCTCACCATGTGATTCAGGGTATTATTCCCAGGCAGATGCCTTCACCGGTTTAGGATTCTCTGGAAATGGCATTAAGAGATATCCTGCCTATCTCTCCAACCCGGAGGTCGTCCTTAGGTATCCATAATTATAGCCATTAAGAACATAAGAACAGCCTTGCTGGAACAGGCCACAGGAGCCCATCCAGTCCATCATTCTGTCTCCCACAGTGGCTCACCATTTGCTTTAGGGTATTATTCCCAAGCAGATGCCTTCACCTGTTTAAGATTCCCTGGAAATGGCATTTATTGAGAGATATCCTGCCTATCTCTCCAACCCGGAGGTTGTCCTTAGGTATCCATAATTATAGCCATGTATCCCCTTGTCCTCCATGAACTTGTCTAATCCTTTCTTAAAGCTGTCAAGACTGACAGCTGTCACCACTTCTTCCGGCAGGGAGTTCCATGGACCAGTAATCCTCTGGGTGAAAAAGGACTTTCTCTTATTTGTTTGAGAACTAGCACCCAAAAGTTTCATGGAGTGCCCCCTAGTTCTAGTGTTGTGCAATAGGGCATATATAAAGAGATGTGGTTTCTTGGTCCTTGTGGGTTTAGGATTTTGTTTGTCACCTCATTTGGGCGTTCCCTGAGCAGAGTTTCTTCCGCAAAAATCCTTTCAACCCAGAATAATTTCTGACGCAAAATAATTATTATTATTATTATTATTATTATTATTATTATTATTATTATTATTATTATTATTATTATTATTATTATTATTATTATTATTATTATTATTATTATTATTATTATTATTATTATTATTATTATTATTATTATTATTATTATTAGTGGACCTGTAGGCTTATGCCTTCATGTGCCCTCCCCCCCCCTCCCCCAGTGGCAGATGCAACAAGGGAGTCCTATTATTGCAGTCAGGGATGCACTTAGATTATTTTATCCTCTGGACCAAGCGAGGGGAATGCGCAGGCAGGTGATGCTGTTATCCTATAGTCTTCCCAGTCTTCCCAACCTTTGCCCTTGGCTGATTAAGGCTCTCGGAAATTGCGAACCTCGACAGTCAGTTGTATCCGACTCTAGGGTGCAGTGCTCAGCTCCATTTACAGCCAATGAAGGAAGAATGCTTTAGTCACAGTAGTTTGCCTTCATCCACTTCCTTCAAAATGTGATAAGCCCATTCTACTGTTTGTCTCCAAGCTTTGCTTCTGGTCGGACTGCAGTGGCTTAGTGGTTAAGACACTGAACTTGACAACAGGAAGGTTGGCAAGTCAGCAGTTCAAGTCCCAAGTGCTGTGCAACAGAGCGATGTCCTGTTGCCGGGCCCAGCTCCTGCCAACCTAGCAGTTCGAGAGCAAGAAATTGCAAATTGATAAATAAGTACTCCTTTGGCAAGAAAGGTAACAGCGTTCCATGTGCTCTGATGCCTTAAGTCATGCCTACCACATGACCCACAGAAAGAACACTGGCTCTTTGGCTGTAAATTGAGATAAGCACTGCACCCTAGAGTCGGATACAACTGACTGTCGAGCAAAGGGAGACCTTTACCTTTGCATCTGGTGCTTCTTTTAGGAGATAGCAGAAGATTTCCATTGATGCGTACATTTCTCACATGAATGAATGAATGAATGAATGATACACTGATATTAGATTTAAATACCTTGGATCCCTATTGGGAAAAAACAACTTTTTGGGACTCTAATCACAAACTGTCCTATCTCCTCCTGGGTTCTAACATGCACATTGTATGTAGAACTGCCAAGTTTATAATTAAGGCATTAGCTAAAAGAATCCAATATATTAATCAAATCCTGCAAGGGAGATTCACTTATCTGACTATGGAGATGCATGCATCTGTCGTCTGCAATGTAATATTTCCAACATGGGTCATTATAATGGAATTCCCACTGGCGTAGCTATCTTGACATAGACATTTGGCAGGACTGGCGATGTTTTTGGTGCAGTTCGTTTCAAGATGCTTTCCTGTAGTTTAGGAGGCATATATTGTATGCGAAATGTCAAGGGGCAAAATACAAGTATCCTTTAATCTTCCCAAGACGCTCCCAAGATCTCCAAACTCATCCGGCTCAAATCTGGCACCATTCCACTGGCACCCGTGGAAACATTTAAAGGTAAGAGGATGAAGGTGTGATTAATGGATGAACAAAACAAATGGCAGAACAGATGTTTCAAACTAGTAAGACGCACCCAAGCTGAAGCTAGCAGAGGATCCAAATATATAGAACAGAGAGCACATTTCCATCCTGGGGAAGCTGTAAGCCAGGGGTTCCCAACCTATGGCCCATGGGCCGGATCCAGCCCATGGCCTCCAAGGGCATTCCATAAATAAAATGGCCCCCCCCTTTGAAGCTGTTGGGACAAAATGGCCACCCCCATCGTGCAGGCAGGGCAAAATGGCCATCCGGCCCTCGAAGCTGACTGAGAGAGCATGACCCGGCCCCCGGCTTAAAAAGGTTGGGAACCCCCGCTGTAAACTCTGCGTGTCGGTGGAGAGGGGAAGGCTGACATCATGGATCTCCTGGGACCGCTTGTTCCATCGTTCCACCGTTGCATGTCCATGACTCCTTCACCTCTATGTGGTTTCCACATTCTGCATCTTCCATTCCATCTCTGACACAATTAAGCTCGGAAGGAAAAAAGTCAAAATGAAAGCCTTGCATTTGCATGTTTCCGATGCATGCCGAGAATATTGTGTGGCGTTTTGCCGTTCTTGCTCCACTGTAAGGAGCCTGATTTCAGCCCCTTGACCTGGCAAAGCCCATCCAGGTGGTCATTTGGAGGTGGTTTGAAGTTTAAGATCCAGCAGTTCTTACAGACATTCCTCAACAAGCAAAGTTATTTTGATATGAACTCCTTTTACTGCTGCAGATAGTGTTTTGAATACTGCTATGGTTTTAAGATTTTTTTAAAATGCCATCTGGCTTTGTTCCCTGTGTATATAAATGTGGATGGATAGATAGATTTTATTTATTTATTTATTCTTCAAATTTCTATTGCTGCCCAACTCGGCGGCGACTCTGGGCGGCTGGCAACAATTAAAAGCAACATCAAAGTAATTAAAAAGCCCTTTAAAACCCCATTAATAATTCTAAATAATTTACCCACTCACCCCATTATTATTATTTATTTGTTAGATTTCTATCCCGCCTCACTCAACACAACGTGTGACTCGAGGCGGCGTACAGTATAAATAACATATTACAATTACAAGAAGAAAAATGTCAAAAAAGTACCAGAAATTATACAATCATCCCACTACAAAAAATACATTAAAAGAGAGAGAAAAATCTTTATATGAGCCAGCAGGCGGGGGGGGGGGTCGCCCCTCCTTCGGTGCCCCACACCTGCCCTGCCAGCCAGGTTTTCAGTTCAGATAGATAGGTAGATACTGTAGATAGATAGATAGATAGATAGATAGATAGATAGATAGATAGATAGATAGATAGATAGATAGATAGATAGATAGATAAGGGACTGTGGTGGCTTAGTGGTTAAGACACTGGATTTGATGACTAGAAGGTCAGCAGTTCAGCAGTTCAAGACCCAAGTACGGCATGACGGAGTGAGCTCCTGTCTCTGCCCTAGCTCCTGCCAACCTAGCAGTTCAAAAGCAAGAAAGGTACCACTTCGGTAGGAAGGTAAACAGCGTTCCATAGCACTCCGGCATCTAGTCATGCCTGCCACATGTCCACGGAAACTTCTGCAGAGGCAGACAGTGCTGGCTCTCTGGCTATAAACAGATGAGCACTGAACCCTAGAGTAAGATACAACTGGCTTTTGAGCAAGGGTGACCTTTACCTAAACTGTCATCCCCCCCCCCCCGATTGTTTTTCTACTTCTGCTAAGCTCACGAGACCTACAGATACCAATAGCAGATGTCTATTTTGCCATTGCAACAAAAGAGGCATGGGTTTGAATCTGACCTTTATGGAGGCTATCCAACATTTTGAATTTTGTCTAGCAGAATAAGTTCCGCAACTCGGATAGCACTTGTAAAATTCAGATTAAACCATGGAATGGACTAACAAGTCTCTATAAAAACCAGTCACCATCTTGTACTGTATTGTAATGCTCCATAGAAAGATTCCTGTTAACCTACGGTAGAAGAGGAGACCTACACGTAAAGTACCTTAGAGGGAAATCTGGCCCTCCTTTTATGGTACCTATGTCAACTTCACAATAGCAACCCAAATGGGCCTATTCAACTGGTCCACACCCTATGATTTATAACCCAGTGATGGCCAACCTTGGCACTCCAGGTGTTCTTGGATTTCAAGCCCCAGAACCCCGAGTCAACACATCTGTTGATCAGGGCTTCTGGGAATTGAAGTTCAAGAACAGATGGGGCACCAAGGTTAGCCATCACTGCCCTACACTGTCTACTTCTACCACAGTGGAATCCTGGTCCGGTCATCAATGAGAGAAAGGCACACCAAATAGATACCTTACACTCCCCTCGCCTCTTCTCCTGCAGATTGTGAATGTTACGGCCACTCCAACAGGTGCAGCTTCATTGACTTTCTGAACCTGGTGACATGCATCAGCTGCAAGCACAACACGAGGGGACAGCACTGTCAACACTGCCGGCTGGGCTTCTACCGCAATAGCTCTGCAGAACTGGATGACGAGAATGTATGTATAGGTGAGTGGCAATGCTGCAAAGGTCTTCGGTAGTTCTGGGGGCCCTATGGTGATCTTGGATGTGCTCATGAACATCAAAAAGCAACACTTCCTTGTAGACACAACTGTTGTGATTACAAAGAGAAGTCCTTTTTAAAAAATAAAATAAAATAAAATCCTAGCAGGGCAAGCTATCAATTTGGGATAGGGTTGCCATACGTCCTGGAAAACCACGATTGTCCCGGATTCAAGGTTGGGAAAATTGTCCCGGCCAGTTCAATAAAAATCATGTGAAAGTCCTGGATTTTTAAAACTTACTGATTGTGTATTATAACACACCGTTAAAATAAATTCGAACTCTCACCATCAAACGAGCGATTTCCTGACACATTGGAGTTGGAGTATACCCAGTGGTGGGCATCAGCAGGTTCGCACCAGTTCGCCAGAAACGGTAGCAGAAATTCTGGCTGGCTGCGCCCATCCAAGTTTTGAAATAAAGTAGTCCTAATTCGGGAGCAACACAGGGCACAGTGTAGCAGTAATTTTTTTGGAGCCCACCACTGAGTATACCTGGAGACAAATCTTAACGTCCTCTCCTCACACCACCGCCCGATAAGTGTACCCAGTGTGTTTCCTGGAACTGAGGACGCTAAGAATTGACTGCGACGCGACTTCTCAGAAGTACAACAGATTATCTTACAGTAAGAATTAACTGTTGTAAATAAATTCATTTATGTATTGATATATTTAATGTGAAAGTGTTTTATAGCTGTCATTATATTATGTTTTTTAAAAGGCTGTTTTGTAGATAACCTGCCCATTTTTGTCAAGTATACTTCTGTCCCGGTTTTCGTGGGGGAGAATTATGGCAACTCTACCTTGGGAAGAAGTCTTGGATTCTAGACTTGGATTCCAGACTTGGTACTCCAGAGGGGCTTATTTGAAAAGCAGTGGAGAGCGCTAAGGCAGAGACGACCAACCTTGGCACTCCAGATGTTCTTGAACTTCAATTCCCAGAAGCCCTAATCAGCAGGAGTCCTGACATGGGCTTCTAGGAATGGAAGTCCAAGAACACCTGGCGTGCCAAAGTTGGCCATCACTGTACTAGGGGAATCAACTGCATCTCCCAGAATTCCCCAGCCATGGAGGCCACTGGCCACATTAGCTGTCAAATTTTTGGAGCTGAAATCCGGGGGCGGGGGTGGGGGCACATTTACAGTCTTTCCCAATTGATTGCTGTTTATAGGCTTTTCATTCTCTGTACCAATAGAGCCCCATATAACACAAAATGCCGTTCCACCGAGCTCTTCTCTATACGTTTTTTCCCATTATACGAAGCGCTATTGCCGATACCCCGTATAACAAAAAAAATGTTTGTTATATGAAGCACTAGTGGCAATACCCCATACAACAACAACAACAAAATCATTGTACAGGGTATTGCCAATAGCGCTTCATATAACAAACATTTTTTTTTGTTATACAGTGTGTCACCAATAGCACAAAAATGCTTTGTTGTACTAATTTTTTGTTATACGAAGCGTTCGTTATACGGGGTTCCACTTATTTAATTCACTCCTACTCCCCTTCCTCCAGGTAAACTTGGAATAATGGGTTTCACTCATTTCATGATTCTTAGATCACCTGTGCTTTAATTCGGATTTTTGAAAAGCTGTACTTTAAATTGTGTAGAATCTCAGTTCTGGGATAATAATAATAATTTATAATAATTTTTAATTTGTACCCCGCCCTACTCAGCATAAAGGCCAACTCAGGGCTGCATTACAACATATTAAAGAAACAAAATATACAGTTAAGAAAGAAAAACAACAACAACAACAACAACAACAATAACAACAACAACAACAACAATAATAATAGTAGTAGTAGTAGTAGTAGTAGTAGTAGTAGTAATAATAATAATAATAATAATAATAATAATAATAATAATAATAATAATAATAATAATAATAATAATAATAATAATAATAAACAATCTAAATATGCAGAAAAACACAGCAGCAGATACAATAAAAAAATACAATACAACTCCAGGTATAAGATATACAATATAAAGAAAAGCTCAACTTCCCCACGGCACATGCCAGGCCAGGGCAGGAGCTGGACAAAAACGGTGGCGGCCAATTATACAGTCCGTGCCGCCGGGAACCCAAGAAGCTCAACTTCTCTACGGCCACAGCCAGGCCAGGAAGGAGCTCTTTAAAAGGGATATATAAATAAAATAAGAATTGTGTCAGGTCCAGGGTTGTTATTTGCTAAGACCTTACCAGTCTCAGACAACATTACCAGTGGTAAGTGATTTTGATGTTTCATGCCAACCTATGGAGTTCCCAACCTATGGCCCATGGGGCAGCCCTGGCCCCCAACACCATCCCATCCAGCCCGTCATTGCCTCCGTTGCACCCAGAAGTGGAAGTGGGCACATTTATGTCATCTGTAAAATGTGGCTGTGCATGTGCAAGCACGCCCGTGGCTGTTGTAAATTGCAGACGTGGGCGCATTTACGACAGCCTAAATGCGTCCGCTTCTGGGGGTGTGATCTGGCCCGCTCAGCTGCCCAGGGTGTGTGGTCAAGCCTGCAACGTAAAAAGGTCGGCCACCCCTGGACTACATGAAATCTCTCTTCCAGAGTTGCACCTGGTCTTTCCAGAGAAAAGGTGAAGCATTAGGAGCATAATATTAAACCAATTCTCCTCTACCTCCCAGTCACTGGGGGCTTTCAATCAGTTTTGCATTCTCTAGCCAGCATGAAGGGTTTGGGGAATTAGATCCAATAAAATAAAATGTCAAAGCTCTGATTTTGATCTGTTTACTGGAAGGGAGACAGGGTGTTGCTCTGGGTGGATTCCGCCTTCCCACATTGGGCAGCAGTGGCTCAGTAGTTAAGAAGTTCGCCTTGTTAGCTGGCAAGTCAGCAGTTCGAGACCCAGGTACTGCATGACGGTTTGAGCGCCATTTTGCCCTTCCTCCGCCACATGGCACTTCTGCGTGTGGTGGAGGTGGCGGAAATGATGCTGCAGGCTGTGTCTGGCCCACGGGCTGCAAGTTGAGAATCCCTGTTGTACACCATTGACTGCTTTTAAAATGGAGACATCTGCGTCCAGCTGCACAAGAACTCTAGCCGCTGACTCAGACTGACCTGTGCTGTCTTTTCAGATTGTAACTGCAACCGAATAGGCTCCGTGGCCAACCGCTGCAACGACACGGGCTACTGTGAGTGTAAAGAAGGCGGGGTCACCGGGCCCAAATGCGACGATTGTTTGCCTGGTTACTACTGGAGACAGGGGTGCTTTCGTAAGTATTATTACTCAAAAGGACAGCAACAGAGAGATGTGGAAGGTACTGATGACACTCCACAACAATGATTTTGCTACTGGGAATAACACATGTGAGTTACATGATATCGAGTGTGCTGATTCCAAATCTGAACTCAGAATTTGCCTATCATGTACAGATTTTAAGTAATAGGCGTGGTATTGGGTAATGTATTTTTCCATGGGAACATTATAACAGTTGCAGCTACCACTATGCCTGCTGCTCCCTCAGCTGAATCATGTCCCCTGGTGGCATGCATGTTCCAGCAGCGACTGGGCATCTCTGGGCAAGTCAGTGAGCTGACGTTAGAAATAGGTATGTAAGACAAGATGGACCAAGGGCTTGTCTCTAGTGCGAAACCATCTTATTGGATAGTACAGCTAGGCCATAGTGAGCCTGTTTTGAGCTAAAGATAAGTAGGTGCAGCTGTGTTAATAAACCGAGACAGTTTTTGCTACATTTGTGGCAAATATATCCCAAGTGATCAATGCAAGAACCTAGCCAAGAGAGTGAGATTTCCTTACTTAAGATCTTGATGTCCTAGGCAGAATCACACTTCAAATTTGGATTCAGCAAACTTGATTTAGTATAGGGACATGGACTAGACCCGTGATGGCAAACCTTGGCACTCCAGATGTTCTTGGACTTCAATTTCCAGAAGCCCCCGTGAATCCACACAAGTGGGTTTACTAAGATTCATCCGACCCATGCCGCCCTCGTCGCTCCTGGAAGCGGAAGTAAAATACGCCTGGATGGAGGAAGGGTTAACCCGGAAGAGCCTTAACCGTACGGGCGCGATTTACCTCCGCTTCCAGATGTGACGAGGGTGGCATGGGCCAGATGAATAGCAGTAAACCCATTCGTGTGGATTCACAAGGGGCTTGGGCATCTGGGAATTGAAGTCCAAGAACATCTGGAGTACCAAGGTTCGCCATCACGGGATTAGACCAAGTAGCAGACAATATTTGTGTGTGTGTGTGGCACAGTGTAATAAGTAAATAAATAAATACCATGCTACTAAGGAAAATTCAAGACTGGCCTCCAATCATCATCCTTCACCCAAATTCTCCTTTTTCCTTTCTCTCTCTCCAGCCAACGTCTGCGATGACGAGCTTTTGCTTTGCCAGAACGGAGGCACCTGCTACGATAGCCAACGTTGCCTCTGCCTGCCTGGCTTCAAAGGGGTTCTCTGCGAGCAGGCGAAATGTGAGGGCGAGAGCCAAGAGTGCGACGTGGCCTCCTCCTTGCGCCTCAGCCCCGTGGCCTTCCTGGTCGGCGCTGTGAGCCTGGAGCTCCGGTATTTACTGAATCTCTGAAGCCCCGCGGAAGGAAAAGCTCAGCAGAGGCAGAGAGATGCAACGAGAGAAGATGCTCAAAGATGGGCGCGGGCGGGCAAGCGCCGCCGCCGCCGCTTTTCAAGGGACTCTCTCTCCTTCTCAATCGTTCGGATCCCCAACTGGACGTTTTTTGCTTAATTTGCAAAAGCAGAAGAAACTAGATTTTCTGAAGTGGAGTTTTATTTGGGGTGGGGGGAGCAACAGTTTGGGTGCTTCTGTATTGGACGTGGGATGACCCTGCAGCACAGACAACTGTTGTCTCAAAGGGTCCACAAGGCACTGAGATCCTGCCAAAAGCCTGCCACAGATTCCTGGCCTTTAGTTGCTCAGCTATTTTACCTTAGAGACTTTCCTTTTTTCCTCCTGGGGAAATTGCACTCCTAACCAAGACTGACAGCTACAGAAGCCGGGGCCGGGGTTGGGTGGGTAGACCCTGCCATGGCGAATCTTGGCACTCCAGGTGTTCTTGGACTTCAATTCCCAGAAGTTCAAGAAGCCTGTGAATCCACACTAATGGGTTTACTGAGCAGTTGCTGGGAATAACACATGTGATTTTACATGGTATCGAGTGTGCCGATTCCAAATCTGAACTCAGAATTTGTCTACCACATACAGATTTTAAGTTATAGGCATGCTATAGCTGTTCAGATGGTATTGGGTAATGTATTTTTACATGGGAACAGTTGCAGCTCCCACTATGCCTGCTGCTGCCTCAGCTGAATCACACACCCTGGTGGCATGCATGTTCCAGCAGCGCCCGGGCATGTCAGTGAGCTGACATCAGAAATAGGTATATAAGATGAGATGGACCAAGAGCTTGTCTCCTGTGCGAAACCATCTTATTGGTTAGTACAGCTAGGCCACATTGAGTATGTTTTGAGCTAAAGTTGAGTAGGCGCAGGTGTGTTAATAAACTGGACAGTTTTTGCTACATTAAACCCATTTGTGTGGATTCACAGGGACTTGGGCTTCTGGAAATTGAAGTCCAAGAACAGCTGGAGTGCCAAGGTTCACCATCACTGCTATAATCAATCACACACACACACCCCGCATCGCTGGCTTGTTCCAGCTCTGAGCCTAAAAATATATTGTTGCCTACAAATCAAGTTGCTGAATTTATTAAGGGTGATTTTCTT
This sequence comes from Bradypodion pumilum, assembly GCA_035047305.1. NCBI lineage: Eukaryota > Metazoa > Chordata > Lepidosauria > Squamata > Chamaeleonidae > Bradypodion > Bradypodion pumilum. Next base: position 8,720,822 of record JAWDJD010000015.1, read on the forward strand.
TTAATTCCTTCCCACTTTTTATTCATTGGTTGTGACTTTTTAATCCCTTTCCGTCCACTTGAGACCAGGACTAACCAAGGCTGCTTCATACCACGCCAAAGTGTCACATGTTAACCTGGCTTTGCCATTATCATTTATGGCTCAAATACTTTTCTTTTGTAGAGAATTATTTTTGTCTGGATTACAAATGTTCTCAAAGAAGAAAACGACACCCATGGCCTCCAGAGAGACGTTTTACCATAAGCATTATGGTGTAAAAATCTCACTACAGTAAAGCAATTTATTAATTGCTCCTGCTCGCTTCCTTTTAATCATCTCCCCCCCCTTTGCCATTGTTGTTCTGTTAATTTACATTATCTTAAAAAACAAAGCAAAACAGGCTAACCACCTTATACTTTGTCATACCAAAGAATCAAGAGGAGAAGCTGAACATTTGTAGATATTTAGTACTGGTTTCCTTTGAACAGCAGTCGCTTTCAGGGTGACAAATACCTGCATTTTATTCCCTGGTTGTTTATTTTCATACAGATGGCCTTGGAAGGACTCTCAGAAGTTGCATTTTAAAAGAAACATGATAAACATGATACATTACTCATTGCCTCTGGGTAGCTAGGTTGCCACTTGTTATTGCTCTGGTCACACAAATAATTTGTTCCATTATGTTTTTTAAGGTACTGTATTAAAAATTGCCCAACAAACTAAAGAAATCCATAGTTCCCTCTAGTGGCCAATTCTTTTGTTGCATCTTGGAAATATTGATAGACTAGCCGATTACCCGGCATTGCTCGGGGTTGTTTTTTCCCTGTAAAGTCGAACCACGGCCAGCTACCTCAGCAGCAGTACCTGCCTAGGTGGGTGGGGGAGATAAGGCCCCTGGGAGGCTCATACATTGCCTCTCGCGGGTGCTCTGCTGTGTCCAACGGACACCTCCAGCCACCAGATTCTCCTCAAGTGCTTCGGTCGCTCCTCTGCCACCTCCCACCCGTCTATATAGGTCAGAGCGAAGCAGTCCCAGTGCAAAAATGCAGGGAGGACGTCCCGCCCGCCCACTCATCAATCTGGGAAATGTAGTCTCGGTTTGCGCGTGCACAGTACTGTCATTTCATCACGTTTTGTCCTGCCGGTGGGGGTGTCCCCTTTGCGACCCATTTTTTGGGGCAACAACCACCAAATGGGGGTTGCAACACCCCCACCCCCCACCCGTGGTCATCTTGCCAGGCCAAGGAAGATGTATGGCAAGTTTCAGCGGGATCCATCCAGAGGTGTGGGAGCCCATCATGGACATACAAGACCACACCTTTGTTTTATAGATATACTAGCATATTTGTGCCCGGCCTTGCTGGGCAGTTTCTTGGATGTGGTTTTTTTTTTTTTTTTTTTGGTTAGGGGTGGTTTGGGTGGTCATTTGAATTTGTTGTTTTTGACTTGATGTGATTTTTAAAATTTATTTTATTGTTTATTTTGATTTAATTATTCTTTTGACTGTTTTTTCTCTTGTGGCCTCTAGGTGGGGCTGTGGTTTAGAGTACTGTGTTTGGTTTTTTTAAATTGTTTTTACTCTTACGGCCTGAAGGTGGAGCTGTGGTAAGAGTTGTCGATTGTAGGTTTTTAATTCAGTTCGTTCCCAGCAGCATGGAGGGAAGACATCTCCTGTAAGTGCTCTCATTTTTTAAAATATTTTTATTGTGTGTGTGGGGGGGTGGAGGGTTTACTGTGGTGAGTTGGTGGGTGGGTGGCCCGGAGGTGGAGGGTTTTCCCGTGGTGGGTGGGTTGGTGGGTGTGCCGGGTAGAGGAGGGTTTTCTGTGGTGGGTGGCCTGGGGGGAATGTTTCCCATGGTGGGTGGGTGGGTGGGCCAGTTTCTCTTGGTGGGTTGGTGGGTGGGTGTGCCGGGGTGGGGGATGGTTTACCATGGTGCGTGGGTTGATGGGTGGGGAGAAGCACCGGCCTTTTTTTCCACCCCTGCGGGCATGGAGGCCTCCACGCCCACAGGGGAGAAAGAAAAGGCCGTTGCTTCTCCAGACGCAGTAGGCTGCGGTAGGAGGGAAAGACTTGCAACAATCCAGCCGGAGTCGGGAAAAAGTAAGTGCGATCGGTGGGGGTTATGGATTGGGGGGGAGCAAGGCGGGGGCGTGGTTACCGGGGCCATGGCTCCCCCCCTCCATAACCCCCCCCCCGACCACACACCTTTTGCTGGCTCTGCCTGGGTCTTTCAAAGCCTTTCCCTCCCGGTGTGGCCTTCTTCGTAGGAAGAAGCACCGGCCTGTCCTTCGTCTGTGCGGGCGTCGAGGCCACATCGCCCGCAGAGACGAAGTAGAGGCCGGTGCTTCTCCCTATATAGAAGGCTGCACTGGGAGGGAAAGACTTTGAAAGACCCAGGCGGAGCCGGCAAAAGGTAAGCACGGTCAATGGGGGTTGGGGAGGGGGGGCTAGGTGGTAGGGCCGGGGGGCATGGTTACCAGGGCCATGCCTCCCCCCCCACTCCCTAACCCCCTGCCGACCGCGCTTACCTCCTGGCTCTGGCTGGGTATTTTGAAGTCTTTCCCTCCCGTCGATTTTTTTTTAAGTCGGCGCGCTGCGCTTTCCCAGCCTCCTCTTCACTCGCGTCCCTCAGCCTGATTGGCTGAGGGGTTGCACAGCGCAGAGGACTCTGGGACTCATAGTTTTATTTTTTTGGTCACATTCGTGGGACAGCTGCCCCACTGGAGACCTCCGGACCCCTGCGGCGTTGGGAAGGCGGCGGTTAAGGTAAGTGCGGAGGGCTCGGTTGGGGTTGGTTGGGCCGGGTGAGGGAGCCTTTGAATGAACCCAACGGCACTTTTTATAGGTATAGATAGAAGATAGATATATACAACAGAGAAAATTAAATATTTCTCTTGCTAATTAGTTCTCAAACTTTTTAACCCGGGGCCCAGGTCACGCTCCCACAGACAGCTTTTGGGGCCAGTCAGCCATTTTGCCCTTCCTCCACCACATAGCAATTCCTGGTGTGGTGGAGGTGGTGGTGGGGCCACATGAAGTGGGGCCATGACCTGCATCCGGCTCATGGGCCACAGGTTGAGAATCCCTGGAATAGACTAATAGTATCATGGACTGCGGTGTCTTAGTGGTTAAGACACTGAACTTGATGACTGGAAGGTCAGCAGTTCGAGAACTGAGTGCTGCATGACGGAGTGAGTTTCCGTCTCTGTCCCAGCTCCTGCTAACCTAGCAATTCGAAAGCAAGAAATTGCAAGTAGATAAATAGGTACATCACTGGGTAGGTAAACAGTTTTCAATACGCTCCGGTGTCTAGTTATGTCTGCCAAATGTCCACGGAGACATCTGCAGATGCAGACAGTTATGGCTCTTGAGCCTTTACCTAATAGTATCACAAAAAAATCTTGTCAAATGTCTTTTGACAATACTTTTGAAAGTAATTGTTGCTCATTAGACCCAAGTAGGTTCAATATTATTTTCAATATTATTTGCTCGGAAGCTAGTCGTATCCGACTCTAGGGTTCAGTGCTCATCTCTGTTTCAAAGCTGAAGAGCCAGTGCTGTCTGCTTCTGCAGACGCTTGCGTGGTCATGTGGCAGGCATGACTAGACACCGGAGCGCACGGAGCGCTGTTTACCTTCCCACCGAAGTGGTCCCTATTTCTCTACTTGCAATGTCTTGCTTTTGAACTGCTAGGTTGTCAGGAGCTATGACAGAAATGGACGCTCATTCCGTCCTGCAGTAATTGGGTCTTGAGCTGCTGTATTTCCAGCTAACAAGGCAAGCTTCTTAACCGCAGTCCTTACATCACTTATAACAAGTTATTTCCATGCTCTGGCTCGACGTCATAATCAGCTGGCTTAAGGAGGCAGACAGCTCTACTATTCCATTGGTTCTTTTAAATTGGATATGGTCTCTCAATGCTCAATGCTTAGAAGGCCACTTAAGGATAACCAACTTATAAAGTGCTGTAGGTCAACAAGTGCTGTTGTTAGGTCACCATACATTTTCTGGCTCCAGAGGCTCAGATGTAACAGTTTAGAGCAGGGGTTCCCAAGCTTTTTACGCTGTGGGCTTGACCATGCCCCCCCCAACAGCTGGACGGGCCGGACCATGCCACCCGGAAGCTGAAGCAGTCGCATTTACGGCTGTCATAAATACGCCCACTTCCGCGTTTACAACAGCTGCTGGCATGGTTATTAATGTGCAAGGAGTGTTTTATGGTTGACGTAAATGCGTCCACTTCTAGGTGCAGCAGCGGGCCACATGACATGGTGCTGCAGGCCAGGGCTGGCCCACGGGCTGTTGATTTGAGAACCTCTGGTTTAGAAGTTGGGATTTCCCGAGTGGTTTTCTGTCTGGATCATATATCTGAGCTCACAAGAAAAGGCAAGCTGCCATCGGGAAGATACACTTGAACTCGGCAAACTGGGAGTCGCCTTCAAACAACTCGCCTGTCTGTTCTCAGAAATAAAATAAAATAAAACTACATTAGCAGCACACACATCATAAGAACATAAGAACAGCCTTGCTGGAACAGGCCACAGGAGCCCGTCCAGTCCAGCATTCTGTCTCACACACAGTGGCTCACCATGTGCTCACATCAGAACTTCACATCCTATTGACCAATATCAACAATCTGCATTTGTTGGGGGAGGAAAAGTGAGGCCATGTTATGCGCTGTCATTCCAACTCACGGTGTGAAACTGGCATTATTCTCTCCTGTCTGCATTGGCCGGATTAAAATTTCATATTGCGAAGTCGCTATTCTCAGTATGAAGAGCATCATCTTATGTAACACGGTGCTCAACAGTCAGACGAACAAGTTGTCGCAACGTACCGGCTAGGAAATTTTTGCTAATGACACATCTAGAGACGGTGGGAGAAATGAGTACCTCCCTTGACACCCGAAGGGGTAACGGAGGAAGCAGAAAGGAGAAATTAGACAGGTAACGATTAGAAAAGAATAAAGAAATATGATTTATTCTTTAAACAACTTCCGTTTGCTCATCCTGAACAGAAATTACAACACTGACAAGCTTGAATTATTCATAGCCTGTTTGAGGTGAGAGGGGTGACGAAGGAAAAAGAGGATTAAAAATAATAATCTGTGTTATCTTGATGGGAAAACTCAAAACAATATCTCGGTAATAACCATGGGAGGCGCCCACGAGAGGTGGACGACCTGTAGAAACGAAATATCCACAACTTCCAAGGAAGAGAAATCCTGTCTCTGAGAGAGGCAGAGCTCAAAGAGTGAACAAGCAGCTCTTAAATCAGGGGTTCTCAAGTTTTTCAGGCCACGGGCCAGACCACTCCCCCTCAAGACAGCTGAGCGGGCCGGAAGCACGGTTTCCCCCATCGTAAATGCTGCCGTAAACTGGTGGCCACGTTTGCGCATGCACGGGTGTGTCTACGGCTATTGTAAACGCGTCCCCTTCCATTTCCAGGGTTGTTGCTGTGGGCCGGATGATTTGCCGTCACAGGCCAGGTCTGGCCTCTGGGCCGTAGGTTGTGAGGTAAAGGTAAAGGTATCCCTTGCTCAAAAGCCAGTCGTATCCGACTCTAGGGTTCAGTGCTCATCTCTGTTTCAAAGCCAAAGAGCCAGCACTGTCTGCTTCTGCAGACGTTTCCGTGGTCATGTGGCAGGCATGACTAGACACCGGAGTGCACGGAACGCTGTTTCCTTCCCACTGAAGTGGTCCCTATTTATCTACTTGCAATGTCTTGCTTTCGAACTTCAAGGTTGGCAGGAGCTGGGACAAAGACGGGAGCTCATTCCATCCTGCAGTGCTCGGGAATCGAACTGCTGACTTTCTGCCTCCCAGTCAGCGCCTTAGCCACTTGAGCCACTGCAGTCCACCCATGTCTTAAATCAGTTCTCAACCTTTTAAAGCCGGGGGGGGGGGGAGAGGTCATGCTCCCTCAGACAGCTTTGGGGGCCAGATGGCCATTTTGCCCTTCCTCCACTATATGGCACTTCCGGGGGGGGGGGGCATGAAATGGTGCTGAAGGCCACATCCAGCCCATGGGTTGCAGGTTAAGAATCCCTGTCTTAAATGGAAGCTTAGGTGGCCGTGTCCCTGTGAGGTGGATTTTTAAACAGAGAGAGACACACATCCATTTCTCCGCAGAAACCCCTCTTCATGTCCTCTTAAACACGACATTTTTCAACTGAGTCGGGCTTCACATGTCGGGCTGCAAGTGAGGAGCTGAGTCACTGCCGCATGAATAATTCAAGCAACGTATGTACAGCCGGTAAGTGAATTGTTCGCTCTCCAGCCAACTCTTGGCAGAGATCCACAGCCATGGAAACATCCTGGCAAAAATCAGCAGCGGAGGTAGCGCTCCTTGCAGAAGTATAAAAATAACTAAGAAAGTTAGGCTGCAAAAAACAGAAATTGAATTGATTGCTTGTTACAACTATAGTTACAGGAGATATATTATACTTCAGTTTGTGGGAGGGAAAGGAATTTAATAATAATAATAATAATAATAATAATAATAATAATAATAATAATAATAATAATAATAATAATAATAATAATAATAATAATAATAATAATAATAATAATAATAATAATAAATTTTAATTTATATCCCGCACTTTCTCGTCCGAAGCTGACTCAAGGCGGCCATTACAACATGTAGATACACTGTACAGCAACGATTTTGCTACTGGGAATAGCACATGTGATTTACATGATACCGAGTGTGCTGATTCCAAATCTGAACTCAGAATTTGCCTACCACGTACAGATTTTAAGGTGTGCTATAGCTATTCAAATGGTTGGTAATTGAGAAAATAGATTGACCTGAGTATAAGCCGAGGGTGGGAAATGCAGCTGTGAGTTTCAATAATCAAAATACATGAAAATATGGTAAAATTAATCAAATTGTGGGCACATCTCAATCCGGTGCAGTCTTGGGACCCTCGTGGTCATTGACCCGAGTATAAACCGACCCCCCCCCACTTTGGCGCTTAAAAAACAGCTTATACTCGAGTACATACGATACCCAAATGACATTGACTGTAGCTCCCTCCCTTACTACTACTCCCTCTCACATATACAAAAGCACAACAATCACACAGCCTAGAAACCATTGTTGTAAGGCAATGTTTATGTTTATGTGGCGCCTTGTAAACCACTTCTCTGAGATTCTCCCATGATGCCGTTAACCTCAAGAATCAGAAAGAAAACAGACTGTGGCAACCACTTAAGTTTGTTTTGAGTACTTTCCTCCTTTTACAAACGCACAATTATTTACACTGAGATTATCGTCATCGGCTGCAACTCGTGCATTTCCCCCCTGAAGCAGGAAAAATGCCATCGGCGTGAATTTTTTTAAGGTGGACCCCAGCTTGCCATGAAATGACCCACATATTATGATCTCGGAGCCATCTCCTGTGGCACATATGAAATGAGACATGCAGGATTTAGCACCGGGACTGCAATAGACTGCCACAGCCTTGAGGATATGGACAAGGTGTACCTTAACACCCAGTCCATTTGCCATAGTCTCTTCCGCCTCCATGACAGTTGGGAATCAGAGTTCCTCCTCCACTCATTTTGCCATTGGGCCCAATAGGATGGTTTCCAGTGGCATTTCCTTCACTGACGGGACCATCATCCCACCTACAGGAGCAGAAAAGAAAGTATAGTGAAACCCCAGGTTACGGAATTAATCCGTTCCAAAGGGTTTTCCTTATAGCATTTTTCCATGAAGTGAAGCATGGTTTCACATAGGAACGCATTGAAAACAAAACAAAACAAAAGTTCAAGAGGTTAGAAAAGAGACAAAAAAAACCCCATACTTTTTCTGTTGAAAACTCTTTCTAAAGCAGCGAAAACACAGTGAAAAATTTCAACGTGTCCTTTAAAAAGAGTTTGGAACAGAAAAAATAATTTTTTTGTGTGTGGCATTTTAGTGAGCTCTGGAGCTGATATATATTTTTTTTCCAATGCATATTTGTCCCATTTTCACCATCACCATCTACTGGCCAGCCCTGGTAATTGCAGAAAAATCAACAGCTGATGAGGGGTGAGCGGAAAATTCCCAGCACTTCCTGGCTGCGTTGAGAGCTTCTGCTGGAGCCAAAATGCAATGAAAAATTCCAAAATCGGAGCAGAAATGCTTCAAACACACTCCCACTGCCGTGAGAAGCATTGGAACACCCAAAAGAACCTTTCCGCAACCCGATTTTTTGTGTAAATCGGGACATGATTTCCTCAGAATTTTCTTCCATATATTGAGTTTTCTGTTACTTGAGGCTTCCGTAAACCCTCATTGTGAGGTCAGCCTTGCCAAAGGTGTAGATCCAAGTCAAGAGAAAGCCCAGATCTTTTTGTGTGCAAAGCATTTTTCCCGGGAAACAAGGACAGAGATCAACCATTCCGTGGACATGTGGCAGGCATGCCTCAACACCGGCGTGCATGGAGCGCTGTTGACCTTTGCCACCAAAGTGGTCCCTATTTCTCTACTTGCAATTTCTTGCTTTCGAACGGCTAGGTTGGCAGGAGCTGGGACAGACGACAGGAGCTCACTCCGTCGTGCAGTACCCGGGAATCGAACACCGACCTTCCAGTCAGCGAGTTGAGTGTCTTAACCATTTGAGCCACCGCAGTCCCACCTGTAGAAGTGAGCAAAGGCAGAGCAAAGCAGAGGCAGTTCTGTGAAGCACTTAAGGTGCCTCCTGTTGAGTGAGCTGTCTAGAGTAGGAAAATCTCCTAGACGGGCGAGGTACAAATATAATAAATAAATAACATAACGACACATTGAGTCCAAGTCTGGTGTTGGGTCTTTTTTTATTTAAAGATATATAATAACATATATACATACATGTATTTAAAGAGAGAAACCAGTATTTCTCCAATATCAAAAAGGAGCCAAACGTGGGCAAAGAAACAAGCAACACAACATTTGCCAAGTGACATGTGAAGGGCAGGACAGATGTGGCAGCCGCTATGAGACTGTGGTGCTCCTCCAGGGAAGTGGCCCCATGAGTGACTGGGGCACCAGGCACCCATCTGTTCACTTCATGTGCAAGTCAGGCCAGCAGTTCTCAGAGTAAGCGTGCTGCCTGGCCAAGAATGGTGGCTGATTTCACGGTAGCCCATGCCCAGCTCTAAAAATAAAATTATTTCTACTGTACAAATATACATCCCTCCTGACATTGACAAGAGTGTACGGTTTTGTTCGAGTCGTTCCCAGAAGTGAAAGGAAAATGTGCCCGTATGGGAGTGACGAGGGCAGCACAGGGTGAATTGGCGTTGGGGGCCGCATCTGGCCCCCAGGCCATAGTTTGTACACTCCTGGTCTAGAGAGACCTTCTGTCTAATGGGTGGTCCGCCGTCGCTTGGCATCAACGGGACCCGGGCTCTCCTGAAACTCTTCCATGCTCCTCCGGCGAGAGTCCCTCTCTTCGCTTTGATGATCCCCTGTGCCTACAGATTTGGCTTCACCGGCGGTGATGGGAGCCCTCAAGTCATGATGTTGGGCCCTGAAGAACTTGGTTGGGCCAACGAGGCCCGGAAGGTGAAAACTTGGCACAGGACCGCTAGAGGGTGGCTGTTGAAAAGCTTGAGGAGCTTCTGGGCCCAGGGGCGAGACCATTCCTGAACCCCTGGAGGCAGAGAGGCTGCCCTCCTTGCTGGTGTTGGTGGCCATGGCCAAGTCAACTCGCCTAGCGAGCCGTGGGTCCTTCGGCCTCTCTTGGACAGGTTTGGGCTGTGTAGGAAGGGGTGGATTTGGGGCGGAGGTGGAGGAAGAAGGTAGTAACTCTGGAGGACCAGGCAGAGTCCATAATCCACTGCTCCCTTGAGCCAAAGCATCAGTTTTGACGGCAGGGTGCTGGGAATCTCGCCTGGGGACATTGCCAGGCTTGCTCCAGGCGGGCCCCACTGGTCCATGCCGAATTATTTCTCTTTTGAGCTTCAGAATTTTTTGGGCAACGGCTTTATAGTTGCTGCTCGAGGTCTTGAAGATGTTGCCTCTTTTCTGAGCATCCTGAATCAACTGGTACCAATCTGGGCTTTCCTGCAAAGGGCAACAAAAATGATTAGGACAGAATTAGGGGCATAGCATGCACAAAACACTGCTGCAAATGCATGTCATTTATGTGTGTTTTGCACATGCGTGGATGCGTTTTGTGTTCGCTTCCGAGAATGGTGTGGGCCAGACGATTTGGTGCCACAGGCCGTAGTTTGGGCACCCCAGTCTAAATCATGCTGCCACATGACGAGGAAAACGTCTGAAATGCAGACAGCGCTGGCTCTTTGGCTGTAAATGGAGTTGAACACTCAACCCTAGAGTTAGATACAACTGGCTTTCGAGAAAGGGAGACCTTTACTCAAAGGACACATGACCACTGAATTCAGAAATTCAAACATTAACAGGTTTACATCCTACTAATGCTCCAGGACGTTCCAGAAAGGACTAAAAACCTCTGGTGGGTGTTACTGGTGAGGAGGCAGTGGCTTCCACCATGCTAGCCTATCAGCTTTATAAGTGACTAGCTGGGGTGCCCGGCTTTGCCCAGGTGGGGTTTGGGCCTCTGTCCTACCTCCCGGGGTTGCGTTGCTCAGGTGCTCCATCTCTTGGGCTGGTCTCTGTCCACTGGACTCCTGCCCTGCCAGCTTGCCTACCTGATGTGCAGCCCTGTGATGTCACATTGGCTGACCACTCCCAAAGGCTGGCCACCAGGTCTGGGCAAGACATCACAAAGGGCATGACATCACAAAGGCCCAGACCTGGTCAGCCCTTGTGATTGGTTGAGGACTAAGGGATCATTTTGTGGGGTACCTCCCCCCGAGGGCTTCGGGACCCCGACAGTGACCTGCTCACGGGCGTAAGGTACATGTGTGCCGAATTTCATGGGGTTTGTTCAAGGGGTGCGGCAGCCCATTCCGGATATGCCGCCCACACCTCTGCTTTATGTCTGGGCAAAAATAACCAACATTTATCCATGATACTATCTCCAGTTATGCAACTTCAATGGGTAATTGGGAGGATTCATACAGCTGGTGGGACAGAGACTTCCCTTTCTCAAGTTCATTCCCCCCACCCCCCTCTACCCACCATTAATGTTTTCAGCTTCCCAACGATGAAGAGGCTGTATTTAGCCCGTGTAATGGTGACATTCAAACGCTGGAGACTCCTCAGAAATCTGGAGTAGGGAAAAATACATCAGTAAGGAATTGGTTTGGCGAGTGTTGGGGGACACTGAAGATATTCCTGGTCAGTCACAATGCAATGCAGTTAAATCCTAGACCCGTGGTGGCGAACCTTGGCACTCCAGCGGTTCTTGGACTTCAATTCCGGAAATCCCAAGTCCCTGTGAATCCACACGAATGGGTTTACTGTGCATACACATAGTAAACCCATTCGTGTGAATTCACAGGGACTTGGGCTTCTGGGAATTGAAGTTCAAGAACACCTGGAGTGTCAAGGTTCGCTATCACTGTCCTAGACACGCTTTACATTCTGCTATCTTGACTCTCGTTTTAAGAAAAATCAATGAAGTAAGTATGCGCCTTCATTTTAGAAATGGCAAACATATCGGGAGCAAGCTTATACAGCTTGAATTAATTCTCCCTGAAAGGATGAGTTTAAAACCAACAATCTTTGGTAGCATAAAGAATCTTCCCCGAACCACCCATTTCTCATCATGGCAAAATACAAATCAGTGCATTATGACTTTGAAAGGAAGGGATGTGAAAGAAGTGGAAACCAGGAGGAAATAAAGAAAGAGGAATCGTAAAAGAATTAAGATGCTTTCAGAAGTTTCACTAAAAAATTAAGGTTATGCTCCCTAAGAACCTGTGCCGTATCTCACCCATAAGAAAGTGACATGACATTATTCAAAAATGCAAAATATCCTATGACAGAAAATGGGGTAAAAGTGGGAGGGTGAAGAAAGCACCGTGAAATGACGAACTTTTTCATATCCCTAATAAAAGTCAGAAATGACAGATTGGCTTCCTCGTTGTGAAATGCTCCCAGCGTGTGGAAAATCAACAGCAATATAAAGTGTGCAGCTCAGCCTTCTCTGAATTGTACTCGCCTTATCCCTGCAAGGGACTGCAGCGGCTCAAGTGATTAAGACACTGAACTTGACGTCTGGAAGGTCGGCAGGTGGGCAGCTCGAGATCCGAGTACTGCACAACGGAATGAGCTCCCGTCTTTGTCCCAGCTCCTGCCAACTTAGCACTTCGAAAGCAAGATATTGCAAGTAGATAAATAGGTGCCACTTCAGTGGGAAGGTAAACAGCCTGGTGTCTAGTCATGTCTGCCACATGTCCATGGAAACATGGGCAGATGCAGACAGCGCTGGCTCTTTGGCTGTAAATAGAGATGGACACTGGTTTTTGAGCAAGGGTGACTTTTGCCTTTACTATGTCTGCAAGTTTACTTTGTTTCCCCAGCGTCAATAAAACAGATGATGATGATGATGGGGCAGTAAATTATTCGGAATGGATATAGTGACCCCTAATGGTCTGTCTCTAGGCTACATCATGTCTACTCAGGGCTCTCCCTTTTCCTGTCCTGGAACAAAGTGTGCCCAAGTTTTGCTGCTGCTTAGAACAGCTGCTGGCGCCAAAAGTGGCACATGAGGTGGTCCAGCAGTCAAGTCTCAAACTTGGGACCTTCTGAATCCATGTTTCCTTGGTGAGCTACAAGCAGGTTAAGTCAGTCTTGCCTCTGCAACGGCAAGACTTTAGTTTTCTTCGGGATGGAGGATAAACTAGCTTCCTTTCGTTCACTGGAGAGACCTTGAGTCTCTTTGGTGGTACAACCCACCCATGGATGAACGCTATTTGTCGTGATTCGTGTGATAATGCTCTCTTTAATATTTCAAAACTCTGCCTGAATATTTTATTCATTGCAAAAGGGACTTGCAAAACAGAAGCGCATTGTTAGCACAACGGCGACCTTTGTTGTTCCGTCCTTGCCTCCCAAGCAAACACAAGAACGTCTTCTGTCACAAGCCCGTGCGGTCTCCATTTCCGAACACCAGCCCTAGGGATGCTGGTGGGTGGTGTCAAAAAGGCCCCTCATGCCCAGAATAAAAGGACAACATGGAACCGAAAAGATGTTGGGAACAGCCAGGACATTTAGTGAACTTCTCGAGAGGCACGACGTTTCTCTCAAGCCCAAACGCTTGAGAAGAGCTGTTGACGTAGCCATGATTCCCAGGCCATAGCAAGATCTTTTTGGAATGAGTCGCCACCCAAGCCCTGGCAAGGGCTCTGCTGCACCAGCAGGAAGATTCTGCCGTGCCCAATTGCTCCATTCCTCTGGAACGAGCTGTCTTCTGAGTTAGGACCACCACAGGTCTACCCAGCCCATGATGGCCAAGGCTTCACAGGCAGGACTTTTCCAGAGGCTTCAGGCAGAACCCTTGCCTAACCCCTTCCTGGAGATCTTAAAGAGTTTGAACAAGGCTCCTTTCTGCATAACAAAGCATGGGCTTCAACTCCTTGATCCAGTGCCTTCTCCTACCCAACTAGGGTAGGCTTTGAAAACATGGCTTTGCCAGCAGGTGTGGGGTGCGTCAAGCACCACAACCCAGCCCTGCTGGCTTATCTAGCCTTGTCTGGGGGGGGGGGTGTTCCCCTGCTCAGGTGCCCCTCTTTTTAAGGGATCAGGGATGTTTTATGGATTTTAGACAGTTTTAGTATTGGTTTTAACGGTATGGCGGATGGGTTTTAAACCAATGTTGTGAGCCACCTTGGGTCGCCAAGGTGAAAAGGGCGGCCATACAAATTTGAAAATAAATAAATTATTAATCAGACCTGATCCTGCCTGGCTTCCAATATCAGACCAAACTAGGTATGGTCAAAGGGATATCGTATAGTCTCCAAAACCCATGAGTGTCCCCCTCTATTCAGCACATTAAGCCACATCTAGAGTCCTGGGTTCAGTTTCTGGGCACTGTGCTTTTAAGAAAGATGTCAACAAACTAGAGCAAGCACAGAGGAGAGCAACAAGGATGATCAGAGGAATGGAAAACAAGCCCTAGGAGGAAAGACTGAAGTAACTGGGCATGTTTAGCCATGAGAAAAAAGAGACTGAGAGGGAGAAATGATGACAGTATTTTTCAAATGCCTGAAAGATGGTCATAAAAAGGATGGGAAGCCCTAAGGTTAACAGCTCAGGTTTGGAAACAGTAGTCATGGCGCCTCTTCTTCCTATCGCTCCAAAACCAGGAGAGCCACCTACCCGATGGAGCCTTGCGTGCTGTTTGCCCGGACACAGGTCACAATGATACAGTCCTTTTCACGCCCCTGGAACCCGTCCACCGTGTCCACTTCACAAGCACTGCAAAGGAAGGGGAAATAGCAGGAGGACATTTGCAAGGTTTCTTTCCAAAGTCTTCCCACAAAGAGGTGGGGTGGGGTGGGGCACACGACTCAACGGATTGAGAAGGAAATCTGCCCTGTCTTGATACTTTTAAAAGACCCAACTCGTGATGGCAAACCTTGGCACTCCACCTGTTCTTGGACTTCAATTCCCAGAAGCCCAAGTCCCTGTGAATCCACACATATGCACAGTAAACCCATTTGTGTGGATTTACAGGGTGCTTGGGCAAGTGTCATTTTGCCTCTTTATAAATCTATGGTGAGGCCCCATCTGGAATATTGTGTACAGTTCTGGTCGCCATACCTCCAGAAGGATATTATGGAGCTGGAAAAAGTGCAGAGGAGGGCAACCAGAATGATTAGGGGACTGGAACACCTTCCTTACCATCTGAGGCTGCAACGGTTGGGCCTTTTCACTCTTGAACGACGACGTCTAAGAGGTGACCTGATTGAAGTTTATAAAATCATGCATGGTGTGGACAAAGTAGATAAGGAAAAACTGTTTTCCCTATCGCACAACACTAGAACTAGGGGCCACTTCATGAAACTTTTGGGTACTAGTTCTCAAACAAATAAGAGAAAGTACTTTTTTACCCAGAGGATCACTGGTCTATGGAACTCCCTGCCAGAAGAAGTGGTGACTGTGGTCAGTCTTGACAGCTTTAAGAAAGGATGAGACAAGTTCATGGAGGACAAGGGGATCAATGGCTATAATGATGGATACCTAAGGAGATAGGTAGGATATCTCCCAATGCCATGTCCAGGGAATCCTAAGCAGGTGAAGGCATCTGCTTGGTAATAATACCCTGAAGCCAATGGTGAGCCACTGTGTGAGACAGAAGGCTGGACTGGATGGGCTCGTCCCAGCAAGGATGTTCTTATGTTCTTAATCTTAACTGCCAATCTTGATAAGCTCCTTCTTCTTTTGTGTCCTCACAGCCTCCAAGTGCCGATCCTTGACCGTATGGGAAGAAAATTAAAAAATTCTACCTGTGTGCTGGCTTGGCACAAGTACAAAAGAGTGACTAACAGGCCACAAATCTGTATGAGGCGTGCAACCGCTAATATGACTGATTCCCTGCTGAGGAGAAATCAAGGGACCCAATTAGAGGGGCTTTATCCAATTCGCAGCTCAGAAATTGTTACCTATTTTCTCCAAAATCTTTATCCAGCTGATTCCGGATTCTCCTTTTTTGAGCATTATACGGGGTGATGATTCCAATTTGGCGAAAGCCAATGTCACTTCTTGTTCCTTTGATTAACTTGATTAATTCTATCACCAGCTTCACTTCCTGGGGATTAGCGTAGGAGCTGAATAAAATGAAAAAGAAAGGAAAATACGGTGGGACAGCGGGGAAGAGAAGGAAAAGATTAAAAGATGAATTGGAGCAACACATCTTTGACTGTGCTTTGGATTCAAAAGGAGGGGGAGAAACTGATTGTTCAGGGAGGGAGGAAGAAAAGGTGGTTCTTAAAACCCTTAGGGAAGTGATGATGAACCTTGGCACTCCGGGTGTTCTTGAACTTCAAGTCCCAGAAGCCCAAGTCTCTGTGAATCCACACAAATAGGTTTACTGCACATACGCAGTAATTGCAAGTAGATAAACAAGTACCGCTTCAGCGGGAAAGGTAACAGCGTTCTGTGTGCATCTAGTCATGATTACAGAAACCTCTGCAGATGCAGAAAGCGCTGGCTCTTTGGTTGTAAACAGAGATCATCACCACTGCCTAGAGTCGGACACGATTGGCTTTTGAGCAAGGGAGACTTGAGAGCAGTGGTGGCCAACATTTTTTTGGCCAAGCCCCACCTAAGCATCTCTAAAATCCTGGTCCCCCCGATCCCCTGTGACATATAATTCTCATTATTCAAAAAGTGAACTATTCATGTGGGGGAAGCCTAAAAGGCCATTCACTGGTAATAACTTATTCTCAAATTGTCCCCTTTAAAAATGAGCATACACACAGTAAACCCATTTGTTTGGATTCACAGAGACTTGGGCTTCTGGGAATGGAAGTTCAAGAACACGCACAGTAAATCCATTCATGTGGATTCACAGAGACTTGGGCTTCTGGGAATGGAAGTTCAAGAACACCCGGAGTGGTTTGGGTTCTTGTTTTTAGCTGCGGTTATTTTAATTTTTTTTATATTGTAATTTCTCCCTCTCCCCTTCCTCCTTTTGTTGTTAGCCGCCCTGAGTGGTGTGCCTACCAGGAGGGCGGGATATAAATGTTTAAAATAAATAAATAAGTGCTAATCAGAAATACAAGGGACACAGGAAACTGCCTTCCACAGGATCATCTCAGGGTCCCTCTAACTCAGGATATTCCTTGGGGAAATCGAGATGCTTTAACAGGGTCTCTAACAGAACCCATAAATGCCAGCTGTAGCCTGCATGTGGGCCCCTGGAGATGGCCTGGCCATGGTTTACATCAAGGGCCATAGCAGAGT
This sequence comes from Bradypodion pumilum, assembly GCA_035047305.1. Classification (NCBI taxonomy): domain Eukaryota; kingdom Metazoa; phylum Chordata; class Lepidosauria; order Squamata; family Chamaeleonidae; genus Bradypodion; species Bradypodion pumilum. Next base: position 8,737,611 of record JAWDJD010000015.1, read on the forward strand.
GGTAGAGGAGACATGCATCTCCATTTATAATATATATATATATATATATATATATATATATATATATATATATATATATATATAGATAGATAGATAGATAGATAGATAGATAGATAGATAGATAGATAGATAGATAGATAGATAGATAGATAGATATAGATATAGATATAGATATAGATATATATATTATAAAGGAAAAGGAAAAATAACTCACTCGCTGTCTTTTTCTTCTCTGCCATCCAACACATCAAAGAGCATGTAGGGCTGGAAGGGCCACTCCAAAGAGCATCGGTTCTCTTGCGTTTTCCTGGTCACCAGAGGCAAAGGCAGTCAGTAAATCGCCATTGAAAGGAGGCAGACAGAGCTGCCTGTGTTTCCACATCAGGCACGCCTGCCACATGTTAACGGAAACGTCTGCAAAAGCAGGGAGCACTGGCAATATAAACAGAGGTGAGCACTGAACCCTAGAGTCGGATACGACTGGCTTTTGAGCAAGGGTGACCTTTACCTTAGGTACGATGTTAGCATCGGAGGGAGTAGGAACAGCCTTAACTGTTCTGCTTTATGTGCTACTTTGGTATGCGGAGGGAATTCTTTACTCAGGGGTGCATGCAAATATTGTGGCACGCACCTGTGAAATTGAGTCGATCTACGAAAGCTCACCTTTAAATGCAGGAGTTTAGTCTTTAAGGTGCCACAACTTTTTTTGTTGTTTTGCCTACTTTCTGATAGGCTTCAAACACAGACTAGCACAGCGGCCACTTCAAAAACTTCAGCTGTGAAATGATACACCAGTGATGATGGCAAACCTTTTAGAGGCCGGGTGCCCACTCAACAGGCTGTCGTCCAAGCCACAGAGGGGCGGGGCAAACTCTGTGCTGGGGGGATGGAGGAAACACTCCCATTGGGCTGCAGGGCAGAGGGGTGGGGCGAACTCTGTGCTGGGGGAATGGAGGAAACACTCTCATTGGACTGCTGGGCAGAGGGGTGGGGCAAACTCTGTGCTGGGGGGATGGAGGAAACACTCCCATTGGGCTGCAGGGCAGAGGGGTGGGGCGAACTCTGTGCTGGGGGAATGGAGGAAACACTCCCATTGAGCTGCAGGGCAGAGGGGTGGGCGAACTCTGTGTTGAGGCAACGGTGCGCATGCCCACAGAGAGGGTTCTGAGTGCCCCCTCTGGCACCCATGCCACAGGTTCACCACCACTAACAAAATTCTACCCCAAGTCCTTTATTATACCTTCACACTATACAATATTGGTTCTGATCTACTACCAGCAAAGAAAAATGTGAAATTTGAACCAAACTTAAGCTCCTGGGTTTGGACTAGAACAACCTGGGTTCAAATCCAGGCTTGCCTAGGAGAACTTACTAAGCAAGCTTCAAACAGCCACCCTCTCTTAGCCTAACTAAACTGCTTTGCTGGTTTATATGGGGATTAAAAGAGCAGGAAGAACTATCTATACCGATGTTTGTTGGGGGGGGGGGAGTAGTGGGATATAAATATGAGGGTGTCTCATATTACAACTTTCCATTTTCCATATGTATGGCAACTTTTGGGACAACCTGTATGAGATATACATGTGCAGAAAACTCAGCAAGATTGGCTTAAATAATGATCAAAAATAGATAGATAGATAGATAGATAGATAGATAGATGGATGGATGGATGGATAGACAGACAGATAGACAGACAGTACTGTCAATTTTATTATACTTATATCCCACCTCTCCTTCAGTGAGCTCACAGCTCTCCATGGCAAGCATGGCTAGACGCTGCAGTACACAGAACATTGTTACCTTTCCTCCCAAAGGGATACCTATTTATCTACTTGCAATTTCTTGCTTTCAAACTGCTAGGTTGGCAGGAACTGGGACAGATGGCAGTTGCTCACTCTGCAGCATAACACTCGGGTCTCATACTGCTAAACCTGCCGGTCGGTCAAGCTCAGCATCTTAACCACTAAGCCACCGCAGTCCCTCCTGTAAAGGTAGGCCAGGGTAAAAGTATGTGACTGGCCCATGGTCACTTACTGGCTTTCGCAGCTAAACTGGGATTTGGAACCAGGCCTCTTGAGTTCTATTTCTATATATTAAGTTTCTAGAGATTTAAATAGCCACCTGGCCTAGGAGGAAACAAAAAACATACTCATCAGTGACTACAGTAGCCTCGTAGATGTACTTGGCAGGGAAGAGCCAAATATCCGGGTGCATTCGGTACTGGATCGTCAACTGCAAGACGGGAAGCCTTCCCATTTGGTTCTCTTGCACCTGCACTTTGAAGTGTCTGCAGAGTCGGCCCATCAGAGACTGGTCATAACCGTAATCCTGAGCTTTCTGCGACATTGGAAATAAAAGTGGGAGATTAAGACTTTTAAGAAACAGAACAAGCTTGACTGTGGGATAAGAATTAGTATTTATAGGTTGGTTATGTAATGAATTCCTATTAAAAAGTCATGGGGCTGCGGTGGCTCGGTGGTTAAGAAGCTCGCCTTGTTAGCTGGAAGGCTGGTAAATTGGCAGTTCGAGACCCGGGTACTGCATGACGGATTGAGCGCCCGTCTCTATCCCATCTCTTGGGGACATGAAAGGAGCATCAATTGGGCATTCCCTGAGCGGTTTCTTCTGAAAAAAAGTCCTTTCAACCCAGAATAATTTCTGACACAAAATTATTATTATTAAAAAGCTCAACAATTATTCTTTAATGCGCCACAATGTTTTTGTCTCTTTTTTTTGCTGTTTTGTTTTGTTTAGTCTCCTATATTAAAAAGTAGCCTTCAAAGTTTTGTTTTGTTTTGTTAGAAGAGCTGCAATCTGCCTGTGTGATAATAACTTCAGTTAGTTTCATGGGAATGAACGGAACTGTAGGAATAATTTGTTAAGGCAGGTAATAAATGGCATCACTTTTGTAAGGTCAATTCATACACCTTCAGGGTCAGGTTTTTTTTTAATAAAAAAAATCCCTTTCTTCATATAAAAACAGGACCATCCAAACTATAAACAGCCTAAGAATGTCCCCAAATGTACACTTTTGATTTTGTCAGGCACTGAAAGAGGACTCACCATAGATTTCACAGTGGGAGGGAGTTGTTTGGGGTCTCCAACCAGGACAAGCTTCTTGCAGCCATGAATAAGAGGAATGAGTGTTTCCACCTCACAGGTCTGCCCTGCCTTTGGACGGGAAAGTATCGAAGTGAAAAAAATACAGAGAAAAGACGTTACCTTTAAAACATCCCACACAAGGGACAAAAAAGTACAGTGAACCCCCGACTAACGACGCATTCGAATAGTGTCGTTTTTGATTAACGACGCTACCGACACATCCCACGTGATCTCCCGCAGAACGACAAAAAAATCATTGTGCAAATTTTGATGTTTTTTAAAATGTCGTTGTGCGAATTTTGACGGTTTTTTAAACGTCGTTGTGTGAATTTTGACGGTTTTTTAAAACGTCGTTGTGCAAATGACGATGTTTTTTTGTCGTTCTGCGGGAGATCTCCCATAGGAAACTGCATAACGACGTTTTCTGCATAACGACACTACTTGGGGAACCAAGTAACATCATGTGAGGGTCTACTGTATAGAAACCAAAGTGGGGTATTCAAGGTTCTTTCCACACCCAGAATCTGAAGTTCTTCCAAACACATTTTTTAAGATGTCCGTCAATACTATGGAGACACTTTAAAACTGTGTATACATAGGGTGGCAAAGAGAAGGCAATACATAAAAGATAATCACATGGAATGTGCCTTCTACTTAACTAGCAACTGGTTGTACTTTGATATACAATACCATTGATGGTTTGAAGGGCTGTGGTGGTTCAGTGGTTAAGAAGCTCACCTTGTTAGCTGGAAGGCCAGCAAGACAGCAGTTCAAGACCCAGGTACTGCATGATGGTTTGAGTGCCCGTCTCTGTCCCAGCTCTTGGGCGTCCCCTGAGCGGAGTTTCTCCAACAAAAATCCTGTCAATCCAGAGTAATTTCTGACACACAATTATTATGACAGTACCTAAATATATATGTAGAAATTTAGAAATTTGATGATGTGGCATTGGGGAGGGCATTTTAAATTTAATATTTTAATGTTTTTATCCTATTGTTTTGTAGTTTTTAATCTGCGGTGTTTTTATATGTATAAGCCGCCCCGAGCCGACTTGGCGAGAGGGCGGCAGTTAAAAAAAAATGTGATTAAATAAATAAATAAATGTAGGGACTGCGGAGACTTAGTGATTAAGACTTGACAACTGGAAAGTTGGCAGTTCGAGACCCGGGTGTTGCTCCTGTATCTGTCCCAGCTCCTGCCAACCTAGCAGTTCAAAAGCCAGAAATTGCAAGTAGATAAATAGGTGCCACTTTAGTGGGAAAGGGAACAGCGTTCTGTGTAGTCTGATGCCACATGACTACGGTCACTGCCAGAGAAAAACAACTAGCCCAAAAGCTGAACTATTACTCTTAGGAGTGTTTGGGAACTGTAATTCACTTTCAAGACATGTTCTAGTTCCCCCAAACCTTTTTACTCAATTTGTATTAATCTTCCAGCCATTACTTATTTTGCATTTTCTTCTCCTTTTTAACAGGTCAGTGCAGCCCTTTTATGACCTTTTTAGTCTTATGCAGAATCAAATATTCCTGCAACTGTTAATTGAGCTTCATGAGATTTTGCTCAGCTGAAATAAAAATACACGACACAGACAGGGTAAAACTACCTTTCAGTAGTTCCCAAATGATGCACACCTCAATTCCCTTCACCCCAGCAAACTTTGATTGCTGTAAAATACAGTAAAACTCCTATTTACGAAAAAAGTCCGTTATGTAAGTCGAATTTTATGTAACTCGGGGCATGTGTAAGTCGGGGTTTTACTGTAATGGGAAGTTGCAATCCAACGGCATTTGGGGATTCCAGCTTGACAGGCACAAGAAGGAAGGGTGGGGGCCACATGAAATGGCACCATGGGCCAGATCCGGCCCACAGGCCTTAGTTTGGGAATCCCTGCAATACAGCCTTCCGCTCACCTCGTCCACAATTACACAGCTCACGGGGTCACCTCCCAACCTCCGGAAAGCTGATTCGAGAAGCACTCCGCCACTGGTACTCAGCGTGCAGCAGATGATGTGAGACTCTAAGATGATGCTGGCTTTCAGCTCCTGAGATCGCCCACGAGCCTTGGAAGGTAAGCATGGCGACATATCTTTTTTAAGCAATGCCCTTTTCTGGCCTGAACCCTTTGTCCTTCAAGTTTTCATTTTACATTTGCGGCTAAGGCCAGCCAGCTTTTTTGTTTTTTAACCAAACAAAACAAGTCTGGACATGGTTAAAGATAAAGTCAACTCTTTTCGGATGTAGGGTTGGTTTAAATGCAACAATTCCAGAAATAATAATCAAGACCTGTCGCTTCCAGATTTTAATAGATGACTGCCATGGTGTATATATATTTATTTATTTACTAGATTTATAAGCCGCCTTTCTCGCCTTGGGTTACCTATGTTCCACGCATATTCACCAGAGCTGCAAAAGCAAAGGGAAAATCCACTTGCACCGCAAAAGGCTTTACTAAAGGCCACATTGCAATAATGCTGGATCTAGACCAGCGTTTCCCAAACGATGTTCCGTGGAACGCTGGTGGACTTCAATTCCCAGAAGCCTAAGTCAGTGCATTGGCTGATCAGCGCTTTGGCGAACTGACTTAGGCTTCTGGGAATTGAAGTCCAAAAACAAAAGATTGGGAAACATTGGTCTAGACCGGTCCACGCTGCCCTCGCCGCTCCTGGAAGCGGAAGTAAAATGCGCCCGTATAGAGGAAGGGTTAACCCGGAAGAGCCTTAACCGTACAGGCGCGTTTTACTTCCCCTTCCGGGAGCAATGAGGGCAGCGCGGGCCAGATGAATCGCAGTAAACCCATTTGTGTGGATTCACAGGGTGCTTGGGCTTCTGGGAACTGAAGTCCAAGAACACCTGGCGTGCCAGGTTCGCCATCACGGGTCTAGACTATGCTAGACACAGTAACGTATAAATGAGATTTATGCTGTAAAAAGTCTGGAGCCAACTAGACTTCTTGGGAGCCTGGGAACTGAACAACTATAGGTTCCTTTCTAACCTCTCCCACCTATCCAAAATTATGGTATGGAGCTACTTAAGGCTACTAATTCTGCTGCTTGAGGGTATAATTCTGTCATGCCAGGCTGGGAAATCACTCTAGGTGTTACAGGACAGCAATTTTTAACCTGCTTGACCAGCACCTATGTTGCCTAGAGCTGCTGTGAACAGCAGTCCAACAATGCTTAAAAGGTTGTGCTTTCCACAACTGTACTTTTAAGTCTCCTAAGATGACCTCTGCTGTTGATCAGACTCACATAATTACTTAGTCTCCTGTCTGGAAGTGAGATGCAAAGAGGGCAACATGTTGAGAATGACTAATCTCATGCATCATAACTGCACAGGTCAGCTTATTTAGATATACTTTTTTTTAACGGGAGTACTTGATGAAATTCTGTATTTTGCACATTTATTAACATGCGCTAAATTCAAAGAGCCCCATGGAGGTCAACTTCATACCTGTTTCAGCTCAGAACCGAGACACTGTCTCTCCTTCACTAGGCGGCCAATTTCTTCATCTAATTGTTGTCTCTGGAAGTGGAAAAGATAATGCACTGATTTTTAAAAATATTTGCTAATTCTGCAAAAGCCAACATCTTTCTTCCATTGTGTAGGCCAGGGGTTCCCAAACTATGACCCGCGGCGCCGAATCATCCAGCCTGCACCACCCTCATCGCTCCCAGAAGCAGAAGGAAAACACGCCCATGCATACGCAAAAAACGTTGTCGAAAAATGACCCGCCGCTGTCGTAAATGCGTTTACGACAGTCTGCCTCAGAACTACCTTTTCTCTCTTCTCACTTCTGTCCATGGCACGCTGGCGAGAAAGCATATCTAACTTTTGATCTAGGGCTTCTTTTCTCTTCTGGAGGTCCTGGTCTTTGCCCAGGGCAGCTCTATCTATAAAATAAAATAGAAAGAATACTCTTGTTCAGCCATTCCTAGCATGCCTTTCACAATATTACTTCTTCTTCTTCTTCTTCTTCTTCTGTGTCTAGGTCAAACATGAAACTGCCAAAATGAAGGCACCTTTTTGGTGGGTTCATTGTGCAGTTCCTTTCGCCTGACCTAGTGTGAGAAAGATTAGCAGGCAACTCAAGGTTGCCGATAGCAGGGCATGCCCGCTTTTGGTTCAAACATACCACAAACTTCAAGGGGGCTCTTTCTGTGTGCCCCCGCGATAATACTCAAAGTAATAGACTGAATACCTGGCTGAGTGGGTATCTGAATCCAGGTTTTCTGAGTTGTACTCCAACACTTTAGCCCGGGGGTCTCAACCTTCTTAAGCCGGAGACCGGATCATGCCCCTTTCAGACTGTGGGTGGGTCGGTCTGGTGTTCCCCCCTGCTGCCAACACTCCCCCCACGCCACCAGTCTGGCCAGCAAACACTCATTCCCATGCTGCCGATGCCGACGCTTCCCTGCTTACTGGCCTGCTGTGGGTGAAGGCCTGCATTCTGCCAGAGCGGCACCCGGGAAGGACGCATGCGGCTGCTTCCATCTTCTTACAACATCTGCCCTGCTATGGAGCGGTGTTAGGGACACACCAAGCCATGTGGAGGGGAAAAGGACGGTGGCAATGGTGCCGGGAGGGAGCTGGATGGAATGGTGCCATGGGCCACATCCGGCCCATGGGCCATAGCTTGAGAACCCCTGCTTTAGCCACTTCACCACAATGCTGAAGAATCACTAACTAAGATATACATATATGGGGCAAAAAAACTTGCTTACTTACTGAGTTTCCCAATCTACTTATGGTACTTTTAAATAAGCTTGTGAAATCTGATACATAATTCCTAGCACAACGATTACTGGGTAGAAATCTTAGGTAATGGGACATTTTACATTTTCCTCATCCCAAAATGGGTTACGGCATTCCTACATTTATTTTGAATGAGCACATGGGCAAATTTATGGTTTTGTTTGTTCTTTGATGGGCGCAAGATGCATTCTTGTTCCAATGAGCCATAAATTTTGTGGCCAAGACTTCTACATCTGAAGTAGCTCACAAACTGTTATGTAGACTATGCTTGGGAGAAAATGCTTCTGAATGCTGCTAGGAATACTGTGTGGGCTTGTAGAATGCAGCCATCCCTAAGCATTTCATAAACAAGATCTAAACCTGTGATGGTGAACCTTGGCACTCCAGATGTTCTTGGACTTCAGTTCCCAGAAGCCCAAGCCCCCGTGAATCCACACGAAGGGGTTTATTGCGATTCAGGCGGCACGGGCCGGATGAATCACAGAAAACCCCTCCATGTGGTGGATTCACGGGGGCTTGGGTTTTTGGGAACTGAAGTCCAAGAACATCTGGAGTGTCAAGGTGCGCCATCACTGGGTATGATTAGTTCTGGGTATGGAACTGAAGTCCAAGAACATCTGGAGTGTCAAGGTGCGCCATCACTGCTCTAAACCTTTCTCTGCAAAGTGGCTAGACCCTTTGATACAACGCATGAAGGGAATGATGTGATGATGCCACAAAAGTTGTTGCTTCAGCTGTAATCCCTGCCCCGGGTTTCAATGCAAGAAGGACAGAGGCAGACCGGAGCGATAGACAATGGACTTTTTAAAAGGTCCCTCAGCCAAAATGGAAGATAGCGGACTGAGAAAATGTATTCTGAATCACTCACTTATTCTGTAGTTGACCTGATCGTCCAGACTGAACCTCCGAACCTCCTTGTTGATAGATCTTTGCTGTCCCAGCCTCACCAGGTTGATGTCACCACAGTTCCCTGGATGAAAAGTGGACAGTTAGAAATGTGTTACAGTGAGTAGACCCTCGAATAACGACGCTTCTTGGTTCCACAAGTAGCGTCGCTATAGGGGAAACGTCATTGTGCGGTTTTCAATGGCAGCTGCGCCATCTAGCGGCAAAAAGCTGCATTATCCGCACGACGGTAAAAAAGTCATTAATCTGCACAACGACGGTTTTTTGTCGTTGTGCGGAGTCACGTAGCAAGCGACAACGGGTCGTTAAGCGGAAATGATGCTATTCAAACGCGTCGTTAATCAAGGGTCCACTGTAATTATACTTCTTTTTTCAAAGGGAATACATTTAGCAAAAATATTTCAAACTGTCAGCAAATCTGAAAATCCACATCTCCATATGCCTGTTTTCAACCCCCTACTCCTATTATGTTTTGCTTCATATTACTCCCTACTTCACTCCACCTATATCTTTTTTCCTTATTACCTGGATTGGCAAAATGTAACGTTCCAAATTCTGTATGACTGGAACTCTCATCTGCCCTAACCAGACTATCCTATGATGGCAAATGCTGAAGGCTGCAGTCTAACAATACTTGAAGGCAATGCTTTGTTAACTTCTGCTCTACATCATCCTCACACTGGGGAGGATTTAGCAAAAGTTTACATTAAACCAGGGGCGCCGAAACTATGTCCCGTGGGCCAGATCTGGTCTCCAATGCCAATTCATCCAGCCCCAGTAGCCGTTGTTGTACGGGCATGTTTAACTTCCGCTTCCAGGCCGGATGAATAGGCATCGGGGGCTGGTTCTGGCCCATAGGCCATAGTTTGAGCACCCCTGGTTTAAGCAGAGAAAGTGGCAGCCTAAAAACCTATCTCATCCTGTTGCAAAACCGATTGCAAACTGCGCTTTACTTCCACTACCGGTGGGAGGAACCATGTGACCGGCCCGCTGAAACATGACTGGCCCATGGCCCAAAAAGTTTGGGCACCCTGACTCTAAACCCTCAAACTACTTCCGCAAGTGTCTTTATCTGAGCACCCTGAGCATAACAGTCAAAGGCTTTTCTGCTTCTAGAGCTGCCCACGTCTTTTCATGCTGTTAATGGACAACATGAAACAAACTTTGTTTATGGAACATGAAAAGACTGCACCACATGAAGCTTACAGGTGAAACTCAGAAAATTAGAATATCGTGCACATGTTCATTCAGTTCACTAATGCAACTTAAAAGGTGAAACAAATATATGAGATGGACTCATTGCATGCAAAGCAAGATAGTTCAAGCCTTACTTTGTTATAACATTGATGCTTATAGCTTAACAGTTTATGAAAACCCCAACCCCCCAAACTCATGTACCCCATAATCATCACATAATCTCATGTACGCTGTACGCCATGATCATCACAATTATAATGCATTAAGGCATGACATCTCTCGCTTTGCGTATGGTGAGTCTATCTCAAATATTTGTTTCACCTTTTAAGTGAAATGAATGGACATTTGCACGATATTCTAATTTTCTGAGTTTCACCTGTATTGCAAATAACACTGGGGTGAAATTGTTGCTATGAATCAATATGAGAGATCAAGAAATAAGAATTGGGTAAGCGAACAATATGTTTTTATATGTGATGGAAGAAAATGTTTTAAATATAGATTACAGGAGTAAAATAAGAATTATGCTCATTATAACTGAGACAATATTTTTTGTATTATGTATTGTTTTGTATTATTAAAATCATAATAAAAATTAATTAAAAGAAGAAAACACACGGGGAACATCTACTGCAATGGCAGGTGGATTTAAATGGACAGGAAGGGAAGGGTCAACTGTTTCTTTACATCAAAGTGGAGATTTTCAACATGTAAGATGTGTAACTACATGAAGCCACTGGGTGAGATCATTCATTCCCACGGGGTGCGGTACCATCAGTACGCGGATGACATCTCGGCCCGTGGGGACCCCAGTGATGCTGTTGAAATCCTATCCGGATGCCTGGAGGCCATTGGGGTCTGAATGGAGGCCAATGGGCTTCGGCTGAATCCCAGCAAGACAGAGTGGCTGTGGATAAGGGGCCCCATGTTATCCAGGGAGTTACCATCTTTGGTACTGGATGGGGCTGTTTTTCCCCAGACAGACCCAGTGCGCAACTTGGGGGTCCTTCTGGACTCGCTGCTGCTGCTAGAAGAACAGGTAGCAGCTGTGGGCAGAAGGGCTTTTGCCCAACTTCGGGTGATTCGCCAGTTGCGCACGCTCCTGGACCGGGGCTCCTTGCTTATGGTCACCCATGCTCTGGTCACTTCCTGACTAGATTATTGTAATGCGCTCTACATGGGGCTGCCCTTGACGACCATTCGGAGGCTGCAGCTGGTCCAGAATGCGGCAGCCCGGGTGGTGATGGGATGTGGGCGATATGCCCATGCCTCACCGCTACTTTGGGAGCTGCACTGGTTACCAGTTTGTCTCCGGGTGCAATTCAAGGTGCTGGTTTTGACCTTTAAAGCCCTATATGGCAGGGGGCCAGGATACCTTAGAGACCGCATCGTCCCAAGAGTGTCTGCCCGTCCAACCAGAGCGGACCGGAGGGGCTCTCTAATGGTGCCATCAGTTAGGGGTGCACATCTGTCCAGCACTCAAAGGAGGGCCTTCTCCGTGTCCGCACCAACTCTCTGGAACCTCCTGCCAACAGATCTAAGACTCCAAAGAGAATTGCTGCCCTTCAGGATTGAAGACCTGGCTGGCAAGGCAGGTGTGGGGCCCGAATGGGAACACGGTCCCCGCCTGCTGGCTTATGTAAAGAATTAAGAACTCTCTCTTCTTCTTCTTTTATAGTGGGTGGGATGGGTGGGTGGGTGGGATATGGGGCTTTTAAAGTGGGTGGGATATGGGGCTTTTAAAGTGTTTTTATGTGTTTTTAGAACTTGTTGTAATGCCGCCCTGAGTCGGGTTCTGCCTGAGTGGGCGGCATATATAAATATGACTATTAAATTAAATTAAATTAACTGTCATGAAAGGACACACACGGACACTATGGTTTAAAGAACAAAAGTGAAGCAGTGAAGAGTTCTTTCCACTGGCTCTAATCAGACTAAAACAGACAGTTGATTTCAACATTTCGGGTTGGGGTTAGAACTAATCATACCCAAAGCATTTTTTTTGTTCTGGCATTTTTCCTTAAACTCTAGAATTATTTTCTTCATCAAATCATCAACAGCTGCATTGGATGGAGCACAAACCAACACGCGGTTCCTTTTGATCTTGGCATTTAGGTGCTGAACAGTGTTCTCTTTCTCGGATCTCTGGGAATTAAAAAAGGAAGAGGTCAGCCAGTCCAGATCTGTTGAAAAGAGCAAAGCAATCCTGTAGACGAGGCTCTTCTAGAGAATGAGGTTTGTGAAGAAGACTTTTGAACGCCTGCTGGTTAGAAGGATTTTATTATTGCAGCTCACGCATGTTTCGCATGGGCTTGCAGGGGCCAGAAAAGGCCACTAACTGCGAACAATGGCGCCATTAACCAACAGTCGTATTTTTTTAGGATAGGCACATATAGGTAAAGGTCACCCTTGCTCAAAAGCCAGTTGTATCTGACTCTAGGGTTCAGTGCTCATCTCTATTTATAGTCAAAGAGTCTGCAGACGTTTCCATGGACATGTGGCAGGCATGACTAGACACCAGAGTGCATGGAACACCAAAGTGGTACCCATTTATCTACTTGCAATTTCTTGCTTTCGAACTGCTAGGTCAGCAGGAGCTGGGACAGAGACCAAAGCTCATTCTGTCATGCAGTGCTCGGGTCTCATGCTACTGACCTTCCATTTGTCAAATTCAGCATCTTAGCCACCGCAGTCCCCTTTAGGCACACATAGCTGCATACCAATAGTTTGGAAGGGATTAGGAATGATGGTAGGCTCTAGAAAGCTCTGAGGTGTTCTTTCAGTACTTGCTGGAAAACATTAATTCACAAATAAAAAGGGGGCTGCGGTGGCTCAGTGGTTAAGAAGCTCGCCTTGTTAGCTGGAAGGCCGGCAAGACAGCAGTTTGAGACCTGGGAACTGCACAATGGGTTGAGCGCCCGTCTCTGTCCCAGCTCTTGGGGACATGAAAGGAGCCTCATTTGGGCATCCCCTAAGCGGAGTTTCTCCTGCAAAAAATCCTTTCAGCCCAGATTTTTTTTTTGCATCAAGGCATAAATTGCAACACCTCTTTTGTGAGATTTGTTTGCGTTTCAGATCAGTGCTCATGCTACCTGGACATCATTCCACCCACACACACACCCACACACAATAAAATCCAATAGGTTTTACAAGGGGAGCCTCTGCAGGCCAGAAATAAACACTGCTGCCTTTGACAGGAGCTACTTCCAACTCACTAAACCAGAGGTTCTCAACCTAAGGCCCGTGGCACCATTTCGTGTGGGGGCCCCACCCCCCTTCATGGGCATTCGAGAAACAAAATGGCCACCCCTTTGAAGCTGTTGGGACAAAATGGCCACTCCCGTTGTGCAGACAGGGCAAAATGGCTGTCCAGCCCTCCAAGCTAACTCAGGGAGCGTGACCCTCTTGCACTTAACACAGGGCTGCAAATACGCGGATTCTAATGAATTGTACTACAGTAAAGCCCCAACTTACAAATGCCTCGAGTTACGTAAAATTCAACTTACATAATGATTTTGTGCTAAAACAACGTCCCGATTTACATGATTTCCTATGCTTCGAGTTACATAAAAAATTCTTTTTTCCTGTTTGCTAGCCAAGGCTTGGGATAAGGAAGGATATAAGCCTTTCCTACCTCACTAAGCATGCGGTATAGGAGTCCAACTATAGTCTTAGATTTCCCTGTCCCAGGCGGCCCATGGATCAAACAAATTTTGGGCAACTCTGGATGCTGCGACACCATGGCGTACGCTGTTTCAATGGCTCTCCTTTGATCTTTGTTCAAGTCCTTTGGATAAGAAGGGTGGAATAGGGCGGGGAGCAACAGAGGGAGAGAAGAGAGTAGTGTTCAGCACAAGAAATGTCCAGATTTAGTCCACAGTATGTTTGTGGATCTATTCTAATTTAAGCCCTGTTTCCTCTGGCTGCCCATTTACAAAGAATTGTCTGCCAGAACCCTTTACGCCTCCCGGCGCCTCATTGATTAGCTCCAATTAGCCACAGGAAATGTATGCGAACCTTATGCCAATGCTGATAGTATTCCAGTCTCTCTGAAACCTCTCGCTAGATTATCTTCCTCCCAGTCTATTTTGAAATGAGCAAGGAATGCCATCCAGATTCATCTGGCAATGACATTATGTCCAAATCTGGCTGTGAACGACACACTTAGATGTATTGTTCCCCACCTGCACCCCAAATTCTGTTCTACACTTCTACGCTTATCACATGAGTTGTAATCGAATGCCAGGTAAGATTACAGGTCCCTGAGGCTCATCCAAATTCTGTCACACATAAGATTAAAATTTCAAATACTTCCTAGAAGCTGGCAGAAAAAAAATTCAAGGTGACTATCTGCCATGTACTCATATTAATCTGCTTTCTCTTTAACAGCTGTTTTATTCCCACTAAGCTGCAACATACCAAGGGATGCTTTTGCTAAAAACAAGATGCGCAGCTTTATGGCATCACTGTCTAGCTCTGGGGAAGTATAGCTTTAGACTGATTTATCAAGTGGGTTGTTTGCATGTGCTTTTTGCATGGTACAGAAAGGATCTCAGACCTCATCTGACAAACAGAAACTGGTCTACATCAGGGCAGCCAAACTACAGCCCACAGGCCGGATCCTGCCCATGGTGCCAAATTGTTTGGCCCACACCACTCCCGGAAGCAGAAGTAAAATGCGCACGCACATAATGCTGCCGTAAATGCACCCGCAGCTGTCGTAAACTGGTTTATGACAGCCAAGTGTGCATTTACGGCGTTTTGCGCATTCGGATTTTACTTCTGTTTCCAGTGGGAGGATGTGACTGACCCGTGGCCCAAAAGGTTTGCCCACCGCTAGTCTACATTTTCCTCAACTGTGCATTAGGACTTAAGCTAATTTTTAAAGGTACGATAAATACTTTTACTTAGAGCAAGGGTTCCTAACCTAAGGCCCGTGGGCCAGATCTGGCCCACAGTGACATTTTATGTGCCCCCCCCCCACTGCTCCAAGGGCACTCGAGAAACAAAAGGGCCACCCACCACCACCCCATTGTGTAGGCAGGGCAAAATGGCCATCTGGCCCTTGAAGCTGACCGAGTATGGTCCGACCCCCTGCTTGAAAAGATTGGGAACCCCTGATTTAGACAAATGATTCTCACAGATTTCTCTGAGTCCATGTTCAGGTCTCTTGGACAGAAGTCACCATAACTCGGGCTGATGATAGGTCTGGCTAGAAGGCTTCGGTTCAACAAAAGCAAGGCCCTGAACTTGCGCTGTGTCGTCACCAAAGAACTGACCACCACACATCTGACTTGCTTATTGACACGGGACAGATTTCCTTGTGTTTGGATGGACAGGTGACAAAGAACCGGCTGCTCTTTCTTCTCTGTTAATTAAAAAAGAAAAGACACATACAAGAGAGATAAACGTGCCAGAGTTCAATTCAAATCTCATTTTAAGCTCAAACTAAGGATTGAAATTCTCGATGTACACAGTTCAGTGTAGTCCTCTTACTCTGATCAACAACACAAATCTGCACGCCCCAACGTTTATACTCTGGAACTTTTTTTAAAAAAAGCTTATTACAAAACTTAAACCCTGAAGATGGTTGTTTGAAAGTGAAATCACACCTACTTCATTTCAACCCACCTGTACCTTTGGACTGAGCCTTTGGTACACATACTACTGGTTGGACTTATGGAAATAGTCTACCTGAGATGCTGCATATTTGCAACAACGAATAAATACTGCATCGTAAACAAAAATCTACTACAGTACAGTACTTGGTCTAATCCATGTGTCCTATACTAAACAAAGCGTGCTAAATCCAAATCTGAAGTCCGATTCTGCCTAGGATGTCAGGAGTTTGAGTTAGCAAATCTCAGCCTCTTGGTTAGGTTCACATAGGGTATATTTGCCACAAAAATTGTCCGGTTTATTAACACAGCTGTGCCTACTCATCTTTAGCTCAAAACATACTTGGTCCATCTCGCCTTATATACCTATTTCTGACATCAGCTCACTGACTTGCCCAGACAGGCCCGACCGCTGCTGGAACATGCACGCCACCAGGGAACGTGATTCAGCACTACCCAATACCATTTGAACAGCCTTAAATCTGTACATGATAGGCAAATTCTGAGTTCAGATTTGGAATCAGCATACTCAATATCATGTAAATCACATGTGTTATTCCCAGTAGCAAAATCGTTATTGTGCAGTGTAATTCATGTTCTGACTGACGCTACCTCCCATAGATTATTCACCTCTATTCTTCTGCATTTCAGTAGCAACATTTGGATGCTCATTGTTTTTCCTAGTCCTAATTTCCCCTCCCGTCACTGACTGTCACTGAGGTGCCGCTTCTTGCCAGGAATGGTCCACTGTGCATTTTTTCTCTTCCCCCCTTTATGTTACAAGTATAATAACAAAACACCTGGAATAATGTAAGTGCTCAGTTCAGAAAAAAATAGGCTTTTTGCTTCTGCTGGGTTTAGTTTCAGGTTCTCTGACAAGATGTAAGACCAACACTGTTCTAAGGCAGGGGTGCCCAAACGTTTCGGGGCCGTGGGCTGGCCACGTGGTTTTGCAACAGGATGATAGATTTCAGACTGCCATTTTCTCTGCTTAAACCAGGGGTGCCCAAACTATGGCCCATGGGCCAGGGCTGGCCCCTGACGCCAATTCATCAGCCCCGTGCTGTCTTCGTTGCTCCCGGAAGCGCAAGTAAAACACGCCCATACAGGCACATCTTACTTCTGCTTCTGGGAGTGACAAGGGCGGTGTGGGCCAGATGAATTGCCATTGGGGGCGGATCCGGCCCACGGGCCATAGTTTGGGCACACCAGCTTTAGACAGGAAGAGGAGAAGGAGGCGTCTGAATGGAAGTGCTTCCATTCAATGCAATCAGGAGCTATTCCAAAGCCTCCATCCTCTCTGGCCCGGGGATTTAGCCGCATGGTCCCCCAGTAAGTTGCCCTGGCAATCTTTTGAGAAGGACTTTTAAAATACTTACTGGAACAGTGAACCGAAGGAGGAGAAAACCGAGTCACAAGGCCGACATAGCGTATTAAACTATCTTCTGCTTCGTCGTCTTCATAATAGGAGTGTTTTTCTGATACTTTTAAGAACACTAAGTCGTCCTCTTTGGGGTGCAGCTGCCTCTCTAGATCGCTTTCTGAAACGTTTGCTGGAGAAAGAATTCGAACACAAAATGAGAATAAATGTGAGCTGCCTGCCACACGTAGCTAAAGCTGTAAAATTACAATCTCTTTTCGTAAAGAAAGGATGATCAGTACAGTATTAAACCTGTTTTTCAGGAAGTACGGCTATCCAGCGTTTCGAAGAGCTTAGAAGTGATACAAATACAAGTTCGCATGGCTCCTACATGTATCATAGGAGTACAGTGATGCCTCGGATAACGCTAAAACCTGGCTCCATAAGTCTTAGCGTTATCCGATTTTTAGCGTTATCCAATGCACGTATTAGATCATGCTAAAAAAAAGTGGGCCTGGCCACTTTCCTTCCCGGAGGGCCGGAGGGTGTCTCTGCACTCACCCGCCAGGAAGGGAACCGGCCAAGCAAAAGGCAGCGGCTGAACGGAGTGCCCGTTGGGCCGCTGCCTTCCAGAGAAGGCAGCCACATAACGGAGCACCGTACACCGGCTGCCTTTCACCCTCCGGCCCGCCCTCCAGGAAGGGAAGTGACCAGGCACTTGGCCACTTCCCATCCCGGAGGGCCAAACATGAATGCATTGGATAACGCTAAAATAGTGTTATACGATGCAAATTCCCTCCAGAAAAAAATTGCATCGGTTTTTTTTATTTTAGCGTTATCCGATGCATTCGGTATCCGAGGTATTACTGTATATCAAAAGCCAGTTGTGTCTGACCCTAGGGTGTGGTGCTGATCTCCGTTTACAGCCAAAGACCCAGTGCTGCTTGCGTCTGTAGACGTTTCTGTGGTCATGTGGCAGGCGTGACTAGACCCCAAGGACACGGAATGCTGATACCTTTCCTGCTATTTATCGACTTGCAATTTTTTTGCTTTTGACCTATTAGGTTGGCAGGAGCTAGGACAGATGACAGGAACTCACTGTATCATGCAGCACTCGGATCTCAAACTGCCAACCTTCCAGTTGTCAAACTCAGCATCTTAAACACCAGGCCGCCACTTAGCCTCAAAAACATGCAGCAGGAGAGCAAGTTAATATTTAGAATTCATATCAGAGAACGTGGTTTCATTCTACGATCAATTTACGAATGTAGGCGGGTAACTGCATGGCAAGATCAGCAACCGTTGATTTCTTTGTATGGGTCACGGCCTTAATTCATAACCCCAGAAACTGTAGTTCAAATTCAGGACACATTTGGCAAATTTCACAGGTAAGCTCTGACACTATTCCTGGTTTCAACAATGCTGCAGTGAACTCTGGAGCTTCCAAGAGACTATGTTTAAATGCCTTCCTCAGTATAGGAGTGCAAAAGAACACAGGTGGAGGGAAAAAACACTCCACAGTTTACTTCTGGTATTCTCATCTGATCTTCCCGTGAACATATTCATTTAGCTCATCATATGATAAATAAATAAATAAAATTCATTTAGCAGTTGTCATTTTACCGTCCACCTCCCAACTTAGTCAACGGTAACGAAATGACAAATGTTGCAGTCCAAAAAACAACATCTGGAGTGCTACATGTTCTGCAGGCCTGAGTTCTGCAACAAAATTGTTATCACCTGTAAAATCTGCTTTATTCAAGCCCGCGTTGTAGTTCAGCAACTGCAAACGGAACAGCCTTTTCTCTTTCTGTTTCTGGTTTTCAAGCCATTCCTGAGCAACCTGCAAGTACAAATACAACAACAACAACACACACACACACCCAAACCACTGGTTTTATCATACCACTTGATCTAGTACGATCTTTTTGGGTAACCGGGGGGAAACATTTCGTTCTCTTGTATGCGGCAGCCTTTCAGATATCTGAAGAAAGTATTCGTATCCCCTTTTCAGTCTTCCCTTCTACAATCTAAGAGTGACTACGTCCCATCATCTTTTCCTAGTAGATTCGTTTTCCTAACCTTAACCATCTCTCTCACCCTCCTCTGAACACTTCCAATGTGCCCACATTCTTTTCCAAGTGCTTAAAGGAGGCAGTATAAGTCTGGCTTGCAAAGAATAGCAAGAAGTCATTACTTCTTTTAACTACTAAAGCTAGTTGTGCTGTGAAGCCCACTCATGTATTCGAAGAGGATAGGTTATACCCATGATGGCGAACCTTGGCATTCCAGCTGTTCTTGGACTTCAATTCCCAGAAGCCCAAGTCCCTGTGAATCCACACAAATGGGTTTACTGTACATAAACCCATTTGTGTGGATTCACAAGGACTTGGGCTTCTGGGAATTAAAGTTTAAGAACAGCTGGAGTGCCAAGGTTCGCCATCACTGGGCTATACATTTCTCTAAGCATGTGAAAAGCAGCCAGTCTGTTCACAGAGCTGGCCCAAGTGTTAATTCCAGGTGTTAATGGACTACAACTTACATCAGCCCCAGCCGGCCTCATTGCCAATGAGGAGGGATCCTTGGACATATCTGTTTATTTGTTACTCTTATACTAGTGTTTCCCAACCTTAGGTTTTGGGGCTTTGATTCCCAGAAACCTAAGTCAATTTCCCAAAGCACTGATCAGCCAACATACTGACCTAGGCTTCTGGAAATTGAAGTCCCCCGTGGGGCATGGGAACCACTGACTTATTTGACTCTGCCTTTCACACACAGTTTTTCTCCTCCCCACATTCTCCTTGAAACAACTCCGAGAGACGTTGTGAGGCTGACACACCATAGCTGGCCCAAGTGAGTCTCACAGCCAAAGGAAGCATTTGAACCCTATTCTCTTGGATCCTAATTTAACACTCTGGCAGCTATACTGCTACACAGGTGGCCAAAAATCATTTTTGCAAGACAAGGATGGACTGACGTGCTTATCTTAGCCCTTTCCAGTGACACTGGAAACCCTCAACAACGCAAAGCAGGCACTCTATAGTGAGCTACCAATGAGTAGCTAACTATGTTGGTAGCACCAAGTTGGGGGAAATTAATTCATGCAGATGCTTCGGACTTAACGCCGAGAAAACTTAACCAACAGGACTTATAATTTAAGTAACTGGGCAGCCAACATATCTCCAACCTTCCAGGCTGGAATCTTTCCATGTTGCAAGTATCATGTTGTCCAGACCTTCATAACTACCTCAAGAGGTGGTGAGCGTTCCAACACTGGAAGCATTCACGTCAGATCTGCTTTCATTTTGATTCGTGCATTGAGCCGGGGGTTGGACTCGATGGCCTCCAAGGCCCCTTCCAACTCAATGATTCTATGATTCATTTGGAGAATGAGGCCATCATCCAAATATCCCGTACAGTGGACCCTCGATTAACAACGTGTTCGAATAGCGTCATTTCCTCTTACCGATGCGTCGTCACTCGCCACGTGACTATCCGCACAACAACGAAAAAACGTCGCTGTGCGGATTAACGACATTTTTTAATGTCGTTGTGTGGATGAGTTTTTTGCCGCTAGATGGCGCAGCTGCCATTGAAAAATGCACAACGACGTTTCCCCTATCACGACACTACTTGGGGAACCAAGCAACGTCGTTATGTGAGAGTCTACTGTACTAACGTCTAGCTTAAGGCTGTAACAGCCACCTTGAACAGAGGTAGCATCTACATGTGTTCTTGACAATAGTGGCAACTAAATTGCCTGGAAGTCAACTTACCTCCTCGAAGGCATTTAGCATCGTTAAAGGAAAGAAAGTGTTGAAGTAGTCGTTGTAATCTTGAAATCTGACTGGAACAGGTCCCACAATCTTTCGCTGGAGATGGTCTGGCGGCCCTAACTGACTGGCGTTTGCAAACATGTCATAGCTCCATTTCAGAATTTCTTTAATGAAAATGCTATGATCTCTATGCTGCGCATTCATACTATTTGACTGTGGGAAGAAGGGTTGAGGTTCTGGCCTGAAAGCTGCTCTAGCCGCGGGCGGTGCTCTGCCGTTACAGACACTGTGGATACTTGCTGACTGGGAGACGCTGTTCATATTCTGATGCTGAGGATCAGTTTTTAAGGTTAAGTTTCTCTGTCTCAAACAGTCTGAAACCAGAGGTTTAGTGGGATTTGATTTGCTCTTCAGAGCGGCAAGGGGCCTTGGGACGTTCTCCAGCTCCTTTGTGAGGTTGGCACTCCGCGAGGAACTGGAGCTAAATATTTTTGCCGTGGAAGCTTTAGCGGGTGGGAAAGGCTTGGCAAACACATGGTTTTTTGGATCAGAAGCTGAATGGCTTCTGCAGTATGACCCTGCTCCGCTCACTTTTTCATCACAACCGCCATGCTTGCATTTTTCAATACCCAAGGGTGATTTTTCAAAGGGAGGTTGGGGGAGATTTCCTTCCACGCCTGCAGGGTCGGGGCCACCTTCCACTTGCGAACACAGTTCCATGTCCACTGGATCCAACTGTGTTAAAAACAAGCTTTCGTCATCACTGGTGGGGTTCTCATTTAATTTGGATGGGTCCTCTTTCAAAACCGTGATCTCGTGGCAAAGGTTAGCGGAGCAGCCAAGTGAGACTCCAGAACCTGTTCTACTTCCTCCAGTTGAGAGAGAATCTAAACTGCCCGGAACAACAGTGGTATTTTTTGGGACAGAATCAACAGATCCTTGCCTAGTCAATGGGCGCTTTTCCCCGGAGGGCTCAGAAGAGGGTTGGTCTCTCTCTCTTCCTACCAAACTCTGCTTTATTAGTTTCTTTTTACTGCTAGATGAATGACTAGAAGGATAGGTCTTTCCCTCTTGGTTTTGAGCCAATCCCCTCCTGGAAGTCTGTAAACAAGGATTAGGATCTGCCTTCTTGGTAATTTTGGTGGCAAGATTCCCACTGTCGTCTTTCTCTCTTTCTTTGTGCCTCCTCTGGCTAAGGAAGTGACGTTCTTTGCAGGATAACATCTTTTTGTTTCTGCCAGACAGATGTTGAGCTTGTATTAATTTTGCCCTTCGTTTCTGAGGAAGCTCACCAGCCGTTTTCCCATACTCACGCAATTTGGTAATACAGTCTTGGGTGCGCTGAGACAGTTCAGCCGCTCTGCGGATTCTCTTTTTCAGGAAGAGCTTTTCTGTCACTAAGGTCGGCTCAGGAAACTTGTGAACTTTCCTGGGTGGGGTTATGGCAGGGGTCGATCTGGATGGTTTCACAGGTGGATGTTTTCCGCTATGCACAGCTGGCTTGATGTTTCTTTCCCCTGGACTTTTGTTAGCTGTTTTAACCTGCGGGGAGTCTGTTGAATTCTTCCCTGGCCTTGACTTGTGCTTTTTGAGATCAGACATTAACTCTGAAGAACCAGATGGCCCAAATGTGCTGGACACAACTGGAACTGTATGTCTAGAGTGTTCTCCGCCATCTGTCTGCGTCTCTGTGAAATTGCTCGAGCTGACACACACTTTGCTTGTTGCAACGTGAAGCTCGGGTTCTGATTTACTTTCATTTACCTGCTGCTCAAGATCCTCTGCTGCTTTTTCAGTGACATCCTCCCCAAGATAATCTGTCTCATAACCCCAGTCGTTTATCTGCTGCACAAGCGCTATGTTAGACGAAGGAGGAGAATGGCTCTCCATCCCTGGAAGGTCTCTTTCCTCAGTCTTCTCATCCATCTGGCTATCTTGCCAAGCTGAGTAAATATCCTCCTCAGTTTCAAACTCAAAACACTGAGATTCACATTCTGCAAAGAGCAACGGCGAATTGGATGCGCTTACGGCCTGCTCTTGCTTCTGGGCACTGAGCTTTTTCTCCGGGCACGCACTCATTTCTTCTTTATTGCTCTTCGTATCAACATTCACTTTTTCATCCTCTTCCTCTGAAGAAGTGTCAGAAATAATAATGATTGGGTTTTGAGGTTTGTCTGCACCAGACAAAGGCTTGCTCTTTGCCTCACGTCCCAACAAAGATCTGACTGCACCCTGAACTTTCCTCTTAATGTGATTTTGGCAAAATGTGGTGTCTTCTTGGCTTGAATCAACAGGAAAATCGGTTGCTTTGCTATATGCAACTCGGGACAATTTACCGAGTTCTCTGTCTATCTGAGAATCCGTCTCTGAGCTAGCTGTCGCAGAAGTGGATTTCTTCTTGACCAGGTCCTGCCTGATCTGTGAAAATGGAACGTGGGCCATCTCATCATCATCACTGCTGTCATCTTCCAAATTCTGGTCCACTTTCAGGGCACTTTTAAATTCGACCAATCTGTCTTTCGACTCCAATTTTATGAACAGTGGCTTGCCATGAAGAGTAACAGATGAGTTCATCCCCAGTTTGTTACCCACCTGCTCTTCTACACCCTTACTTCCATCATTACCAGACTGCAGTGAGCTGCTTTTCCTCTTCTGGGTTCCTACTAACTGTTTTAATTTCAAAGTGATGTCAGATTTCTTTGATTTGATGTTCTCTCTAAGCTTATTCACAGCCCTCTCTGTCTCTGAAGTAACATTATCTCTGTGATTATTGTCAGTCAGACACTTGGGAGCTGTAGACATCTTCTCCTTCTCACTGACATCTTTAGCCTCCAGGCCTTGAAAGCCTTGGCCAACACTGTTGGTATGTTTGGAATCCCCCAGACCTTGGTGAGAACTTCCACTTTTCTGAGCCTCCGTGTGTCCATTTGCCAGTAAGGAGGTCACTCTATCCTGTTTCAAGCTCTCTTCAGGTTCTTGTTTAATGTTTGTCAAATAGCATGTTGAGGTTCCATAAAGATGTGGGTTCTTATGAGAAAATTCCTTGTCCAAGCTGTGATGTCTTCTGGGCAGTGAGGCGTCTGGTTGTCCATCGTCTTGTTCTCTTGGTGACAAATGGGGTGGGGACATAACATGTGAATTTACTAGAGCTCTGTCATCTTGCCTTTCTTGCTTGGTTGCGAAAGGAGGCGGAGGGACACAAGCAACAGTGTTCTCCATTTGTGTGAAAGGATTTGATGATTTGTTTCGGATATTTCTTATGATATGCTTGAGGCATTCTTGCAATTCTTGTGCCTGCTGAGGGCTCAACCTCCAGTCCTCACGAGTGCGGCGAAGGAGGTTGAGTTGGTCAAGGAACTGAGTCCTACTCTGACCCATCTGGTAGCCTTCTTTTAGGATGTTCCTGATCAGATTCATGCAAGCCCACTGTACCGATTCAGGTTCCCAAGAGGTTGTTGGATTTCTTGAGCTGTTTCTGGCCACCCCCCTCTCAACACCACGCAAAAATATTGTGCTTGGGAGTACAGCACATTTCACCACCGCTTCCACCCACTTTTCTGAGCTGACCCACAGTGAATTCAGGCAATTCTTCTTAAGGTTGAGTTCAACCACAGTCGTCAGAATCCAAATGTAAAACTCTGAAACTTTGTCACAGGACAGCAAAACATTATTAAACACGTCTTTGATTTCGGAACATAGGTGGTGGATGACCACAACACTGTAGGCGACACCCATATCTTTGAGGTCCATGAGGGAGTGAACGAAAGGGAGGTACCAAAGAAATGTACTGTTGTGCAACTGCATGTCTCGGCCAATGTCATACTGGAACATCTCTGTCAAACTCTGCATTTCTTCATACATGTTGGGACAGTAATCAGGACAGATAGAAGACTTCCATCCAGGTTCCTGAAACCAAAATCCCAAAAAGTCTCTGGTTAGAATCATGCTCACTTCCAACCTTGGGAAATTAGCCAAGCATGCTTCTGGCTCTGATGTTTTCACTAAGTGTTCCTGACCTGCCTTGAAATTAACTTCTGCAGTCTTCAGGTGCAGTTAAGAAGCTCGCCTTGTTAGCTGGAAGGCCGACAAGTCAGTAGTTTGAAACCTGGGTACTGCATGACAGATTGAGCGCCTGTCTCTGCCCTGTCTCTTGGGGATATGAAAGGAGCCTCATTTGGGCATTCCCTGAGCGGAGTTTTCCCCGCAAAAATCCTTTCAACCCAGAATAATTTCTGACATGAAATTATTAAGGAAAATAAAGTCGGAGAAGGGTTTAATGTGGGGGAAGATAACAAAGTCTAACATGAAACTGCCTTATGCTTAATAAGGAAACCCCTACCTTTGAACAGGAAAACATTTTTGTCTTAGAAGACACTTGTCACTCAACTCTTTTGTTAAACTCTACATTGAAATTAGTTCAATTCTTTCAGAAAATCAGGGAAACAACAAGCTAATTCTAGATCTCAAGAAGTTACCTTGTTTGGTCTCTCAAGGTGGCAGTTATAAACAATCTGGCTGCAGGTAATCATTTCATCTCCATAGTCAGACAATGGCTCAGATTTCGTCCTTCAAAATTGGGAAGATGGGCAAGGTTTTAAATCATAAACAACATAAAACTCTTACGTTGCTTTAAAACAATTCTGAAATTATTGTAATGATCCTGAAATAACCTCAGTAATTATAAAGTTTTGTCTCATGAAGGGGGGTGGGGGCAGAAGGCTGTGAAATGACATATCAAATTAAGTTGGCCGATGTTCAAGTTGCCCACAAGCCTCTGTTGATATTACTGAGACAAGCTAAGAGTTCTGCTCCAACCTTCCAGAATTTTTTTTATCAGTGTGCTCTAGCTAGCCAAACTCTTTAAACATGTTTTTACTGACAAAAAGAAAAACTACATCTTCTATGTATTTATAAAAGCATTTCTGCAACAATCCCAGGCAGAACAATGGTATAAATTGGCTTGTAAAGTTTGAGACAAAGAAATCATCAAGAAAAGGAGGCAGGTTTAGTCTCTACTCATTCAACCGCTCCTTACTAATGCACCTCTCACACTTAGGAAGGCCATTCCTTCTTATGGAGCAGTGGTGGTGAACTTTGGCACTCCAGCTGTTCTGGAACTTCAATTCCCAGAGGCCCATGTCCCTGTGAATCCAATGAATGGGTTTACTGCGCGGGCAGTAAACCCATCCATGTGGATTCACAGGGACTTGGGCTTCTGGGAATTGAAGTTCCAGAACAGCTGGAGTGCCATGGTCCACCGTCACGGCTATAGAGAATAAGTCAGGCTCTCAGGGTTGGCTCCGGACATTTAACTTCTTAAGGGACAGCGCAAGTACCTTCTTCCAACACATAACGCCCAAATCAAGCTTGAAAGCTAATAAAAGACAGCCAGGTTAATTTAGCACAAAAACCAGGAGGACAACACAAACACAGACAGACACACAGAAGATGGATGAGAAAATGCTACACATGGGGCATCTTGGCTGTCATTATTATGGACCCCACCGCAAGATAAACTCCCTATGAAACCAACAGCAGAGATGCATCACACCAACCTCTGTCTTGCCATAGCAATCAGCATTTTGTAAGTAAATAACCACAGAAGAGTTCAGTAGTCATTTCACTAAACTTTGTGCAGCTTATAATTCGCACTAGGATACCCAGTGTGGTGTATTGGATAGTGTGGCAGACTAGGATTCAGGAGACCCCACACAGCCATGGAAGCTCAAGGGTGTGTGGAAAACTATTCTTCAGATATCTTTGAGAGCTCTGTTAGGGTCACTATAATTCAGATCCGACTTGATCGCACTTAACAGATAAGCTAATAACACATGATTAACATAACTTTGAATGACTTGGCAGCCTTTATTAATGTCATTATATATCTACAGTTGCAGTGCTAGGTCTTCTACTAGTAGACTATAATGAACTTCTCAGAAATGACCCAGCCAGATAGAAGCTGCAAGCACCCCCAGAGTCAGTCTGCCTTGATCTCTCTTAGGAACAGCAGTGTTTCCTAAGAAGCACGTGAAAGGAACCAAATAGTATACATCAGAGATAAAATCCCAGCATGTTTATGAGTCCATGCCAATGGGCATGCTTATGAGTCCATGCCAATGGGCATGCTTATGAGTCCATGCCAATGGGTCCATCAAGCCCGAGACCCTGTTTCTCTATGAAGCAGCCAGACAGTAAACTCATCCTGGTGCTAAAGGTAAAATATCAGGGACTCTTGAGTCAACCCTACAATCACCTCCGGAGGAAAGCAAGATTGTCGGGGCAACTGGCCTGTGATCATCCTTGAAGCATCAAGATGAAGGAAGGATTGACTGCATTTATATCCTGGCTTTTTATTTTAGCTTTCTATACAATTCTTCACCCGTGTCTAGGGTGAAGAGTTGTATAGAAAGCTATACAATCTTTGAGGAGGCTCTTTCTAGGTACCCCTTCTATACAATAAGAACAAGGTTCTTCTCTCTAACAATCAGCAGATACCTCATCTCCTCCCTAAATCACCCTCATGATAACCTTTTAAGTTTAAGTCACACATAGAGAGAGAGAGTCTTTTCTAACAGTGTTACCCAAGGCTCCTACCTAGGCTCTCTAGACAAAGGGTGCCCAAACTTTTCATGCTGTGGGCCGATCACACGGTTGAGCGGGTCAGTCACATGGTTTCTCTGCTTCCGGGAGTGGTGAGGGCTGGTTTATTAGCACTACAGCCCGGATCCGGTCTGTAGTTTGGGCACCCCTGGTCTAGACTGCGAGCTATGAAGACAACATGACAATCCATTTGAACAAAGCATGTTTGTATTTTTAATGAAGAAAATAAAAGTCTGACCTTCTGAAATTCTGGCGAATGTTCTCGATTTCTTTCTTATAGCTGTCATTGTTGATAATAGTTTGAAAAGCCTGGATCGGATCGATGCGCTGACCCCACACCTTGGACCCAAGTTTATCCAAGATCACCATGAAACAGTGGAGGGCTGGCCAGAAAGGATTACTACGGTCATCTGGAAAAGCAAAAGAGAGCCCAAAACATGTGAGAATGAGAAACGAAAGAAGTCTTGGGGAAAGCCTTCAGCAAAAGGTTTTGAGAGATGATTAAGAATGTGTAACTCCAACCACTGTGCACAAAGAATCCCCTGCTGTCTGGACAAACTGAACAGTTGAAAGAATTAGACATTAACTTTATGAAGGATTCTCATGCTGGGAAAGGCTACTTTCTCCTAAACCAGGGGTGCCCAAACTATGGCCCAAGGGCCAGATCCAGCCCCGACACCAAGTCATCTGGCCCACACCACCCTCGTCGCTCCTGGAAGCGCCCGTACGGTGCATTTTACTTCCACTTCTGGAAGCGAGGAGGGCAGCGTTGGCCAGATGAATTTGTTTATTTATTTATTTTTGTGATTTATATTGCCGCCCAACTCAAAAGACTCTGGGTGTGCCACGTAGAATAAAACCAATAACACAGTTTAAAAACTTTAAAACCTGTAAACAAACCCAAACCAATTAAAACTACTATCAAAAGTTACCCCAACCCCTACAGATTAAAACAGCTCTTTGCTTAGTGGTTTTTTCCCCGTTATGCGAAGCTAATGGGAAATACCCTGGACAACGAACAAAAAATGTTCGTCATCCGGGGTTCCCATTGACTGGGTATACTCCGGTTACCAAAAATCCCCCCACATAATGATTCCCCCCCCCCCCGTTATGCGGGGTATCGCCATTGCCTAACGAACGCTTCGTTATGCAATTTTTTCATTATACGAAGTGTTCGTTATGCGAGGTACCACTGTATATGTGAATTCTGTTGGAACCTATGTTCAGATATTCTTCTGTTAAACATCTTAGAAAACTACAATCTGCCTAGTTATGAAACAAAGAATGAGTAGTCAATGCCATGACAAAAGTCATTTGTCAGTAACCACTATTTTGCATTTCAATTCCCCAGCAACTACAAATCCCACTCTTTTTGTCTCAGAAATGTGCAAAAAAGTATTTCCTGCTTACATGATTTCTCTTTCTAATGGATAAATTGACACTGCTTCGCATTCAACAGTAATAAATGAATACTTTATACTAAACTACTACTATGATACAAGGTGGTTAGATGGGGTGGAAAAGAGGTAAGGCATGACATTATTAGCAATTGTTTCGGATTAATTTCCCCTTCTAAAACTTAAAAATGATTAACAGGAAATATTTTGCCAAGAATGCTGCTTACCTCCTGCCTTCACATTACGTTATCAAATAATTTATTCACCCTATTAGAACGATCTCACCCTCAAACAGCGGATGCTCAATCTATTTTTAATTTGTTTTTATCGCAGCCCTCAGTGCTTATTAATTAGTTACCATCTGTTTGCTTGTTCATGATGTTCATTATGGATTGCATGAAGTCATTCTGTTTGTCTGGGCCAAGCAATAACGAATCCATAGCCTGCTCTTCCAGAACCGTTAACAACATACAGATGCCTGCAATGAAAGCAAATGGATTTGACCATCATAGTCAGGAGTTTGGCTTCATTCCAAAGTCATCACCCATTAACCAAAACATGGCACTTACTTATATTCCTCTCAAACACTTCACAGGAGATGGATTCCCATAACTGCAGACCTATAGGCAAGGATGCTGCCTTACTGCATCATCAGTGGGTCAAGAACTGAACATCTGTCGCAGAATTTCATATGTACTACAAAGCCTATGTGAGTAGTTTAGGTTGAGAGAAGGTGCAGGGCTCAAGACAACGCCATGAGCTCAATGTCTGAGAGAAGATTCAAGAGACGTCTGCCAGTGACTCAACGCTGAGTGTCAGGCGGCAGTTAACTAGTCTGACAACAACCCTGAGGACTAATGACCTTGGGTGCCGAAGTCCACAAGGAAGGATGATGGTCCCCAAGTGGATTAAATCCCACTTGAATCCATTTTGATGGAGGGCAGCAAATTCATCGATACTGGCCAAGGGCAGGAGGACTTTGTGTGCCAAAAGGGCTTAGGATCAGAACATGACTTGTGGGACTGGATCAGAGATACTATGGGGGTCACACTGCGACGTGGACGGCAAATGGAAGACCACTGCATTATATTCTCAGGACAGTCATCGTGGCTGATTGCCTATATTCGGATTTGGACACATCAAAAGCACTACATCAAGGGTGATCAACATGTATCCATTAAATCCCACTAATCCTAGCCAAGACATCCAGTGATGATATATGATGGGAATTGACATTTAACGATATAGGAAGGGTCACAAACTGTCTGCATCTGTACTACACCATGCTGGCCATACCTGTGGAGCAAATCAAACCTCTAGTCTTTCTATACGTGAACAAACATCTTGATACGGGCTTAACTCACCTAGCCAGTAGTTTTTGTAGTTGGTGGTATCATACAGATGGGAAGGCAACAGATTAAGTTTCCCCTTTTCACACATGGAAGCGTTATAGATATCAGGATTTTCAAAGAGACCCGGCTCTATGACTTTGAACAAGCAAGTCAGCACTTCTTGGATGTCATAGTAATCATCTCTGTCCACCTTTCCTAAGTTCCGGGCTGTGAGGATAGCCCATCTTCGGATCTGTAGATTTGAAAGGACAATAGAAATTACTGACTCAAAAAAAATACATATATCCCCAAACTTATTAGCTGTATTCACACAAGACAGTGTACCGTCATCTGCTACTCGTATTTATTTACATATTACATTTTTATACCAGCCATTAGAGCAGTGGTGTCCAAATTATGGCCTGTGGGCCGAATACGGCCCATACAGCGCCAATTCATCAGGCTCCCCGCACCCGGAAGTGGATGGGGGAAAGTGCCCGCCAATGCGCATGCACATCCACGGCACTCCCGGGAGTGCTTATGGATGTTTGCAGCCACTTCAGCAAACACCAACTCCAGACGTTCAGTCCTCTCCCCCCACCCCACCCCGGCCCCCTGTCAACTCGTTCTTTCTCTCTCCCCTCTCTCCCATCTCTCTTTCCCAGCTCTTCCAGAGTTGTGGGGGAAGCCTCTTTCCCCGGCAGCCTTCTCTTTCCCTGGAGTAAAGCCAGAGAGAAATGCCTTCCAGCAACATGAGCAGGACCCACCATGTCGCCCTCCAGGGGCCGGGGCTGTGGGGGCTTCCGCCTGGTAGGAGGCAAAAAGTTCGACCCTGGATTGAGCAGGGTCCCTAGTTCAAAAAAACTTCAAATATAATTCTAAGCATACCTTTTATAATCTAGTTGTTTAATCTTTGCCACTAGTTATAATGATAAATGTGTGCCATCAAGTCAATTCTGACTTATGGCGGCCCTTTCCAGGGTTTTCTAGGTAGCGATTACGCTATATGTCTTACATTTTAACAAAGGGAACAAACGAAAGAAAAGGTCGGCTCACCTCTTCATTGGGGTGAACCATGAGCAGATAGATCCCTGGATGTTTGCCAACCACCTGGTAGGAGTAGTTGATTTGTTCCATTTTGCAGAGCGCCTCAACAAAGAGATTGCCTGGTTCAGAAAAGAGAAAACAACAAAATCAGACTATTGAAACAAGGAAGACAGAACAGTATAAGTCAGTGATGGCGAACCTATGGCATGTGTGCCAGAGGTGGCACTCAGAGCCCTCCTGTGGGCACCCATGCAGTCACCCCACCAGAGTTCACCCACCCCTCTGCCCAGCAGCCCAATGGGAACGCTTCATCCTTCCCCCAGCACAGAGTTCACTCCGCCACCTCTGCCCAGCAGCCCAATGGGGGTGTTTCCTTCCTCCCCTGTTGCTATGTTGGCACTTTGCGATAAATAAGTGGGTCTGAGATTGTAGTTTGGGCACTCGGTCTCTAAAAGGTTCGCCATCACTGGTATAAGTCATCACCAAAGACTCCGCACAGTGAAGAGCTGAATCTGTTGCATCATTTTGTTAGCAGGGTCACTTGTGGGAAAGTTATACCCTGTAAAGCAAGGGTTCCCAACCTAAAGCCCATGGTCCGGATGCGGCCATTGGTGCCATTTCATGTGGGCCCCGACCCCACCAACGGCATTTGAGAAACAAAATGGCTGCTCCCTTAGAAGCTGTTTGGACAAAATGGCCGCCCAGATCGTGCAGGCAGGGCAAAATGGCCATCCAGCCTTCGAAGCTGACTGAGAGCGTGTGACCTGGCCCCTGGCTTGAAAAGGTTGGGAACCCCATGATACTCACTGAGATGCTCCTCGAGCAGCAAATACGGGTACTTCAGTATCTCTAGCATTGGAACCCGGAGGTGCTTCTCGAAGCCAGGTCCAGTGTAACAGGACAGGGGGATTTTCTTTTCTCCTTCCACAATGTACAGATCATCATCTTCCCCATTCTCTTTCAAAGATGTTTCAAAATGGACAATCAGGCGGCTGGTTTCCAACTTCCACAGGGTCTGCAATTATAAGGAAAAAACCCTCTCCATTGAGTCCTAGAGCAGTGAGTTCTCAACCTTTTAAATCCGGGGCCGGGTCATGCTCCCACAGACAGCTTCAGGGGCCGGACAGCCATTCTGCCCTTCCTCCACCACATGGCACTTCCTGATATGGTAGAGGTGGTGGTGGGGACACATGAAATGGTGCCATGGCCCACATCCAGCCCCTAGGCAGCAGGTTGAGAATCCCTGTTCTAGAGCAAAGATCAGAGTTGCCAACCTGGCTACAGCAAAGCAGAATGCTTGGAGCAAAGTTTGCAAACAGTAATTAATAAGAATATAGTAAAACCCCTAATTACGAAAAAAGTCCGTTCCATAGGCTTTTGCTTAAATCGTTTTTTTATATAACTTGAAGCAAACCCATAGGAAAAATGAAATTTTTATGTAAATTGAAGCAAACCCATAGGGAGATGAATTTTTACGTAACTCGAAGCAAACCCATAGGAAAAATGAAATTTTTATGTAAATTGAAGCAAACCCATAGGGAAATGAATTTTTACGTAACTAGAAGCAAACCCATAGGAAAAATGAAATTTTTATGTAAATTGAAGCAAACCCATAGGGAAATGAATTTTTACGTAACTAGAAGCAAACCCATAGGAAAAAGAATCTTTATGCAACTTGAAGCAAACCCATAGGAAATTGTGTAAATCGGGACATGGTTTTAGCACAAAATCATTATGTCAGTCGCATTTTATGTAACTCGAGGCATATGTAAGTCGGGGTTTTACTGTATAAACAAATAGGACTAGAGGCAGTTTAAAAACGGTATGGATCTGAATATTTGTTCTTAAAAAATCACATTGAATAAACAGCGAATGAGTTCAAACATATGGGATACAGAGGCATAACACACATAGAATAAACAAACAAATCAGCCGTGTGATCCGTATACAAAAACAAATGTACAGGAAGAAGGCGATACCTATTTTGGATCACTAAAATATATTTTAAATAATCATTGCAAGCTTTCGTGATTCAAGATCACTTCTTCGGGCAAAGGTAGGGGAAGTCCAAATTTTCATGGCATGTTGTTGGCGTTTGCCAGGCTCTGTTCTTAAAAATAAATGCAAAGTTAGCAGCTCCTCCCAAATGGCTCCATTGAGACCACAGGCTTCCTCTCTGGACCAGGTCAAAGCAATGCAGATTTCTGCATCCTCCACTAAGGAATGCGCGGGGGGGGGGGAGTGGGGGTGGTTGGTTGGTTCACACACTAGAAATGGTAGCCGATTCAAAGTCAATTTGAATTTAACATCAGAATGTCACTGTAGATTGAACCACCAGGTAATCTTTAAATTGGCTTTGAATTGGCTACAATTGGGATACCTGTTGTGTGAACTAAATCCCCCTTCCCCCAAATTCCCTGATGGAGGGAATCTGTGGCTGAAGTCACAACCTTTTTGGTTGCAGTGCAGCAGTTAGAAATGCAGCCTCTTTAAATCTCTCAAAGTCCCATGTTTTCTCCTGGCCTCTAATGGGTTGCTTTCAAAATCTTTCTTCCCACTTTCTCACTTGTGCACCTGATTTCATTTTGCAACATATACAGGATGACGTAGATTTTAGGCTGCCATATTTCTGCTTAAACCAGGGGTGCCCAAACTACAACCCATGGGACCGATCTGGCC
The DNA here is from genome assembly GCA_035047305.1 of Bradypodion pumilum. NCBI lineage: Eukaryota > Metazoa > Chordata > Lepidosauria > Squamata > Chamaeleonidae > Bradypodion > Bradypodion pumilum. The sequence goes on from JAWDJD010000015.1 coordinate 8,771,376, forward strand.
CATGATGTCAATTCATCTGGCCCACACCACCCTCATTGCTCCCAGAAGCGGGCGTAAAATGTGCACCAGTGCATTTTACTTGCGCTTCCGGAGTGCGGGTTGAATGAATTGGCATCAGGGACCAGATCTGGCACACAGGCCATAGCTTGGGCACCCCTGCTCAATAGGATCACGGTTTTTGCAGCTGCTGGGCTACCCAAAAAAATGTATTTCTCCCCCGCTACCTTATCAGACAAGTTCTCACACATGCAACGAGACAACACAGAGTCATGTTTATCTGGCCACAGTCTCTTCTCAGGGCAGATCAATTAGTTTACAGATGCACTACTGCTCTGGGTGTTGCATGGAAGGAGTCACTGCTGGAGGTTTAGGGTCTAAATCTGGAGGTCTCCAGAGAAAAGGCAGACTACAAATGTAATGAATACTGATGGGCCATCTAAATAATATTTTTTTTAAATATCCCAGTAAAAACAAGAGTTAAAGAAAGATTCAGATGTTTGCACAAAAATGTACAAAGAGAACTTCAAATTTAAGAAGTAACATCAGTTGTATTTTTCTGAGCACTCTCTTTTCACCTCATTAAATATTTTATTTCAAATACTTTTGTGGGCAAGGAAACGGACACTTATGCATCATCTAAAAACTAACAGGGCATACTTTAATTTTTAAAAATAAACATGTAACATCCAGACTCAGTCCCAAAGCAGGGGAGTCTACTTTGCTTCTCTCTTTTCCTAAAACCTCCCTTTCTCCATTTCATCCCTTTATTTAAACTTCTATCTATCATGACATCTCATAAATGAACAGGATTTCATCCTGCCCTGTGAAACAAGAAAAGACAGTCTGGACATCCGTTCCTAAAAATCCTAGCCAACACAACTAATAGAAAGAGACTGTCAGAGCTGTAGTCCAGGCTATCTAGAGCAGTGGTGGCCAACCTTCTTGCGCTCTGGGCCGGACCATGCCCCCTTGGACAGATGTGCAGGCAGGGGGCGTGGTTTGTCCTGCCGCTTCCACCACTTCTGGTGGTGGGGGTGGTGGGCGCAAGGGTGGTGCGTTTTCACCCGTTTTTTTCGCACTTCCGGTGGCAGCGCCAGGTTCCTCACTGTGGGCCAGATTAATTGCCACCGCAGGCCAGATCCAGCCCACAGGTTGGCCACCTCTGATCTAGAGGACAAAGGTCTCTCTTGCCCTGATATAAAGATTCAGGCTCTTGCCTCTAGCAATCTGGCCTCAGAGTATACTAGTTTTGCCCAACCTCGACCATCTGCATGGTGGCCACTAACCTTCTAGCACAGACATCTCTCCTCTGTGCCAAACCAACCCCCTTACAACTCAGTAGGCCATAACCCAAAGCCCCATTACCTCATGCAAGGATGGCGCCTCATCCCTTGCCTTGTGGTACTCGTCCACACATTCTAGGCAGTAGCAGAGGTCATCATTTGCCGAGGAAAATTCTGAAGTAGCAGAAGCATAGCTTCTTAATATCTGGATGGCTGCAGGACCACCAGGTGTACACCAACAACAAGTACTCATTCTTCAGAAAACAGGGTGTGCTGTGAGAGAAGACAAAGAGGAAACAAAATGATTGGTGGCACAAATACAACCTAACCTGAGTTTATCATCAGCTTACAGAGACATTTCCAAGTTACATTCTTATCATACCTGTCAAGTTTTGGATTTTGAAATAAGGGAAATTTCCCGGCAAATATGGGATACTTGACAGCTATGCTTATCCTGTGCTGCCCTCCAATGGCGGCAATAGGGCATTGCAGTCTAATTAATAAGGGATGATGGCAGGAAAGAGGGTGAAATAAGGGGTTTTCCTGGCCAATAAGGGATACTTGACAGCTATGATCCTTATATACAAAGTAGAAGAGAACAATGGTAATCTTGCAATCAGAAGATAGCTGTGCCCATCTAATTTTTATAGTACAGTAAAACCCCTACTTACGAAAAAAGAAGTCCGTTCCGTAGGCTTTTGCTTAAATCGGGTTTTTTACGTAACTCGAAGCAAAACCATAGGGAAAATGAATTTTTTATGTAAATCGAAGCAAATCCATAGGTAAATTGATTTTTTACGTAACTCGAAGCAAACCCATAGGAAAAGGAATCTTTATGCAACTCGAAGCAAACCCATAGGAAATCGTGTAAATCGGGACATGGTTTGAGCACAAAATCATTATGTAAGTCGCATTTTATGTAACTCGAGGCATCTGTAAGTCGGGGTTTTACTGTAGACAGTATATATAGCTAACTTGAGCTTCTGATATTTTACACCCCCATCTTCTGGAATGTGTTTCCACTCAATAGCATCAACGCTTGTTTCATCCACACCTTTTTAAAAAAGCAAAAATAACTTCTTCCTTTCCAACTCATTTCCCTTTTCTCTTTGTCCGTGGGTGTGTCGTTTTAGACTGCAAATGTGCAGGCAGGCAGAGTTTGTTCTTTTCAATAGAATTCATGCCACCATGCTTGGATCTAAGAGATTTCATAAACAATAATGATATGATCTGGACTTTTGCAGAATATACCATAAACTGTTGGCAATGCCTGTTCTGAGAAATGCTGTTTTCTGTTACGTTGACAACGGTCGAACTGTACCTTCATCTTCAATCTTCCATGGGCATCATCCCTTCCAAAGGAACTGTTTCCAGTCCTCAAGGGGAGAACAGGTAATCATGGTGGTATGCCCATGGATGGTAAGCACATGCAAGACCACACATCGACAGGACTAACCATAGAAACTGATAGCAGGAGAGGTCAAACGCGGAGTTCAGCTTCCAACTTGCATCTGAGACGGCGAGAGATAAAAGTTGTCTCTGTGTGCGCAAAAAGAATGAAGGAATGTTATTGTGCCCTCAGTGCACTTTAGATACGGGAAAACGACTCAAATGTTTCCTAGTCTCCTTGTATGAGAAAAGGAGCGCAGCGAAAGGAGGCGCAGCAATTATCACAATTAATTTCTCACTGTAATCAAAGCCAATATTTTGTTGGAATGGATTTATGCGCTTCATAGTCACCTACAGCAAGGGTTTGCAACCTACGGCCCACAGGCAATGAACCTGGAAGCAGAAGCATTCACGACAGCCATCAATGAACCCGCGCATGCACAATAACACATAGCGGTTTACAGCAGTATTTGTGGCAGGGGAACCACGTGTCTGGCACGCTCAGCTGCCACAGGGACCTGTCGCCTGTGGCGAGAAATGGTTGAGAACCCCTGACCTACAGAGGAAGAGAGAATTGCTCTCAGACTAAACAAACACCGGGAGGACGGGCTTTCCCATAAGTTATGGGGTTGTGGTCAGCAAGGAAGACCTGTTTTGCAGAAAGACGGCTACAAAAATGGTTTGTTATTGTGGATACATCAATCTGTATTGACATGGAAAATGGAAATGAAGGTGCAAGGCTAAAAAAACATGAGCAGAATGAAGTAGGGGAAGGTTTCCCTTGCTCGAAAGCCAGTCGTATCCGACTCTAGGGTGCAGTGCTCATCTGTTTCTAAGCCGAAGAGCCAGCGCTGTCTGCTTCTGCAGACATTTCCGTGGTCATGTGGCAGGCATGACTAGACACCGGAGCGCACGGAATGCTGTTTACCTTTCCCACCGAAGTGGTCCCTATTTATCTACTTGCAATTTCTTGCTTTCCAACTGCTAGGTTGCAATGACCTAGGAAGGAGCTGCTTATATAGCAAACAGTATCAGATACATAAACTACATTTAATGAAGTTATGTTCTGACATTGTAGATTTGTAAGTAATTATTATTATTTTTTTAGAACTACAACAATCAAAGGATAATAAAACAACAACAGAACAGGGACTTTTCATGTAAGATCCAATGAGTTCTACCGCATTTATGTCTTGTTTCTGTTGCTGGATCCTTTGTTTGGTAAGTGTAAGGAACAAATGCTGCAACCGGGCTCTTATCTGCTCTCCTCCTGGGCCTCATGGTCACCAGGACCAGACCCAGCCTATCTTAATTACCTGTCACCAATGACATAAAGATTGTTGTTCCAATGGATAAATAGGTCCCTCTTATCGCCATTCAAGCCATCAGAAGAAAAGAAAGTGGCAGACAAGCATCCTTTCCATTATGCTTATCTAGATAAACCTGGGATTCTCAACCTGCAGCCCATGGGCCGGATGCAGCCCATGGCACCATTTCATGTGCTCCCCCCTCCCCCTGCCTCCAGCACACTAGGATGTGCCATGTGGTAGAGGAAGGACAAAATGGCCATCCAGCCCAAGAAGCTGTCTGGGGGAGTGTGACCTGGGCCCTGTCTTAAAAAGGTTGAGAACTCCTGGGATCATCCCGTATTAATTAGACTGCAATGCTCTATTGCCGCCATTGGAGGGCAGCAAAGGATAAGCATGGCTGTCAAGTATCCCGTATTGGCCAGGAAAACCCCTTATTTTACCCTCTTCCCTGCCGTCATTCCGTATTAATTAGACTGCAATACCCTATTGCCGCCACTGGAGGGCAGCAAAGGATAAGCATAGCTGTCAAGTATCCTGTATTGGCCAGAAAAAACCCCTTTTTTACCCTCTTCCCTGCCGTCATCCCGTATTAATTAGACTGCAATGCTCTATTGCCGCCATTGGAGGGCAGCAAAGGATAAGCATAGCTGTCAAGTATCCCGTATTGGCCAGAAAAACCCCTTATTTTACCCTCTTCCCTGCCGTCATCCCGTATTAATTAGACTGCAATGCTCTATTGCCGCCATTGGAGGGCAGCAAAGAATAAGCATAGCTGTCAAGTATCCCGTATTGTCCAGAAAAACCCCTTATTTTACCCTCTTCCCTGCCGTCATTCCGTATTAATTAGACTGCAATGCTCTATTGCTACCATTGGAGGGCAGCACAGGATAAGCATAGCTGTCAAGTATCCCGTATTTGCTGGGAGATTTCCCTTATTTCCAAATCCAAAACTTCACAGGTATGCACATGTCATTCCTCATCTTTTCTCTATGCTGGCAAGGCATACTGGATATTAAAATGCAATTTCTCAAGGTAACTCCTGCTAACCAGTCCTGAGGTTGTTAAAGGGACTCATGCATACCAGAGTAAATAAAATTAAAAAAATCACCACAAAAGCTTGAAAAACAGATTAACATGGCTACCAAATTTTTTTTTTTAAAAAAAGGAGTCATATTTCACAAGAGTCGCAGCAAACCGTCCTTCAAGATATCAGAGAGTAAACTGTAGAAATCTGATTCATGTCTCAATCAGTCTCATGAAGCAGCAGTTTATATCATCAGATCTTTTTTAAGATAGAGTTAAAAGGTCTAACGGAGTCCAGCTTCATTAGACGGAGTAAGAAGGGAAACAGGGATAGAGAGAAAAGCAAACACACACGCTGGTCTTTTGGCTGAACAAAGGATACTAACTGCTTCTCTTTATTCAAGCAGAGTATCTCAGAAACGAAACTTAAGCAAGCAGAATATACCAGAAACGAAACTTAACAGAAACAAAACTTAGGGCATACAGCCAATCAGAAGTGTCAGAGCCCAAATAAGGAGAGATAAGGAGCGTTGTCTCTCATGCAAGCAAAGAGGCTTTTGTTTACAATATGTTTAGGACGACAGGCAAGACAAAAACCAGATGCCTTCCCACAGTAAACAAAACAAAAACAAAAAATGTGGCACCTTAAAGACAAAATCCTGTATGGATGAAGTCACGAAAGCTTACATTGAAATAAAGGAAGTGGTCTTTAAGGTGCCGCATCTTTTTCTTGGTGTTTTGTTTACTCTCTGGTATGCTTGCACAGATTAATATGGCAAACACTTCAAAATAGTCCCATCAAGATGCTTGCTTACATATCACAACACCCCAAGGGATGTGGTCGGAGCTGTAGCCCAAAGCACATAAATTCCCCTCACCACAGATTTTGTACGTGTTTACGTCAGGCATGGTGCGCTGTGTGTGTGTGCTGCCGTGTCTCAGTCGCATATATGAGTTTTTTTTAAAAAAAAATCATGTCAGAAAGATGCTTTTTCGGTTGAAAGGATTTTTTGCTGGAGGAACTCCGCTCAGGGGATGTCCGCAAGATCTTTTCCCCACTGAAGTGGTCCCTATTTATCTACTTGCAATTTCTTGCTTTCTAACGGCTAGGTTTGCAGGAGCTGGGACAGACGACGGGAGCTCAATCCATCATGCAGCACTCAGCTCTCGACTTGCCGACCTTCCAGCTAACAAGGCAAGCTTCTTAACCACTGAGCCACCAGTCCCCATATACAGGTGAAACTCGGGAAATGAGAATATCGTGCAAATGTCCATTGATTTCACTTAAAAGGTGAAACAAATATATGAGATAGACTCACTACATGCAAAGCGAGAGATGTCGATGCCTTAATTCATTATGGCATACAGCGTACATGAGATTATGTGATGATTACGGGGTACATGAGATTAGGGGGGGTTGGGGTTTTCATAAACTGTAATCCATACGCATATTATCTGGTTCCCAATGTGGGGCACATGCCCCACAGGGGGCGGGGCCTTCAATCCCCAGAATCCTAAGCCAATATTGGGCTGAGTCCCATTGTCACAATCAAAGCTTGGCCCATTCGCCAACCAGATCGGAACATGCATGCTACCAGGGGACGTGATTCAGCTGAGTCATAGTGGTAACTGCCAAAAAGGAAGGCGCCTTTTGGTGAGTTCATTCTGCGCTTCCTTTCCCCTGGCTTAGTGTGGGAAAAGATTAGGCTGCTGTTACCAGGGCATGCGCCCCCCTCTCCCTTTACCCAATTTCCCTCACCCTCGTCGCCGGACTCTCCGCTCCCTCCCTCACTGCCTCCTTCTCTTCAAGGGGGAAACCTCCGGAGCCAGGCCGCTGCCATGGGGCCAACTGAGCGACTGGCCGGCCGACGACGACGACCCCTCTTTCCCCCTCCCCTCCCCCTTCTCGCCCTCCTCAGGGCACTTCCGGTCCGGCTGGCCCCGCCCCCTGGAGGTGTAAAAAAACAAGAGATGGCACTACTACAGGCTTCATGCTGTAAGTGTTTTGAAGCCGGTGGGCGTGGCCTGCCGCCATATTAGGTGGACCAAAACATTAGCATTACCGTTTACGATGGCTTCTTGTGTTGTGATGATGATTATTATCATTAATATGATCCCCTCTCCTTGGTCCCCTGGGTTGGGGGGGGGGGAGTTGGGGGGACAAAAGGGGGCAGGAGCTGGGAAAGGTAAACAGCGTTCCGTGCGCTCCGGTGTCTAGTCATGCCTGCCACATAACCATGGAAACGTCTGCAGAAGCAGACAGCGCTGGCTCTTCGGCTTGGAAACAGGGATGAACACTGCACCCTAGAGCGGGATACGGCTGGCTTTCGAGCAAGGGAGACCTTTAACCTTGAATACCGCTTTTCTTGTCTACTGACAACTCGTCATGTGGCAGGCATGACTAGACACCGGAGCGCACGGAGCGCTGTTACCTTTCTCACCGAAGTGGTCCCTATGTGTCTACTTGCAATGTCTTGCAATTTCGAACTGCTAGGTTGGCAGGAGCTGGGACAAAGACGGGCGCTCATTCCGCCCTGCACTACTCGGGAATCGAACTGCTGACCTTCCGCGCCTCCCAGTCAGCGTCTTCGCCCCTTTATGCGTGCCAAAAACCCATCGCCACCATGCCTTCCAGTGCGCATGCGCCCCCTAGCTAGCGGCTCCAAATGGCGACTCCTCTTGCTCACGAAACCGGAAGTTGTGCTGGTTGGGCTGCTCTAGGGCGAACCACTCGTTGCTCCTTTTGCTGGAGAGATAAACTGAGACGGAAGCCGAAGTGGGCCAAGAGAGGTTGCCTTGCGGACAGTGCACGTGTGCGCGTAAGCAATGTGTGGGTGGAGGTTTGGGTGCAAGGAGGCGGAAAAGGGTCTAACTAACCAACTGAAGGTCCAGTAAAGAAGCAATAATAATGGTAATCATCATCATCATCATCATCATCATCATCATCATCATCATCACTGCTAATAGTTGACTAGAGCTTTAGGCGGTCATCATCTGCGTTAAGCCTTAGATAATATTATATTATTATTATGTGTTAAGCCTTAGATGGGGACATGTGGTCCTTTGCAGCCTATTCCTACCTCGAGTTATTCTGTTAGTCCAGGGGAGTCCAAACTTTTCAGGCCGTGGGCTGGCCACTATGGCCCGTGGGCCAGATCCGGCCCCCGACACCAATTCATCCGGCCCACAAAGCCCTTGTTGCACCCGTATGGGCGTGTTTCACTTCTGCTTCCGGGAGCAACGTGGGCTTCACGGGTCCGATGAATTGGGGGCTGGCTCCGGCCCACGGGCCGTAGTTTCAGCACCCCTGCATTAGTCATTATTCTGTGTTACTGTATTTGTCTCTTGCTTTTGCTGATCTGTGCTCACGAGGGTGTACGAGGCTTCTTTTCTCTCTCTTATCTTCACAACAACCCCGTGAGGTTGGCAAGAGAGAGAGGAAGCGTCCTCGGAAAGAGTCTGATGGCTCAATTGAGCTTGGATATATCTTCAACTCCTACATCCCAATGTTGATCCTTCCAGATATGTAAGGCTTCGCCTCCATCTCTGGGGATGATGGGAAACGTATTCACTCGACTCTTCTGGAGGGCACCAAATGGTGGCTCGCGTATGAGTAGTAAAAGTTTCAAAAAGAAGGAATTTATATTTCAGAAGTAGTGTCTGGATTTGTTCTTTTAAGTTATTAACTGATACTTTGGGATTATTATTTTTTTGGGGGGGTTGCTTTTATTTCTATGATAATTGTGCTGATTTCGTTTGCATTCCTTGTAATACAGTGGCAGGACGTAATTACTTAAAACAGTTCCTGGCGGGTTGTTTCTCCAAAAATAGAATAAACTACCAAAAGTTTTTAGTATTTAAGGCATATAATTAATATGACATAAGCCTGTCTAGACAGCAGACCAGTTTATCAGACCCACAGGGCACTGTTTCTGTTTGTTTATTATTGAGTGGGCAGAAAGAGAGATTGTAATTATAATAGACCCTCGCATAATGATGTTACTTGGGCTTTCTTTCCCCCCCGTGGTTTATAATTTTATACTTGATTCTCATAATTGTAACAGTAACTAGTATTGCTGTATTTATGGTTGATATATTGTATTTTTGCTGTATTGCATCATTGTGTTACTGATTGTATGAATCTATATGTATATTTGTATTACCCGTGTAAACCGCTTTGAGTCACCCACTGGGTAGAGTAAAGCGGTATATAAATTAAACATGAAATGAAATTGCTAAGCGATTTTTGTTGTTAGGCAGGTTTCAATGGAGTTTCCCGCATAACAACGTTTTTAGCGTTGTTGTCCGGATAATGACGGTTATTTTAGTGTTGTCTGGACAATGACACTAAAAACGTTGTTATGCGGGGGAACACGTGATGCATAACGACGCGTTATTAAGCGAAAATGATGCTATCCGAACGCTTTGCTATGTGAGGGTTGACTGTACTGAAATTGCTAAATAACACAGACCAATTATTTCAGTACCATGCCAATACTTGTCGTCATCGGCTGCTACTTGTATCCGAGCATACATTTCCCCCTGAAAATCATTTTCACAGTTGGCAGGGGAAATGCCATTGGCGTGAATTTGTTTAAGGTGGATCCCAGCTTGCCATGAAGTGACCCACACACTATGATCACGGAGCCATCTCCTGCGGCATGTATGAAATGAGACATGCAGGATTTGTCACTGGGACTGCAATAGACTGCTGCAGCCTTGAGGATATGGTGCGCCTTCACAGCCAGTCCATCTGGCATGGCCTCTTCTGCCTCCATGACCGTTGGGAATCGGAATAGTACTGCCCATACACTTGAACTCCTGATTGGTAGAATGGCTGTTCCGATAGTTAGGGAACACCAAAGATGTGGCTCTTTGAACGGAGATGTTAGCCTGTTGGGGATAACTTCCTGCTTTTGAAATAGATTGTGTGCCCCCAAGTACCTGCCAGAATATAACCCTGTGGCTTTAAGATTTTAGTCATCTCTATGTGTTTGTATTTATGTTTGTAAAGTAACCTGTAATCAGATAAGAAATATCTCTAATGAAAGGAACAATTAAAAAAAATCCCAGATAAGAAGCTCCATTTTTATGCTGGAAGGAGTGGATTTGATGTTATTGCTAAACCTCAGAACCAGGCAAAGTTCCAGTGATAGTTTCTTTCAATTAGAATACTAGAGAAACACTACTGAATGCTGAGGTTTTTCATAATAGCTTTGCATTTAAATATATATATATTTCTCGTATTAATTTGATACTTGTGGATTTTCTTCCCCTGCTGTCCTTTTTTTGAAGGAAATTACAGACTTGGCAGACACATCAAGTACAAAGAGCTGTCAAGTCTTGGATTTGCCAAAGAAGAAGAAAAAGAAGAAGAAAAGTAAATCAGAGGCATTTAACGAGGAACGGTGGCAGCAGCCTGCGGACACTCTCCTTCGTCCGCCATTTCCTTCGGATCGTACTTCCTTGGCTTCTCGGCAAGTTGAGAGCCAGGAATCGGAGGACAACAGAACTCCTAGAAAGAAGTCCAAGAAGAAGAAGAAAGCAAGTGAGAAGAGCCCTGACCCAACCTGTGACAGTTCTTCGATTGTAGTCGAGAGTGAGCTGAATAGTGAGGCTGGGGTAGATCGTGGGCACAAGAAGAAAAAGAAGAGAAAACATAGGTCAAGTCAACAAGATGGTGACAGTATGCTGCGTGTCCAGGAGACTCCAGAAGAAGCTATCGGTCTGCCGGAGACAACTGATTTGGAAGGTGAAGATTATGGCTACAAAAGCACTTCCAAAAAGAAGAGAAAACATAGGTCAAGTCAACAAGATGGTGACAGTATGCTGCGTGTCCAGGAGACTCCAGAAGAAGCTATCGGTCTGCCGGAGACAACTGATTTGGAAGGTGAAGATTATGGCTACAAAAGCACTTCCAAAAAGAAGAGAAAACATAGGTCAAGTCAACAAGATGGTGACAGTATGCTGCATGTCCAGGAGACTCCAAAAGAAGCCATCAGTCTGCCGGAAACAACTGATTTGGAAGGTGAAGATTATGGCTACAAAAGCACTTCCTTAAAGAAGAAAAAGAAGAGAAAACATAGGACGAGCGAACAAGATGGTGACGGTCCTCTTTGTGTCCGTGAGACTCAAGAAGAAGCCATCAATCTGCTGGAAACATCTGTTTTGGAAGGTGCAGATTATGGCTACAAAAGCACTTCCTTAAAGAAGAAAAAGAAGAGAAAACATAGATCAAGTCAAGATGGTGACAGTATGCTGCATGTCCAGGAGACTCCAAAAGAAGCCATCAGTCTGCCGGAAACAACTGATTTGGAAGGTGAAGATTATGGCTACAAAAGCACTTCCTTAAAGAAGAAAAAGAAGAGAAAACATAGGACGAGTGAACAAGATGGTGACGGTCCTCTTTGTGTCCCTGAGACTCAAGAAGAAGCCATCAGTCTGCCGGAAACAACTGATTTGGAAGGTGCAGCTTGTGGTTATGAAAGCCCTCCCAAGAAGAAGAAGAAGAAAACAAAATCAAAAGAAGTGTTAGCTAGTGAAATCTCTGATCTCGATACGAACAATAAGACTACATCAACAGAGTCACCAAAGCTAAATCAGCCTGACCACAGCGATCCTGAAACAGATCAGGACCGTCCTTCAGAAGGGCAGGGAGTGAATGGGGTGGCAAAATCAGAGCTGAGTGGCATCTTTTCACAAAAGAAGGCACACAAGCCGAAGAAGTCTAGGATGAAGTCTTCTCACACCAGTCGTTCAGGTCCAACTGAAGATTGCCTTTTGGTGGAAGAAACCGAGAAGGTGACTGCAGATCATGGTAACATACGAGACAGATGGACTCCAGAGTTGTGCGCTTCAGAGGAAGATCATGGGTATGCTCTTAATGCTGGGAGGAAAGGCTTTGGGGTGGGCGGTGGGGAGAAAATCTGCAGCGTTATATCTTTGAAATGCTCTAATTTAAATGTCTAAAGCTGTGGTGGTGAACCTTGGCACACCAGCTGTTCTCGGACTTCAGTTCCCAGAAGCCCAAGTCTCTGTGAATCCACACGGACACGCAGTAAACCCATTCGTGTGGATTCACAGGGACTTGGGCTTCTGGGAATTGAAGTCCAAGAACAGCTGGAGTGCCAAGATTCGCCACTACTGGTCTAAAGCAAATGTTTTCATTTACATTTTTAAAGGTGGATTAGATGCGACTGGCTTTCGAGCAAGGGCAACCTTTACCTTTAACCATGTGATATACAGGTGGAACTCGGAAAATTAAAATATCGTGGAAACGTTCATTCAGTCCAGTAATGCAACTTAAAAGGTGAAACAAACATATGAGATAGACTCATTGCATGCAAAGTGAGATAGTTCAAGCCTTACTTTGTTATAATATTGATGCTTATGGCTTACCAGCTTATGAAAACCCTAACCCCCCAATCTTATGTACCCCATAATCATCACATAATCTCATGTACGCTGTACACCATGATCATCACAATTATAACGAATTAAGGCATAACATCGCTCGCTTTGCATGTAGCGAGTCTATCTCATATATATGTTCCACCTTTTAAGTGAAATGAATGGACATTTGCACGATATTCTAATTTTCTGATTTTCACCTGTAGATCAGCTCTGGGAGATATGAATGCTATTTTCTAGGGGGAAATTGTATATGGCAGTGATGGCAAACCTTGGCACTCCAGATGTTCCTTAACTCCAATTCCCGGAAGCCCTGATCAGCAGGAGTGCTGACTTTGGCTTCCAGTAATTGAAGTCCTAGAACATCTGGAGTGCCAACGTTCACCGTCACTGGTCTATGGTATTCCACCCCACCCCTTTTCACATACAACGTTTCTGCTCTCCCAACAGGCTGCAACAAATCTTGCCACCCGCCTCTATAGATGTAGAAGAAGCATCTTCTCACGACGATTCTGCTTCGGAAACGTCTTCCCTATTGGATGAAGACCTTATGGAGGCTTTTGGTGCCCCGGCCCTTGATCTCGAGGCTGCCAGGAAAGAACTTGAAGAGTTTATTCCTCATGTCAGGAGCCTCACTGAATCAGCTGTCAGGCAGCTGGCTTCGCGGGATCTGGCTCGGTTTAAAAAGTTTAAGGAAAAAGGTATGTACAGTAGACCCTCGCACAACGACGTTACTTGGTTCCCCAAGTAGCGTTGCTTCGCGATTTTTGTTGTTATGTGGGTTTCTATGGAGCTTTCCGCACAACGACGTTTTTAGCGTCGTTGCCCGGTTATTTTAGCGTTGTTGTCCAGACAACAACACTAAAAACATTATGTGGGGGGGGGGGGACGACACGCGGTGCATTACGACTCGTTAAGCAAAAATGATGCTATTCGAACGTGTTGTTATGTGACTATATGGCCCTGAACATGAGCAGTGTGGTGGAAGGGGTAAGGTAAATGGTAAAGGTTGCACTGCCTTGAAAGCCAGTCGTATCCAACTCAAGGGTTCAGTGCTCATCTCTTTATAGCCAAAGAAAGAGCCAGTGAGCTCTGCGTCTCCAGACGTTTCCCTGGACATGTGGCAGGCATATCTAGACACCAGAGTGAATGGAACGCTGTTACCTTCCCACCAAAGTGGCCCCTATTTTACCTCCTTGCAATTTCTTGCTTTCCAACTGCTAGGCTGTGTTTAAATGTGTGTAAATTGTATTTTACGTATTTTATGGTATTTTACTGTATTGATGTATGGATATGTTGTAAGCTGCCCAGAGTCGCATTTCACGAGTGGGGCGGCATATAAGTTGAATTAATAATGATAATTATAATAATGCTAATATTAATAATAGGCTGGCAGGTGCTGGAACAGAGATGGGAGCTCACTCAGTCATGTAGTACTCGGGTCTCAAACTGCTGACCTGTCAACTTTCCAGTCACCAAGTTCAACGTCTTAACCACTAAGCCACCGTAGAGCCCATCAGGGGGGGGGGGCGCTGCAAAAGTCGAGCGGGAAAGCTGTTTGATAAGCATAGAATATTTGGATCCCCCACCAGACAACTATCATATAATTCTCTATTTGTGGAGTTCCGCCTGACATGGAGGTTCCTTGCTCGACAACAATCGTACAGTAAAACCCTGAGTTACGAAAAAAATCAATTCCCTGGCCTATTTCCTAACTCGATTTTTTCGTAACTCGAGGCATGCATTAAAAAATAAAAATAAAAAAACCGAAGAGATTGCCTTCCTTCTGGCTGCTGCTGCTTCCTTTTCTCACACTTCTGGCATGGCCGGGAGTGATTTTTGGTGCACAAAACGGCACCGGCACCATTTTGCATGCTAAAAAACTGAATTTTTGAGATACGATTCCACCCCCCCCCCCGTAACCCGTTTTTCCCTGTAAGTTGGGACCCCGGTTTACAAAAAAAAATCTTAACTTGAAAAATTCGTATCTCGAGGCGTTCGTAAGTCGGGGTTTTACTGTAACTGACTCTAGGGTCCAGTGTTCATCTCTTTATTTTAGCACTATGCTGTTCCTCTTACCGCCTCCTTATATTCTAGGCATCGCAGTAAAGTTTGGCAAGTTTACCAAGAAAGAGGACATACAACTGAAGGACAACATTGAGGCCTTCTTGAAAGAGACTGAAATAGACAGTGCAGAGAAACTCTTCTTTCCCCACAGATTTCCTGAAGAGAAAACAGCCATCAATAAATTGAAAGCCAAGCGCCTTTTCTGTCAGAAGATGGGTGAGGATTAACTGCTTGATTTCTCCTTGGCAAAGGGAGCAAGATATTTAAACATCTATTGAATGAGTCTGCAGATTTTACTTGCTTTCGTTTACCACAAGCCATATTACAGCTGCACCTGTAGAAAGAGCAGCACATTAAAGGGTTTTGAGCCAGGGGTTCTCAAAGTGTTCACGCCATGGGCTGCACCACTCCCCCTCAGACAGCTGAGTGGGCCAAACACGTGGTTCCCCCGTCATAAACGCTGCCGCAAACTGTGGCGGGCACATTTGGTGTCATAAATGCTTCCGTTTCCAGGATCGTAGCATGAGCCGGATGATTTGTTGTGCGCCAGGTCCAGTCCGTGGGCCATAGGTTGCAAACCCCTGGTTTAAGCATTATTTTTTTTAACGAGGCGTACGTAAGTCAGGGTTTTACTGTATAACCAATGGACTGGCTGTGAAGGCGCACCTTCTTAGTATCCTCAAGGCTGTGGCAGTCCATTGCAGTCCCGGTGCCAAAACCTGCATGTCTCATTTCAAATGTGCCGCAGGAGACAGCTCCGTGGTGACAGTGTGTGGGTCACTTCATGGCAAGCTGGGATCCACCTGAAACATTCACACCAATGGCATTTTTTCTGCTTCAGGGGGGGAAATGCATTCTCGGATATGAGTTGCGGTCGATGACGATATAACCATGACATCTTTCACTTCCTACCCCAGTATTAGTTTCTTAGAACAGCCTAGGTCCAGAAGAGTCCCATTTCCTAATTCTTTCTTTCTCTCTCCCGTAGCTGAAGGGATTCCACGTCCTTGGCGGCTGGTCTATTATCGAGGAAGGAGACTGTTCGATCCTCAGAATCACCAAGGACTGTAAGGAAAACAACTGGATATTTCATTCCCTTAATAACATGATTGGGTCGTCAGGGCATCCCAGCTTAGGTAAAGGTTGCCCTTACTCTAAAGCCAGTCGTATCTCACTAGGGTTCAGCGTTCATCTCTGTTTATAGCTAAAGAGCCAGCGCTGTCTGAGTCTCCAGACGTTTCTGTGGACATGTGGCAGGCATGACTCGACACCGGAGTTCACAGAATGCTGTTGACCTCCTTGCCGAAGTGATCCCTATTTATCTACTTACAATTTCTTGCTTTCGAACTGCTAGGTTGGCAGGAACTGCGTCATGCAGTGCTCAGGAATCGAACTCCGACCTTCCAGTCATCGTTTCAGCATCTTAGCCACTTGAGCCACCTCAGTCTCTCATCCCAGCTTAGACAGTGCCTAATAATTAAGCAAATATAGCAAAAGCAATTACACTTCTATACCACCCCATAGCACTTGGTACACTCTCTGCGTGATTCACAAGGCATTTTGCCCCAACTTGCTGGTTACTAATTTTACTGACCTTGGAAAGATGGAAGGCTGAGTGAGCCTAGTCAGAATCAAACTTACAATGTCAGCAGTTTTGGCTGCAATACAACAGTTTAGGGACTGCAGTGGCTCAAGTGGTTAAGACGCTGAACTCGATGACTGGAAGGTCGGAGTTCGATTCCCGGGTACTGCATGGCGGAGTGAGCGCCCGTCTCTGTCGCAGCTCCTGCCAACCTAGCGAGAAATTGCAAGTAGAAAAATAGGGACCACTTTGATGGGAAGCTAAATTGCATTCCGTGTCTAGTTGTGCCTGCCACATGACCATGGAAACGTCTGCAAACACAGACAGCACTGGCTCTTCGGCTACAAGCAGAGATGAGCACTGAACCCTAGAGTCAGATACGACTGCCTTTTGAGCAAGGGCGACCTTTTACCTTTACAGCAGTTTAACCACTGTGCCACCATTACCCTGTACAGTACAGTAAAACCCCGACATACAAATGCCTCGAGTTACATACAGTTCGACTTACATAATGATTTTGTGCTAAAACCATGTCCCGATTTACACAATTTTTATGGGTTTGTTTTGAGT
Source organism: Bradypodion pumilum (assembly GCA_035047305.1). Classification (NCBI taxonomy): domain Eukaryota; kingdom Metazoa; phylum Chordata; class Lepidosauria; order Squamata; family Chamaeleonidae; genus Bradypodion; species Bradypodion pumilum. The sequence goes on from JAWDJD010000015.1 coordinate 8,788,010, forward strand.
TACATAAAGATTGTTTTTCCTATGGGTTTGCTTCGAGTTACGTAAAAATTTATTTCCCTATGGGTTTGCTTTGATTTACATAAAAATTTCATTTTTCCTATGGGATTGCTTTGAGTTACGCAAAAATCATAATTGGGTTGGTTTCGAGTTACAAAAAAATTCGATTTAAGCAAAAACCTGCGGAACAGACTTTTTTCGTAAGTAGGGGTTTTACTGTACTTCTTTCCAGTTAGCTGAAGGTGGCATGTGTGGCTTTTACCCACTCCTTCATCCTCACAGGTTTAGAGAGAGTCTCTAGGCTGGCCTGAGAGTTTCATGGGAACTTGGACCTGGATTTCTGTCCTATTTCGGGCCCATCATGAGAAGGCAAGACTCTGGAAAGGACAAGAATGGTGGGAAGCAACAGGGAAAGAGGCAGACCAAACGTGAGATAGATTGACTCCCTAAAGGAAGCCATGGGCTTGAGTTTGCAAGAGCTGAGCAGGGCTGTGGAGGACAGGGCATGTGGGAGAGCTCTCATTTCTAAGGTTGCCATAGATTGGCGACAACATGGCCACAAGTGAAAATAGTAACAACATTCCATTTCAAATAATTTTTTTGACATGTGTGTAGTTGCTGGGGTAACATGTTCCCCACTCATCAGGTAGACCAAGCTTTCTTAATGTTTTCGGGTCACGGGCTGAGTGACTCTCCCTCAGACGGCTGTGCAGGCCGGTCATGTGGCTCCACACGAGTTCTTGTGTGTATTCTTGCGCACTTTCGACGAGTTCTCATGCATTTTTGGCACCTTTTTGTGCGCTTCCATCGGATTTTCTGTGCTTCCGCCACTTGCGGTGGCGGGGCGAGCGAGGGTGGACGACCACATGAAATGGCTCCATGGGCCGCATCCGGCCCACAAGCCATAGGTTTCAAATGCCTGCTTGCTCTCATTCACAATACCTTTTTTTGTTCTTAGCTAATTTCAGACATGTCCCTTTGTAATAATAATTGCACGCCATCAAGTCAATTGTGTTGCCTGGTGACCCTTTCCAGATGTTTCCGGTAGAGAATACTCAGATGTGGTTTACCAAATCCTTTCTTTCGGCTGTTCTCTGAGAGTGTGCTGCTTGCTGAAGGCTACCTAGGCTGGCTCTTCTCCTGGGAATCACGACTTCCAACCTCTGGCCTCTACAGCCAAATAGCTAAACAAATGAGCTATCCAATCAGTTTTTTGGAGAGGGGCTTCATAACAAGAAGGCATTAAACCAGAGATTCTCAACCTGGGGCTCATGGGCCAGATGTGGCCCATGGTGCCATTTCATGTGCCCCCCCCTACCGCCTCCACCACACCCAGAAATGCCATGTGGTGGAGGAAGGACAAAATGAACATCCGGCTCCCGAAGCTGTCTGAAGGAGCATGGCCCGACTCCCAGCTTTAAAAGGTTGAGAACTCCTGCATTAAACATTGAATAGACAGTGGTTTAGGTATCTGGCTGTGAAGCCAGAGGTTTGGACGTTCAGTTCCCCGCTGTGTCTCGTTGACCAAGATCCGTATGGTTCCTTCTAGCTCTTTATTTCTAAGATTTTTAAAAATACAGGGGACCTTTGCTTAACAAATTTAATACATTCTCCGTGACCTTGTGCTACGAAAAACTTGTAAAGCGAATTTCCCATGGGAATGCATTGAATGCAGTTTCCCCATTGAAAGCCGGAATTTGTTAACCAAAACACGGTTTCCCCTAGGAATGCATTGAGAACCAATTAACGGAGCCATTATTTTCTATGGATTTCCTTGTGTTGTGCGGATTTTGTGTTAACATAAAAAACATACAAGTACGATATAAAAGAAAACTTCCTTCTAGGTACTCGGAGGACGATAAGAAAAAGCTCAAGAAATATCAAGCCATGTATGGCAATAGCTGGACGAAGATTTCAGAGATCATGGGGCGAAGCAGCAGATCAGTTGAACACAAATTTTCATACATTAGATATGGTATGTTACCCTTGCGTGCCTGTGTTCGTTGCAGTCTTTCCCACAAACCAAAGCTATGCGTATTTTGTAGTTTAATTCCTGTGCCTCAAGAGCTCAGTTGTGCAAACCACATCCTAACCTTGTCCAGCCATATACAGGTGAAAATCGGAATATCGTGCAAATGTTCATTCAGTCCAGTAATGCAACTTAAAAGGTGAAACAAATATATGCGATAGACTCATTGCATGCAAAGCGAGATAGTTCAAGCCTTGCTTTGTTATAATATTGATGTTTATGGCTTAACAGTTTATGAAACCCCCAAAAACCCCAATCTCATGTGCCCCATAATCATCACATAATCTCATGTACGCTGTATGCCATGATCGTCTCAATTTTAACGAATTAAGGCATGGCGTCTCTCGCTTTGCATGTAGTGAGTCTATCTCACATATTTCTTTCACCTTTTAAGTGAAATGAATGGACATTTGCACGATATTCTAATTTTCCGAGTTTCACCTGCATGCTTCCAGTGAAATAGTTTCACTTTTGTTTGACTTAAAAAAAATTCTGGACAAGGGTTGACCTTTAGAAATTGAGATTTATTTATTTTTTACTCTCTAAGTCTTCCAAAATGGGTTAATCTCAGTTGGAAGAAAAGGTGATGCGTCATTTATGCCCGTAAAAGGTAAAGGTAAAGCTTTCCCTTGCTCGATAGCCAGTCGTATTTGACTCTAGGGTTCAGTGCTCATCTCTGTTTCAAAGCCGAAGCGCCAGCGCTTGTCTGCTTCTGCAGACACTTCTATGGGCATGTGGCAGGCATGACTAGACACTGGTCCCTATTTATTTCCTTGCAATTTCTTGCTTTCGAACTGCTAGGCATACCTATCAAGTATCCCGGATTGGCTAGGAAATCCCGTATTTCACCCCTCTTCAACGATGGTTCCCGCGGCCATCCTGTATTTTGGCCGGCCAGGAAAGGGGTTACTGCGCATGCGCAAGGTTTTTTTTGCTGTGCATGAGCACCCGGGCCGGAGCAGTTCCTGTATTTTCCAAAGCCGTGCTTGATGGATATGCTGCTAGGTTGGCAGGAGCTGGGACAAAGACTGGAGCTCACTCCGTCATGCAGTACCCGCGTCTCGAACTTCCATCTAACAAGGTGAGCTTCTTAACCACTGAGCCACCTCAGCCCCTTTTTATGCCCGTAAGGATTTGCTCACCATTCTACCAATCATAAACTGTCTCATTCTTTTTTTCTTCTTTATGGATTCAGACCCAAAGTCTGGCCCTTGGAGCAGTGCGGAAACCAGGAAATTAATCGAGGCCGTCTCAGAGGTTCTAAGGTCTAAAGCGGAAAGCTTAAGTTCTACGCAGGACAAGAAGGACAGTGATGAAACCCTCGTACTTGACCGCAAAATGCTCCACAAGGGCATCCCCTGGTTTCATATCGAAAGAAAAGTGGGAACCCGACATTGGAAGCAATGCAGAAAGAAGTGGTAAGCATGGTTTCCAGATTTATCAAAGACCTATCCAACCCTTCTTAGTAAGATGTCAAAGGATCTGAGTTGTTTCGGTGAAAATTATACAGGTGAAAATTAGAACATCGTGCAAATGTTCATTCAGTTCCGTCATGCAACTTCAAAGGTGAAGCATATATATGAGATAGACTCATTACATGCAAAGTGAGATAGTTCAAGCCTTACTTTGTTATAATATTGATGCTTATGGCTTAAGGCTTATGAAAACCCCAACCCCCCAATCTCATGCGCCCCATAATCATCACATAATCTCATGTACGCTATATGCCATGATCATCACAATTATAAAGAATTGACGTGACATCTCTCGCTTTGCATGTAGTGAGTCTATCTCATATATTTGTTTCACCTTTTAAGTGAAATGAATGGAAATTTGCACGGTATTTTAATTTTCCGAGTTTCACCTGTATCTGGTTTTATTAGAGATGTTTGTGAAATGTTTTGACATTTGTTTTGTAAATCCATACAATAAAGATTGACGACGATGATGATTCAGGAGAATTGAGGGTTGATAATAAGTTTGTTGTTGTTGTGTTGTCAGAACTGTGGTGGCTTAGTGGTTAAGATGCCGAATTTGATGACTGGAAGGTCAGCAGTTCGAGACCCGAGTGCTGCACGATGGCGTGACTGAGCTACCCTCTCTGGTCCCACCTAGCAGTTTGAAAGCAAGAAATTTGCAAGTAGATAATTAGGTACTGTTTCAGCAGAGAAGGTAGCAGCATTCCGTGTGCTCAAGGGTCATGTGGACATGTAGCAAGCATGACTAGACACCAGAGTGCACGGAACGCTGTTTACCTTCCCTCCAAAGTGGTCCCTATTGATCTACTTGCAATTTCTTGCCTTTGAACTGCTAGTTTGGCAGGAGCCTGGGACAGAGACGGGAACTCACTCCGTCATGCATCTTGAACTGCTGACCTGTCAACTTTCCGGTCATCAAGTTTAGCATCTTTACCACTCAGCCACCCAGGTTCCTCTTCTTTTCATAGTCGAGAACCCCTATGTGTAGATGTTTGGGTTTATTTGGACTAGAGCTTCAATGGTTTACTTGAGGAATTCTGGTAGTTACAACCCAAAAAACCCAACCATTCACATCCTAGACCAGTGATGGTGAACCTTGGCACTCCATGTGTTTTGGGCTTCTATTCCCAGAAGCCCAAGTCTCTGTTAATCCACATGAATGGGGTTTGTTGTTGTTCAGTTGCACAGTCGATTCCGACCCTTTGTGACCCCATGGACCATTGTCCTCCAGGCCCCTCTGTTGTCCTCCACCATCCTCCTCAGCCTGCCCAGCTCTGTGCCCATTGCGTCTACAATACCATCTAGCCATCTCGTCTTTGGATGCCCCCTTCTTCTCTTGCCCTCCACCTTTCCCAGCGTCAAGGCCTTCTCAAGTGAGTCCTCCCTTCTCATTTGATGTCCAAAGTACTTTAGCTTCATCTTCACTATTTGTCCCTCCAATGAACAGTCAGGATTGATTTCTTCCAGTATTGACCTATTTGTTCTCTTTGCCGTCCAGGGGACTCTCAGGACTCTCCTCCAACACCACATCTCAAAGGCATCTATTCTTCTGCGCTCAACTTTCCTAATGGTCCAGCTCTCACAGCCATACATTACCACCAGGAATAGCATTGCTTTGACTATGCGAATTTTTTGTTTTCAAGGTGATGTCTCTGCTTTCCACTATATTCCCCAGGTTTCTCATAGCTTGTCTCCCCATAATCAGTCGTCTTTTTATTTCATGGCTACAGTCTCCATCTGCAGTGATCTTAGATCCCAGGAAAGTAAAATCTTTCACTGCTTCTACTTCTTCCCCATCTATTTTCCAGGGACTGATCAGACCTATTGCCATTATCTTGGTTTTCTTGATATTAAGTCTCAAGCCAGCTTTTGCACTCTCCTCCTTCAATCCAATCAAGAGGTTCTTTAGGTCTTCCTCACTTTCTGCCACTAGGGTGGTATCGTCTGCATATCTCAAATTGTTGATGTTCCTCCCAGCAATTTTGATCCCATATTGTGATTCCTTCATCCCTGCTTTGCGCATTATGTGCTCTGTGTATAGATTGAATAAGCAGGGTGACAGAATGCAGCCTTGTCTTACTCCTTTTCCTATTCCAAACCACTCTGTCATTCCGTGTTCTGTCTTAACTGTTGCTTCTTGGTTCGTGTACAGATTTCTCATGAGGTGTTCTGGTATTCCCATCTCTTTAATTACTTGCCACATTTTGTAGTGGTCCACACAGTCAAAGGCCTTGGTGTCATCAATAAAACAAAAGTAGACTTGTTTCTGGTATTTCTTTGTTTTCTCCATGATCCAACATATGTTGACAATGTGGTCTCTAGTCCCCCTGCCTCTTCTGAAACCGGCCTGCACCTCTAGTAGTTCTCCCTCCACATGTTGCTCACTTGGGCTTCTGGGAATTGAAGTCAAAGAACACCTGGAGTGCCAAGGTTCACCACCACTGTCCTAGACCTATTACCAGTGGCGACAAAATGGCCAGGTAATTGACCTGGCACAAAAGAAGTTCCTTGTGTCCCCACGATCCACATTTGGATAAGGCCTTTTAGCCAAGGAACAAAGATGCAGTGGAGCTGGATAGATAATTGGATTTAAATTTTGCATTTTCTTTCTTTTCTCCTTTGAAACAAAAGGCATGCATACGTAGTGAAGAAGATCACCGGTGAATGGAAGAAGCGTAGTCAATCCGAAAACACTCATTTCAGGATTAAACTCATCAGGAGGTACGAGCAAGACAAGGACGCTTGACCCCATCCTTTTTTAGACTTGTAAGGTCTGTTGTGTATGTGAGAGACCGAACGTAGCGACGGAGCAATTGCTGTCTCATCTCAAAAGCAATTGCCTCTTTAGTTGCCTAATGATGACTGATAAATTAACGTTGGACTCATGGGACTGCAGGGGCTTAGTGGTTAAGATGCTGAACTCGCTGACTGGAAGGTCGGCAGGTCAGCTGTTTGAGACCCAAGTTCTACATGATGGAATGCGCTCCTGCCTCTGTCCCAGTTCCTGTGTTCATTAATTCAAGTTTGTAAGCTTCCAAAATAAGTGTCATTGATTCGTGTTTATAAATTCTTCAAAGTTCTCTAAATCAGTATAATAAATCCTTGTTCAATGTTTCAGTAATATAACGTTTCCAAATACGTATCATAATAATAATTATCCCCAAATCCTTTTGTATTTCAGGTTGTATAAAGTGGACGCTGAGGAGGAAAATGAAATCAATTGGGAAGACATCTCTACCACCATGGGGTAAAACATATAGATAGATAGATAGATAGATATAGATATAGATGTGCTGTGTTCTGTTAGTGAGAGTTAGTTAGTTACTCGTGTCGGAGATTACTCTGGGTTGAAAGGATTTTTGCTGGAGAAACTCCGCTCAGGGGATGCCCGAATGAGGCTCCTTTCATGGCCCCAAGTGCTGCCCTCGGGTATTGCAACCTCACCTTCCAGTCTCCAAGCTCAGCTTCTTAACCACTCAGCCACCGGCGGAAGCTGTGTTAGTAGTGAGAGTGTCATGTCGCTGTTTCCGCTTTGCTTTGCCAAACTCTCGATGCGTCTGATGTGAATGTCCTCAATAAAGCGACACTGAAAGAGTGTCAGTTGATCCGTGCGTGCAGTAGAACAGCATTTCCCAAACTATGTTCCGCAGAACACCGGTGGACTTCAATTCCCGGAAGCCTCAGAGTCAGTCCATTGGCTGGCCAGTGCTTTGGGGAATTGACTGAGGCTTCTGGGAATTGAAGTCCAAAAACCAAATGGTGCGAAACACTGTTGTAGATCAGTGATGGCAAACCTTTTAGAGACTGAGTGCCCAAACCAACAGGCTGCCATCCGTGCTGCAGAGGGGTGGGGTGAACTCTCTGCTGGGGGGAGGGAAGAAGCACTCCCATTGGGCTGCTGGACAGAGGGTTGGAGTGAACTCTGCTGGGGGAGGGCGGAAGGGGTCTTTTAAAGGTAAAAGACACCGGAGCGCACGGAATGCTGTCACTTTCTCACCGAAGTGGTCCCTATTTATCTACTTGCAATGTCTTGCTTTCGAACTGCTAGGTTGGCAGGAACTGGGACAGACAGGAGCTCGTTCCGTCCTGCAGTTTTGAACAGCTGACTTGCCGCCTTCCAGTCGGTCTCTTCGCCACTTGAGCCACGTTTCCGCACCCTTTAGGTCTTTTAGGCCACTGTAATTTAAGGGTCGCGGCTAATTATTTTTTTCTCTCCCCGCTCTCCAGAAATCTCCCTCCAAACTATTTGCAAAGCAGATATTACAGACTGAAGACAGCCTATGTCCCTTTTTGGAACCGAAGATCCTTTCCTGGTGAGTCAATGGGCACGGCACAGCACTCGGGGCTCAAGCTTTCCGATTCACAGGTGCAGCATCTTAACCACTAAACCATGGATTCTCAACCTGTGGCTGACGGGCTAGATGCGGCCCACAGCACCATTTTCGTGTGGCCTCCCACCGCCTCCGCCACGCCCGGAAGTGCCATGTGGAGGAAGAGCCAAATGGCCATCCGGTCCCCCGGAGCTGTCTGAGGGAGCGTGATCCGGACCCCGGCTTTAAAAGGTTGAGAACTCCTACCCTAAACCCCCGCAGCCCCTAGCAGAGTTGTAGTCAAACGGAATAAATGGGGTTTGTTCCCTTTGGCTTTGGGAAGGTGAGGGGGTGGTTTGTCCACATCCTGTAAGGATCCTCCTCTTTCCTGCACTCAGACCCCACTAAGAAATTGTCTTTTGTTTCCTTTTCAAGAAATCATCTATTATCTTTATAAGAAACAGCTTCCTCAGCTGAAGGCACAAGTGAAATCGAGACCAGCTGTTCAGAAGGAAAAAGTGACAACTAAGGACTGCCAGGGGATCGAGGTCTTTCCGTTCAATTTCTTCTTTCATTTACCCGCAGAGGGTGAGGTGGATTACTGAAAGGAAGAGCCAGAAGGACTCCCATGAATTTGCTGATGTAGATTCTCAACATCATGGACTGGATGCAGCCTGTGGTGCCATTTCATGTCCACCGCCTCCGCCACACCATGAAATGCCATGTGGCGGAGGAAGGGCAAAATGGCCATCCAGCCCCCAAAACTGTCTGAGGGAGCGTGACACCCCCCCCCTCCCCGGCTTAATAAGGTTGAGAGAAGGCTAACCTTTTCCTCTGTGACCGACGGAAATAAGGGTGTTTTAATATTGGGTTGGTGCTATTTCAGATGCTCAGTTGTCCGATTACAGCTCCCATGATCCTTTACCTGTGTGAGCTGTGGCTGATTTTCCTCTTCTTCTTTGGGCGAGTTCATTCTGCAGCTCCTTTCGCCTGACCTAGTGTGCGAAAGATTAGCCAGCAACACAGGGTATGCTGCCCAGGGTATGCCCGATTGTGGTTCAAAAAAATATATACTACAGTCTTCGAGGAGGCTCTTTCTGTGGCGGATGGGAACTGCAGTTTGAGCAACGTGTTTCCCACATGCTGATTATAATGCCTGATTTTCAGGTAGGTGTCTGATAACACTGCACCATAAAATATATATATATAGTTTTCTACGTGGCCTCATCCATGTGTCCTATACTAAATCAAGTGCGCTGAATCCAAATCTGAAGTCTGATTCTGTCTAGGACATGAGGATCTTAAGTTAGCAAATCTCACACACTTGGTTAGGCTCTTTCTTGCATTGATCACAAATGTAGCAAAAATTGTCCGGTTTATTAACACAGCTGCGCCTACTCATCTTTAGCTCAAAACAAGACTCACTATGGCCTGTACTATCCAATAAAATGGTTTCGCACTAGAGACTAGCCTTTGGTCCATCTCGTCTTAATAGGCCTATTTCTGATGTCAGCTCACTGACTTGCCAACACATGCCCGGCCTCTGCTGGAACATGCATGCCACCAGGGGACGTGATTCAGCTTTGGCGGCGGCAGGCATAGTGGTAGCTGCAACTGTTATAATGTTTCCATGTAAAAATACATTACCCAATACCATTTGAGCAGCTATTTATTTATTTATAATTCAGATTTCTATGCCGCCCAATCAGCTATAGCATGCCTCTAACTTAAAATCTGCATATGATAAAGAAAATTCAGGTTTGGAATCATCACACTCGATAGCGTGTAAATCACATGTGTTACTCCCAGTAGCCAAATCATTGTTGTACATTGTAATTTAAGGCCACGATATTGTGCTCCCCAGTTGTGATCTGTGTGGGCGCGGCAGAGTGTAGCTTTCCAGATGTGATTGTGTTGAACTCCCCATGGTTTATGCTTGGTAAGCGTTTTAACCGAACACTTGGAAGATTCCCCTCTTGCCTGCCCACCTGTGTATAAAGAGAGCTAGCTCTGTCTTTTCCATCTGACATCCTTTTTAAAGCCCTCTTCCCTCCCGACTTCTTAAGACCTTCAGTTACGTTGACATACCATTTAACTAACTCACTTCTCAACTATGGCAAATCTCTTAGTCTTCACAACCACAGAAGCTGGTAACACTGCACACAACAACGATTCTGCTACTGGGAATAACACATGTGATTTACATAATATCGAGTGTGCGGATTCCAAATCTGAACGGACCGTAAGGGGCTCTCTGGTGGTCCCATCAACCAAGGGCGCACATCTTACCGGGACTAGGAGGAGAGCCTTCTCGGTGTCGGCCCCGGCCCTTTGGAACCTCCTGCCACCAGAACTGCCTCCAGATGTCGCTGTACCCCTTCAGAAAGACCTGGCTCTGCCAACAGGCATGGGGTGCGTCTGGCAGCACATCCCAGCCTTGCTGGCTCATCTTAGCCCTGTTAGGGTTTTATAGGTTTTAATAATTTTATTGTTTTAGTAGCAGGTTTTTAATAAATGGAATGTTTTAATTGATGTGGGTCACCGAGGCGAGAAAGGCGGCCCATAAATTGAGTAAATAAATAAATAAACTCAGAATTTGCCCATCAGATACAGATTTTAAGGCGTGCTATAGCTGTTCAAATGCTTGGTAATTGGGTAATGTATTTTTAAATGGGAACATATAACACTATGCCTGCTGCCGCCTCAGCTGAATCACGTCCCCTGGTGGCATGCATGTTCCCGCAGCGGCTGAGCATGTCTGGGCAAGCCAGTGAGCTGACGCCAGAAATACGTCTATAAGGCAAGATGGACCAAGAGTTTGTCTCTAGTGCGAAAGCATATTATTGGATACTACAGCTAGGCCATAGTGAGCCTTGTTTTGAGCTAAAGATGAGTAGGCGCAGCTGTGTTAATAAACCGGACAATTTGTGACAAATATATCCCGTCATGCAATGCTGGGAGATGATCAGCTTAATATTTTGCTCACTGTGTTAACATGCAAAATTCCTTTTTTAAATTCCTACTATTTTAAGCACCACTTAACCTGAGGGAATTCCACTAGAATCAAAGGTGTAAGTCGGGGACCAAATCAAACCCTTTTGGTTCTTAAAGTTTCTAGTCACTCTGGCACACACCTTTCAGTAAATAGAAATAAATGTTAAAAGAGTGTCCTCCATGAGGCTGGTCTTTATTTAAAAAAGAAAGAATGTAAAGCTGTTTTATGAAGCCTTATATGTGTAAAGTATTTGTCTATTTTTTAATTAAAGTTTTTTTCCCTTAAAAAAAAGCCCATCTTCTTTTGTCAAAGTTATTCTTATACTACCTGCGCTTGTGCTCCTGATATGCTTGAAGATTATTATTTGATCAATACAACTTTGGTAGTTTCAGCAGCACTTTTTTCCAGGGATAGTTCACTGAGACAAGTACCTGGTTGTGGAGTCAGAGGTTGGGAATTTAATTCCCCACCGTACCACTTGGAAGAAGAGCCGACCTGTGTCGCCTTGAGCAAACTGTTCAATCCCAGGTTGCCCCCAGAATAGGGATGCCGTATGTCCCATTTTTCTGTGTTTTTCACGGATTCATGCTGTCCCGTCCGGTTCAAGGAAAAACATGTAAAAATCCCGGTTCAAGGGGAAATACTGTATGTAAAAAGCTGATGTCTCAACTTTTCACTTTGTTCCCCAGGTTTCTCATAGCTTGTCCACCTAGACATACCAAAATTGGAGTGTGCCTTCTGCTGACTCCTCTCAACCCTGTCCAGGTTTGGTGAATTTTGGAGTGTGGGTGTCCAAGTTATAGGTAATGACTCTAGGGCTCGTTGTCTGTGTCTGCAGACGTTTCCGTGGACATGTGGCAAGCATGAGATGGCTAGATGGTATTGTAGACACAATGGGCACAGAACTGGGAGGGCTGAGGGGGATGGTGGAGGACAGAGGTGCCTGGTGGACAATGGTCCATAGGTTGACTAGGAATAATTTACAATCTTTTGGTTGTTTAACCACTGCACCACCAGTGGAGGGACATTCGGGGGGTGGGGGGTGGGGGAGAAAGCCATGTTAGGGGATGTAAGTGGCACATGAGCAACACTAGCAAGTGCAGAGTGATGCACATTGGGACAACAAACCTAATTACTGTACATTTATAAACTGATGCACGTTGAGGCAACAAACCCCAATTACATTTATAAACTGATGGGGTCTGAACTCTCTGCGACAAACCAGGAAAGGGACCTTGGTGTCCTGGTGGGCGAGAGCTCCATGAAGGTGTCTACCCAGTGTGCCTCAGCAGTGAAAGAAAGCAAACTCAATGCTAGGGATCATTAGGAAGGGTATAGAAAATTAGTCAGCAAGTGTCATTTTGCCTCTTTATAAATCTATGGTGAGGCCCCATCTGGAACACTGTGCACAGTTCTGGTCGCCATACCTCCAGAAGGATATTATGGAGTTGGAGAAAGTGCAGAGGAGGGCAACCAGAAGGATGAGGGGACTGGAACACCTTCCTTACCATCTGAGGCTGCAACGGTTGGGCCTCTTCACTCTTGAACGACGGCGTCTAAGAGGTGACCTGGTTGAAGTTTATAAAATCATGCACGGTGTGGACAAAGTAGATAAGGAAAAACTTTTCCCTATCGCACAACACTAGAACTAGGGACACTCCATGAAACTTTTGGGTGCTACTTCTCAAACAAATAAGAGAAAGTACTTTTCCACCCAGAGGATCACTGGTCTATGGAACTCCCTGCCAGAAGAAGTGGTGACAGCTGTCAGTCTTGACAGCTTTAAGAAAGGATTAGACAAGTTCATGGAGGACAAGGGGATCCATGGTTATAATGATGGATACCTAAGGACAACCTCCGGGTTGGAGAGATAGGTAGGATATCTCTCAATAAATGCCATTTCCAGGGAATCCTAAGCAGGTGAAGGCATCTGCTTGGGAGGAATACCCTGAAGCACATGGTGAGCCACTGTGGGAGACAGAATGCTGGACTGGATGGGCTCCTGTGGCCTGTTCCAGCAAGGCTGTTCTTACGTTATGTTCTTATGCAAGTCTTTGCCTTACACCCTAACTGGTTGCAAGGCAGATTGTGTCTGTGATGCCTTTAAGACCCTACTGCATGGGGCGCACAGGTGCTGGGACTTTCCCCTAATGTGCTCCATGGGCCAGTGTACTTAGGTCAGAGCAGGATTGCAGACCTCAGCTACACTGCTCACCTTCCTCTGCTGACAGTGTGGACGAAGATTCCTGCGTCTTCCAGACTGGATCTTTGCACTGATCCTGACAATGGCTTTGGCCTGATATGCGCTTGCTGGACAAAGAAGGACTGCTTTGGGGTAAGCCTCCCCCAGGAGGACAGAAGCTGTAGAACTCTTTGGCTTTGTCTGTAATTATAGCTTGCATTGACCCTACTGAACTGTATGGACTTGTCTACAGTAAAGCCCCTACTTACGGGGAAAAAGTCCGTTCCATAGGCTTTTGCTTAAATCGGTTTTTAATGTAACTCGAAGCAAGCCCATAGGAAATCGTGTTCCATAAATTTATGTAAATCAGGACATTTGTGTAAACCGGGACCTGGTTTTAGCAGAAAATCATTATGTAAGTTGAATTTTATGTAACTTGGGGCATTTGTAAGTCGGGGTTTTTACTGTATAGCACAACTGAACTGTCTCAGTGAGGTCAACTGAGCAGCCCAAGAGAATATATCTGTTTTGTGTTAACAGTTGCTGCACTCTATATACTTCCTGAGTAAACTTACGTTGAGTTTCTTCTGCACCGAGATCTGTCTGCCTGTTTTTCTCACAAGGGATCACCTGGCCAGGTGCGAACCTCTTGCTGGCCACTGCATACCACTCCGCTAACTGTTTACATCAACAAGCCAGTCGTGTTTTATTGTTTTCCCTCAAGAAAGCAAAGAAAAAAACCCATTTTAAAAACCCAAAAAGAATAAATAAGCTTATGCACGCAGTCCTCTCCCAAAGTTTTAAGGAAGTGGTGGTGTACCTATGGCATGTGTGCCAGAGGTGGCATGCACATCCCTCTCTGGGCATGCATGCCATTGCCCCAACGAGGTGAGGAGTGTGTGTGTGTATGCATGTGTGAGTGCCCAAGGAGGTGGAGGCAAATGGGCAGGCACAACTCATGTGCACGTACCCATGTGATGTTGCCGGCGCACCTCCAGTGGCAAACACGCTAGCATGCACATGACATCACCGGCACACCTAGAGTGGCACATGCATGGTGCCTGCCTGTGCGCCTCCTTGGGCACTCGGCTTCTAAAAGGTTTGCCATCACTGTTTGAGGGCATCACTAGCTAGCTTGGGGGAAATTCAGTGAATAATGAGGGGGGTCCATAACTCAGTCCATGAGCCACCTAGACACACCACAATTGGAGAGTGTCTTCTACCGACTCTCATCTCAACCCGCTCCAAGTTTGGTGAAGTTTGGGGTTTGAGTGTCTGAGTTATAGGTAAAGGGGTCCCTTGCTCAAAAAGCCAGGCGTATCCAACTCTAGGGCTCATGTCCATTTACACCCAAAGAGCCAGTGCCATCTGCATCTGCAGATGTTTCTGTGGTCACGTGGCAGGCATGACTAGACACCGGAGTGCACGGAGAGCTGTTTACCTTCCCACTGAAGTGGTCCCTATTTATCTACTTGCAATTTCTTGCTTTCGGATCTGCTAGGTTGGCAGGAGCTGGGAGAGGCAACAGTGGCTCGCTCCGTCTTGCAGCATGGGGGTCTCAAACTGCTGACCTAACAGTCTTCCAGTCACCAAGTTCAGCATCTTAACCACTAAGCCACTGCAGTCCCACATTTATTATACTACCCTGCATTTAGTGTACAGTAAAAACCCGACTTACAAATGCCTCAAGTTACATAAAATTCAACTTACACAATGTTTTTGTGCTAAAACCATGTCCCAATTTACACGATTTCCTATGGGTTTCCTTTGAGTTACATAAAAATTTAATTCCCTATGGGTTTGCTTCGATTTAATTTAATTTAATTTAATTTATTCAATTTTTATACCACCCGCTAAGCCTAGGCAGACTCAGGGTGCCTTGCAGCAATATCAGATAAACAACAATACAACAGGTAAAAATAAAAGCAAGTACAAAAATTGTTATAAAACATTAAAAACACTACCCTCATATGGCGTTAAAAAGTCACACACACACCCCATTTTAAAAAATGCTAAAAACGCAAAAGGGGGAGGAATACTACTGATCTACACTAGCCAACTGGGTTTGCTTTGAGTTACATAAAAATATTTTTTTTACTATGGGTTTGCTTCGAGTTACATAAAAATATTTTTTTTACTATGGGTTTGCTTCGAGTTACATAAAAATATTTTTTTATTATGGGTTTGCTTCGAGTTACATAAAAAAATTTTTCCTATGGGTTTGCTTCGAGTTACATAAAAATATTTTTTCCTATGGGTTTGCTTCAAGTTACATAAAAATGTTTTTTTACTATGGGTTTGCTTCGAGTTACATAAAAATGTTTTTTTACTATGGGTTTGCTTCGAGTTACATAAAAATATTTTTTTACTATGGGTTTGCTTTGAGTTACATAAAAATATTTTTCCCTATGGGTTTGCTTCGAGTTACATAAAAAATTTTTTTTACTATGGGTTTGCTTCAAGTTACATAAAATATTTTTTTTACTATGGGTTTGCTTCGAGATACATAAAAATATTTTTTTACTATGGGTTTGCTTAGAGTTACATAAAATATATTTTTACTATGGGTTTGCTTTGAGTTACATAAAAATATTTTTTCCTATGGGTTTGCTTCGAGTTACATAAAAATATTTTTTCCTATGGGTTTGCTTAGAGTTACATAAAAATATTTTTTCCTATGGGTTTGCTTTGAGTTACCTAAAAATATTTTTGTTCCTATGGGTTTGCTTTGAGTTATATAAAAATAATTTTTTTACTATAGGTTTGCTTCGAGTTACATAAAAAAATTTTTCCTATGGGTTTGCTTTGAGTTACATAAAAATATTTTTTTTACTATGGGTTTGCTTTGAGTTACATAAAAATAATTTTTTTTACTATGGGTTTGCTTCGAGTTACATAAAAATATTTTTTTTTACTATGGGTTTGCTTTGAGTTACATAAAAAAAAATTTTTTACTATGGGTTTGCTTCGAGTTACATAAAAATATATATATTTACTATGGGTTTGCTTCGAGTTACATAAAAAAATCAATTTAAGCAAAAGCCTATAGAACGGACTTTTTTTCGTAAGTCCTGTATTACTACCCCGCTTTATGCAATTCTATTTTATTCAATCCGACGTATCCCATTTTAAGTTGATACGGTCAGTTGACTGAGCAACAAGTAAAGCGTTGCGTTGAGTGTGCGTGTGTGTTTGTGTTGTCCAGCAACTGATGTGGCTGGCCGTGGTGCTGATGTTTCTCTGCTTCCACTTCCGGCTGTTGAACATAACTTTGTAAACCTAGTTAGCGTTCTCTGTTGCCTTGGGAGACAGCGCTTACCATTCCGTGGGGTGGGGTGGGAGTCCTCATTGCTGTAGAAAAAAGAGGTTTTTTCAATGCCACTTAGGTCAGCTACTTTATCAAAACTTGATATTGTGGCACCTTGAGGACCCTTTTTGGCTCCCTCGAGGCCTTGGAGGCTGTGCATGTCTTCCCTTCCCCACCCTTGGTCTAGCACACACACCCCTAAATGGTACAGTCCTGAAGCTTCAACAGTCTGCTATCATTCCAGCGCATACGGTACTTGCAGTGCGGGCCACTGTTGGATCCCTTCTTGGAGCCACCATGACGGCCCCCGGGACCACCGCCGCTGCCGCCGGGGCAAAAATGCCCCCTGCCAAGGAGCACCTGCCCCGGCGGTGTAGTGTTAGCCAGATCTGCCCCCCACCCCGGCGGCCGATGACCCTGGCTGAGCTGTACCCGGGCTGTGAGAATGAGCGGTTAGGGGTGGCCCGGGAGAGCATGCTCCAGAACCACCTGATTGTTAAGGTGAGTGGCCTTGCAGGGATGTGACTTGAATGACGGTAAAACCCCTACTTACGGAAAATAGCCGTTCCGTAGGCTTTTGCTTAAATCGAATTTTTTTTGTAACTCGAAGCAAACACGTAGGAAAAGTTGCTTTTTTAATGTCAATCAAAGCAAACCCATAAGAGAAATGAAATTTTTATGGAAATTGAAGCAAACACATAGGAAAAAGTATCTTTATGTAACTCGAAGCAAACCCATAGGAAATCGTGTACATCGGGACATAGTTTTAGCACAAAATCATTATGTAAGTTGATTTTTATGTAACTCGAGGCATTTGTACGTTGGGGTTTTATTGTACTTTATAAGATTGTATTTTCCCCCTTCTGCTTGTGCCGTATCCAGTGATGGCGAACCTTGGCGCTCCAGCTGTTCTTGGATTTCAGTTCCCAGAAGCCCAAGTCCCAGTGAATCCACACAAATGGGTTTACTGCATGTAAAGTCCAAGAACAGCTGGAGCATACCTGTCAACCATCCCAATTTGGCCGGGATTACCCCATAATTTGACGTCGATTGACGTCATAACCCACCCCGCGCTACCAAAACCCCGTAATTTGGCAGCGGGAGAAAATGCTTTCCACGCATGTGTGGAAGCGCTATGCCGCTTGCGCAGCCCCTACGCAAGCGGTGTAGCGCTTCCGCGCATGCGTGGAAGGGGTAAAACCCTTCCACGCATGCGCGGAAGCACTACGCCGCTTGCGCAGGGGCTGTGCAAGCGGCGTAGCGCTTCCACGCATGTGTGGAAAGCGACCTGCGCACAAGCGATCTGCGCAGGTCCCGTTTTTCCAGGGCCGCGGCTTGCCAGGTATGAGCTGGAGTGCCAAGGTTTGCCATTTCCCAATTCAAAATATTGGCAATCAGCATGGCGATCAGCCATGAAAACTATCCTGAGGACATAATGCGGTGGCCTTCCATTTGCCTTCCGCATCGCAGTGTGACACCCATCGTACCACAGATCCATTTCCGCGAGTCACTTTCTGGTCCTGCGCCCTTTTGTCACACTAAGTCATCCTTGACTCCAGGCCAGGATGGATGGAGCTGCTGCCCTCCATCAAGATGGATTCAAGTGGGATTTAATTCACTTGGGGACCATCACCCTTCCCTGTGGACTTGTCGGGTTACTTAACCGCTGCCCATACCTGTCAAGTATCCCGTATTGGCCGGGAAATACCATTTTTGCCCCTCTTTCCTGCCGTCATCCCGTATTGGAGTGGCCGGGAAAGGGGTTGCTGCGCATGCGCGCCGGTCAAAGGCACAAAGGCCAATAGCGATCCATATTCGTATGGAGTTAAGTAAATGGAACAAAGGAACCCATATCTTCATTGTCTCTCCACAAACTAGTGTAAAAAGATGTACATCTACAAAATAAATCATAGCATGCATGCTGGGATAAAATATAAATTTAATTGGGAGTTTGGGATTTTTGGCAAAAGAATCTAGAACTGGAGACTCCTTAAGCTATAGGTTAACTATTTGTTGTGTCTAATTACTTGAGCATAGAGAATGCATCTCCTGCCAACCTAGCAGTTCGAAAGCAAGAAACTGCAAGTAGATAAATAGGGACCACTTCGGTGGGAAGGTAACAGCGTTCCGTGCGCTCCGGTGTCTAGTCATGCCTGTCACATGACCACGGAAATGTCTGCAGAAGCAGACAGCGCTGGCTCTTCGGCTTAGAAACAGAGATGAGCACTGCACCCTAGAGTCGGATACGACTGGCTTTCGAGCAAGGGAAACCTTTACCCTTTACCTTTACCTTAGAGAATGCATACCACAGGAGTGTGCAAACCTTTTGGGCCATGGGCCGACCATGTGGTTGAGTGGGCCAGTCACGTGGTTCCTCCCACTGGAAGCGGAAGTAAAACACACCCGTGCATGCGCAAAATGCTTTATGGCAGCATTATGTGCAAGCATGTTTCACTTCCACTTCAGGGAGCAGCAAGGGTGGTGTGGGCCGGATTATTCGCATCACGGGCCAGATCTGGGCATAGTTTGGGCACCCCGACTTACCATATCAGGGTTGTTAGGCTGCAACAGGAATCTTTTAAAACCTGACAGGGAAAAGAGGGGTGATTTTGGCTACGCAATGGAAGTAGGATGAGAAACATGGCATTCCTCCTGCAACCTTCAGTTGTTGTCTCTCAAGCTGCCCCGCTCTGCAGGGTGGTTGTGATGCTAAAGTAGCAGGAAGAAAGCCATGTATTTCAGCCTATGTTCATTGCACAGAATTTAGGATATTAATGCGTCAAAATGAAAATAATAGTCGAACTTCTTGTGAAGTTATTTTATCTCATGAACTAGTGTCAATTTACAGCTCAATTTACACATCAAGGCAGTTAACACGACTGGCGTAAATAAACAATATTCAAGCTAATAACACAAGCTGTACCAATAAGAACATGAATAGGTAAGGCATATATAAATATGACTATTAAATTAAATTAAATTAAATTTGTTTGTTTGTTTTACCACAAATAAACACAGTAGCTTTGAATGAGTTGGGGAATTAATTGGAAGGTTTATAAGTTATAATAAAAGAATATCAGAGCAGATCTGCCTCATAAACACTAGGGGGCAGCCCTGGACTGTTAGAAGACACCGTGACTTCCTTAAAGTAAACTCAACATTTTGAAACTTGCTCTCATGGAGAGTTCTGAATTTAATTTAATTTAATTTAATTTAATTTAATTTAATTTAATTTAATTTAATTTAATTTAATTTAATTTAATTTAATTTAATTTAATTTAATTTAATTTAATTTAATTTAATTTAATTTAATTTAATTTAATTTAATTTTTGCGCTTACATACCGTCCACTCAGGCGAACCCGACTCAGGGCGGTTTACATAGCGGATAATAAAGACAATAACATAACATGCAATGAATGCAGTAAAAAAGATATCAATCACCAAAAGTACAATTACAAAATCTCTGTCTGCAAAATATCACAACAAAAATGTATACTACAATATGCACTACATGTGCACTACAATACAGTTTCAGCTAACGGAAAGAAATAACAAAACATGGTGCGCGGGCTTCTCCGCCGGTGGGGCCGGAGGCAGCGATGGGAGTCCTGCCGCCTCTACGGGCCTTAAGTCCTCCCTGGGGTGGGTGGGGTCCCTCACGACGAAAACAAGGCGCAGGGAAAGTCCAACCGTAGGAAGAACCCTGCAGGGGAGCATCGGGGTGGTGGTGTTAAAGGTAAAGGCTCAAAAGCCAGTCGTATCCGACCTTCGGGTTCAGTGCTCATCTCTGTTTCAAAGCCAAAGAGCCAGAGCTTCTGCAGGCATTTCCATGGTCATGTGGCAGGCATGGCTAGACACCGGAGCGCACAGAACGCTGTTTGCCTTCCCACCGAAGTGGGTCCCTATTTACCTACTTGCAATGTCTTGCTTTCGAACTGCTAGGTTGGCAGGAGCTGGGACAGAGGCGGGCGCTCACTCCGTCCTGCAGTGCTCGGGTCTCGAATTGCTGACCTGCCGACCTTCCAGTCAGCATCTTAGCCACTTGAGCCACTGCAGTAATAATATTATTATTATTATCGGATCTTAACTGTCTTATCCTCATTCTCAAAGTCTTCTTCCGCCCTCCTCCTCCTTTTGCCCTATTACAGACTACAAGGGACCTACATGGAGTAACAGATCTGTCAAAAGAATATACTATTTGCATATAGGGAAAACTTAAACATAATATAGGATAAAATAATTTACATAATAACATTAATTCATTCTACAAGAAGCATTTTTATATTCAGTCTTGCCTGAGACATATGTTATTTGCATATTCTCTATTTAAACATGCCCTCTGGAAAACAATGTACTCCAAGATCATTTTTTAAGAATTATTTATCAACATTAAAGAAAGTCACATAAAGAACAGAATCATAACAGAATCACAACATGCAACCAAAATATATGCATCATAACCATACAAAATAATATCTACTATTTGCCCATGCCACCTTTGGGACCTCAGCAAAGTTTTAGAGATAGTTTCTGCCCTCCATTTCATCTATTTTGTCTTACTTTTTAAAAAAGGACAAAAGGATTTGCATTCGTAGCCACTTGCACCAACAAGTGCAGTGGAACCTCGGTTAACAAATTCAATGCATTCCTTTTTGTATTAAATTTTAAAAGTAAAAATCCCAAAAAAAATTTAAAAACATAAAAAGAAATACAAAAAGATACATGCTTAATAATCTAATACATCACCAACTTACTTTAGTAAAGGTAAAGGTTTTCCTTGCTCAAAAGCCAGTCGTATCCGACTCTAGGGTTCAATGCTCATCTCTGTTTCAAAGCCGAAGAGCCAGCGCTGTCTGCTTCTGCAGACGTTTCCGCGGTCATGTGGCAGGCATGACTAGACACCTGGAGCGCACGGAGCGCTGTTACCTTCCCACTGAAGTGGTCCCTATTTATCTACTTGCAATTTCTTGCTTTCGAACTGCTAGGTGGGCAGGAGCTGGGACAAAGACGGGAGCTCATTCCGTCCTGCAGTACTCAGGAATCAAACTGCTGACCTTCGGCCTCCCAGTCAGCACCTTAGCCACTTGAGCCACTTACTTTATAACATATTAAAAACATTTGAATACATTTGAAAACGTATCAGTATTCAATATAGTATGTATTTCTCATTCTTTTAATGTATTATCCAAATTTTCAATCCTATTCTAAACTCAAAAATATTTTTAAATATATGTATATATTCTTATATTTATTATACTTAATATAATAAAAACTTATTATGTGTCTGTCATAGTGCTACATAACCAATGTCTTGCTTTCGAACTGCTTTGGTTGGCAGGAGCTGGGACAAACTCCGTTGCACGGTGCACGGGCCTTGAACCACCAACCTTCAAACGCCGCCATTCTCAACGCTGTAGCCTCTAAGTCACTGCCGCTATATAACCAAAGAAAAAACAAACAAAATCAAATTCATAATGCACACCCAGTGATATATACATTGCCCTGGAGGATGCAGTATATCACAGTAATCTTTCATGATTTCCAAACACTGGCCTGCTACCTTCACCTCTAATCAATGTAGTTTCCACAAATGGTTTGCCAAAATTTCCAAAATCTGTTTTCCTTAATTATAGCTTTTTTTAAATTCAACTCCCATGTTAAATTATTGTTCAAAGCGACTTCCCACACTTCTTTATAACAGTGGAACTCCGGATAACGACAGCACCGGATAAGGACAAATCCGCGTAACGACGCGTCATTATGCACCACGTGATGCCCCGCATAAGGACATAAAAATGATCAAAAACGTCATCATGCGGGGCATTTGATATCGATGCTCCAGATAACAATGTTTTTTGGCTTTTTTTCTCTCGCCATTATGCGGAGCATCTCCCATAGGGACCGCATAACGACAAAAACCGGACAACGACACGACTTGTGGAACCAAGTTTTGTCGTTATCCGGGGTATTAACAGTTTCTTCTCTAGTGTAGTATGGCCTTAAATGGAAACTCTGGACTCTGAAGTCATCTTATCTTACCTCATTTTAATTGTTATATTGTACTGTATTGTACTGTCTTAATTAGTGTTTCTGCAGCTGTTTTAAATTATGGGCTGTGCCTTATTTGAGTTGATATAGCAACTGAGAAATCTCATTGTTCCTGCTAAGGGACAATGACAATAAAGATTTATTCTATTCTATTCTATTCTATTACTGTACCAATCTTCAATTGTTAAAACATACCTGTCGACCTTCCCGGATTGGCCAGGATTTCACAGTTTTTGGCGCCGATTTGCGCCATTTCCCGCCCGCAGCTGCCAAACCCCCGGAATTGACAGCGGGGGAAAAAGAGGTACTGCGCAGCCCTTCTGCGCAGATCGCCTTCTACGCATGCATAGAAGGCTTTTACGCTTGCATAAACCGCCCTGAGTTGGGTTGTACCTGAGTGGGCAGTATATAAGCGTGAAAAATAAATATATATAAATAAATAAATAAAAGCCTACGCATGCGTAGAAGGCGATCTGCGCAGAACCGTTCTGCGCAGGTCGTATAGAAGGTGACCTGCGCAGAACCGTTTGCGCAAGTCCCGTATTTTCCGGCGCCGCGGTTGACAGGTATGTGTTAAAATCGCATCATTTCCCCAATTTCTTGCGATACATTGTCTACCAGTTGTCAATATTATAGCTACAATGCATTCCTGTGAGAAATTCGGTTCAAGTAATGTTCGCTGTAGGAAATGTCCTGGACAACGCATTGGTTAGTTAACCGAGGTTCCACTGTAACTGTTTTTCTTTCCAAAAATGTCAAAATAAGGAAGCCGAATTATGGGGCAAACCAGGATGATACATTTGTCAGGAACGGGAAAGGATGGATAGGGGTCCGTCCCTGGGAAAGAGTCGGAGTGTAGGAATCGAGAGGATAAAAAATAAGTTATTAGCAGCTTAGCCTCTACCATGAAAAGCACAGTCCCAGATTGTACTCTTAGTTAGTTAGCATTTAGATAGGATGGAACAAGGGCCCCACAATAGACATCAAAGCCGAACTTATGGGCCCGCCAAGAGGGATTAATTTCTTTAACCAACATGCCTGCCATCGCCCTCTTCTCATTATCCTGTCTTGTCATCCTCTGTGTTAGATCTGATTGAAGATTAGACCATTTAGGCCTTTCCCCCTGTTTGCCACTGAAAAGCAAGGGGTGGGGAGGGGAGAAAAAAGCTATTTATTTCCCCCCAGCACCCTCGACCACCACCGCATTGAATTGTACATTCTTTGGCTGGGGTGCCATCCCCCCCCCTCCCCGGTCGATCCTCGGGCGGGCGAATCTCCTAATTCTGCTTCATTTAAACTTCATCAACTTTTCCAATCAAGTGGAAGATCTTGAAATAGGCTCGACGGGTGGAAAGCCAAAAGCTTGCCTTGTGCCGGGTAATTTATTCTGTTTTCTCTCTCCCCCACCCCCCCACCCCCCAATCTTACCCGCTACCCTGCTTTCTAAATTCTCCTCCTTTTCGCAACCTTTCTCTGATGCTGAAAATGAGATTACAGTATTTAAATGACTATGATAATCAATCCTGGGACCCGAGGTTAATTTTTCTTAGCAGAACAAAGAAGCGTGATGCCTATGGGAGATTGGAAACTGCAATCTCTGCCCCCCCCTTCCCCCCCAATTTCTCCTGCAAACCCCCCGGTTAAAAAAAAAAGCAGCTTTAGAAGCCTTTTCTTGTTACGTACTGAAAAGATGTTGAAAGTCTTTTTCTTCATGGGTCCCCCCCCCCTTCCAACGGATTGGACTGGACGCAGGCCCTGAGAGAGGTGAAATGCAATTTGGAGCTAATAAACAGCTAACCGCCTTCAATCAACAATTTTAATAGGAAAAGCAGTCATGTAGACGGTGTGTTTGATGATATAATGAAGACACAATCGCTTCCTGGAGTTATATTTAAACATACCTTTGACTAACTCCCCCTTCCGTAAAACGCTAGGAAGACCGATTAAAAAACGTGCTCCACAGCTGCAAACTTTTGGAAAGAGAAAAGCGAGTGTGTACATATATGGCTCCCGGAACAGCTGGAAGTGTTTATTAAATGCAACGTTACTGTGGATAGTAACCTAGTTTGTGTTCGGCCGCTCCATTTTTCTTTCGTGTCCCTCCCGATCAAACCCTGGGCTGCCAAAATGAAGCCACTTTCTTGGCTTGGTCGATGGCCAAGCTTAAGTCCTCATCGGTGCATGTTTCTGGCAGTCATCGGCAGACCAGCAAACAAGCTGGATTCTGTATCTCTCCACATTCACACTCCGTGTTGTTGTTGTCCGCCAGCAGCCCCCACTCGAGCCTACATTTAGAGACTCCAACCCATACCTGCAAGTTTTGGATTGGAAAATAAGGGAAATTTCCTGGCCAAAACGGGGGACTTGACAGCTATGCTTATCCTATGCTGCCCTCCAGTGGCGGCATTAGGGCATTGCAGTCTAACTAATATGGGAGGACGGCGGGGAAGAGAGTAAAATGCGGGAGTTTCCCGGCCAAAACGGTTGACTTGACAGCTATGCCAACCCTCAGCCTATTCAGGATCTTCCAAGTGATGTAGGATAGATTGAGTTCCTCAGCTATATTCTCCCTTAATTTTGTTCCTTGTCCAGTGAGCTCCTTCCTCCACCTTCTAATTTGGTTTTGCTCTTGTGTACCCTCAAGAGTGTTTGTTCTTGCCATAAAGCTCTTCCTTGATCTGAAGCATCTTTCCATTGGAGGCTGGTTTTAGGCAGTCAACCTCCCCTCAGAGGAGTCTGGATGGAGTATCTCTGTCCGAGTACCTGTTCATGTTTGGGTTGTGTTGGCAAACCGTCGCTCTTCAGTCTACCCTGGACTACAACTCCCATCATACTTCACCATCAGTTAGAGACTGACGGGAATTACACCCAAGAGCTTCAGGAATAACCCGTTTCACACAATCGTCCTGGAAATGAAGACCAAACAAGGACGCCAGTTCTCAAAACTTAGGGAAATACTAAGTGATAATGCCAATTCAAAAACAGCTATGACATTTTCACTAAAAGTACATTCTGTCTCGCCATCAGCAGAGTCCCAGTTGAAAGCATAAAACAGCATAAAGGTGTTTAAATGTGTTTCTGGTATGTTGTCTTCTCAAACCTTCTGTGACCCCATAATGACCCGCCTTCTAGTCTTAGATATGGCCAGAGGTAGTCGACTATCTTGCTTTAGACCAGGGGTTCCTAACCTGTGGCCCATGGGCTGGATCCGACCTGTGTGCCATTCCATCTAACCCTCGCTCCTGCCACCGCCGCCCTTTCCCCCTCTGCCACTCCATAGCAGGGCGGATTGGTGTTGGTGACATGCCAAGCTAGGCAGAGGGGAAAAGGATGGTGGTGGCAAGCAGAAGTGGCAGATGCACACGGCCTCCCAAGCCTTTCCCGGGTGCCTCTCTGGCCGAGCATGGGCAAGGACAGGCAGGACCCCTCCTTCACCCATGGCAGGCCGGTAAGCAGGGAAGTGGTGCCACTGTGTGCATGTGGGAGTGTTTGTGTGTCGGACTTGTTGCATTTGGGAGTGTTGTTGTTGTTGGTGTGTGTGTGTGGAGAGAGTTGGCGGCATCAGCATGGCGGGGGCGATGTTTGCAGGCTGGGCTGTTGACATGTGCGGGAGTGAAATCAAGCTTAGCTTGGCCATTGCAAACAAAACGGCTGCCTCAGAAAAGATATATTTTAGTCCATAGTTTCCTTGCACATCATTTCTCAACGATCTCTCAACCAAGAGAGTTTGTGGGATTTTGTCCACACCACCAAGAAATCAAGGTCTGGGTGTTATGTCTGTGAGTAAATCCCTTTATGATGAACTACGTGAGTAGCTTCACCCAAATAGGGTAGTATGTAAATGTTAAAAAGGTCGCCCTGGCTCGACAGCCAGTTGTATCTGACTCTAGGGTTTGGTGCTCATCACTGACTGCGTCTGCCGATGTTTCTGTGGTCATGTGGCAGCCATGACTAGACACCAGAGTGCACGAAACATTGTCGCCTTCCCCGCCAAAGTGGTACCTATTTATCTCCTTGCAATCTCCTGCTTTCTAACTGCTAGGTTGTCAGGAGCTGGGGCAGAGATGGGCGCACACCCCATCGCCGCAGCACTCGGGTCTTGAACTGCTGACCTGCCGACCTTCCGGCCATCAAGTTCAGTGTCTTAACCACTAAGCCACTGCCGTCCCTCTATGTAAATATTAGAAATAAATAAACACATATGGCAACCGCCTCAGGGAGCGATAATAAAGTGGCCTTTATAAGGTTGTGTGTGTGTAAGTGTGTACAATCATGTGTTGTTTCCGCAGCCTTTTAGCTGTTGTGTTCATGAGTACAGCTCCCCTTCTTGGAACTAATATTGACTTGCCTTGGGGAAATTAAAACTCCATTAAGACTGGATGCAGTAGCGGCTGTGCCATTAACAAAGGTGGAATCTGAGATTAATTGGGTTTGTCAGACATCATTTTAACGCGAGTAAGGCGGGGAGAGGGGACGAAGCTGCTCTCAACAATCATTTCTGGAAATTATGCCACCCAAATAAGCTAATGAGGAGATAACGGTGATTATTAGAGGAGTTGGAAAATATGGTGCGCATTTCCTTTTTTTAAAATAAATAAATAAAAACAACAGAAGAGTTAATAGCCAAGATGGCTTAGAGTCATCGTAAAGGAAATCAGCATATGGCTACATTAAAAGGGGGAGGGGGTGGTATTGTAAGAAATTAATTATGTTTTATGTAAACAGCTGCTCCTCTTAATGGCAACTCCCTTTTTTATGGCATTACTCTTTATTGTACTACACTATCCGACTTTCTTCAATGGGATTTAAGAAGCGGGTTTTAAAGTTTGGAGGGTTGTTGTTGTTTAAATTTTATTTTTAAAAACCCTCCGGGCTGCCAACATACCTGTCAAGTATCCCGCGTTGGCCGGGATTTCCCGTAATTCAGCGCCGCTTTTTCTACTTTCCCACCCAGAGTCGCCGCCATCCGGTAATTTGACGGCGGGAGAAAGTAGCTACTGCGCAACCCCTTCTGCACAGAACCCTTCTATGCTTGCGCAGAAGGCTTCTATGCATGCGCAGAAGGTTTCTGCACAGAAGGCTTATACGCATGCATAGAAGGGTTCTGCGCAGAAGCCTTCTGCGCATGTGTAGAAGCCTTCTGTGCATGCATTTAAGGGTTCTGCGCAGAAGCCTTCTGCGCAGGTCCCGTATTGTCCGGAGCCGTGCTTGACAGGTATGGCTGTCAACCGAATAGAAATATGTACGAACCAATTTACTGTAATGTTCTGCCAAATCAGATTCTGTTTCTCTCCAACATTCTGGAAGAGCTTTTTCCTTGAAAATTTTCAGATGGGTAGCTGTGTTAGGCCATTGCTGCAAAAAGAAGACAGAGTCGAATAGGGCTTTAAGGGAAGGTTTTAATGTGGTGTAAATATTTGTTGGCTGAGGCCGGCTTCTTTCAAACTCTTAAACATACACTTCTCCATGTGCCCGTTGATCTGATGTGCCAACCTAGCAGTTCGAAAGCAAGAAATTGCAAGTCGATAAATAGAGACCACTTTGGTGGAAAGGTCAACAGTGTTTCGTGTGCTCGGGTGTCTAGTCATGCCTGCCGCATGACCATGGAAATGTCTGCAGAAGCAGACAGCGCTGGCTCTTCACCTTTGAAACAGAGATGAGCACTGAACCCTAGAGTCGGATACGACTGGCTTTTGAGCAAGGGAAACCTAGCGCTTAGTGCACTCTCTGGGTGGTTCACAAGTTAATTAACATTTTTGCCCTCAACATGCTGGGACATTTTACCAAATGCAGAAGGATGGAAGGCTGAGTCAACCTTGAGTCCCGGGTCAGGATTGAACTCACAACCTTTTGGTTGCAGTACATCAGTTTTCACGACTGTGCCACCAAGGCTCCTCTATGCAAAGCGTGAAAAAGTTAGGTCAAGTTTATCTTAAAGATGACTTACAATTCTTTAAGACAATGGTGATCTATACAGTAACTCCATTCCAATGGATCCACTCCAGGCTATTTTAGGAAGAAAATTCAGCACCTTGAACAGCTCATGTTAAAGTTTGGCCTAAAACGAAGAGTGCATTCACTGCATCGGATCGGGGTCCATACCTGTCAACCGCAGCTCCGGACAATCCAGGACCTGTGCAGAACAGATCTGTGCAGGTCGCTTTTTACGCATGCATAGAAGGCTTTTATGCATGCGTAGAAGGCTTCTACGATCCCCTTCTGCATAGAAGCCTTCTACGCATGCGTAGAAGGGTAGAAGGGTTCTACGCATGCGTAAAAGCCTTCTACGCATGCGTAGAAGCGAGCTGCGCAGAAGGGATGTGCAGCAATGCCTTTCCCCCCCGCTGCCAAATTCTGGGGTTTCAGCAGCTCCGGGTGGGAAATGGCGAAAATCGGCGCCAAAAAACGGGATCCCGGCCAATCCGGGAAGGTTGACAGGTATGTCGGGGTCACAAGCCACCAATGCAAAAATAACTGTTGAAAGTAACTAGAAGATGCTACTCTTCATTGTGGCAATGAAATAACTTGTAATTATTTCCTATATTACTTTCCAAAAAAATACATTAAATATAAATATATTATGACACTCTTGTTGCCCTTAAAGTTACCTTTCACACTGCATTACCAGTGGTGGGCATCAGCAGGTTTGCACCGGTTCGCCAGAACCGGTAGTAAAAATTCTGGCTGACCCTGCCCATTTAAGTTTTGAAATAAAGTAGTCCTAATTCAGGTGTAACACAGGGATTTCCTCCTGGCCACGCCCACCATGCCACACCCACAGTGTGGTAGTAAAAATTTATTGGAGCCCACCACTGTGCATTACATGTACTATAACTGGTTGCGTCTATATTCTGTTATAAACTCAATGTTGTGCTTGCGTTATGCTCCTGAAAGAGACAGAAGGATATGGTAGAAAGGGATTAATTGATTATCACCATAGATAATTTCTTCCAAGCCGCTAATCATTGTAATGATAAGGTATTGGATTTATAAACCAGGAACGGCAGGAGGGGTGGCCAGCCTAAACAAAGCTTTGCCCAGTAGTTAATTAAAAGTATTTTTCTCCTCCTGACAAGGGCTAATGAGGCAGAAAGCGGAAACGAAGGTGGGCTAATGACATAGTGGTAGCCAGATTTATTTCTCTGACTTTTCTGCTTTTTTTATATAAGGCTTCATGCTTTAAAATGGTTGGTTCATTCGTTGATTTCCAATCTCTGTCAACTTGATACCAAGGTTGGGGAAAAGTTTTTGTCTGATTCAATGTAAAGACGCATTTCCGCTGGTCTGTGTCTATTTGAGGGCATTCTCTCAGGTCACCCTGAATCACAACCACACACCATATTGTATTTTATATATGTTGTTAGCCGCCCTGAGTGATGTTTCTCATCAGGAGGGCGGGAATAAAAGTTTATAAATAAATAAATAAACTTTTTGTGGGAGAAAGGGCAAATGAATTGGGTATTTTAGCAATCTTGTGTGGCCCTGATCCCATAGTTGCTGTGGTTCTTGTTCTTCTTTCATGTCCAGGTCAAACATTAAACCAGGGTTTCCCAACCTTTCCAAGCTGGGGGCAGAGTCATGCTCTCTCAGTCAGCTTCGAGGGCTGGATGGCCACCTGCATGATGGGGGTGGCCTTTTTGTCCCAAAGGCTTCAAAAGGGTGGCTATTTTGTTTCTCAAATGCCCTTGTAAGCGGTGGGGGGGGGCACATGGAATGGCGCTGTGGGCCTAATCTGGCCCACAGGCCTTAGGTTGGGAAGCCCTGCACTAAACTTCCAAAATGAGGCCACCGTCCTGGTTTTGTCATTGGCCAAACTTAAGACCATAAGAACAGCCTTGCTGGAAGAGGCCACATGAGCCCATCCAGTCCAGCATTCTGTCTCACACAGTGGCTCACCATGTGCTTCAGGGTCATACCTGTCAACCGCGGCTCCGGAAAATCCGGGGCCTGCGCAGAATGGTTCTGCGCAGGTCGCTTTTTACGCATGCGTAAAAGCCTTCTACACATGCGTAAAAGCGACTTGCGCAGAACCATTCTGTGCAGCTCGCTTCTGCGCATACGTAGAAGGTTTTTACGCTTGCATAGAACCCTTTTATGCTTGCATAGAACCCTTCTACGCATGGGTAGCCTTCTACGCCTGCGTAGAAGGGTTCTACACAAGCGTAGAAGGGCTCTACACATGCGTAAAAGCCTTCTACGCATGCATAGAAGGTGACTTGCACAGAAGGGATGCACAGTACCTCTTTCCCCCCACTTCCAAATTCTGGGGTTTTGGCAGCTCCGGGCGGGAAATGGCGCAAATCGGCGCCGAAAAATGGGAAATCCCAGCCAATCCGGGAAGGTTGACAGGTATGTTCAGGGTATTCCCAATTTGCTTCAGGGTATTCCCAAACTTAAATCCTCATTAACACGTGTTTCTGGTAATAATTGGCAGACGATCAAATGAGTTGGATTCTGTATCTCTCCTATTCACACAGCATGTTGTTGTCCGCCAACAGTTTATATTGGAGCATGTTGGTCTTACATTGAGGCACTCCAACGCTCAGCCTAGTCAGCTCCTCCAAGTGACATAGGGGTGGTCGAGTTCCTCAGCCGTATCGTCCTTTAATGTTATTCCTTGTCTAGTGAGTTCCTTCCTCCACCTTCTAATCTGATTAGAAGATTGCGAATCCTCAGCAATGTTTGCTCTTGCCATAAAGCTCTTCATGGATCTGAGTTGGCGGAGTTGAGGCTCATCTCCATACAGAGGGTGTCGAGGGTCCTTCTCTTGCTTAATCCTCTCGACGTCCGCTGCTACTTCTCTCCTTATCTTAGGTGGAGTGATACCAACAAGAGGATATATTTTCTGAGATAAAGGGTAGGGAAGTCAGGTTCGGCAGGAAGGGTTGCTTAACCCATCATGTACCTGCTGGGTTTTGCCAGAAAAATTCCACCAGCACCCCTTCCAGACAATCCAGTTCATCTTTAGTTCAAGAAAGGAGCTGGTAAAACAATCGGTAGAGGCAGGGTGAAATAATTATGGGTTTGTCCCCCTCTTTTTGCATCCTACATGCAACATCCTACATCATAGTCATGTGATTATTG
This sequence comes from Bradypodion pumilum, assembly GCA_035047305.1. Lineage (NCBI taxonomy): Eukaryota > Metazoa > Chordata > Lepidosauria > Squamata > Chamaeleonidae > Bradypodion > Bradypodion pumilum. The sequence continues at coordinate 8,819,442 of JAWDJD010000015.1, forward strand.
GCCCAGGGCATTAGATGGTACACTCCAGTGGGACACATGAATGGATTATTCCAACTGAGAAGTGTGAAGACATATGGTCATTAAAGGCAAGAGTAGCCATTGGGAATCACAGCTCCAAGTAGGTGGGTCCTTGTCTGTCCTTGTAGGATGTGGCTTCAAAGCTTCTAAGAAGACAACTGGCAAGTGTACAATGCACCACCTCCCCATGGACTAGTTTAAGTGCTGGCTCCACCATTAGACACAATTAAAGCATCTTTACATGGCAGATTTTGGAAGGACACAACAGGGTGTTAGAGGAGGGTTATGACTGTGATGCTATAGAGCCATGATGGTGAACCTTGGCACTTCGGCTGTTCTTGGACTTTCATTCCCAGAAGCCCAAGTCTCTGTGAACCCACACTAATAGGTTTACTGGCACTCCAGCTGTTCTTGGACTTCAATTCCCAGAAGCCCGAGTCTCTGTATGCACAGTAAACCCATTCATGTGGATTCACAGAGACTTGATCTTCTGGGAATTGAAGTCCAAGAACACCTGGAGTGGCCTGGTTCACCATCACGCCTATAGAGCCGTGATAGTAAACCTTGGCACCCCAGGTGTTCTTGGACTTCAATTCCCAGAAGCCCAAGTGAGCACTGCTGCTGATCAGGGCTTCTGGGAATTGAAGTTCAAGAACAGCTGGAGTGCCAATGTTCGCCACCACTGCCATAAAGACAATCCACCCTGCGTGTGGGTCTAACTATCATAGGACCTATCCAGTGTGCTGAATCCTACCCCCACCAATAAATTCAGAACCTTGGACAGCAATTTACAGCCTGGGGTTCGTATTATGATTAAATCAAATTAAGGAAAGTGAGCATTGTTTGTTTCTGTTTCTCAGCTTCTGCTGATTTTAAAACAATTTGTAAGCTTCTGCTTCTCTGGTAGCCTGTGGGGGTGGGGGGTCTTGAGTGGTATTTTCTACCTTAGGACAATGTCTTGATGTGTCTTGATGTGTCGAGTTAAACAGAAAGAAAATCTCCCTTGTTCCTTTAGAGCAGGAGTTCTCAACCTTTTAAAGCCGGGGGCCGGATCACACTCCCTTAGACAGCTTCAGGGGGCCGGATGGCCATTTTTGCCCTTCCTCCACCACATGGCACTTCCTGGTGTGGTGGAGGGGGTGTGGGCCACACGAAGTGGTGCTGCGGGCCGCATCCAGACCGCAGGTTGAGAATCCCTGCTTTATAGCAGTGGTTTTGAAAGGTGTTGTGGAGGGGAAACACTTTCTGTGCAAATGACTGTCTATCGGCGACAACTGCACACAAGGCAAGCATATAATAACATTTAAAAAACAGGGTTATTTTATTTCCTTTGTCCTGTGAATTAGCTTCTGCCCCAAGCTTCGCGTCACGACTAAATGAAGATTTAAATCTGGACTCACCTGTCTTAACACTACGCGCACGAAACTGGGAACCCTCAAAAGGGTAGATAAATCTAATCCAATCTGGTATTTGCATGTTGTCGGGTTGTTGTTTTTTTCTCAACTTAATGCAGACTTTCCATCAGACAAATCAAGAAACCCATAAGGGAATTACAAAAGGAGTTCAATTTGAGTCTTTCCCCAGTAGTTAAAAAGTAAATAAAGTGAAGTGTTTGCCATGCTCAACATGCAATGTTCATGGTTCCAAATGTTTTAGCCATTCCTAGTCTTTTCTTACCGGAGCGTTCCGTGCGCTCCGGTGTCTAGTCATGCCTGCCACATGACCACGGAAACGTCTGCAGAAGCAGACAGCGCTGGCTCTTCGGCTTAGAAACGGAGATGAGCACTGCACCCTAGAGTCGGATACGACTGGCTTTCGAGCAAGGGAAACCTTTACCTTTACCTTATGTTTTCACTGCCTCACTGGCAATTTCAGTTTGATTCACGTCTATTAAACAGGCCATCCTGTACGGTTCTGAAAAGGAAAAAAAAAGGGAATTACCTTTCTGCAGTATTTCAGAAGAATAGCAAACCTTCCATTAAGCAGCTGTCAGATGGTGCTGCCATTTCCCTTCCTTTCCACAGTGCTTTGTCACGCGTGGATCAGTGCCGTTTCCTAACTAACGAATGCTGCTTGCGCATTGAAATGAAGGCTTGTACATTGAAATGTCTGCCCCCCCCTTCCATTCTTCCATCCTTTCTCTCTCTTGCTTTAAGGGACCTGCTTTGCAGAATTTATTGCCTGAATTTGGCTGCAAATCTTAGCTGAGATTGTGTGTGTGTGGCTGCGTTCCTCTTCGAACCCACAGCTGTTGAAATAACTTTGGTTTTCAGTGCTCACCTCTGGACAGATGGGCCACCCACCCACCCCACTTGTTAAAGCCACACCGCTCTTACGAGCCATCTGCCTTGGAAAAGAAATGAAAAGTTGTAAATGCAATATCTGTCCTTTGTAGAACCTGTTCTAAGATCAGAGCCTGGGAGTAACTTGTTACCAGAGCTTTTTATTTTGAGGGGTGCGAATTAATTTTCTGGGCTATAACTCCCACAATCCTTCTAGCTAGGGGATTATGGAAATGGTAGTCCAAAAAGTCCAATTCTCGAGCTCTTCCAGTTACAAAAAAAAACACACATTTCTCGTTAAATTCCCTCAAATCCCTTCCATTTATCCATTCTTTCATGCAGGTCATTTGTTCCAATCCTATAAATCAGAGGTGGTCAAACTACGGCCCAGGGGCCAGTCCTGGCCCGCGGCACCATTTCATGTGCCCCGCGGCAGCCCTCTCCGCTCTCAGTCACGTGGTTGAGTGGGCCGGTCACGTGGTTCCTCCTGCCATAAAACATGCGTCAATGTGCCCATGCCTGTCGTGGACACATTTTGCAGCATGAAGAACCACATGGCTGGCCCGTGGCGCAAAAGGTTTGGGAACCCCTGTTATCAATAAATGAACTCCAAAATATTCTCTCTTTAACAACGCAGCTCATCAATTGCAGACTCAAGTCCATGGCTTCCTTATTAAGTCACTCCAGCTCTTGCTTGATCTTCCTCTTTTTCTACTGCTTTCCACTTTTCCTAGCATGGCTGCCTTTTCTAGCACCCCTCACCATAGATGTCAAGTATCCCTTATTGGCCAGGAAAACCCCTTATTTTACCCTCTTTCCCGCCGTCATCCCTTATTAATTAGACTGCAATCCCCTATTGCCACCATTGGAGGGCAGCACAGGATAAGCATAACTGTCAAGTATCCCGTATTTGCCGGGAAAACCCCTTATTTTACCCTCTTTCCCTTATTAATTAGACTGCAATGCCCTATTGCCGCCATTGGAGGGCAGCACAGGATAAGCATAACTGTCAAGTATCCCGTATTTACCAGGAAATTTCCCTTATTTCCAAATCCAAAACTTGACAGGTATGCCCCTCACCTTGTTAGTTTAGTTTACAAATAATTAGCTATTGGTAATAAACTGCTTCCTCCTGTAACAAGGACTTTTTAAATGTATTTTTATTTTATTTTTATTTTTTTCTGTTTCATATTTTTTAGTTTTATTTTTTGTTACTATAACAGTAGAAAAAAGAAATTAACAATATATAACACCATATACGGAATCAAATACAATACAAAAACATTTGTGCACCCATCACCCGTCCCGGGGGCCTTCCAAATAATTCATAATATCCACATAGTTCAACTCGCCTACTGTTTCTTGTCCTGGTTTCATACCTTTCCTCTTAACCAATACATAAGCCATAAACTCACCCCAAACATCTTTAAAATCATTTACATTTAATCAAACCTTTTTTTATTCTTAACTCGCATGTCAATTTATCATTTATAGCCATATCCCATAGTTCTTTGTATCAATCTTCAAATTTTAAATTTGCGTATGTTTTCCAATTTTTGGCTATTAACAATCTCGCCACTATTACCTGTAACAAAGACCTAAGTGACTTCATAATAGTAACTTAGCAAGAAACAACACTCCTCCTTTTGTGATGTAACTGTAATTTTTTAGGTATTATTTTTATTATGGTGTGTGGCCTTACTAACCTGAAGAAAAGGAACATCATATATTTCAAGGCCATTTGGCATTTTGTTGTGGATGTTGATCAGACAACAAGGTGGAAAGTTTGTTTTGTACCATAAGCCAATCAATCTTTATTATGGACCAGGACCAGCATAGTAAAGCAATAGGAACATAAGTTAAAATGAGGGTACAGTACTTAAAATATATCAAGAGACAGAAATTAAAATGAGGGTATTTAAAATATATGTTTAAAAAGAGTGTTTCTGCTCAGAGTTAAGAAGTAGTAAAATTAGCATTTAAGATTAATAGTATTACAACTATTACTAAGCCTATGATGTAGCGCTAGTGCAGAGGTTTCCAAACTTTTTGCGCCGCGGGCCTCACCATGCCCCCTAGACAACTGAACGGGCCAAATCACATAGTTCTTTTCCACCATAAAACGCATTTATGACAGCCGTGGTTGCATTTATGGCAGCGTTTACAGCAGGCGCAGGCACATTTATGCATGCACAGGTGCATTTAATTTAATTTAATTTAATTTAATTTAATAGTCATATTTATATATGCCGCCCACTCAGGCAGAACCCGACTCAGGGCGGCATTACAACAAGTTCTAAAAACACATAAAAACACTTTAAAAGACCCACATCCCACCCACTTTAAAAGACCCATATCATAAACCTGCCTGCTTCTGGTTCTAGTAGTGATGAAGGCTGCCACATGAAATGGTGTCGCGGGTCATAGTTTGGCCACCCTGCACTAGTGGTTTATATGAAAAAATGCAATACCGCAAGAATGAAGTCCAAAACACCAATTTAGTGTTAATGATAATAGTAGTGATATTCTTCAAATGTAATGCATAAATCAAAGTTCGGAATTCAAAGTTATGCAAATCTAGGCTACAGGAAAATCCACATGTGAGTTGTATTAGCTTCATACAAAACTCAAAAATAATATAACACGAGGTTCATTGACCAAAAACTATAAAGAGTCACTCTAATTCAAGGTAAGTTCAAAAGTTACAACCAGAAAATATTCTTCAGAGGTGAATAAACATAATAATGTAGGACCAATATGAAGGTGAGGGGCAAAGCTCAAAAATAGAGTCAGCACACATTTACGACAGCCGTGGTTGCATTTATGGCAGTGTTTACAGCAGGCGCAGGCACGTTTATGCATGCACAGGTGCGTTTTGTGGCTGTCATAAACATGCTTGCTTCTGGTTCTGGTAGCGATGAAGGCAGTGGAGGGCCACATGAAATGGTTTCGCGGACCATAGTTTGGCCACCCCTGCACTAGTGGTTTATATAGCTAAAGGACCTGCCAAGATTGTTCTTCTGATCTTGCACATTGCGGTGCAGAACCTGGCAGTGTTGTGGGTGAAGGTGGACATTTCAATTGATAGCAGCCAATGGGTGTTTGGGCTGTTTGGTCGGCCAGGATACCTGTGAAGCACCAGAGATGTGAACTTGATGTTGGTTGTCGTTATAGAAAGGGCAGCTGCAGAGAACGTGTTCTGTGGTGTTGATTTCTCCAGTCTCACAGAGGCTCTGTCTCTTTGTCATTGGTGTCCTTTGGAACTTTTCCTCCAGAACTTCAGACGGGTGGGCTGGGCAGCGGGCTAACGTAAATGCCCTCCAATGACTTGGTGCAGGAGTTCTCAACCTTTTTAAGCCGGGAGTTGGGTCATGCTCCCTCAGACACTTCAGGGGCTGGTTGGGCATTTTGCCCTTCCTCCACCACATGGCACTTCCTGGTGTGGTGGAGGCGGTAGGGGGCCACATGGAATGGTGGTGTGGGCCGCAACAGGCCCACAGGCCGCATCAGGCCCGCGTGCCACAGGTTGAGAATCCCTGACTTGATGTCTCAAGTTAGAACAGAGGTAACAATGTGTCTCCAAGACTCTGGAGCCAGGAAGGTTGGGTCATGGTTAGATCTGCTTGCCTTTACATGTCTAGCATTCTCTATTTGATAGCCTGTTCTGCCTGGCTGTGAAGTAGCATAAGTCAACAGTTCTCCTCCTCCTTCTCCTTCTCCTCCTTCTCTTTCTCCTCCTCCTCCTCCTCCTCCTCTTTCTCCTCCTCCTCCTTTCTCCTTCTCCTTCTCTTTCTCCTCCTCCTTCTCTTTCTCCTCCTCCTCCTCCTTTCTCCTTCTCCTTCTCCTTCTCCTTCTCCTTCTCTTTCTCCTTCTCTTTCTCCTCCTCCTCCTTTCTCCTCCTCCTTCTTTCTCCTCCTCCTCCTTTCTCCTTCTCCTTCTCTTTCTCCTCCTCCTCTTTCTCCTCCTCCTTCTCCTCCTTTCTCCTCTTCCTTCTCTTTCTCCTCCTCCTTCTCATTCTCTTTCTCCTCCTTCTCCTTCTCCTTCTCCTTCTCTTTCTCCTTCTCTTTCTCCTCCTCCTCCTTTCTCCTTCTCCTTCTCCTCCTCCTCCTCCTCCTCCTCCTCTTTCTCCTCCTCCTCCTCCTTTCTCCTTCTCCTTCTCTTTCTCCTCCTCCTTCTCTTTCTCCTCCTCCTCCTCCTTCTCCTTCTCCTTCTCCTTCTCTTTCTCCTTCTCTTTCTCCTCCTCCTCCTTTCTCCTTCTCCTTCTCTTTCTCCTCCTCCTCCTTTCTCCTTCTCCTCCTCCTCCTCCTCCTCCTCTTTCTCCTCCTCCTCCTTTCTCCTTCTCCTTCTCTTTCTCCTCCTCCTTCTCTTTCTCCTCCTCCTCCTTCTCCTTCTCTTTCTCTTTCTCCTTCTCTTTCTCCTCCTCCTCCTTTCTCCTTCTCCTTCTCTTTCTCCTCCTCCTCCTTTCTCCTCCTCCTCCTCCTCTTTCTCCTCCTCCTCCTCCTTTCTCCTTCTCCTTCTCTTTCTCCTCCTCCTTCTCTTTCTCCTCCTCCTCCTCCTCCTTCTCCTTCTCTTTCTCCTCCTCCTCCTTTCTCCTTCTCCTTCTCTTTCTCCTTCTCCTCCTCCTCCTCCTCCTCCTCCTCCTTTCTCCTTCTCCTTCTCTTTCTCCTCCTCCTTCTCTTTCTCCTCCTCCTCCTCCTTCTCCTTCTCTTTCTCTTTCTCCTTCTCTTTCTCCTCCTCCTCCTTTCTCCTTCTCCTTCTCTTTCTCCTCCTCCTCCTTTCTCCTCCTCCTCCTCCTCCTCCTCTTTCTCCTCCTCCTCCTCCTCCTTTCTCCTTCTCCTTCTCTTTCTCCTCCTCCTTCTCTTTCTCCTCCTCCTCCTCCTTCTCCTTCTCTTTCTCTTTCTCCTTCTCTTTCTCCTTCTCTTTCTCCTTCTCCTTCTCTTTCTCCTTCTCCTTCTCTTTCTCCTTCTCTTTCTCTTTCTCCTCCTCCTCCTTTCTCCTCCTCCTTCTTTCTCCTCCTCCTTCTCATTCTCTTTCTCCTCCTTCTCCTTCTCCTTCTCTTTCTCCTTCTCTTTCTCCTCCTCCTCCTTTCTCCTCCTCCTTCTCTTTCTCCTCCTCCTCCTCCTCCTTTCTCCTTCTCCTTCTCTTTCTCTTTCTCTTTCTCCTTCTCTTTCTCCTTCTCCTTCTCCTCCTCCTAGTTAACTGCCACTTGACACTCAGCGTTGAGTCACTGGCAGTAGGATCTACTCTATTACCATAGCAGGATAACCTGGCCAGACTCAGATTTGTTCAGATTTGTTTTAAAATGTATCTAGTTTAATATTTATTAACATAACAGAAATCACAATAAACCCATACAAACAAAATATACACCATAACAAACTGAAATAATACCTACTACATACCATTCCATCAGGACCTTGGAAAAGATTTTTTTAAATCTTACGTCATAAACCCTTGTTCATTTATCTCCCCAAAAGGCATCGTTTCCTGCAAATGATATTTTCCCTCTTCCTTTCAATAGGAGGTACAGTATTCTAAAATCTCTACCCACGTGCCTTTAAATATAATCACTTTTCTCAATCCTTTCCCACCTTAATCTCACTTGTCAATTTATCATTAATAGCTACGGTCCAGATTTCTTTATGCATCCAGTGAGCTGGAACTAAAATTTAACTTTCTAATTCTGCGGTATAATTACTCTCACGGTGGTTACCAAAATTGTGATTAATTCCTTGTTTTGCTAATTCAGCTGTAGATTTCCGGAGCTGCATAACAATGTTATTCATGGACACAGATCCAATTTCATAGATAATATCTTGTTCATTTCATTAAAAACCATTTTGCTTACTTTCTGAGCTACCACACACTCCCACCATAAGTAAATGCCAATCTCCAAAAATTTGCGGAGTATTTTGAAGTATAACAATTGCTTTTGCTGGTGTTCGGTACCATCTCCGTATTGTTTTATAACCATTCTCTTTAATCCTTATAGACGTAATCTTTAAAATCCTTTTCGTCTCCATTCCTCCTCCTCTTCTATATTCTTACCTAGATCTGTTTTCAAAACTTATTCTTAAACTCTGTGGCTGACCCTCTGCTTCTACTAATATTCTGTTAAATTTTATTTATCCAACCTTTCTCTCTTTTATTTGATCCCTCCTGCTCCCTCTGCACTATTAAATAATTAACATCCACTAATTTCTTTTGAGAAATGGCATATCCAAGAGGTGTAGTTCAATGATTGTAACAATGACAAGGAGCGAACTAATTTGGGAGCGTGGGTTCATAATACAGTAGTAACATTTGAAAAGCAACTTCCCAAATTCTAGGGCAGAACGTAAATAGGTGATGCTTCCTCAACAAGGTCTTGGGAAAAAATAATAATTATTGCCCACAGGTCAACGTGAAAGGGACTAGAATAAACTTAGTAAATGCATTAGAACCAATGTGGTGTAGTGGGTGGAAAGTTTGACTATGATTCTGTGTACAGTTCTGGTCGCCATAGATCCAGAAGGATGTTATGGAGCTGGAAAAAGTGCAGAGGAGGGCAACCAGAATGATTAGGGGACTGGAACACCTTCCTTACCATCTGAGGATGCAACGGTTGCGCCTCTTCACTCTTGAACGATGAGGTGACCTGGTTGAAGTTTATAAAATCATGCACGGCGTGGACAAAGTAGAGAAGGAAAAACTGTTTTCCCTATCGCACAACACTAGAACTAGGGGACACTCCATGAAACTTTTGGGTACTAGTTCTCAAACAAATAAGAGAAAGTACTTTTTCACCCAGAGGATCCCTGGTCTATGGAACTCCCTGCCAGAAGACGTGGTGACAGCTGTCCGTCTGGACAGCTTTAAGAAAGGATTAGACATGGAGGACAAGGGTATCAAGGGCTATAATGATGGATACCTAAGGACAACCTCCGGGTTGGAGAGATAGGCAGGCTATCTCTCCATGCCATTTCCAGGGAATCCTAAGCAGGTGAAGGCATCTCCTTGGGAATACCATGAAGCACATGGTGAGCCACTGTGTGAGACAGAATGCTGGACTGGATGGGCTCCTGTGGCCTGTTGTTCCAGCAAGGCTCTTCTTATGGTCTTATGTTAATCTAGCATTCAATTCTTTACTTGGCCATGAAACCCACTGGATGGCTTTGGGTCAATCTCATTCAACCAGTGTGACCTACCTTACAAAACCGTTTTAAAGATAAAGTAGAGAAGAAGATAAAATAGAGACTGCGGTGGCTTAGTGGTTAACATGCTGAACTTGATGACTGAAAGGTTGGCAGGGCAGCAGTTCAAGACCAGAGTGCTGCATGATGGAGTGAGCGCCATCATCTGTCCCAGCTCCTGCCAATCTAGCAGTTCGAAAGCAAGACATTGCAAGTAGATAAATAGGGACCACTTCGGTGGGAAGGTAAACAGCGCTCCGTGCCTGCCACATGACCACAGAAACATCTGCAGAAGCAGAATGGGCTGGCTCTTCGGTTTTGAAACAGAGATGAGCACTGAACCCTAGTCGGATATGACTGGCTTTCAAGCAAGGGAGACCTTTACCTATACTTTCTCTATGCTACATGTATGATTTTTGTAAACCATTACCACCATCTTAAACAATCTCTTTCATTCTGTAATTAAAAACCAAACAAAACTATCTGGGCTGTAGCTATTGAACCCATCAAACTTATATAAGTCTTTAACAAGTTTGATTGATTGATTGATTGATTGACTTATTTATTGGTGCCATTTCTATTCCACCTTTTATCCAATCAGCTCAAGGTGAATATACATGACTTTCTTCTTCTCTAGGTAAAATTAAAGATTGCTTTTGCTCGAAAACCAGTCATATCCGACTCTAGGGTTCGGTGCTTATCTCAGACATTTCCATGGACATGTGGCAGGCATCATCATCACTAGACACCGGAGTGCATGGAACGCTGTTTACCTTCCCACCGATGTGGTACCTATTTATCTACTTGCAATGTCTTGCTTTCGAATTGCTAGGTTGGCAAGGGAAGTATTTGATATTTGAAGCAAAAATTTTACCCCCTACACCTTTATTAATAGAATTGAGGGCCTGATGAAGGGATCTGTTTGCGTTGAGTTGAGAAAGCACATCTCATTTATTAATAAACGTTTGTGCCTCTATAAAATAAATGTATAAAGATGTCTAATAAAATCTCTAAGAGGTTTATATTAGAATGTAACACAGTCTAAACAAAGACAAAGCAATTTAGAAACTGTTTTAAAGTAATGTTTTAAAATATGCCAATCGTCAGTAAAGAAATATAATTTATCATAATAAATTATCAGCTGGGAAGAAGACTCAGAGGCCTATGTATTCTCATATTATGGGTTATTTTATTATTTGTTGGTGGAGGTATAGTTATTGGATGTAAACAGTCTAGTGTTTTTTCACTGGAAGTTGAATGAATGAATGAATGAACGAATGAATGAATAAGTGCCGATGAACTCAAATGTTGACTAGGCACAGATACAGCTAATGTATAATTTACCTGTGGAACTCACTGATACAAGGAATGATAAAAGTAGAGTGGTTTCCCCCTAACTTTGGACTTCTAGGAAGCATCTGGTTGAGCACAGTAAAGTTAGTACTAATGGCAATCAGATCAGGCCTCGAAGGTAAGAGTTAGGGTTGGCCCCCATATCCACAGGTTCAGATCTGTAGGTTCAGTTCTCTGCAGGTCTAAAAAATATTAAATTAAAAATCCCTGAATTTTATGATGCTTTATTAGACCTTGCCACTAGAGGCCACTGTATGCAATGTGATGTTTACAAAGAATAGAGGCAGACATTTAGGTAGTTCTCATGTAGAACAACAGAAGCATCTGAAACCCCTCCTCTGCTTCTATGATGCATCTGTATATGTTAAAGATAGGATTCACTGTTATCTCTAGTTTCAGGTATCTGTGGAACATATCTCTGGGGAAGACCTGTACTTTCAAAAATTACATTTTAAGGGCATTTTAAGCTTGCAGAAAATCCAAGTGTTATGTTATTGTCTAACCATTTCTAAATGACAAAGGAAATATAATCATATTTCTATAAATATTTCCAAGGTGTCTTTTAAAAATAACAATAATTAAATGTGATTCTTATTGGGGGGTTTTAGGTAAAGAGTATTTGGAAGTAGTTGACCTTTCTCTTCTGTTTATTTATTTTATTTATTGCTATATTTATATACAGTACTGCCTTCCTCACCCTGGGGTGACCCAAGGAGGTTTACAAGTCGTAAGATATACGCAGAACCACCACAAAAATGTTATGTTATGTTTATGTTATGTTATGTTTATTTGATTTGTATGCCGCCCTACTCAGCACATGCCGACTCAATGCAGAATATACAATAAATACAATAGAATACAATAATATGAAAAGTACAAATATGACTAAATAAATAAATAAATAAATAAATAAATAAATAAATGAAGAAGAAGCAGCAGCAGCAGCAGCAGCAGCAGCAGCAGCAGCAGCAGCAGCAGCAGCAGCAGCTTGCTTATAAGCCTCTCAGCTAATCTGTATCAGCTGGGAGCCTTCTTTGGTGCTTTGCTCTAGCTTGCCTGCGTCTCAGATGTAGCTGGATGAGTTCTGGGATTGCTAGGGGCCAATTATAAAAACTGGAAAGTCCAGAGAATATTTCCTTGGGTTTTCCTGGCCTGTTGGTGATGCCAGTCCAGGGAATCACTGATTTTATTTATTTATTTATTTATCATTCACATTTGTAAATGCCGCCCACTCAGGCAGAACCCGACTCAGGGCGGCATTACAACAACTCCAAAAAATACATAAAAACATTATAAAACCTTATAAAACCCACCCAATAAAAACCCACCCAATAAGAAAAAACCAACATCCACCCCCATTTAAAACCCATATCCCAATCACCCGTCCCACCTACCACACAGAGGGAAAGAGAGAGAGTCTTATAAAAGCCAGCCGGCGGGGGCCATAGTCCCGTTCGGGCCCCATACCTGCCCTGCCAGCCAGGTCTTTACTCCTTTCCTGAAGGGCAGCAGTTCACTTTGCAGTCTTAGATCTGTTGGTAGGAGGTTCCAGAGGGTTGGTGCGGACACAGAGAAGGCCCTCCTTCGGGTGCTAGTCAAATGTGCACCCCTCGTTGATGGCACCACCAGAGAGCCTCTCCGGTCCGCTCTGGTTGGACGGGCAGCCACTCTTGGGACGATGCGGTCTCTAAGGTATCCTGGCCCCCTGCCATATAGGGCTTTAAAGGTCAAAACCAGCACCTTAAATTGCACCCGGAGACAAACTGGTAACCAGTGCAGCTCCCGAAGCAGCGGTGAGGCATGGGCATATCGCCCACACCCCATCACCACCCGGGCCGCCGCATTCTGGACCAGCTGCAGCCTCCGAATGGTCGTCAAGGGCAGCCCCATGTAGAGCGCATTACAATAATCTAGTCGGGAAGTAACCAGAGCATGAGTGACCATAAGCAAGGTCATTTCAATGATGCACCTGTGGCACTAATAATAAGAAAAATAGCTCTGTCTGTCAAATAATTAGTAGTGTGGTTGGTTCTTTCTGAGATGGCCAAGCAAGAAACGCGATTCAGCAGCAATCCTCTTGAGTTACCTGGGGCCTTAGGTTCTTGAATAAAGAAGATGGCAAGAACAAAGACTTGTTTTTCTCCACCCGATCAAAAAGCTGGTTTTATTTTATTTGTTTCTTGTTTCATGTCACCCACTTTGCTGAATTCTGACCTCAAGCCACTTGTCATTACCTTTCTATTAATATATATATATATATACACACACACAGGCTTGGTAACAGGCACTCAGTAACATCAGGACAAGGTATATCAGTTGGAATAATTTATCCCCACTTCTGCTGGATGGTGTCCCTCGGTGCCTTGAAGAAAGCGAAGCAGTTGTTTTAATAGATTTTGGGTTTTATTGGCTTATGGATTTGCCATGTAGCCTCATAATAATAAATTATGAAACTAATAAGTACGCCGCAAAACAAGCCCTAGGATGACAGTCTCTCTACTTCCGTCTCTCAACTTCAGGAAAAGGGAGGAGGAATAATTTATGAATGCAATCTTGCAAATTTAGGAGCATAATAAATTACCGGGGTTTCGTTTTTCCCCATCTAATTTGAGGCAATGCAGCTCTGTTTTGCAAACCATAAAACCCTCTTTCAGCATAGTCCCCCAGCAAAGCAGGTTTTTCCCCAAAAAAATGGCACCCACAGAAAATCTTTTAATGATTTTGTTTTGAGAAACAAAAGGGCCACCTCTTTGAAGCTGTTGGAACAAATGTTGGTTTGTTGAAAAGACGTCGCTTCTGTAAGTCTGTAACATCATAGATTAATCTTAGAGCAGTGGTTCCCATCTTTGGCTCCCTGATGTTTTGGACTACAGCTCCCATAAATCTTGGCCATGGTGAAGGCTTCTGGGAGTTTTAGTCCAAGGACATTCAGGAAGCCAAGGTTAACAAACATTGGTTTAGACCATAGCTGTCAAGTATCCCATATTGGCCGGGAAAACCCCTTATTTTACCCTCTTTCCCACTGTCATCCCTTATTAATTAGACTGCAATGCCCTATTGCCGCCATTGGAGGGCAGCACAGGATAAGCATAGCTGTCAAGTATCCCTTATTTAACGGGAAATTTCCCTTATTTCCAAATCCAAAACTTGACAGGTATGGTCTCAACCAATAAGCCACCATGTTCCTCCCTAAGCCGCCACGTCCCAGGCATCAAATCCAACTTCTCCAAACCTCTGGCCTCTGACACCTGGGCTAATCCTTCCGCAAACTTAGTTTTCTGCAGCAACAACCCGCAACGATTCTGGCTAGTCCCCTTCTTAATAAAATGATTTTAGCCCAATGCAGTGCATTAAATATAAAATAAGTAATGATTTGTCACAGGGAAAGAGGAGCAGGGCTGGAAGGTACTTTGGCTGACTGGGTTTGAACGAAGCCAAGGTTTGCCACCCATATGCAAATTGCGCAGCTTTCTAAAGCACACTGTAGATTTTGCTTTGTTGTTTCAGCATTTAATGGCTAGGAAAACAATAAATGAAGCCTCTGGGGTGGCGGGGAATCTCTAGAATTGTTTGTTTTTGTTGTTGCGGTGGTTTTGCAAAGCGGACTGCAATTCCTGTAGAAAAGAGATTATGCCTACGTTTATTTTTCCTTGAATCTCTATATATTTCCGCCAACGTTCAGCCTCCTTATCAAAAATACCCAAAAGGGAGGTTCATCATTGTCACAGATACTAGTGTCTTGTACATCAGTGGAAAGGTGGACCTCCTTTGCGCTTTAGTCTTACCTTTAGAAGAGGTATTGAAGGTGTTGAAGCCCTCATCTAGCTGCAAATCAGATCAGAACCTTGGATAGCTCCTTTCAGGTTCAGAGCAAAACCAGAAGCAGAACCTGGTTGACTTTGGAGCCCAACAATTCTTGCTTGCTTTAAGGTAAAGGTAAAGGCTCAAGTGGCTAAGGGGCCGACTGAGAGGCGGAAGGTTAGCAGTTCGATTGCCGAGTACTGCAGGATGGAATGAGCTCCCGTCTTTGTCCCAGCTCCTGCCAACCTAGCAGTTCGAAAGCAAGACATTGCAAGTAGATCAATAGGAACCACTTTGGTGGGAAGGTAAACAGTGTTCCGTGCTCTCCAGTGTCTAGTCATGCCTGCCACATGACCGCAGAAATGTCTGCAGAAGCAGACAGCGCTGGCTCTTCGGCTTTGAAACAGAGATGAGCACTGAACCCTATAGTTGGATACGACTGGCTTTCAAGCAAGGGAAACCTTTACTAACCTAAAAGTCTCCCTTGCTCAAAAGTCCAACCAACCAACCAACCTATAGAATAAATAGAACAAAATAGAATAAAATCATCCAATAATAATTCAAAGAGACAAAACCGGATGGCATCAGAAAAATCTTAAAACCATAACAATATTAATAGTAAGCGGCAGTTAGAAGAAGGTAAAAAATTATTATGCCAACCAAACAGTAATAGATGTAAAGACAATTAAGTCTTTAATTGCCCTTGCTCGAAAGCCAATCATGTCCGACTCTAGAGTGCCGTGCTTATCTCCATATACAGCCAACCTAATCTGCTGATGTTCCTGTGGTCACGTGGCAGGCATGACTAGACACCAAAGCACACGGAATGCCGTTACCTTTCCCACTGAAAGGGGTACCTATTTATCTACTTGCAATTTCTTGCTTTCGAATTGTTAGGTTGGCAGAAGCTGGTACGGATGATGGATGTGCACTCTATCACGCAGCACTTGGGTCTCGAACAGCCGACCTGCTGACCTTCCAATCAACAAGTTCACACCCTCTTAAGCCACTGGAGTCCTTTACACATGAACAAAACCAGGATGCATTATTGAGAAAATAGGTCTTATACTAATTAAGCTGATACAGCTACTGGGTGTGCTGATGGGGAAGAGAGAAGACCAGCCTGCAGCTGCTCCCACTACCACCAAGTTTCATTTTAAATACAGACTAAACTACATTTTAAAAAAAAAAAACAACCTTAATATTCCCAAGGAAGGATTGTAAACCTTTAAATGTCTGTATTTGTCCTATTGTTTTATTTATATGCTTATTTTAGGCCAGGCCAGCCCTTAATGAGCAGAAGTAAAATATAGAGGTTTTAATTTTGGAAAATCAATAGCTTCTTAATTTCTCTTTCCCCTCCTCCCCTCCTCCAACCTTCCCAAAGGTGAGCTTCTGTGACAAATGGTTTGGTTTGAATATGCAGAAATGAAGCCTTGAAATGCTACACAGAAGGTCAAGGGACGTCCCTTATGGCCTGATGCCTTATGGTGGCATAGCCAGACCATACCTGTCAACCCGCGGCTCCGGAAAAACGGGACCTGCGCAGATCGCTTGTGCGCAGGTCGCTTTCCACGCATGCGTGGAAGCGCTACGCCGCTTGCGCAGCCCCTACGTTTTACCCCTTCCACGCATACGCAGAAGCGCTACGCTGCTTGCGTAGAGGCTGCGCAAGTGGCGTAGCGCTTCCATGCATGCATGGAAAGTGTCCCCCCCCCGCTGCCAAATTATGGGGTTTTGGCAGCGCGGGGCGGGTTATGACGTCAATCGATGTCAAATTACGGGGTAATCCCGGCCAAATCGGGATGGTTGACAGGTATGAGCCAGACATTTTGGGCTTTGTTTGTTTGTTTTAGCAGGGGGAATGAACCGAAACATTACCAGGAATATTTTCATTTCAAGTTTCATTTCTATACCGCTTTACTCGACTCAAAGCGGTGTACACAGTAACAATAAGATAATAAGTAAATATAACTCAATACAATCGATAATACAATAATAAAACAATAATGTCATCAAGTTACAAGATTACAAGTCAGGAAAAAAATACAATATCAAATACGAATATGTCCTGGAAGCCTTCTCCCGAGCCTAGAGTTATATCTTCCCTTGTGTGACTGCTAGCCACCATGTACCTCTGCTGTCCCTGGGTTGTATTACGATGATTTATTAGCCCAGTTTCTGCTAAAAACTCATACATCAAAGCAAGGGAGAGAGGCAGACATCAGCAGCTGGACTTGGAGCGATGGAGTGGAAACCAGCGACCCACTGCACATTTATGAACAAGGAAATAAAACTGACAGGGCAGCTGCATTTTAACTGCTCCTAATTTTTTTTCCTATTTTTTTTTTTTTTGTGAAAAATGTACGATCCCTCTGTAACGCTGTGCAGGGGAATGGTGGAAACCATGCTCCTTCACAGGAAAGCAAAATATATCTGTGTTATTCTCCTTTACGTTGCATTGAGATTTGCCATCCTGAAGGCTCCATCTTTTGGCACCTTGGGTCACATTTGATGCCACACCTCTGACGCCCAAGCTGCAGTGATGTAGGTCCCAAGACATTGCTTGCCAGCCTTTTTACCTTGCCAGGGGTTGACCCTGCATTGCCAGATTTTTCTGCCTCAAGCAAGCATCCCATGAGCTTGGGAAAACCTTGGATGTTTGATTTTAAATGATCTCATCAATAGTCATCCTTCTTTTTTAAAGGATATGTGAGCAATAATTTGTTACATTGAACTTGGACAGTAAAATTAGTAACATATTATGGAGCTGGAGAAAGTGCAGAGGAGGGCAACCAGAATGATTAGGGGACTGGAACACCTTCCTTACCATCTGAGGCTGCAACGGTTGCGCCTCTTCACTCTTGAACGATGGATGGCGTCTAAGAGGTGACCTGGTTGAAGTTTATAAAATCATGCACGGCGTAGACAAAGTAGATATGGAAAAACTGTTTTCCCTATCGCAGAACACTAGAACTAGGGGACACTCCATGAAACCTTTGGGTACTAGTTCTCAAACAAATAAGAGAAAGTCATTTTCCACCCAGAGGATCCCTAGTCTATGGAACTCCCTGCCAGAAGAAGTGGTGACAGGTGTCAGTCTTGACAGCATTAAGAAAGGATTAGACAAGTTCATGGAGGACAAGGGGATCCATGGCTATAATTATGGACCTAAGGACAACCTCCGGGTTGGAGAGATAGGCAGGATATCTCTCAATGCCATTTCCAGGGAATCCTAAGCAGGTGAAGGCATCTCCTAGGGAATACCCTGAAGGAAATGGTGAGCCACTGTGTGAGACAGAATGCGGGACTGGATGGGCTCCTGGCCTGTCCCAGCAAGGCTGTTCTTATGTTCTTATATTAGTAGGTAAGTAGGTAGGTAGATAGATAGGATGGAAATAGATAGATAGATGGATACTGGTAGATAGATAGGATGGATATAGATAGATAGATAGATAGAGAGATACTGGTAGATAGGATAGATAGATAGATACTGGTAGATAGATAGGATGGATATAGATAGATAGATAGATAGATAGATAGATACCAGTAGATAGATAGATAGGACCAAGTTTCTTGATATCACCTTCGAGTATCTGACATGCAATTGACTCACTTTGCCTGATGGTGACTCCAGCCTTCCATGAGTGTTCTTTTCTTTTCCAATTTAGATTTAAACTTTCCCAGTAATAACAAGTGGAAACACTGGTAATATGAGTTTTTTTAAAAAAAAAAATCCCACCTACTCTGCCCCTGCTCCTATAAGGTATGTGTGCGCAGTGCAGTTTTGATAGCTTCATTGTCACTGGAGCAGCGCGTCTGCTTTGGGTTTTATTCCCAACTTTGCAGACGCTATCTGAGGGTTTGCTTGGGTCTGAACTTTAAGGAGCCATCCAACGTGCTGAACCACACCCCGAAAATTAGTTCAGGACAGCAGATGGCTCATTTATTGGTCAGACTTAAACCCAGAGTGGATCCACAGCTCCACTTATGTCAAATCCATCAATCTCCATTACTGCCAGCTTCACCCAGACACTTCTGCTGTGCTTTCTAAGATCAACACATAGAAAATAAAATAAAATAAAGTGGAGGAGTGGAGAAAGGGCAGGATGAAAGAGGCATGGATTTTCCCCAGATCAAAATCTCCTTCTGTCAAAGAGCACAGCAAGACGCTGTGATAGCCCTGAGTTCATCCAAAGTGTGGATTTTCATAAGGAATTTCCATCACACCCATGTAGACCAGAAAGATCTGATCGCACAAAATACCCAACTTTAGATTCCACAATACCGGGGTTTTACCATCTTTTTGCAGAGCGCAGGCGCTGTTTCCTCCAGCCGACACATGGCTGCATCCTTACACACAATCCATTGTTCCCCACCACTGCTCATCTGTCTATCTTCCTGTTCCCCATAATTGCCTTGTTATTGTTGATGGCATGAACACGCATCAACTGACCCCCAGAGAGACCCAGGGGGACCATTGTGTCTTAGCTGAACCAATCGCTCCTGTGGTAAAACCCCACTGTTTTCTTTCTGCCCATCCGGGTTGAATCAATCCTCTTTCTGCCGATTGAACAGGGACAAAGATGTGATTGAGGCTTTGGATTTATGGCTTCCATTCTCTAGCCGGGACATGTATGGGGGTTTTTCTCCTCTGGTGGACAGACCAAAGCCATGCCAAGCCAGTGATGGAGGGCACTAAGAAAAGCCACTAGGAAAAATTGAATTCCTTTTCTCTGGCTGATACATACACACTTACACCACAATCCCCCCCAGCTCTTGAGTCAAAATGGCTCAAGGTGAAAGGAAAATACTTCTTTCATATCCAGTTCAACCTTTGAACTGTCAAAACGAAGCCACCTTCTTGGCTTTGTTGTTGGCCAACCTTAAATCTTTATCAGGACATGTTTCCGTTAGTAACTGGCAAACCATCAAGTGATCTGGATTCTGTATCTCTCCACATCCACACAGTTGTTATCCGCCAGCAGCCCCAACTTATGCATGGTGGTCTTACATTGAGGCATTCCAACCCTTAGCCTATTCAGGGTCCTCCAAGTGATGTTGGGGAGGTTGAGTTCCTCAGCCATAGCCTCCTTTAGTGTTATTCCTTGTCCAGTGTCCACTTTCCTTGTCCACTTTCTAATTTCGTTTTGAAGAAGAAGAAGAGGGTGTAGGAGCCTCAGAGGAGGCTGGCCCTCTGAGCTCTGAAGCTACAGAGACGGCGGAGGTGGCAGCCACGGTGGGTGAAGCCGAGGAGGGAGGGAAGGTCTGAGGGCTCCTCAACAGCTGTGTGTTGCTCTCTCACCAGGTGTCCGGACACATGTATGGGAAGGATAAGGGTGGTAAGTGACCATCAACGGAGAAGCGGGACGGGTGAGGGAAAAGAGAGATGGAGGAAGGGAGGCAGGAGTGACCCACATACACCAAAACCCGAGCAAAGCCGGGTAATCAGCTAGTGTATCTGTACTCACAGCCCTGTTTAGGTCTTGCATACTCAAGCCTGTGGTTCCTTTAGGGACTCAGTCCATCTCGTGAGTGGTCTTCCTGTTTTCCTCTAGCCTTCCTCCTTTCCTACATTATTGTCTCTTCCAGAGAGTCTCGGCTTTTCATTATCTGCTCAAAATAGGACAACCTCGGTTTAATCATTTTTGCCTCCAGAGATAGTTCAGGTTTGATTTGCTCTGACAGCCCAGGTTAAGTGTAAATTTCCCCTCCGGGGTCATGTTTCAAGCGAATTAATTCTTTTTCCTCTGTCATCTTTCTTTCCTGTCCAGCTTTCACAGCCGTACATGGTGATTGGGATACAATAGGGTAAATGATCTTGGAAGTGACTTCGGTGGTTTAGTAGTTAAGATGTTGAACTTGATGAATGGAAGGTTGGCAAGTCAGCAGTTTGAGACCTGAGTGCTGCATGATAGAGTGAGCTCCTGTCTGTCCCAGCTCCTGCCAACCTAGCAGTCTGAAAGCAAGAAATTGCAAGTAGATGTATAGGTACCACTTTGGTGGGAAGGGAAACAGTGTTCTGTGCACTCTGGTGTCTAGTCATGCCTGCCACATGTCTGCAGACACAGCGCTGGCTCTTTGGCTGTAAACAGAAATGAGCACTGAACCCTAAAGTTGGCTACGACTGGCTTTCAAGTAAAGGCAACCTTCACCTTTACCCTTTAACTAGATGATCTTGGTCTTAGTCTCCAGTGACACATCTTTACACTTGATGATCTTTTATCACATCTCATATTTCGGTTCAACCTGCAGTAGTCCAGACAATATTGATTTCTAAGTCAAAAAGGTCTTTGTGGGTTTGGTTAAAGTCATATTTTGTGTACAATGCTTGTCCTTGAGTGTGTTATCGGTGGTTTTATACCCTTCAAGTGCGGCTCCGGAAAATATGGGAACTGCTCCGGCCCGGGCATGCATTCGCAGCAAAAACTCCTTTGCGCATGCACAGAACCCCTTTGTGCATAAACGCATGTGCAGTAACCCCTTTCCTGGCCGGCCAAAATACGGGATGGCCACGGGAACGATCGTTGAAGAGGGGTGAAATACGGGATTTCCCGGCCAGTCCGGGATACTTGACAGGTATGGGTGGTTTAGCTAATATCTCAGCAGCATCTAAAGAAGCAAGAGCACAGAAATAATATAAGTTATTTCACAAAGACCAAAAACAACCCTTTTGTGATGGGTGTGAGAGACTAAAACAGAGAGAATATTCCTATAAATGTCTTTGGGACCATTTTTGGGCGTGGGAAGCAACCCACAAATTAAATAAACGGGACTAACCAAACTTAGATAAATACTAGGTGTATTTGATATGTTCCATTTCTCTGCCTAATTTGCAGTTTTCTAGTGTTAGCACGGCTTATAAGACACATGCTCCCAATTAGCTGCTTCTCTTAATTTAAATGCTTCATAAATTATCTCTTGCGCTGGTGGATTATCACTTCATAATGCGAGTTAGAATTTAAATAAATAGCTGTGGTGTAGGAAATTAGAGAGGTTTACAGTCTGAGGCACTGGTGTAATGAAGGAAAATACCACCAGCTGAACAAGGCTTTGCAAAGACGGGAGCGGGGGGGGGGGGATTTCTCAGTTTAGGTTGGCTCTTTGGTAGGGCAAATGTTGATTTGGCAACGGAGACAGTAAATAAAGACGCAGACCGAAAACATCCCATTATTTTCCACTGAAGGGAGTTAGATCCTGTATCTGAGATAAAGCAATCAGAGGCCACATTTTTTGGAGATAATTTATAGAAGTAATATCAGGTAATAAACATATTTTACTGGAAGTAATATGAGCTTGTCTGGGCATAGCATTCATTCACCCAAATGTATGCTAATGACACTGGCTTTTCCCCCCATCATCCATATGACTGAGATAAAGCTTATTTCAGTATAATTTTGTTGGTATCACTCCACCTAAGATAAGGAGAGAAGTAGCAGCAGATGCTGAGAGAACTAAGCAAGAGAAGGACCCACCACATCCTCTGAATGGAGGTGAACCTCAAGTCAAATCCAGGAAGAGCTTTATGGCAAGAACAAACATTCTTGAGGGTAAGCAAGGGCAAAATCAAATTAGAAAGCGGAAGAAGGAGCTCACTGGACAAGGAACAACATAAAGGGAGGCTATGGCTAAGGAACTCAACCTCCCCTACATTCCTTGGAGGACCCTGAGTAGGCTGAGTGTTGGAGTGCCTCAATGTAAGACCAACATGCTCAAGTGAGAACTGTTGGCGGACAACAACAAAGAAGGTGGCTTCAGGAACTATGGAGGAGGAGAAGGAGAATCGGTGACAAACAGGGAGAAAATCCATTACCTAAGATAAGGAGAGAAGTAGCAGCAGATGCTGAGAGAACTAAGCAAGAGAAGGACCCACCACATCCTCTGAATGGAGGTGAACCTCAAGTCAAATCCAGGAAGAGCTTTATGGCAAGAACAAACATTCTTGAGGGTAAGCAAGGGCAAAATCAAATTAGAAAGCGGAAGAAGGAGCTCACTGGACAAGGAACAACATAAAGGGAGGCTATGGCTAAGGAACTCAACCTCCCCTACATCCCTTGGAGGACCCTGAGTAGGCTGAGTGTTGGAGTGCCTCAATGTAAGACCAACATGCTCAAGTGAGAACTGTTGGCGGACAACAACAAAGAAGGTGGCTTCAGGAGCTATGGAGGAGGAGGAGGAGAATCGGTGACCAACAGGGAGAAAATCCATTACATGATGTGGCTTTTCGTCCCTACTAAAAGTCAACGAAGTTTCTTTTGTTTTGTTTTCCATGTCTCGTTTTGTTCCTGAAGGCAAAGTATGGGCCTAAGGTACTTCTCAGTAGTTTTCTGAGGTCAGATCTTTGCAGCTAATGACTCAAGTTAGCCACAGAATCAGACCCAAAAATATCCCCAGAAAAGAATTTCCAGGAGAAGGTGATTCCACAAAACCAAATATTTGTGGAAGGATTTCAAAATATTCTTGTGCAAAAGAGCAATGAAATGTGTTCCTGTGTTTAGAGTCATCTGCTGGAAAGTTTCCAAAGAATGTTTAGATATTTCAGGGGAGAGAAGCAGACCTTGGTGAAGTTAATATCAAAAGTGCAGTTTGGATGTGAATTGGGTAAGCCCTGTTTACTTTCATGGCCTCAAGTGGGAATTTTTGCCCTTCTGAATAAGCCCGTATCATCTTGATTAGAAACATTAATGTCATAAATTGATCTAATCTCCATGTGGTAACAAAGCTGGGCTAACAGGAGCAGGGGCAGATGATAGGACCTTACTCTGTCATGCAACACTCAGGTCTTGAACAGCTGACCTGCCAAACCTTCCAGGTGTCAAGCTGAGCATCTTAACCCCTAAGCCACTGCAGCCCCTACGTGTCTTCTGTGTCGCCAGTATTAAATTTTGGGTTAAATAACAAAATGTACAGCATCTGGCTAGTTTGGAGGAAATAATTTCTGGCTGGGGGAATTAAATTCCCATTCTGTCTTCACATAGGGGGTTAACTGACCCCACTATCTTAATCCAAGAGAAACTTGGAAGGCACAGAAATCTATACCTATAAAGCAAAGGTGTGGGTTCGGTGTCCAGGCTGCTGCACCCCTTCACCAAACCCCATGAGATTCAGTACATATGTACCTTGCACACATGAGTAGGTCACTGTCAGGGGTGGGAGTTTGCCCCCTAAATTGATCTGCAAAGGGGGGCATATTCGACAGGAGGGTTTGTGTCTGCCCCAGTGCTAGGCCAACTAGGGGGGATTGTGATGTCATCACCAAGTTCACATCACAGGCCCACCCCTGGCCAGTGGGTTTCCCGGGCAACACTGACACTCAGCTAGCTAGGTTGAGACCACCCGGACGAAGCCGGGCACCCCTGCTAGTATGTATGTATATATATATTATCCACTGCTCTTGTAAAGGGATTGCAAGCAAGGCACATTTTAAGCTGCATTTTAATAAGTCAATATGAAAGCTCAAAATTATTTAAAGCTTCTTAAATAGGATTATAATTTATTTCTTGTGGGAATGATGGGGGACAGTCTTATACAGACAGTCCCTCCTTTGCCAGTGTTGTTATATTAGCAGAAAACACTACACATGATCCAAAGCATGCCCGTGGGCTTTCTAAAAACCCTTGGGAACCGGCTTATGTTTTCTCTCACCGTGATGCTTTTCCAATTGCCATCAGAAGAGAAACTACTTTGGAAAATCTGAAACGTGGTTTGCATGGGACATTTTTGACAGTTAAGGAAACTACGCCAAAGCTGTCTTGTTGGAAGAGGAGCTGGCCAGAGTTTCTTTAATGTTGATGGTTTGGAAAAGGTCATGTGGTGGAGTCTGGCTCATATAAATTCTCCTGGGAACAAGCTAAGAAATCAGTTGTTGATCTGTACTTTCCATGAAATATTCTCCTTTTTAAGCAATTCAATTATCCCTTCTCCCATTGACATTGCTGTCTTAACTACATACCTGTAGGATGCTGCTATGGCGTACATATGAAAGGAGTTTGTAGTACATGTCAGGCTTTAAAGCAGGGGTTCCCAACCTTTTCAAGCGGGGGGCTTGGTCATGCTTACTCAGTCAGCTTCGAGGTCTGGATGGCAATTTTGCCCTGCCTGCACAATGGGGGTGGCCATTTTGTCCCAACAGCTTCAATGAGGTGGCCACTTGGTTTCTCCAATGCCTTTGGAGAGATGGGAGGCAACATGAAATGGTGCCACGGGCTGGATTTGGCCCATGGGCCTTAGGTTGGGAACTCCTACTTTAAAGAAAAGACAGAATCTCAGGAGCTTGAGTTAGAAGCACCTCAAAAAGTAGACAAAGCGATAGTTACTCTGGTTATTTGAACACAATCTTCCCTGCTTGGTGAAACTTGATAAATAATTTGGACTTATTAGCAATAAATTAGTAACTTGCTAACTAAGAGAGAAAATGACCCTAGACATCCTCTGAATGGATATGAGCCTCAAGTCCGCCAGTTCAGATCCACGAAGAGCTTTATGGCAAGAAGAAACACTCTTTAAAAAATAATATTTATTTTATTTTCAAAACATATTAAAACAATAACATAAACATTGGATACACAACATAATTAACAAAAATACACCATATACACTACCCACTACCTGGGACCTTGGATATTATTTCTTTTAGTCTTCATATTTCCATCTATTTTTCCTCAAAATTTTATTACTTCTTGATTTGGTTTAGCTCCCTTTGCTTTCTGTTAACATGTGAATTAAATTTTAAGAAAGGAGAGAAAAAGAATAATGAGTTTGAACCATACCCGTCAAGTGCCGCTCCAAAAAATACAGGAACTGCTCCGGCCCAGGGGCACATGCGCAGCAAAAACTCCTTTGCGCATGCACAGAACCCCTTTGCACATGCACAGAACCCATTTGCGATGGGCATGCATGCACAGTAACCCCTTTCCCCGCTGTTGAAATATGGGACGGTGGCGGGAAAGGGGAGGAACAGGCACAGAAATACGGGATTTCCTGGCCAATCCGGGATACTTGACAGGTATGGTTTGAACTTACATGGGGAGAGTTTGTTGACTATGTATTGCAGAAAGCAAGGAAGAAACACTCTTGAGGGCATGTGGTCTCTTTATAAATAATCTAGAAGTAGGAGTAAATAGCAAGGTAGCCAAATTTGCTGACGACATTTAATTATACGGGGTAGTGAAAACTGAGAGAGATTGTGAGGAGCTCCAGAGGGATCTCTCGACACTGGGGGAGTGGGCAAAACAGTGGCAAATGAGCTTCAACATTAGTAAGTGCAGAGTGATACATGTTGGGGCAAAAAAACCAATTACATTTATAAACTGATGGGGTCTGAACTCTCTGCGACTAACCAGGAAAGGGACCTTGGTGTCCTGGTGGACAACTCAATGAAGGTGTCAACCCAGTGTGCCTCATCAGTGAAAAAAGCAAACTCAATGCTAGGGATCATCAGGAAGGGTATAGAAAATAAGTCAGCAAGTGTCATTTTGCCTCTTTATACATCTATGGTGAGGCCCCATCTGGAATAGTGTGTACAGTTCTGGTCGCCATACCTCCAGAAGGATATTATGGAGCTGGAAAAAGTGCAGAGGAGGGCAACCAGA
The DNA here is from genome assembly GCA_035047305.1 of Bradypodion pumilum. Taxonomy (NCBI): domain Eukaryota; kingdom Metazoa; phylum Chordata; class Lepidosauria; order Squamata; family Chamaeleonidae; genus Bradypodion; species Bradypodion pumilum. The sequence continues at coordinate 8,845,659 of JAWDJD010000015.1, forward strand.
AGGATGAGGGGACTGGAACACCTTCCTTACCATCTGAGGCTGCAACGGTTGCGCCTCTTCACTCTTGAACGATGGACGGTGTCTAAGAGGTGGCCTGATTGAAGTTTAGAAAATCATGCACGGTGTGGACAAAGTAGAGAAGGAAAAACTGATTTCCCTATCGCACAACACTAGAACTAGGGGACACTCCATGAAACTTTTGGTTACTAGTTCTCAAACAAATAAGAGAAAGTACTTTTTCACCCAGAGGTTCACGGGTCTATTGAACTCCCAGCCAGAAGAAGTCGTGACAGCTGTCAGTCTTAACAGCTTCAAGAAAGGATTAGACAAGTTCATGGAGGACAAGGGTATCCATGGCTATAATTATGGATACTTAAGGACAACCTCCGGGTTGGAGAGATAGGCAGGATATCTCTCAATGCCATTTCCAGGGAATCCTAAGCAGGTGAAGGCATCTGCATGGGAATAATACCCTGAAGCCAATGGTGAGCCACTGTGTGTGAGACAGAATGCTGGACTGGAAGGGCTCCTATGGCTTGTAATCCAGCAAGGCTGTTCTTATGTTCTTATGAGGGTATACAAGAGCAAAACCGAATTAGACGATGGAGGAAGGAACTCACTGGACAAGGAATAACATTAAAGAAGGATATGGCTGAGGAACCCAACCTTCCCTACGTCACTTGGAGGACTCTGAATAGGCTGAGGGTTGAAGTCCCTCAATGCAAGACCAACAGGCTCAAGTGGGGGCTGCTGGCAGACAACAACATGCTGTGTCAATGTGGAGAGAGACATAATCTGGCTCATTTACTGGTCTGCCAGTTACTACCAAAAACCAATGAGGACTTAAGTTCGGCCAACAACAAAGCCAAGAAAGTGGCTTCATTTTGGCAGTCCAGGGTTTGACCATACCTGTCAACCCGCGGCTCCAGAAAAACAGGACCTGCGCACATTGCTTGTGCTCAGGTCACTTTCCACGCATGCGTGGAAGGGTTTTACCCCTTCCACGCATGCACGGAAGCACTACACCGCTTGTGCAGCCCCTACGCAAGTGGCGTAGCACTTCCGCGCATGTGTGGAAGGGGTAAAACCCTACCACGCATGCGTGGAAGTGCTATGCCACTTGCATAGGGGCTGCACAAGTGGCGTAGCGCTTCCGCACATGCGCGGAAAGCATTTCCCCCCGCTGCCAAATTACCGGGTTTTGGCAACGCGGGGCGGGTTATGACGTCAATGGACATCAAATTACGGGGTTTTCCCAGCCAAATCAGGAAGGTTGACAGGTATGGGTTTGACTGAGACACAAAAGAAGAAGAAGCAGCAATGGATTAGCATCTCCATCTGTATATCAATTCAGAGGTTGTGAGAATCCAGCTTATGGGGGGAGGAGGAGTCCAAAAATGGAATATTGATGGATTCTGGGTGTAAAATAGACAAAAAAGCCAAACATTTCCAATGTGTGTGTGCGCGTGCATGGATGCGCACACGCAAACACACACACACAAACCACCAACACCAACAACAACAACAACAACCCTAGCTCTAACACAAACAATTCCGGACAATCAGGCTAATGAAGAAAAGTTATTTTTTTAAATGTTATTTCTCATTAAGAGCAACCATTTTCAAATATTTCTCATTTAGAGCCATTTTCAACAACCGTGTTCTCCTCCCTCCCTCCCTCAGACACATGCAAGACTGTGCTTAAGAGTCTCTATGTCTTTCTGGCCCGTTAAAACCGAAATACTAAAGAGTTCATTTGCATTTAGATCTCTTTGGCTCCTTCTCCAAGACAAATCCTCACAAAGGCTGCTTAATTAGACCAAATTAGATTTCCACCCAGTAGCTTGTCATTCATTAGGGAAAAAATTGTGCTGTTCTTTTTCCTTCATTACCTTCCCCACCCCTTAGTAATTGCAACTTGGCCTAGACATCCCTCCCACCCCCACCCCCCTTTCCCAAGTATTCACTTCAGATTGAAGAGCTGGTCTAGTTTTTGATAGGCAAGAGAGGTAGAAAGATATATTTCATGCCGTGCCCGGTGAGACTGCTCAGTTTAAGAGATGGATAAAGAGGGATCATAGGAACATTTTTGTTTTTTTAAAAAACTGTAATGGGGAATTTCGCTTCACAAACCCATGGCAATTAAACCAGGGATCCTCAAAACATCCCTTTCCAAGTGGACCCATTGGTAGCAATCAGACAGGGAGCTCTTTCTGTAACTGAGAGTTCAATGCAAGTTTTTGACCAGAATCCTACTAGCTACACCGAGTGGCATCAGGGCCGTAGCCAAGATTCTAGATTTGGGTAGTGGTGGTGAATTTTTTTCCCGAGGGGCAACAATGTCACACTCGCATACAGTGCATACCTGCCAAGTTTTGGATTTGGAAATAAGGGAAATTTCCCGGCCAATAAGGGATACTTGACAGCTATGCTTATCCTGTGCTGCCCTCCAATGGCGGCAATAGGGCATTGCAGCCTAATTAATAAGGGATGACGGTGGGAAAGAGGGTAAAATAAGGGGTTTTCCTGGCCAATAAGGGATACTTGACATCTATGGTTATCCTGTGCTGCCCTCCAATGGTGGCAATAGGGCATTGCAGTCTAATTAATAAGGGATGATGGTGGGAAAGAGGGTAAAATAAGGGGTTTTCCTGGCCAATAAGGGATACTTGACATCTATGGTTATCCTGTGCTGCCCTCCAATGGTGGCAATAGGGCATTGCAGTCTAATTAATAAGGGGTGATGGCGGGAAAGAGGGTAAAATAAGGGGTTTTCCTGGCCAATAAGGGATACTTGACAGCTATGATACAGTGCTACCTCGGATAAAGTCCGATTCGGATAAAGTCGCGGTTTACATGCATACGTCATGCATCGCATAAGGTCCAAAACCGCTAAAAATGGACGTTATCTGAGGTATTTGGTATAGGAACCTATGATAAAGTCCATTTTTTTGGACATTATCCGATGCATCGCCCATTTGATTTGGATAAAGTACAAAATCGGATAAAGTCCAAACTTGTGGAATGGAGTTTGGACTTTATCCGAGGTTCTACTGTATATAACATTGGCACCACGGGGTCGGGTGGGGAGCCGGGAGCTCAGGAGCGTTTTTGCCCCCCGGCCCCTCTGGCTATGGCCCTGAGTGGCATAATCTAGTCGGTGTAAATCCCAGGGTCAGATGATGATGATGATGATGATGATGATGATGATATTGTGCCAGAAATTATTCTGGGTTGAAAGGATGATGATGATCCTTCTGTCTTCATCCATAAGGCCTCACTTCCTTTAAGTTCCAGCCAGCGGCCAGATTCCTGGACCACGTCTTTTGACCTTTCTTGGACATAGACAAGGTTACAAAATCTTGGCATCAATTAATGGAATTGCCATTGTAAACACAGCATTTATGAGTACCCTGACTTGCATATGCCTCGAGTTACATAAAATTCAACTGACATAATGATTTTTGTGCTAAAACCATGTCCCGATTTACACGATTTCCTATGGGTTTGCTTCGAGTTACGTAAAAATTCATTTCCTTATGGGTTTGCTTCGATTTACATCAAAAAAATCTTTTTTTCCTATGGGTTTGCTTCGAGTTACAGAAAAATAATTTTTCCTATGGGTTTGCTTCGAGTTACATAAAAAAGCGATTTAAGCAAAAGCCTACGGAGCGGACTTTTTTCGTAAGTAGGGGTTTTACTGTATCAAACTAGAACTGGGGGAAACTGTGGTTCAAAATTTGTATAGTATTCAGCCATGAGGTTCTCATCTTCCTTCTGTTCAAGACTTTTTAGACCACATCTAGAGTTCTGGGTCCAATTCTGGACACCACACTTTAAGAAAGATGCAAGCAAACCAGAGGAGGTACAGAGCAGGGCAACAAGGGTGATCAGGAATGGAAACCAAGCCATATGAGGAAAGACTCTGGCCAGGTTATTCTGCTATGGTAATAGAGTAGACCATACTGCCAGCAACTCAACGCCGAGTGACAGGTGGCAGTTAACTCGGATCCGGCCCCCGATGCCAATTCATCTGGCCTGCGCTGCCCTCGCCGCTCCTGGTTCAACCAGCGAAAATGGCAGCCTTAAATCTCATCCTGTTGCGAAACCTATCTGTTGCAAAACAGATTGCAAAACGCCTTTTACTTCTGCTTCCAGTGCGAGGAACCACCTGACCGGCCCGCTGAACCACATGACCGGCCCGCTAAACCTCGTGACCAGCCCGTGGACCAAAAAGTTTGGGCACCTAACGTAAAACATTGTCTTGATTTTAATGACAAGGGGTGAAAACTTGTAAGGGAGGTCTCTCCATGTATAAGGTAAAGGTAAAGTTCACCCTTGTACAAAAGCCAGTCGTATCTGACTCTAGGGTTCAGTGCTCAGCTCTGTTTATAATCAAAGAGCCAGTGCTGTCTGCTTCTGCAGATGTCTCCGTGGACATGTGCCAGACTCTGGCTGGCCTTTGGCTGTAATAATAAAGATTTGATTTGACATGCGTCAAGCATGACTAGACACCAGAGCGCACGGAATGCTGTTTACCTTCCCACCGAAGTGGTCCCTATTTATCTACTTGCAATTTCTTGCTTTCAAACTGCTAGGTTGGCAGGAGCTGGGGCAAAGACGGGAGCTCACTCTGTATTGCAGTCGTCGGGTCTCGAACGGCTGACCTATCCGACCTTCCGGCTGTCACATTCAGTGTCTTAACCACCAAGCCAGCAACCGCAACACATACGCCATGCCAAAGCCGTCTCCTGCTTTAAGCCCACACATCTGAGCGCATTACGGTTTCCTTCCCAAAATCCTCAAAACCTTCTTTCTTTATCATCTCCCCAAATCTGATGCGCGTGGAGTTATGTCCCCCCCAGGGCTACTCAGTGGCTCATCTCTCCGACACTCCCGTGCTTTGTAGCTCTCCGCCTTTCTCTGAGCTGTAATCAAACATCATGCTAAGTAGCAAATAAATCTCTCCATCTCATAAGCTGCACAGCGAGACCATGTAAATGCAAATGAGAAACTTGATTTCAAGCTGTCACCGAGGGGTGGGAGTGGGGTTAGGGGTAGGAAGGAGTCCGCGCAACTGAGATCGCTTTGCTCAGCAAGCCCCTATAAATCAAGAATAATAATAGTAATGGCAGTGTGATGAGGGTTTCTTTTTTTTACTGTGTAAGGGGGCTGTAATGAAATAAAAAAATAACCACACAAGCACATGTATGCAAAGCAGGACGGAAGGGAGGAAAACATTGCACACAGACACAGGGTTTGCAAGCTTAGGATGAGTACAGACTCATTTAGGGATGGGGAAAAATGTAATGTTTAAAGAGAAGTCAGAGGTTATTCTTTCTGGCGTGAAGCTCACCTCTTCTGACATCCCAAAGATGTGCATCTTAACACGTGAAACTCAAACGCCAATTCTGTGTCTTGTTTTCTCCACACTGATACTATCCAGGTAAAGGATTTACTATCCTTGCTCGAAAGCCAGTCGTATCTGACTCTAGGGTTCAGTGCTCATCTCTGTTTGTAGCTGAAGCGCCGGCGCTGCCTGCGTTTTTGCAGACGTTTCCGTGGACATGTGGCAGGCATGCCTAGACACCGGAGCGCACGGAACGCTGTTTACCTTCCCAAATAAAGTGGTCCCTATTTATCTACTTGCAGTTTCTTGCTTTTGGCAGGAGCTGGGACGGAGACAAGCGCTCAATCCGTCATGCAGCACTCGCGTTTTGAACTGCTGAACTTCTGCCTCCCAGTCAGCGTCTTAACCACTTGAGCCACTGCAGTCCCTGTTTAAAGATAAGTCAGAGGTTATTCTTTTTGGTGTGAAACTCGCCTCTTCTGATTTCCCAAAGATGTACATCTTAGCACATGAGACTCAAACTCTGGCTCTGTGTCTTGTTTTCTCCACACTGATACTGTCTACCTGTTTTCTTTTTTTTTTTTGGGGGGGGGGGGGGTTAAGTAGACCATTCATCATATCTTAGTGTGATTGTATTTAGTCATAGTGAGCATCAAATGAGCAGAATACTCTTGGACCCACTGGTGGAGGCCGACTGACATAAATGGGATGGAGAATCTGTTTTAGTCCAAAACGTAGAAAAGCATCCACGAAAATGGTTCAGCACTTTGAATCACTTTTTAAAACTGACACGAATTCACTAACCCACTGATACCGTAGACCAGGGGTTCCCAACCTTTTCAAGACGTGGGCCAGATCATGCTCTCTCAGTCAGCTTTGAGGGCCTGATGGCCATTTTCATACCTGTCAAGTTTTGGATTTGAAAATAAGGGAAATTTCCTGGCCAAAATGGGAGACTTGACAGCTATGCTTATCCTGTGCTATCCTCCAGTGATGGCATTGGGGCATTGCAGTCTAACTAATACGGAAGGTCGGGAGGAAAGAGGGTAAAATACGGGAGTTTCCCAGCCAAAATGGGATACTTGACAGCTATGCATTTTGCCCTGCCTACATGATGGGGGTGGCCATCTTGTCCCAACAGCTACAGAGGGGTGGCCATTTTGTTTCTCGAATGCCCTTGGATGGGTGGGGTGGGCACATGAAAAGGCACCCTGGGAACCCTTGCTGTAGACCACTGGAGCTTGGGCAATTCTCTTCCATTCACATGCACACATACACACCTGCCTGCCTGTTTGTGTATTTGTCTGCCTGCTTATTTCACACATCTCTTTCTGTCCATCTCTGTATGCGTAATACTTGTTCAAGCCAGAGGAGACAGAGCTTCACCTCTTAATGAACCCGATCACTCTGTAAGCTGAGAGTATGGAAAATGTGCTATTGACCACATGGGCACTAGCCAATTGCTTCCATCTCGGAATGGCAAAGAGGCCACTTCTTCCAAGAAGACGTTCGAGCTGACATATATGGTTTCTCTCTTCCACACTCACCATTTACTGTCGTAATAGCAGGGCTAGGAAGTAGTTTGGTCTAAGGCAGGGGTTTGCAACCTATGGCCTATGGTGTCAAATCATCTGGCCCATGGCAGCCACCCCAGAAGCGGAAGTGGACGCATTTACAACAGATGTAAACACGTCCGTACCTGCACAAATGCGTCTGCCATAGTTTAGGGCAGGAGAACCATGTGTCTGGCCCATTCAGCAGATAGAGGGGACGTGGCCTGGCCCATGGTGGGAAAACATTGAGAACCCCTGGTCTAAGGGGTGTTGATTGTCCCAAAGTAGGTGAATAGGATAATTCTTCAAATAGTCAGATGTCCTCCAACATGTATATGAGGCTACCCTTATTTCAGTAGTTGTAGTTGTAGTAGTAGTAAGAAGATGGGACTGTGGTGTCTCAGTGGTCAAGAAGCCTGCAAGCTATATGGCTGCCAATGAAGATGCGCACCACCCCCTAGAGTCAAACACTACCTATTTCAGATCCAAACCAGATTCCCTAAAATATTGGCAACCTTCATCATCTCGGCTCAAGCGGGAATGAGAAGTAAGAATTCGGGAGAAAAACATAGCAAACACACCCTCCCGTCAAAGTTTTAATACTCTCTTGGCTTCTTCCTGCTACTTTTGCTGGCGGGCTGGTAGGCTGAGCTATCCAAATAAAGCAGCATAAAGGATATTTATTTAGGAGACTCGTTTTTTTCCCCCCTCTGAAGTCATAAAGCAAGGGGAGTTTGCAGAAGGTACTGGGAGGAAATTATTAGGGCTGCCTGGAAAATAGCAAGAGACAGATTTAATTAGAGTGGAGAGGTGGGGAATAAGGTAGTGAAATGACATCTTAATGAGGTTTAATGAAGTTGTTGAGGACAGCTGCTGGGGGTGGGGTTGGGAAAAATCTGCATTCAAGGCAAGGTGGGTGGGGAAAAAATAAGGCAAAGTTGTCTAGGCCCCCAGTGAGTCTGCGTGTAACATTTTTTTAAAAAATCAGATTATATGGAACTAGCTGATTACCCGGCTTCGCGTGGGTTTTTCTTTTCTTTAACGTAAGCCAGCCTTTTCCTCTTCGAAACCTTGTGGGGTGTGTGTGGGTCACTCCTGCCTCCCTTCCTCCATCTCTCTCCTCCTTCATCCATCCCACTTCTCCGTCGATGGACACTTACTGCCCTTATTCTTCCCATGCATGTGTCCAGCCACCTGGTGAGAGAGCGGCACACCCGTTGAGGAGACCTCAGACATTCCTTCCCTCCTTGGCTTCACCCAACGCGGACGTTGCCTCTGCCGTGGAGGCTGGGTGGCCATTTCCAGAGGGGGTCGGCCTCCTCCATGGTTCCCACACCCTCCCAGCCCTCTCAAGGGCCTCCGTCGCCACCACAGTGCTAGCCCGAACAGATCCTCCATTTGCCTTCCACCTACTGTGAAAATTACAGCTGAGCTGAGAGGGCTACAGATGAGCTTGTCAGATGATGTCACAATCTCAACCTACCTGGGACTATGACATCAGCTCAATTACATCACTGGGAAACACACACATTGTATAGATCAATTGGGGTACAATTTGGGGGACATACACCCCCCCATGGGGCTTGTGAGCCCCACAGTGCTGATCTCTCTGGCCCAAGGTACGTATGTGCCAAATTTCAGTGGGATCGGTCCAGGGGTGCGGGAGCCTTTGGAGCACATACAAGACCACACCTCTGTTTTATAGATATAGATTTGGGCACATTCCTCATTGCTCCATGGAATTATTTTAATACCCACACCAAGATGTTTTCACCAGTGAAGATGTATAAAATAAGTTTAGAAAAGTAAATAAATTAATATGTTAGGTAATGTGTCCGAATAAATGTGCACGCACATGTGTGTGTGTGTGTGTGTGTGTGTGTGTGTGTGTGTGTGTGTGTGTAAAAATGTGCACTGAATTGCAAGCAGGCAGAAGGATGATAAGAAGAATGTGAGATGTAAAGAAGTGCTACAAAATTGAACTGGAGAGGTATCTCCCAACTTTCCCCAGTGTTTTGTTTTGTTTTTGCTGTCCAAACATGGGGGGCTGGGAATGGTCATTGTGGATCCTTTCAATGCGGCCGGATTGGACTGCAGGGGAAGGCAATGATTCACTGCATCACAAAAAAAAAACACAAAAAACTACTGTAAGCTACTTGGTCTAATCCACGTGTCCTATACTAAATCAAGTCCGATGGATCCAAATCTGAAGTCTGATTCGGCCTAGGATGTCAGGATCTTAAGGAAATCTCACCCTCTTGGTTAGGTTCCTGCGTTGATTACACGAGGTATATTTGTCACAAATGTAGCAAAAATTGTCCAGTTTATTATCACAGTGGCACATACTCATCTTTAGCTCAAAACAGACTCCCTATGGCCTAGCTGTACTATCCAATAAGATGGCTTTGCACTAGACAAGCCCCTGGCCCATCTTGCCTTATATACCTATATCTGACATCAGCTCACTGACTTGCCCAGCCGCTGCTGGAACATGCATGCCACCAGGGGATGTGATTCAGCTGAGGCGGCAGCAGGCATAGCGGTAGCTGCAACTGTTCTAATGATCCCATGTAAAAATACATTACCCAATTACCAACCATTTGAACAGCTATAGCATGCCTATAACTTAAAATCTGTGCGTGGTAGGCAAATTCTGAGTTCAGATTTGGAATCAGTCCACTCAATGTCATGTAAATCACGTGTTATTCCCAGTAGCAAAATCGTTGTGCTGTGTTCCAATTTCATGAGGGCAGCTAATCCACTCTGGGACAGTATATAAGTGTGATTGCTTTCTCTTGTAAAAGTCTACATTAAAACATTAATCAGATTTACCCTTCCCATGAAATCAGAGTCACTAGTCCCCACTGGGGAAGGGAATTGTTGAAGCCAGAGGAAGAATACAAGCAAAAAGGCCCAATGTATTTTCATTCCTTTGTGAGCAAAGAGATTTCCTGATTCAGAAACTAACATGCGAACGAAATCCACTTGCATAAGAGATAAGGGAACAATTCAACTGATTCACGGTTTTGTAAGAACCTACCTAATTTCATAAATCCAAACTACATCCAAACCAAAATGACTATCCATTGAAATTTGCATTTCCCTGAATTTTGCAAAAGGGATCTTTTAATAATGCATTATGTAAGCGGGAAGTGAACGCAGTAATATAAGTGAGTATTGTAGTATATTATTGAAAGTTATAGCGACAATTACTTTATCTTAGAAAAAATTTGCATGGGTGAGATGATATTGCTTAGGAAAAAATGTGTATACCAGGAGGCTTGCACAAAAATGCATGCATATTTGCATGGAAATGTTTTTACACATTCAACATTTGGGGTGCATTTAGAGTTGCCATAATTCTCTCCCACAAAACCAGGACAGAAGTATACTTGACAAAAATGGGTGGGTTATCTACAAAATAGCCATTTTTAAAACAAACATCATATAATGACAGCTACAAAACACTTTCTCATTAAATATATCAATACATAAATGCCATCTGTTGTACTTCTGAGAAGTCACGTCACAATAAACTTAATGTTCTCAGTACCAGAAAACACACTGATCGCACTTATTGGGTGGTGGTGTTAGGCAAAAATGTTAAGGTTTATCTTCAGGTAACTCTAACTCCAATGTGGCGGGAAATTGCTTGTTTAATGGTGAGAGTTCGAATTTATTTTAATGGTGTGTTATAATACACAATCAGTAAGTTTTAAAAGTCTGGGACTTTAACATGATTTTTATTGAACTGGCAGGGACAGTTTTTCCAATCTTGAATCCGGGACAATCCTGGTTTTCCGGGACGTATGGCAACCCTAGGTGCATTGAACCCAAAATGAGAGAAATAGTAAATGTTATAGGGAAAAATTAACAGTGGGGAAATGAAATTTAGCAAAAAGAGAACTGAAGAAACCCGACACAAACTTGCTGACCCTTAGATACAATGATCTGTTCCATTTCCGTTGGCCTGCCTACTCACCTCCACTGTATATCTGATCACCTATGGCAGTGATGGAACATTGGCACTCCGTGTGTTCTTGGACTTCAATTCCCTGAAGCCCAAGTCCCTGTGAATCCAAACAAATGGGTTTAGTGTGTACGTGCAGTAAACCAATTCGTGTGGATTCAGAGGCACTTGGGCTTCTGGGAATTGAAGTCCAAGAACACATGGAGTGCCAAGGTTTGCCATCACTGACCAGGTTTCACGGCAAATGCAAGATTGGTATTTAAAGAGCTTTGAAGATCATTTTGAGTATTTCTTTATGCAACTTCATTAAAAAGGGCTACGGTGGTTAAGACTCTGAACTTGATGACCAGAAGGTTGGCAGGTCAGCAGTTTAAGACCCAAGTGCTGTGTGACAGAGTGAGCTACCATCGTATCTCCTAGCTCCTGCCAACTTAGCCGTTTGAAAGCAAGAAATTGCAAGTAGATAAATAGGATTCCTGAATTGATTCGGATTCCTGCATTAAGCAGGGGGTTGGACTTCATGGCCAAAAAGGTCCTTAATTCCAACTCAGTGATTCAATGATTCTATTATTCCAAGAGGCACAGCGCAAACCATACTACCTTTAGGGCAGGGATTTCCAACCTGCGACCCATGGGTCAGATGCGGGGGACCCATGGTACCATTTCATGTGGGGGCCCCACACCAGGAAGTGCCATGTGATGGAGGAAGGGCTCCCGAAGCTGTCTGAGGTTGCATGACCCGGTCCTCGGCTTTAAAAGGCTGAGAACTCCTGCTTTAAACCCCGGCTTTAAAATGGTTGAGAACTCCTGTTTTATTTTGTTAAACATCATCAATATATCATTTTAGGGTTTCCTCTTTGGGAGTTAACTTTATGAGATGTTAATGTTACCTAATACAACAGATGTGCTGGAAATGTACAAACCGACAAGACATTCTCCAGCCAAACTGTTATTGATGTGTGTGTGTGTGTGTGTGTGTGTGTGTGTGTGTGTGTGTGTGTGTGTGTGTGTGTGTTGAACACCCCCCCCACATCAGCTCACGCACGCCGCCGCCCCAACCCCATTCTGGTCCCCCATCTTCTTAGAAAGTCTAATAAGGGTTCATGACACACTAATCTCTGGCTGGCTTCACCATGGAGACTCAGAGGCACAAACCATGAGACGGGGTCAATTAATCCCACCAACTCCACAAAGCCAGGGTACACAGAGGGAAAGAAAAGGGAGTTAATTTTAAAACTAAATAAGAGACAGGCAGCCATTGTGTGGCTACTCTGTTTACCCCTTTCTCATTCAAATCTTTTGTCTCCAGTCCATTGGCTTCCATCCCTCTCCTAACTTCTTTCCTTGGTTGGTCGTTTTATTTATTTACCTTTTTTTTTCCATGCCAGAGAAAAAGCAGGCTATTAAAAGACCCACAGATTTGCCAGAACAATATATATTGCCATCCCAGCATGTTTAAGATGTGTTCGAACATGAAGTTCGAAAGCAAGAAATTGCAAGTAGATAAATGAGTACCACTTCGGTGGGAAGGTAAACAGGGTTCTGTCCACTTCGGTGTCTAGGCATGCCTACCACATGTCCACGGAAACGTCTGCAAATGCAGACAGCGCTGGCTCTTTGGCTGTAAATAGAGATGAGCACTGAACCCTAGAGTCGGATATGACTGGCTTTTGTGGAAGGGTGGCCTTTACCTTGGAGAGACCTTTACAAAGGCAGGTTTTCACCACTTGTCGTTAAAATCAAGATTCGTCTTCCCATCACCCCTTTGGTTTTTTTGTGTTAGGTGCCCAAACTTTTCAGTCCATGGGCTGGTCACGTGGTTTAGCGGGCCGGTCACATGGTTTTTGGCACATCAAATCAGCCTGGGTTAGGTTAATGTATGCTTTTCAAGAATACTTGCAGCCTACCTCAGTGGCTGGATGGCATCAGTGGCGCGATGGGTATAGATCTGGGTGGGCTGAGGTCCATGGGGTCACAAAGTGTCGGACTCAACTGTGCGACTGAACAACAACAAAAACCTAAGCTGCGTCCAGTGACCAGGGCTTCAATCCAAGGTGCTAAAACTTAGAGGGTGCAAAGATTTATTGCTCAAAGGCCTTGAACTCACCGATTGGTATTTGTTACTGCTTTTGAGTGCATTTATCATCTTTTTGCCAAACAGTAGAATTGGCCCAAAGGTATAAGATTTCTACTTCGCAGAGAGCCAAGCTGGATCAGATCTCCGATAGTTGCTTTTTAAAAGGTCACTTATTCTTGTTGCTTATTAAGCGTGTTTAAAAAGTGACCAGTTCCTATTTCTAATTACAATGCTAGAAAAGTAAGTTCTTGTGTTAAGAGTTGTGCTGCTTGTCATTTTTCCATAGTTTTCTATTAGGCATTTCTTAACAGTGGAAGTGGTGTTGATAAGTTATTTTATTATAATTATAATAATTTCATGGCGGAGATTACTCTGGGCTGAAAGGATTTTTAGAGGATGCCCGAATGTGGCTCCTTTCATATCCCCAAGTGCAGCTCTCAGGTACCGAAACCCGACCTTCCAGTCTCCAGCTCAGCACCTTCACAACTAAGCCGTCGGGGGAGGTTACTGTATATACTCGAGTATAAGCCGGGTTTTTTATCCCCAAGAATGAGCCCCCCAAAGGGGACCCGGCTTAAACTCAGGTCAGTGACCATGAGGGTCCCAAGACTGTGCTGGATTGAGATGTGCCAACAATTTAATTAATTCTACCATATTTTCATGTATTTTGATTATTGAAACTCACTAGCAGTTGCTGCATTTCCCACCCTCGGCTTATACTTGGGTCAATCTATTTTCCTGGGTTTTGGATCAAAATTAGGTGCCTTGGCTTATATTTGGGTTGGCTTATACTTGAGCATATACAGGTAGTTATTTTATTAAGTATTGTTTTATGATTGGTGACGTGGAGATGGTGATGGTGAGGACAATCCCCCCGTCCTTTGTGCAAGAAAGCAAAAGTGTTAGAGATCACAAATTTCATGTTGTTTCTTATCTGGCACAATTATGGTTTGTATTGCAGCCAGAAATTGGGAAACCTCGTAGAAATTGCTATAATCTTCCAGGCCACGCATTCAACTATGGATTATACTTACACGGACTTGACGGAGGCGTCCGTGAAGGTAGGATGTAAAGATGGATGCATGAAACCTTCTTAATTTCTGCTGATATTTCCATCTTCCTAAATTATTCAGGCTACTTTCTAGGGAAAGTGAATATTCAACCTTTCTTGGAGCTGCAGGACGGAAATGAGCTCCCGTCTTCATCCCAGCTCCTGCCAACCTAGCAGTTCGAAAGCAAGAAATTGCAAGTAGATAAATAGGGACCACTTCGGTGGGAAGGTAACAGCGTTCCGTGTCTAGTCATGCCTGCCACATGACCACGGAAACGTCTGCAGAAGCAGACAGCGCTGGCTCTTCGGCTTAGAAACAGAGATGAGCACTGCACCCTAGAGTCGGATACGACTGGCTTTCGAGCAAGGGAAACCTTTACCTTTACCTGGAGCTGTGATTTCTTTTTTCATGAGCATGTCATGAGAACACATGCAACTTTTGTTACTATGTATTAACAGAGGCGGGTGGCTTTGGCATCAGTACGACTGTGAGCCTGTTCCAGAATTTAATCCACACTTTACAGAAGGTATCCATGAATCTGAACTTAATTCCAAACCAGATTAAGTAATTTACTTGGATAGCTTCTTTACATTCCAGACTGAAACCCAGAATAGATTCACCATGCACGGACATCAGAGTCGCCAGCTTCTGCTCCTGCACATCATATTGCCTGTTTTTAGGACCAAACCAGATGCGTTTTTAGCTCTTGGATTGAACTCCACCCTGTAGCAAGTGTCTGAGCCTCAGAGCACTGGAGTGAGCGCCTGTCATCTGTCCCAGCTCCTGCCAACCTAGCAGTTCGAAAGCAAGAAATTGCAAGTAGATAAATAGGTACCGCTTTGGCGGGAAATGTAACAGTATTCCATGCATTCTAGCATCTAGTCATGCCTGCCACATGACCACAGAAACGACTGCAAATGCTCTTTGGCTGTAAACTAGATGAGCACTGCCCCCTAGAGTCAGACACGGCTGGCTTTTGAGCAAAGGAAACTTTGACCTTTATTATACTGTATATGCTTACTTTGGTTTTTGTTCATCTCTGCCGCTCGCTCCCTAGCCATTAGCCACTGGAATACGATAAAGCCCAAAATCACTTTGGCAAAGGAGAAGCCCCGCGACTACCAGGTCACGAACCGCAGGGCTGTCAAGGATGGCTACACTACAGTGCATGAGCAAAACCTGTACCGCCAAATCAAGGACTTCCGCGTTACAGAGGAGGACGAGCGTCGTTTCAAGAAAGTGCCTCCGAAGGGCCCGTCGGACATGACTTATGGGAGACCAGCACGGTAAGTGAAAGAAGGTCAGATCTCCTCAGGGACACCCTCTCCCAAGGTGACTGTGATGTAGTGACTAACCTCTGTGATAATATTTGCTTTGGCACGCCATCAAGTCACGTCTGACTAATGGTTACCCTGTCAATGAGCGACCTCCAAAATGTCCACTCATTAACAGCCTTGCTCAGGTTTGATGCAAACTCCATGCTATGGCTTCCTTTATGCAATCAATCCAGTTCACATTGAGTCTTCCTCTCTTCCTACTGCTTCTCACTTTATGTAGTCAGCCCATCCTTCAGGTTTGCCTAGCCCTATTGCTGCAACAGCCTCAGTTGCATCATTTTTTATTTTCATTTTCATTTTATTTTTTGCTTCTAGAGAGGGTTCAGGGTGAATTTGAGCCAGCACGTTGTTTTTTCATCTTTCTGATGGTCTGTGATTTCTCCTCCAGTGTCAAATTTCTAATGAGAGGGTCATCAGGTGGGGAAGCAGTTTGCATTTTGGATTGCTTGTCGAGCGGTCCAGTCCAAGCTGTATCTGAGCAACCAGGCACGATTCTTTCTCTAACCTTGGCTCAATCTTTTCTCCTTTCAACTTTCTTCACTGACCGGCTTCCACATCTGTGCATAGCAATCAGGAAATCAAAAGCATGGATGATCTTGGCCTTGGTTTCCAAGGTCACATCCTTACACTTGACTATCTTTTCCAGTTCCTTCCCAACCGCCCCTTTGAGCCTCAATCTTCTCCCCACTTCTTCTCCGCAGTCTCCATATGAATTGATGTTTGCTAAGGCCCTACCAGAAGGGCCCTGGCGGCTTAGTGGCTAGGATGGTCCAGCAAGTCAGCAGTTCAAGACCCGCACGCTGCATGACTGAGTCATCTGTCCCATCATCTGTCCCTGCTCCTGCCAACCTAGCAGTTCGAAATTTTTTTTAATTGCAAGTGGATAGATACCGCTTCAGCGGGAAAGGTAATGGTGTTCCGTGCTCTCCAGCATCTAGTCATACCTGCCAAATGACCATAGACATGTCTGCTAATGCAGACAGTGCTGGCTCTTCGGCTGTAAATGGCTTAGGTCTTCCTGAAAGAATTGCAGTAGGTTAGTGGCTACGATGCTGAGCTTGAGGGCTGGAAGGTTGGCGAGACAGCAGCTCAAGACCTGAGTGCGACACAACAGAGTTGGCTCAAAAGCAAGAAATTGCAAGTAGATAAATGGGCACCACGTTCTTGAAAAAGGGAAATTGATGGCAATTCAAGCTTCACAGAGGAACAATTCACCTTTGGGGGGAGAGGCAGGAAAAATTCTAAATATTGAGAAGAGAAGTCTGAGATGGGACGGGAATTGAACATAAATGTGTTTCCATCCACCTACAGAAAATGGATGATTTTAATGGCAATCTTTCCCCCACAATGTCTTGATGATGACCATATTTTCCAGTGTTTTTAGGAATTTTAAGGGTTTCTATAGTTTAAACATTGGGGATTTTATGTACGCTGCCCAGAGTCACATGTTGATTGGGTAGGCTATACAAAGTGAATAAATAAATAAATAGATAAATAATCTAACCATTATTCCCCATATACATGGCAATTTGAACTGCCTGTGCTGTGACAGATGACAGTGTTGGCATGGACAATGATGATGACAGTGACATCATCCTCTGTCGCTTGTGGTTCCTACAGGATTGGCAGGTCCTTTTTTGCGTGTTGCAGGGGTGTCCAAACTACAGCCTGCAGGCCGGATCCAGTTCATTTGGCCCACGTCACCTTCATCGCTCCAGGAAGCGGAAGTAATATGTGCATGTTTGACTTCCGCTTCCAGGAGCGACGAGGGCGGTGCAGGCTGGATGAATTGGCGCAGGGATCTGGCCTGCAGGCCGTAGTTTCGACACCCCTGGTTTAAGCAGAGAAAATGGCAGCCTAAAAAATCTATCTCATCCTGTTGCAAAACATATCTGTTGCAAAACAGATTGCAAGACACGTTTTGCTTCCCACTTCCGGTGAGAGGAACCATGTGACTGGCCCGCTGAACCATGTGACCAGCCCACTGAACCACGTGGCCAGCCCACAACCCGAAACGTTTGGGCACCCCTGCTTAATAAGCTCCCATGTCCTGTAAAATCTTTTGTTTGCTTTGTGTCCTGGATCAGATCTATACCCGTCAAGCGCCGCTCCGGAAAATACGGGAACTGCTCCGGCCCAGGTGCGCATGCGCAGGAAAAACTCGATTGCGCATGCGCAGAACCCCTTTGTGCATGCGCAGAACACTTTTGCACATGCGCAGGTGGGTGCTGCACGTGCTCAGTAACCCCTTTCCCCGCCATTCTAAATACGGGACAGCGCCGGGAAAAGGGAGGAACGCGTGCCAAAATATGGGTTTTCCCTGGCCAATCCGGGATACTCGACAGGCATGATCAGATCTTGCATTATAGTTTTTATTTTATTTTTAAAAAGGTTAATTTTGCTAATAAAGACTCCTTTTAAAATGATTATTTAAATGGAAAATTAAAAAAAGGGGGAAGAAAGATACCTCCGAGGAGACGTGATGATGAATGGGAGTGAGTCTCTTACGCCATAGCAAATGGGCTTTGCATATGCAAATTGAATGGATTTTAAAATGGTCTTTAATGACAATTTTCGTCGCAGGCATTAACATTAATTGCAGCCAAATGAAAATGCAGCATTAGGTTGCTGTAAGCCGCAAATGCCCTGACCATAAAGCTTTATCTTGATCAGAACCAGCCGTCATGGGTATGACAAGGCGGCCCAGTAAATTGCAGGCAAAAGAGCTTTTATCCCGCAAAACTATCCCCTGAAGCAGGCTGAAATCAGCATCAATTTTGCTTTATTTCTTCATAAACGGTGTTAAATGGATGCCCGAGAGAAAGAGAAGAAGAGATGGGAGCAGCCTGAGAGTTTGGTAAATAAATAAATAAAATTTTAAATGGAAAATTCTAGATGGGCAGACTCTGTCGGGGAGGCGAGGTCTTATTAATTTGAAGTTATTATTGCAATCTATCTCCCATTTTAATAGCTGCATTTTATGTGGGCCTGCTGTATTTATCCTCTCGCTTTAAAAGCATGTTATAGACCAAATCAAATTACTGGCTCGTTAGATCCACTTTGGGTCTAAAAAATATATAAACGAGGCTAAGAATTTAACTCATTCTTTCCGATGGGCAAAGTTTAAATGTTGCCACCCACTGTGATATATTGTTTTTGGACCAGAGACTGCTGCTCGGAAGGACTAAAGCTATGGCTGATGATGGGATATTACAGATATTCTGTTTTACATCTAATGGTGCATATCCTCAGATCCTATAGAACAGTGGCGGCACTCGGAGCCCTCTCTGTGGGCACCTGTCCAGTCACCGCAGCACAGAGTTTGCTCCGCCCCTCTGCCCAGCAGCCCAATGGGAGTGCTTCCTCCCTCCCCCAGCACAGAGTTCACCCCGCCCCTCTGCCCACAGCCCAATAGGAGCCCTCCCTCCCTTGCCCAGCACAGAGTTCACCCCGCCCCTCTGCCCACAGCCCAATAGGAGCCTTCCCTCCCTTGCCCAGCACAGAGTTTGCCCCGCCCCTCTGCCCAGCAGCCCAATGGGAGTGCTTCCTCCCTGCCCCAGCACAAAGTTCACCCTGCCCCTCTGCCCAGCAGCCAATGGGAGTGCTTCCTCCCTCCCCCAGCACAGAGTTCACCCCGCCCCTCTGCCCACAGCCCAATAGGAGCCTTCCCTCCCTTGCCCAGCACAGAGTTTGCCCCGCCCCTCTGCCCAGCAGCCCAATGGGAGTGCTTCCTCCCTGCCCCAGCACAGAGTTTTCCCCGCCCCTCTGCCCAGCAGCCCAATGGGAGCATTCACTTCTTCCCCTGTTGCTGTGTTGGCATTTTGCAATAAATAAGTGGGTTTTTTTTGGGTTGCAATTTGGACATTCAGTCTCCAAAAGGATCACCATCACTGCTATAGGATATGCATGCAAAACTTGCATTTTTCAGAGCTCTATGTCTTTACTGGAAGCTGTTCTCCCATGCATGCCTTGTGATCCACATGTTCCATTGCACATCTTCCCAAGAGAGAAAGACTTTTGCCTCAATATTTGTTAACTTCATTTCCAAACTATGCAGAAAATCTTGCTGTGCTTAGTAGCTTAAATCTAGTGATAACATGTAACTAGCGTAGTGTCACTGAATCAGTGGGGGTTTGGTATGTAAGGCAGGGCCGCCATCATGGGGGACCATCAGGACTCCCGTCCCGAGCCCAGAGATGACAGCGGCCCGGCGGTGCATGTAAACAAACCAGTGATCTGCGCATGCGCAAACAAATGACGCATGTGCAGAAAACCACAGGGATGTGGCCAAAATGGGGGGGGGGGGGCGTACCGGGCCCGGAAATGTCTGATGCTGACCCTGATGTAAGGTAAAAAATTGGAATAGAACCCATCTTAAACTACATACAGAGACAACAGATAAAGTGGTTTGCCCATTTGGAGCGAATGCCTTGGAAATCAATACAGTATCTTAAAAATGTGGAAAGAGGAGAAGGACAAAGACCAGGAGGCAGACCCAGAGGAAGGTGGAGAGAGAGCATCAAAGACATATTACAAGAGCACCAAACAACACTGGTGGAGGCCACTAGAAATGCCAGAGCAAGAACCTTGCATCTCCTTCAACACCCAATGGGGTAAAAGAGGAAGCAAAGAAGAACCCCCTCTGTCAGTTTCAGGGATGCTGTGAGATGATGCTAGTTGTGACTTATTACTGAATTCCAGCTACTGATATACAGTACTGTATGCACTTCTGTGGATTCTCTATCTAGAAAACTCTGGGAAAGGCCACCATAAGTCACATGTGATTTGACAGCACATGGTTATTATATTAATCCCCCAGTTAGTTTCAGCACCATGGACAGCACCTTGGTTTCTCAAAATGGGATCAGCACATTGGAGAGAGATCCACACATCAAGAACCTATACCAATGATGGTAAACCTTGGCACTTCAGGTGTTCTTGGACTTCAATTCCCAGAAGCCCAAGTCAACATTCCTGCTGATCAGGGCTTCTGGGAATTGAAGTCCAAGAACACGTGGAGTGCCAAGGTTCACCATCGCGGGCATATACAAAGGGTCCCAAAAGGGTAGACGCATTTTAAGAAAGGGAAAAAAAACCATGTTCAAGTTGTAATACTCAATATATACTGGTAACAAAAGATGAATACAAGTCATGTTTGACTTCTGCAATTACAAGAGGTGCTCAAAGCATCCAGACACTTCTGATTAGGGCGGATTACTGTTTGAGCAATGTTGACCCAAATGTCCACTTGTATTGCTACACATGCCGTTTCAATTCCTCCCTGAAATAACATTAGTGTAACCGGTTTCTATGGTACACTCCATCCTTAAGATTTCCCCCATAAGTAGAAGCCAAGGGGTGTTAAGTCAGGAGAACATGGAGGAAATTCAACCTCGCCTCTTCAAAATGGTCATGTGTCCCTCAAACGACAAGTGTGCTTCTGCAACTTTCTTTGATGGCCGTCACATAGAGATGCTAACATTCATTCTTTTGAGCAAACATCAAACTACATATTGCTACCGCAAATACAGTTCAGCTTCCAAAAGTCGTCGGCAGCTACTCATGTCCGAGCATACATTTTTTTCCTGAGAGTCGTCACTTTCTCCGTTGATTGATGTGTCTCTGGTGACCAATAATAATAATGGTGATGATGATGATGTTGATGTTGATGTTGATGATGATGATGATAAACTAACATGAGCAAACAGAATCATGTAAACCTCTACAGAACAATCAACTAATCTCTAAATGTTTATCTGATCCAACAAGGTAAAGGGTTGCCTTTGCTCAAAAGCCAGTCATATCCGACTCTAGGGTTCAGTGCTCATCAATGTTTATAGCCAAAGAGCCAGCACCGTCTGCATCTACAGACCTTTTCATGGTCATGCGGTAGGCAGCCCTCAACACTGGAGTGTACGGAACGCTGTTTACCTTCCCACCAAAGTGGTCCCTATTCATCTACTTGCAATTTCTTGCTTTCGAACTGCTAGGTTGGCAGGAGCTGGCACAGAGACAGGAGCTCACTCTGTCATGCAGTACCCAGGTCTCGAACTCTGACCTTCCAGTCAGTGAGCTCAGCGTCTTAACCACTGGAGCCACCGTAGTCCCAACAAACATCTCCTTTATTAGCACAAAGCTGATAAATTCTCCGCACCGATCAGCACATTCGTCCTCGTTTAAGATCGCCTCCTTAACATTTAAATTATGTGTTAGGTCCTCCCTGCCTTCCTCTTTCTCCTCCTTTCCCCACGGCGGCCTTTTTTTGCAAAAAACCATACAAAGGATATTTTTCACCTCCTCTTTTCCTCTTAATATCCGACATAGATTTATCCTTTTCCTCGCAGCCTGTGGTGCTCCGAGCTGGGAGTGAAGAGAGAAGCCACTGACGGAACAATAATAGATAATAGGGTCTCTCCCAAGAGTCTTGTCCCGGTCCAGGGCCTATTCATCAGACGCTAGCTCCCATGCCAAGGTCAGCACTAATGAGTCTTTGGTGGGGTCCCTGGCAACACCCCCTCCCTGCTTCCTTCAATTGGATCACTCAGGTCCATGCTTCTGCCTCTAATCTTTACAAGGGTTGCCATGTGCAGACCAGGATGTGCAGCCGAGAGGTTGCCCTGAGAATTCAAATGCTCAGTCACAGAGAACGAACACTACTGCAGGCGAGCTCCCATCGCACCGCCTTTCCATTCACATTCCCACTGGGCTCCATCATTTGCTTTGAGTGAGTGTGTGTGTGAGAGGGAGAGATGGATACACAGATACAGTAAAACCTCGCATAAATAGTGCATCGCTTAGAGACTAACTCGCTTAAAGAGCAGGATTTTCTCTGAATGGTCGCCTCGCTTCACAACTAAAACGAACCCAAAATTCACTTAACCACGAAATCAGGGTTCGCAATTACCCACACCAGAAGTCACGATTGATCACTTGCAATGATGTTTTGCTTAAAGAGCAAAGTCACATAAAGAGCCATCCCACGGAACGCATTGTGCTCTTTAAGCAAGGTACCACTGTATGCCTCTAGTGTTTAGTAAACTGGTTAGATTCAATTTATGAACAAGCTGGGCTTTTACACATGGTGCATTCTTTTCCTGGGAGCCACACTTTTCTGCACTTGTTTAGATCGTCCTCTGAAAGTGTATGTGCTTTTAGGAGGGCCTTTCCTAAAGATACTAACCTCAGAGTTGGCTCATAATAAGGTAGGTGATCCCCTAGATCAGGGGTTCCAAACTACAGCCCATGGGCTGGATCCGGCCCCTGATACCAATTCATCCAGCCCGTGCCACCCTTGTCGCTGCTGCAAACGGAAGTAAAATACACCTGTACAGCACTAGGAGCCACCAGTATTCATAGGCCACGCATCCGCTTCCAGGAGCGATAAGGGCGGCGTGGGCCAGATGAATTGGTGTCAGGGGCTGGATCCAGCCCACAGGACGTAGCTTCGACGCCCTGGGTGTAAGCAGAGAAAATGGCAGCTTAAAATCTATCTCATCCTGTTGCAAAACAGATGGCAAGGCGTGTTTTGCTTCCACTTCCGGTGGGTGGAACCACATGACTGGCCCGCTGAACATACCTGTCAACCGCAGCTCCGGACAATCCGGGACCTGCGCACAATGGTTCTGCGCAAGTTGCGTTCTATGCATGCGTAGAAGGTTTTTACGCTTGCGTAGAACCCTTTTACGCTTGCGTAGAACGCGACTTGCGCAGAAGGGATGTGCAGTACCTCTTTTCCCCCACTGCCAGCTGTGGGCGGGAAATGGCACCGAAAATCGGGAAATTCTGGCCAATCCGGGAAGGTTGACAGGTATGCTGCTGAACCACATGACCTGCCTGCTGAACCACGTGACTGGCCAACAGCATAGCTGTCAAGTATCCCATATTGGCCGGGGAAATCCCTTATTTTACCCTCTTCCCTGCCGTCATCCCATATTAATTAGACTGCAATGCCCTATTGCCGCCATTGGAGGGCAGCAAAGGATAAGCATAGCTGTCAAGTATCCCGTATTGGCCTGGAAATATCCCTTATTTCCAAATCCAAAACTTGACAGGTGTGGCCCACAGTCCAAAAGGTTTGGGCACCCCTGCCCTAGATAGTCTCAAGTCTTCTTCTTTGCTTCCTCTTTTACTCTGTCGGGTATCGAGGGAGTTGCAAGGTTCTTGTTCTGGCACATCTAGTGTCCTCCACTGATGTTATTTGGTGTTCTTGTCATCTTTCTTTCATGTTATCGCTCCACCTTCCCCTGGGTCTGCCTCGTGGTCTTTGTCCTTCTCTTCTTTCCATGTAAGCCTTGTATGGTATGGAATTCCAAGACACTCTTTCCAAATGGACAAGCTATTTTAGTTTAAATTCATTTCTAAATTAGTCCGTGGCCGTCGTAAACGCATTTATGAGAGGCATGGATGCGTTTTACAGCACCATTCCGGCCCGCTCAGCTGTCTGGTTGAGAACCCCTGGCCTACACTCTACCAGAGAGCTAGGTAAAGGTTTCCCTTGCTCAAAAGCTAGTCATATCTGACTCTAGGGTGCAGTGCTCATCTCTGTTCCCAAACCGAAGAGCCCAGCGCTGTCTGCTTCTGCAGACATTTCCGTGGTCATGTGGCAGGCCTGACTAGATACCGGAGCACACGGAATGCTGTTACCTTCCCACCAAAGTGGTCCCTATTTATCTACTTGCACTGTCTTGCTTTCGAACTGCTAGGTTGGCAGGCGCGAGGGACAAAGACGGGAGCTCATTCCGTCCTGCAGTCCTCAGGAATCGAACTGCTGACCTTCCGCTTCCCAGTCAGCGTCTTACCTACTTGAGTCACTGCAGTCCCACACTTTTAATTAATTAACAATTTGGCTTACTGGTCCTCACATAAGCTTCAGCGATATCTTGGTACTCTGCCCCAGACTTGTCTTTACAAAAGCATAACCGAATTAGATGTGCCTGCAACTGCACATGCTTCTAAGTGCAGCTATGATGAATATTGGATAAATCTTTTTTAAGCGGTCTGTTTACAGCAGAATTTATTCTTCCGGCGACTTCCCAGTAGATGAACCCTCTGGGCCAAATAACAGATATTCTGATGCTTGGGTTGTCCACAGCCGAGTAATTTATATCGCTGTTTCCTTTCTCCCAATTATGTGAAAGCTTATGGAAATTCCAGGGTCATCACCGGCCTCACACAAAACTGACAGTCCCTGCTTTGTGGCAAAGAAAAGGGTTTTAAAAATATATATATATATTTTTTATGGCACCAGGGAGCTTTGAAGAAAAGACACAAATGGCTGCATAACACAAGCAAAAAACAACAACAACCTATGAGCCGCCAATTTGGCCGAGAGGTTTTGCTCATGTTCGGAAAGAATGATCCCCAAATATTTTGCTTCTAGCTGTGTGGGGTTTTTCCCCCTCCCCGCCTTTATTATTATTATTATTTCCTTCATCTGTCAAAGGGGAAATGAGGAGAAATGGAGATCATTTTTAAAATGATCCTCGAGGCCTCGCCCGCCCATGGTTTTATTGCCTGGGTCTATTTAGAGGACTATCTGTAAAACTGTACGGGCCCCGCTAATGCGACTTTATGCTTTACAAGCATCTGAAGGGAAAGGATGGCTTTTTAAGACTCAAATCCTCCCCTCCTGCCTTTTCTTCCTGCCAAAAGCCTAATGCTAATTGAATCTTGCTTTTTGCTGCAAAAAAAGCAGGATTTTTTTTTTGGGAAGGGGGAAACCTGAACAAATTGCAAATGACCGTTTATAGCAGGGGTTCCCAACCTAAGGCCTGTGGGCCGGATCGGGCCGGTGGTGCCATTTCATGTGGCCCCCTACCTCTCAAAGCAGGTCGTTTGAAAAACAAAATGGCCACCCCTTTGGAACTGTTGGGACAAAATGGCCGCGCCCATCGTGCAGGCAGGGCAAAATGGTGGTCCAACCCTCAAAGCTGACGGAGCACTCAATGGACACTTCTCCAAGTGGAGGGAAGTAAAGAGTGGGGTCCCCCAAGGCTCAGTACTGGGACCCCTGCTTTTCAACCTCTTCATAAATGATCTAGAAGTAGGAGTAAATAGCCAAATTTGCTGACGACACTAAATTATACAGGGTAGTGAAACCTGTGAGAGATTGTGAGGAGCTCCAGAGGGATCTCTCGACACTGGGGGAGTGGGCAAAACAGTGGCAAATGAGTTTCAACATTAGTAAGTGCAGAGTGATGCATGTTGGGGCAAAAAAAAAAAAACAATTACATTTATAAACTGATGGGGTCTGAACTCTCTGCGACAAACCAGGAAAGGGACCTTGGTGTCCTGGTGGACGAGAGCTCAATGAAGGTGTCAACCAGTGTGCCTCAGCAGTGAAAAAAGCAAACTCAATGCTAGGGATCATTAGGAAGGGTATAGAAAATAAGTCAGCAAGTGTCATTTTGCCTCTTTATAAATCTATGGTGAGGCCCCACCTGGAATACTGTGTACAGTTCTGGTCGCCATACCTCCAGAAGGATATTATGGAGCTGGAAAAAGTGCAGAGGAGGGCAACCAGAAGGATGATGAGGGGACTGGAACACCTTCCTTACCATCTGAGGCTGCAACGGTTGGGCCTCTTCACTCTTGAACGACGACGTCTAAGAGGTGACCTGATTGAAGTTTATAAAATCATGCACGGTGTGGACAAAGTAGATAAGGAAAAACTGTTTTCCCTATCGCACAACACTAGAACTAGGAGGAACTCCATGAAACTTTTGGGTACTAGTTCTCAAACAAATAAGAGAAAGTACTTTTTCACCCAGAGGTTCACGGGTCTATGGAACTCCCTGCCAGAAGACGTGGTGACAGCTGTCAGTCTTGGCAGCTTCAAGAAAGGATTAGACAATTTCATGGAGGACAACAAGGGTATCCATGGCTATAATTATGGATGCCTAAGGACAACCTCCGGGTTGGGGAGATAGGCAGGATCTCTCTCAATAAATGCCATCTGCTTGGGAATAATACCCTGAAGCACATGGTGAGCCACTGTGTCAGACAGAATGCTGGACTGGATCATGGGCTCCTGTGGCCTCTTCCAGCAAGGATGTTCTTATGTTCTTATGGCTCTAATGATGGATACCTAAGGACAACCTCTGGCTTGGAGAGATAGGCAGGATATCTCTCCATGCCATTTCCAGATAGGAATCCTAAGCAGGTGAAGGCATCTGCTTGGGAATAATACCCTGAAGAACATGGTGAGCCACTGTTTGTGAGACAGAATGCTGGACTGGATGGGCTCCTGTGGCCTCTTCCATCAAGGCTGCTCTTATGTTCTTATGAGAGAATGTCACCCATGGCCCCAGCTTGAAAAGGTTGGGAACCCCTGGTTTACAGCTTGATTTCAAACCTGAAGTCTGCCGGCTATGCTTGTTTCCACATTTTCTGTTCTTCCCATTAATCTTCTAAAGCCCCACCAGGCTGTAAACAATTAAAACAGATAACCAAAAGCCCAACGGCCCTCTCTTCGAATTAGCTGCCAGGGAAGGGGACTTTAGGCTGTACCTACGGTTCAATTACCTTACCTTTCTCTTGTTCTAAGCTGTCCTTGTTAAACCAGACAGGTCCCCGGTAGTCAAAGGGGAACAATTAAAGCCAGTTGGGGAAGATGGAGGTTGAAGGGGCAAAGGAGGTTTTTTTTTGGGCTGTACTGGCTCTCCTGCCAATTCGAAAGCAAGAAATTGCAAGTAGATCAATAGGGACCACTTCGGTGGGAAGGTAAACAGCGTTCCGTGCGCTCCGGTGTCTAGTCATGCCTGCCACATGACCACGGAAATGTCTGCAGAAGCAGACAGCGCTGGCTCTTCAGCTTTGAAACAGAGATGAGCACTGCACCCTAGAGTCGGATACGACTGGCTTTCGAGCAAGGGAAACCTTTACCTTTAATGGCTTCCTATTAAAGAACGATATCTCGAAACGTTTCCCCTCTGTGGCAAAGCCAGAAGGAATGAGAGGAACTGAGATACGGAGAGAAAAAAGTAACCACAACAACTTTGCCGGCTCTTCTTCATTTGTTATAATTTAGTTAATAATTGTGCAACATCAAGTCAGTTCTGAATGATGGTGGTCCTTTCCAGGGTTTTCTAGTTAGAACATATTCAGAAGTGGTCTACCGTTCCTTTCTTCCAGGGGTGCCCTGGGACTGTGCAGCTTGCCAAAGGCTACATAGGCTGAGTCTTCTCCCAGGATACACAGGGGTTCCCAACCTTTTCAAGCTGAAGGCCGGATCGTGCTCTCTCAGTCAGCTTCAAGGGCTAGATGGCCATTTTGCCCTGCCTGCACGACGGGGTTGGTCCTAACAGCTTCAAAGGGGTGGCCATTTTATTTCTTGAATGCCCTTGGAGGGGTGGGGGGCCACATGAAATGGCACCATGGGCTAGATCTGGCCCACGATGGGCCTTAGGTTGGGAACCCCTGCAATAGGGAATTGAACCTCCCAAACCTCTGGATCCATAACCAGACGTAATACTCCCTTACAGATCTATCCATAGATCTGTCTTTAGGAGATTGGGGGGGGGGGGGGTAGAACCATTCTGACTTACAGGTGAAAAGCAGTGTATAAATAAATGAATATTTGTAAATAAATATGAAAGGCAGGTTTCAACGCTTACCTTTTGCAATTAGAGCACATAAGATTGGCCATACGGATGCAGGTTTCTGTGGGTTGCGTGACAGAGTGAGTTCCCATTGTCTGCCCCAGCTCCTGCCAACCTAGCAGTTCAAAAGCAAGAAATTGCAGGTAGATAAATACTGTATATACTCGAGTTTTAGCCCCCAAAAAGGGGACTCAGCTTATACACGGCTCAACCACCACGAGGGTCCCAAGACCATGTCAGATTGAGATGTGCCCACAATTTAATTAATTTTACCATATTTTCATGTATTTTGATTATTAAAACTCACTAGCAGCTGCTGCATTTCCTACCCTCGGCTTATACTTGGGTGAATCTATTTTCCTGGGTTTTCAGGTCAAAATTAGGTACCTCGGCTTATATTCGGGTCGGCTTATATTCAATTATATACAGTAAGTGGCATTTTGGTTGGAAAGTTAACCGCGTTCTGTGCATTCTGGCCTTTAGTCATGCCTTCCACATGGCCATGGAAATGTCTGTAGTCTACCTAGTCTGTGGGCTGACCAAATCTATGGGCAGGGTCAAATCTGTGGGCGTGGCCAACCGTCCTGCATTATGCGCTATGGAGGTGGGTGTGGCCTGGGGGAATTTCCACTACTAGTTCTAACCAGAACCTGCTGCAGTGCGTTCACTGGCAGGCATGCCTCAACACCTGAGTTCACGAAATGCTGTTTACCTTCCGGTCGGAGTGGCCCCTGTTTATCGACTTGCAATTTCTTGCTTTCGAACTGCTAGGGACAAGAGACGGGGACTCACTCCGTCATGCAGCACTTGGGTTTCAACCCACTCACCTTGCCAACCTTCCCGTCATCAAGTTCAGCATCTTAACCACCAAGCCGCCGCAGTCCCTTACCTGCCTCCTCTAAATTCTTGATACATTCCTCCGAGAGGAAGTCTTCCGTCCTCCTGGTTGTGAGCCATGAACTCAAAGGATCGTATGTGGCTGGCGCCTCCTTTATTTATTTTATAAATTCGCCTTTTTGTAAGTTTTAAAGATAAGAAATTTGCGGGGGAAACTGCTACACAGTCCCGAGATTTCATACATGTCAGTTTGTCTCCAGCGCATGGCTCACAATTTGGCTTCACAGTGCATGGATTGTAATTTTAACAAAATATCTGTCTGTAGAGCATGGAACGTTGACATATGAAAAGGGTGAAAACCCCATATTGGGGTGATCAGATTCCAGTGGCTGTCATTGATTTTCTCAGAAGAAAATAGAAGAGAAACCCTCAGCCTCTGGCTACTCCACTAAATTAGAAGTCACTGATGACCAATTATTCTGCCCCACTATGAATGGGACAACGTAGTGAAAAAATGCAGTTTGTTACACCCTAGGCTCTCCTCTGGAACACCTTTCAACCGGCGCGTGCTTAGAGTCCCTTAGAAGCCACTGACTTTGCCTGGGAAATTTTCATTTTCTTCAAATAAAAGAAGAATTTTTTTTTTAAAAAAAAGTTTTTAATGAGCCACAAGGGGATATGACAGGCCCGTCATAAGAACACCCTACTCTACCCTTGGTAGAAAACTATTTTGCCAAACTGGCGAAGCATGGCTGTCAAAACTGATACATGCATAATCTTGGGAAGTGTCAGACTGATTTTTTGCAAATTATAATTAGCGTTTCCCCTTTGCGTTGCCATTGCCAATCCGACTTTTGGCTCTCTGCCTGCAAAAGAGTCAAAGGCTTGGGTTGAAAGGGAGTTTCAGCGCATGTACAGCCTGTAATGTTTGGGTTTTTTAAAATAATGTTAATATTTTGTTTTTTTAAAAGATTAGCTTAGAAAGGAAGCACGTTTTTCTCTGTTTGTGAAATCAACTTGACGTTGCTCTAAGACAAGGGTTCCCAACCTAACGCCCACAGGCCGGATCCAGCCTGTGGTGCCATTTCATGTGGCCCAACCTACCCCATCCAAGGGCATCCAAGAAACAAAATGGCTGTTCCTTTGAAGGTGTTGGGACAAAATGGCTGCCCCCGTTGTGCAGGCAGGGCCAAATGGCCATCCAGCCCTTGAAGCTGACTGAGAGACCTTGACACAGCCCCCGGATTGAAAAGGTTGGGAACCCCTGCTCTAAGATCGATTCTCTTTAGCAGACACATTAGCCTACCCAATGGCAGGGCTGGCTCTGAATTAGCGACATGATGAGATCCCTTTGACCATAGCTGTCAAGTATCCCTTATTGGCCAGGAAAACCCCTTATTTTACCCTCTTTCCCGCCGTCATCCCTTATTAATTAGACTGCAATGCCCTATTGCCACCAATGGAGGGCAGCACAGGATAAGCATAGCTGTCAAGTATCCCTTATTGGCCAGGAAAACCCCTTATTTTACCCTCTTTCCCGCCGTCATCCCTTATTAATTAGACTGCAATGCCCTATTGCTGCCATTGGAGGGCAGCACAGGATAAGCATAGCTGTCAAGTATCCCTTATTGGCCAGGAAATTTCCCCTATTTCCAAATCCAAAACTTGACAGGTATGCCTTTGACATGCTGAGATGTGACAATATTAAAACAGGCCTGTCATTTCCCAACCTACTACCCATCGACCTAATTTTTTATACACATTTTAAAGGAGAAAATAATAATTTTTTACATTTTTACTTCAGGAGCCCGGGAGGGCGGGATTAGCTGGACAAGAGATCTCTTTTAGAAGCCACCCTTTGTCTGGTGCCTAGTGGTCAGCAGCGGCCATTGAACCACACCAGCTGTGTGTGTGTGTGTTGAGGGCAGTTTTAAATATAGTCCTTTCCTGTCCCTAGCCACCAATCCTCTCTAGCCACCAAACTGGGGGCTGTTACCGACGTATAAGGCACACTCCAATTTTCCGGTGTGTTTTAAGGAGGGGAAGTGAATCTTGAACATCGCCAAATACTATACGGTACTTCTTTTGTAGTCTCTTTTAAAAATTTTGTTGTTGTTCAGTTGCATAGTTGGGTCCAACCCTTAACAACCCCATGGACCATCACACACCAGGCACCCCTATCCTCCACCATCCTCCTCAACCCGCCCAGCTTTGGGCCCATTGTGTCAACAATGCCATCTAGCCATCTCATTCTCTGCCGCCCTCTTCTTCTTTTGCCCTCCACCTTTCCCAACATCAAGGCTTTCTCAAGTGAATCCTCTCTTCTCATTTGATGTCCAAAGTACTTTAGCTTCATCTTCAGGAGCTGTTGGGGTTGATTTCTTTTAAGATCGACCTACTTGTTTTCTTTGCTGTCCAGGAGACTCTCAAAATTCACCTCCAGCATCACATCTCAAAGGCGTCTATTCTTATGCGCTCAGCTTTCTTTATGGTCCAGTTCTCACAACCATACATTACTACTGGAATTACCATTGCTTTGACTATGTGGACTTTTGTTTGCAAGCTGATGACTCTACTTTTAATTATGTTTCCCAGGTTTCTCATTGTTTGTCTCCCAAGAATCAGTCGCCTTTTTATTTCATGGCTGCAATCTCCATCTGCAGGAATTTTGGATCCTAAGAATGTAAATTCTGTCACTGCTTCTACTTCTTCCCCATCTATTTTCCAAGGAGTGATAGGGCCTGTTGCCATTATCTTGGTTTTCTTGATGGTGAGTCTCCACCCCGCTTTTGCACTTATATTTTAAAACTAGCTGATTACCCGGCTTTGCTCGGGTTTTCCTTTTCTTTAAGGTAGGCCAGCCTTTTCCTCTTGGAAACCTTGTGGGGGGTGTGTGGGTCACTTCTGCCTCCCTTCCTCCATCTCTCTCTTCCCTCACCCATCCCGCCTCTCCATCAATGGTCACTTACCACCCTTATCCTTCCCATACATGTGTCCGGCCAGCTGGCAGACCAGAAGTCTCCAACAGCAGTGCCTAATGGCATACACCCCCACATGAGGTTTGTGACCCCACAGTGCTGATCTCACATGCCCATTTGCCTTCCACCTACTGTGAAAACTTCAGCTGAGCTCAGAGGGCTACAGCTGAGCTAGTCAGATGATGTCACAATACCTGGGACTATGACATCAGCCAAATCCATCACTGGGAAACACACACATTGTATAGATCAATTGGGATGCAATTTCTAGGGTGTATGCCCCCCATGGGGCTTGTGACCCCCGCAGTGCTGATTTCGCCAGCCCAAGGCACGTATGTGCCAAATTTCAGTGGGCTCGGTCCAGGGATGCGGGAGCCTTTCAAGCACATACAAACATTGATTTCTGTTTTTATAGATATAGAGATGTTCCAATAAGACTATGGGATATTATTTGGTCAGAATTTTCATTAGCGCTCCTAACAACTTGTCGCTAGATCCCATTTCTTTGTTAAGTTTGTTGTTTCTACGTTGTAACTCTTCTCTGCTGTAAAGAAGCCAGCAAATGTAGGCAAGGGCATGGCCCTTGCAAAAGCAGAATTTATGTGACTTTTTTGTTTTTCCCAGTAAGACTTTCCTTCTCTGAAAGCTTGGCAGTTGCTCCACACAAGTGCAAAAGTCCCTTCTCCTTACTTTGCAGTATGGTTGCTGAGGTACACAGAAAGAGACTCCTCAAAGATTGTGGTACTTTTGAACCACAGTTGAATGTACCCTGGTAGCAGCCACCTTGTGTTGCCGGGTAATCTTTCTCACACTAGTTCAGGCGAAAGGAACTGCAGAATGAACCCAGCAAAAGGTGCCTTCATTTTGGCAGTTTGACGTCTGGCCTAGATATAGAAGAAGATCTATGGCTGCTCTCCATGGTCCTGGAGAAGTTGGGCATTTCTGGTCTAATGTCCATGGTACTGTCCAGGGTCCTGAAGTTACTGTATAGGTCAGGGGTTCGCAAACTTTCCACGCCACATGGTTGAGAGCGCCAGTCAGGTGGTTCCTCCTGCCATAAAAGGTGTCCGCGGCTGTCGTAAACATGTTTACAACAGCCACAGGTGCTTTTACGGCAGGTGTGGGTGCCATTTATGCATGCAAGGGCGTGTTTTAAGGCTGTCGTAAACACGCCAGCTTCCACTTCCGGTAGCGCCGAGGGCGTTGTGGGCCACATGAAATGGTGCCACAGGCCATAGTTTGGGCACCCCTGGTATAGGTCTTCACCAGCCAACCACCTTGACTTTCTGTCTTCATGCCTGAGCTGTCAACTTTCTGTGATAATCAAATCTCTGATGGAACAGGACAGATCTCAAATCTAGAGAGATTTCAAACAAGAGAGATCTCAAGCCTAGGAGAATCCCAAACTTGCTTGTTACTCCTGACAACCATTTAGACAGTACTGTTCTTAATCTTCTTCTTCTTCCATGTCTAGGCCAGACGTGACACTGCCAACATGAAGGCACCTTTTGATGAGTTCATTCCGCTGTTCCTTTTCTCCTGATCTAGTGTGAGAAAGATTAGTATGATGATGATGATGTGTGCAACCTCCTCCAACCATATGAATGAGTAATCTGCAAAATATTCTGTCCTCAACGGCCTTGTAAACTCAAGGCTGTGGCTTCCTTGAGGCAATCCGTCCATCCCTTATTTTATTTTCTTCATCTTTTCCTGCTGCATGCAGCTATTTCTAGCATTATTGTCGTCTCTAGAGAATCTTTGTTACTCATTTTAGTATTGCACTTGGCTGGTGATGATTGAGAGCAAGTCAAGATGCAACCACTGAGTAAATGGGGAGAGGCATTGGCAGGCTGGCAGAAAAGTGTATTTTGCAGTATGAGCAAAATTAACATAAGGGAGCCAAGAGGCAAAAAGTCTATGAAGAACCAAGTGTTGCTACATTTTCCCCTCACGCCCCAGGGTGTGGTTTACTAACAATAACAACAACCTGACATGCCCAGATTACGCATGGAAAACATTTCCCATCATTTCATCTCTTTGAAAAGCTTTGCTTACTTGTTTTCACCATGTCTGCGTGGTGTTGGCCAGAACAAGGCATGATTTCTTACTGTTGAGGTTCTAAAACAAGGATTTTTCCCCCTTCATTTCCTGATCATAAGAACATAAGAACAGCCTTGCTGGATCAGGCCACAGCCCATCCATTCCAGTCTCACACAGTGGCTCACCATTTGCTTCAGGGTATTTATTCCCATGCAGATGCCTTCACCTGTTTAGGATTCCCTGGAAATGGCATTGAGAGATATCCTGCTTATCTCTCCAACCCAGAGGTTTTCCTTAGGTATCCATAATTGTAGCCATAAGAACATAAGAAGAGCCTTGCTGGAACAGGCCACAGCCCATCCAGTCCAGCATTCTGTCTCCCACAGTGGCTCACCATGTGCTTCAGGGTATTATTCCCAAGCAGATGCCTTCACCTGTTTAGGATTCCCTGGAAATGGCATTGAGAGATATCCTGCCTATCTCTCCAACCCGGAGGTTGTCCTTAGGTATCCATAATTATAGCCATTGATACCCTTGTCCTCCATGATCAAACCTGGGACTGCCAAAATGAAGCCACTCTCTTGGCTTTGTCGTTGGCCAAACTTAAGTCCTCATTGGTGCATGTTCTGGCAGTAAATTAGCAGACCAGTAAATGAGCCAGATTATGTCTCTCTCCACATTCACACTGCTTGTTGTTGAGTGGCAGAAACCCCCATTTGAACATGTTGGTCTTGCCTTTAGGGACTCCAACCCTCAGCCTATTGAGGGTCCTCCAAGTGACGTAGGGGAGGTTGAGCTCCTGAACTATATCCTCCTTCCTCCACCTTCTAATTTGACTTTGCCCTTGCGTACTCTCAAGAATGTTTGTTCTTGCCATAAAGCTCTTCCTGGATCTGAGCTGGTGGGCTTGAGGAACACATTGGTTCAGAGGACGTCAATGGTCTTTCTTTTGCTTAGTTCTCTTGGCATCTGCTGCTACTTCTCTCCTGATCTTAGTTGGAGCGATACCAACAAGAGGGTCTATCTTCTCAACTGGTATAAGTTTGAGGCATCCTGTCACTATACACATGGCTTTGCTAAAACAAGGATAAGAAACCTGCAACCCATGACGCATCACCATTTACCATACATTCTGGGGGTGATGGGTGATGGAGTACCACAAACATCTGGAGGGCTACAGGCTTTTTGCTTTTGGAACCCCTTATGTTAATTTTGATGACTCTAAGATCATCTTACATGAAATATTAAACTGGGGCAAGTTGCGTATGATCTAACAGGACAGGAATACTTCTTTGACTGATCCAGGGGTGGGTTGACAGATGTTGGTCATCTTTTGACATCCTTCTATTTCTCAGGCCCTCCACACCTTTCTTCGAGCTACTGCAGCACAAATATCAAGAGATATGGATAGAGCAACAAAGAGCTTACATCAAAGCGGAGAAGACCGAAAAACAGCAAAAGGTAATCAGATCTTGGGTTGGTGCACAAAATATAAACACAGGGAACCATAAACCCAAATGCACTCATGCAAAACTCTTTCCAGGTTGGTTTTTCCCATACCTCTTAGTCAGATTATCAGAATGGACTCTGTCTCATATATTAAGGTACGAGAAAGCAGATTGTGAATGAGCATCTGAAGACGCTCCCGAAGCATAGCAGCTGTTCAACAGTGGATCAGAATTCCTTGAGAGGTAATAGGTGAGCTATCCCTGGGGCTCAATAGTAGGGGCTGCCGTGGCTCAGTGGTTAAGAAGCTAGCCTTGTTAGGTGGAAGGCCAACAGTTCAAGACCCAGGTACTACATGATGGTTTGAGCATCCGACTCTTTCCCAGCTCCTGCCAACCTAGCAGATCAAAAGCAAGAAATTGCAAGTAGATAAATAGGGACCACTTTGGTGGGGAAAGATCTTGGGGACATGAAAGGAGCCTCATCCGGGCGTCCCCTGAGCAGAGTTTATCCAGCAAAAATCCTTTCAACTCAGAATAATTTCTGACACACAATTATTTTTATAGGGACTGTGGTGGCTTAGTGGTTAAGAAGCTCACCTTGCTAGCCAGAAGGCTGGGCAAGTCAGCAGTTTGAGACCTAGGTACTGCATGGAGGGTTGAGTGCCCATCTCTGTCCCAGCTCTTGGAGACATGAAAGGAGCCTCATTTGGCCGTTCCCTGAGCATAGCTGTCAAGTATTCCTTATTGGCCAGGAAAACCCCTTATTTTACCCTCTTTCCTGCCGTCATCCCTTATTAATTAGACTGCAATGCCCTATTGCCACCATTGGATGGCAGCACAGGATAAGCATAGCTGTCAAGTATCCCTTATTTGCCAGGAAATGTCCCTTATTTCCAAATCCAAAACTTGACAGGTATGTCCCTGAGCAGAGTTTCTTCTGCAAAAATTCTTTCAACCCAGAATAATTTCTGACATAAAAGGGATAACTCAGAACAAAACGGGCATCACAGAAATCCCTGTAGAGTGTAAAAAGGCATCCCTTGCATTAATCTATTTGTAGCAGATCTTTGGGTAAATAAAGCTAATGACCAGATTTCTGGTGCCAGTTTATGCTTGCATAAGGGAAACCGTGTAAATGTTTACAGGGAAAATGGGCACACATTATCAAGGTGCTGTCTGTCTGTTGGTGTGTGAACCCAGGGCCACAACCAATACTTTAGCAGGGAGCATTAATTTACTATCAGCAGATACATACTTTCCCTTCTTGTTCTTATGTGCCTCAGGTCAGCTCTGAACATGGCAGCCCTATGAATGAGACTTAGAATGACTTGTCCTCAACAGCCCCGCTCAGCTCTTGCAAACACTAGCCTGTGGCTTGCCTCATGGAGTCAATACATCTCATGTTTACCACAGTATTCCTCTTTCTCTGCTGTCTTCCATCTTCCTCAGGCTTATTGTTCAGGATCTCCCTTATGCAAGCCTAAATCTGTTTTATTGTCACTCTTTTATCCTATACCAGTGGAACCTCATGCAACAATTGCCCCATAGAGCAATGCAATCGCATAACAATTAGTTGTTGTTGTTGTTGTTGTTTTGGGGGGATGGTGTCCCTCATAACATTTTTCCCTATGGAAAAAAAAATCATACAACAATTTTTCAATGGGAAAAACCACTTAGCAAAAAAATTGTTGTACGATGCATCCCATAGGGGAAATCACTATATGATGCATGCATCATATAGCAATTGTTTCATACAACAACAAGCCCAGTGGAACAGATTAAAATTGCTGTATGAG
Source organism: Bradypodion pumilum (assembly GCA_035047305.1). Classification (NCBI taxonomy): domain Eukaryota; kingdom Metazoa; phylum Chordata; class Lepidosauria; order Squamata; family Chamaeleonidae; genus Bradypodion; species Bradypodion pumilum. Next base: position 8,882,696 of record JAWDJD010000015.1, read on the forward strand.
GTACCACTGTATATACTTTGGCATATTGTTGTAAACCGCCTAGAGTGGGAAATCCCTTCCTAGAAGGGTGGAATATAAATGTGTTGTTTGTTTGGTTGGTTGGTTGGTTGGTTGATGTGCTGACCCACCCAGGCAGGCATGGTCACCGCACGGTGGTGCTACACAGAGAGTCTTGTCCAGATACCAAAGTCCAAGAGGCAAGCCAAGGTCTGTTTACCGGTAGTCCGAGTCAGTAGTCTAATCCAAAGAGTGTTCAGGGGTGTCGTCAGGGTTGGCAGTGTAGTCAGGGTCACAGCAGGCAGGTCAGGGTCACAGCAGGCAGTCTTGAGTCAAGCAGGACGTCGGTATGCGCACGAGAGTTGTACCAATGCTGGCAGGCTGTAAGAAGCTTGGTTATAAGCCTCCCAGCTAATCCGTATCAGCTGGGAGCCTTCTTTGGTGCTTCGCCCTAGCCTGCCTGCGTCTCAGGTGTAACTCCCTCCTGGACCTCTCCCTGACTGAGGGCTGATCACTGTCAGAGCCAGACTCCTGATCCGACAGGTCAGCTGCCAGGGAAAACAGACTTGGGCCAGGCACAGGGCATCCTCAGGCTCGGGTGCAGGCAGAACCGGACTGGGCATAGGAGTTGCCTCCTGATCCAGCTCATTGTCGGAGTCTGAGGAGGGCTGGATCACAACGGTTGGTTGGTTGGTTGGTTGGTTGGTTGGTTGGTTGGTTGGTTGGTTGGTTGGTTGGTTGGTTGGTTGGTTGGTTGGTTGGTTGGTTGGTTGGTTGGTTGGTTGGTTGGTTGGTTGGTTGGTTGGTTGGTTGGTTGGTTGGTTGGTTGGTTGGTTGGTTGGTTGGTTGGTTGGTTGGTTGGTTGGTTGGTTGGTTGGTTGGTTGGTTGGTTGGTTGGTTGGTTGGTTGGTTGGTTGGTTGGTTGGTTGGTTGGTTGGTTGGTTGGTTGGTTGGTTGGTTGGTTGGTTGGTTGGTTGGTTGGTTGGTTGGTTGGTTGGTTGGTTGGTTGGTTGGTTGGTTGGTTGAATGAATTGGCAATAGGATTCTGGCTACACAAGAACATTCCTGCTCTGTTTACAATCTGGTTGTATTTTCTTCCCATCTCTTTGGGCCTTTAGAAACGTAGAGGGAGGCTGTATGACACACGCACGACGATGTTGAGGAGGCATCAGCCTCCAATGAAGGCCGAACACCTTTGGCACATGCCCCACTTTCAGAAGGTAAGAGATGAGCCCTGGAAGTCCTTGCTGGGATTTATTATCTTCACACCCATCTTGGATGGCTCATGGCTATCCTCTCCTGAGCCAGCGTGTTACAAGCCGATCAGGAGACTTGGCTTCGGATCTCTACTCAGCCAGGAAAACTCAGCAAGCAAATGGAACAGGTAAAACCAATCGTAGAATCATAGATTAATTGAGTTGGAAGGGGCCGTTGAGGCCATCTAGTCTAACCCCTGCTCAACGCAGGAATCAAAATCAAAGCAGATCTGACATATGGTGGTCTAATTCTTAAATATCTCACTTATGTTTAAAAGCCTATCAGGATTGCCCTACATTGGACGTAACTTGATGGTCCATAATCTATCATCTGCCACTTCTAATCTTTGATACCAAGAATAAAGACTAGGTAAAGGTAAAGGTCACCCTTGCTCGAAAGCCAGTCGTATCCGACTCTAGGGTTCAGTGCTCATCTCTGTTTCAAAGCCGAAGAGCCAGCGTTGTCTGCTTCTGCAGACGTCTTCATGGTCATGTGGCAGGCATGACTAGACACCGGCGTGCACGGAACGCTGTTACCTTCCCTCCAAAGTGGTCCCTATTTATCTACTTGCAATTTCTTACTTTCGAACTACACGGTTGGCAAGAGCTGGGACAGAGATGGCCGCTCATTCCGTCATGCAGTACTACCACTGGGTGATGGGGGCACATATTAGTATATCATATGTAAAGATAGTGTTTTCGTTAAGATTGTATGTTGTTGTTTTTCCTTTTCTTGTTATTTGTTTTTTGTTAATTTTTCCTTTTTCTGTGCATTATTTTTTTAAAAAAACTTTTGAAAAATATTTATTTATTTATTTATTTATTTTATACTTATACCCCACCCATCTAGGAGATATTTATTATGCAAAATAAATTCTCCACTTTAATTGCTAGTGGCCTTTTCCTACCCTCCAGGCCAAGGCTGTGTGACATTTCACAGTCATTTCAGTCACTAAAGGCTGGACAAATTGGATATTTTCACATCTGGATTCAGAGTTCAAGCCCTGATGCCTCAGAATAATGTGTATATCTTATTAAACCAAGCGCTTAATCTGCCGGATTTGAGGCGCAGTCTGGTTTGCCTATTATCTGAAGATGTCTCTTGGCAAGGAAGGGTGTTGGGGAGCCAAAACAGCCTCAAATTTAGGTCTCCTGGTTCGTGCCTACCAGTTGACCGACCGAAGAAAAGTCAATGGGGAAAGGACTGGTATCACGGGTTAGCTGCAGTGGATTAGGGAAAGTCGCTGAACTGTAATATTTCTGTCCGTGCTGATGGACTGCCATTGGTTTGCTTTGAAAGTACAGGTGAAACTTGGAAAATCAGAATACCGTGCAAATGTCCATTCATTTCCCTTAAAAGGTGAAACAAATATATGAGATAGACTCACTACATGCAAAGCGAGAGATGTCATGCCTTAATGCGTTATAATTGTGATGGTCACGGCATACAGCGTACATGAGATTATGTGATGATTATGGGACTCATGGGATTGGGGGGTTGGGGTTTTCATAAACTGTAAGACATAAGCATCAATATTATAACAAAGTAAGGCTTGAACTATCTCGCTTTGCATGTAATGAGTCTACCTCGTATATTTGTTTCACCTTTTAAGTGAAATGAATGAACATGTGCACGATATTCTAATGTTACGAATTTCACCTCTACAGTAAAACCCGACTTACATATGCCTCGAGTTACATAAAATTCGACTTGCATAATGATTTTTGCACTAAAACCATGTCCCGATTTACATAAATGTCCTGATTTACATAACACAATTTGCTATGGGTTTGCTTTGAGTTAAGTAAAAAAATGCATTTTTCCTATGGGGTTGCTTCGATTTACATAAATATCATTTTCCTCCCGATTTGCTTTGAGTTAAGTAAAAAACCTCAGGGTTGTAAAGTTAGTTAACTGCTGCCTGACACTCGGCGTTGAGTCGCTGGCAGTACAGTCTACTCCAGGGGTTCCCAACCTAAGACCCATGGGATGGATCCGGCCTGTAGCGCCATTTCATTTGCCCCCCCCCACCTCTCCAAGGGCATTCGAGAAACAAAATGGCCATCCCTTTAAAGCTGTTGGGACAAAATGGCCACCCTCATTGTGCAGGCAGGGCAAAATGGCTGTCCAGCCCTCAAAGCTGACTGAGAAAGCATGACCCAAGCCCCGGCTTGAAAAGGTTGGGAACCCCCGGTCTACTCTATTACCACAGGAGGATAACCTGGCATTTTGTCAGCAGCCTGGTTAGAAGCCTTTCCCCGCATGACAGAAAGCACTCTATCGCACATGTTTTTACGGAAGATGTTGAAGGTGGGGAGGAAACGTGAAATGGGTGTGCGGTGATCGGCGTTGGCAGAGAGCGCATCAATGCCAGAGATGGAGACAGAGAAGGAAGCTTCACCCGCCACCATGCGCTGATGAGGCGTCTCACCTGGGCCCGACAGCGCACTGCCTCCAATTAAATCAAAATGGTTTGTTTTTAATGGTCTTTTACACTGACAAGTGGTCTATCATTCTGGGCCTCCGTAGCTGTCAGGGAGCCGAGGCAAAAACATCCGTTGATAATGCCCAATGGTTCCAATTAGGAGACGAGACCGCTTCTGGTGCGCTAACGATTCCCCAGCCGCCGCCAAAGCCCCTTTGGCGCTGGGGTCCCCCCCCCAATCTTCTTTTCCTCCTCATCTCCCACAAATTACCTACACAAAACGGAGGCACCCTGGCGTCTCCTCGCCGCGCAAGGAACCCTGTCCTATAGGTCTTAATGAGATGAAGGAAGAGGCTTTTTTTTGTGGCCTTCCCGCTAAATTCTTTTCTTGTTTGACAGCTGCTCGAGTGTTGACCTTATAAAAGATTTAGTGTTTCTCATTATTTGGCTGCCAAATGTTTGCAAGAGATGGAGTGGAGTGGGGTTATTTTTTTTCCCTTCTCCCCCTTTGCCCGTGATCATTTGCATCTGTGTATGTGTGCGCGGCCTACGGAGGAGCGGGCCGAAGGGTGTGCAGGGCCAGGAGCGTGGTGTCTGGATGCTTTCTCTGCTCCCGCTGGGAAGCCCCCGCCGATCAGGGCGATGCGGTGTCTTCCTTTCTCAAATAAAGGCCTAGCTTTTGTCAGACTCCTGCAGGCGACACATTTCTAGACAGCTTTGCTAAGGGAAGATGCTCAAATTAGTGGCATGTGCCTTAAGGGGGTGGGAAAAAAACCCAGCGGTTCACAACAGAGACCAGAAGCCTTTAGCGCTCAGGAGCAATATGTGCAGGGGGGGAGGAGAGAGAACTATGTGGTGCTCGGTCAGCTTCTTTTGCTGTTTTGGCTTCCTGTGGAACACGGGTTCCCAACCTTTTCAAGCCAGGGGGTCAGGTCATGCGCTCTCAGTCAGCTTCGAGGGCCAGACGGCTGGTTTGCCTTACCTGCCGTTTTGTCCCATGAGCTTGAAAGGAGGTTTTGTTTCTTGAATGCCCTTGGAGGGGTAGGGGGTCCATGGCCGGGGTTGAAGAGGCACAGCTCCGGGCGGCAGGAGCGCCGCCGCGACTCTGGGCCATACCCATAGCCGGGGTTGAAGTGCCACCACTTAGGCCGGCAGGAACATCACCACGACTCCAGGCCACGCCTATGGCCAGAGTTTTGCTGTTCTGGTGGCGGGACTTGGCCGTTGGGGTGTGGGCCGGACATCGCCCCCCTGGCCAGCCCGGCCGGCCTAGCCCCTGGACTGTCTGTGGCCGCTTTTGAACTTTTGTACTTGGACGATCAATATTTTATTGTGAGTGTTTATATTGTGATTTCATTGCGTATTGTGTACTGTTGTGAGCCGCCCGGAGTCACGTTTGTTGATTGGGTGGCATAGAAATATAATGATGATGATGAAATGTCACTGTGAGCCTGATCCGGCCTATGGGCCTTAGGTTGGGAACTCCTGCTTTGGAACATAGTCAAGCCTGGTCTTGCAAGAACTTTTGTATTCGGAGGGACAGCAACGTCACACAAACACACACCCTGGAAACAGCTAGCCAGAGAGGCAGTGTGGCTTACTGTTACGAAGGATCCCTTCTGTAGGGCAAAGTATTTTATTGTAGATTGGTTTTTGATGGGCAATGAACAGCCATTAGCTTGACAAAAGACCTGCTTTTAGTAGAAAAGAAAATGGCTTGTTGTAGTTCAGTTGCACAGTCGTTTCCATGGACCATTGCCCGCCAGGCACCTCTGTCCTCCACCATCTTCCTCAGCCCGCCCAGATGTCCTGTGTCAGGCATGACTAAATGCTGGAATGCCGTTACCTTGCCTGCCAAAGCGGTACCTTGCAATTTCTTGCTTCCCAACTGCTAGGTTGGCAGGGGCCGGGACAGATGACGGGAGCTCGCTCCATCGCACAGCACTTGGGTCTCAACCTGCTGACCTAAAGCAAGATAAAGCACATAAATTGTGATTTAAGATTCTACAGGCCAATGAGGTTTCGTCAGTGCACCATTAGGCATCTGGGTTCCTGTGGGTTTGGGGAAGTTCTAGCTAGCTCATTCATTAGAGGCTTGTGGTTCTGATAACAGGGGCGGTTCTGAATCATTCCTGGTTTCAATGGAGATTTCCCCCGACATTTGATTGCCCTTCCAAGGATACCTCTATTGTGGACAAGAAACTCCTGTCAGAACAGAATATGGAGAGACAATGGTTTCCCATAGACAAAGGTGTCAGAAAAGGGTGGATTTTATCCCCTTATCTCTTCCACCAGCACATAGAACAGGTCAGATGAGAATGTGGACTAGATTCAGGGGGAAGTGGAGTGAAACATTACGGAAGAAATGCCAATAATTTAAGACACGCCAATGACACTAAGAGCTTTAGGTAAAGGTCGCCCTAGCTTGAAAGCCAGTTGTATCCGACTCTAGGGTTCAGTGCTCATTTCTGTTTATAGCCAAAGAGCCAGCACTGTCTGCGTCTGCAGATGTTTCCATGGACATGTGGCAGGCATGACTAGGCACTGGCGTGCACGGAATGCTGTTTACCTACCACCAAAATGGTCCCTATTTATCTACTTGCAATTTCTTGCTTTCGAACGGCTAGGTTGGCAGGAGCTGGGTCAGAGACAGGCGCTCACGGTGACGTGCAGTACCCGGGAATTGAACTCCGACCTTCCAGTCAGCAAGTTCAGTATCTTAACCACTTGAACCACCGCAGTCCCTTGGTAAGATCTTTGCAGTACATCAATTTAACGGAGAAACTGGGATTTTCCATTTGGCAGATAATATTAGTTGATAATTTTATTATTATTATTTTTATAAAAGGAAAATAATACATAAAAGAAGAAAAACATCAATACATAATGCAAAATAACATAAAAATACAAATTACAAGTAAAACTTAAAAATACAATCACATACTTAAAAATACAACGATAACAGATAGCGTATATTCACTTTACCTTATTTGAACCATCTTGTTTAAACGTAAACTATTTTAATGTTAAAAAAATACACTATCTTAAAAAACAAATCTGAACATAAGATAATGCCTCAGTGCTATATACATTGCTTTGGGAATTGCGGAGCTGCCCACCATCACATATTATCACCAAAAACTCATGTGGCTTGGGGCTGGTCTGCTACCTTTACCTTCAGACAGTGTATAAACCAGAAATGGTTTCCATATGATTCCAAATTTGTTTTTATCTGTCATACCTCTTTTCGACTCCCACATTAACTTATCATTTAATGCAAGTTGCCACATTTCTCTATACCATTCCTCTATATCTACTGTAGAATCGTTCTTCCAATTTCTAGCAATTCATTGTCTTGCAGTTGTCAATATTATTGTTAACCGTTCTTTATTATGTTCTTCCATATTCATATGGTCACATTCCATCAATAAGGCGGCACCTGACTCCAGCTTAAAGTTACTACCCATTATTTGCAATATTTCATTTTCTATTTTAAGCCAAAAAGCTTTAACCACATCACAACTCCACCACATATGCTCATAAGTCCCCGGAACAGTCTTACATCTCCAGCACATTTTCATTTTAGTACAATCCATCTGATTTAACCTAACCAGTGTCAGGGACCACCGCCACAACATTTTATAGTTATGTTCCATGCATACCTGTCAAGTTTTGGATTTGGAAATAAGGGAAATTTCCTAGCAAATAAGTGATACTTGACAGCTATGCTTATCCAGTGCTGCCCTCCAATGGCGGCAATAGGGCATTGCAGTCTAATTAATAAGGGATGACAGTGGGAAAGAGGGTAAAATAAGGGGTTTTCCCAGCCAATAAGGGATACTTGACAGCTATGGTCTTACATCTCCAGCACATTTTCGTTTTAGTACAATCCATCTGATTTAACCTAACCGGTGTCAGGGACCACCGCCACAACATTTTATAGTTATGTTCCATGACTCTCACAGACATAGATCTCATAGTTCTTCTTTTCCATTTATACCTCCAACTTTCCTCCAATATTAGTTGATAATAAAGCATCTTCTTAGTTCAGTGGGGGTCCAGAGAGGTCTATCAGTACCTTTCCACTCCCCCCTGCCCCCCAAATAATAATAATAATAATAATAATAATAATAATAATAATAATAATAATAATAATAATAATAATAATAATAATAATGTACAAGCCTGCTTTCTCAGGAGCCTAATTACAGATATAGACATCTACCTTGGAAAATGTCAACTGGTCAGTTCTTATGAGATTTGAGGACGTAATCCCTGGATGTCCACAATTATTTCTGCAGCGGAAGATTTTGTCTGCCAATCAGGACGTCCACCGTCGGGTCTTCAAATCGTTCATTAAGCCTTCTGTCTAATTGTAGGATAAGGTTTCCAAAGTGGACCAGAAGTGAAAAGATTTAACCAGCTGTTCCCAAAGGGCGGGAAGGAAGCCTGGTTCAATATAGAGAGGCTCGAGCAGATGTTGGAAGTGAGTGGCAACCAGGGAAATTCTTGCTTTCGAACTGCTACGTTGGCAGGAGCTGGGTCAGAGATGGGAGCTCACGCCATCATGAATTGAACTCCGACCGTCCAGTCAGCAAGTTCAGTGTCTTAGCCACTTGAGCCACCGCAGTCCCTTGGTAAGATCTTTGCAGTACTGTACGTCAATCTAACTGAGAAATTGGGATTTTTCCATTTGGCAGATAATATTAGTTGATAATAAAGCATGAGATACTTGTGCATCTTGTGCAAATTCATGTATTTGTCGTCCTAGCCCAGTGCTCCAAACCATGGCTGCTGTTGGTCTTTAGTTTGCCAAAACCCCAGCCTGAAACATCTGGAGGTGTCCAAAGCTTACGAATTGCTGCTCTGGGGTGCACAGATATTTGGCAGGGTCAGTGAATATGTTTCGGGGTATGTAGTGGGTCCCCAGATGTTGCTGAAACCCAACTCTTCGTCATTGCTCACACCTTTTTCCTGGAGGTCATTTTCTTGGCTGGTGGATGTGTCTCTGGTGACTCCACAAACCATATTCCACACGCCAACGGTTTGAGCGCCCGTCTCTGTCCCAGCTCTTGGAGACATGAAAGGAGCCTCATTTGGGTGTCCCCGGAATAATTTCTTGACAACGGATTAGCGGATCAGCAGTTCGAGACCTGAGTGCTGCATGACGGAATGAGTGTCCGCCGCCTCTCCCAGCTCCTGCCAATATAGCAGTTTGAAAGCAAGAAATTGAAAGTAGGTAGCTAGGTACTTCTTTGGCAGGAACGGTAACGGCATTCAGTGTGCTCTGGTGTCTAGTGATGTCCAACACATGACTGCAGAAATGTCTACAGGGCTGGCTGTTGGGTGAGCACAATTCCCCAGAGACAGATACACTGGCTTTCTGAGCAAGGGAGACCTCGATCTTTACTACGTTTGTATCTCATGCAAACATCGCTAACTCTCTCCTTTTTTTTACTCATAGCAGCTGATGTATTTTGGTCCTTTCCTCCTAGATTGGTCCTCATCTCTGTACCTTTGAAGATCAGGAGTCTTATAAGAAAGCAATGGAGGCGTTCCATGCTGAAATCCCTGTGAGGATCGGGCCCCTGGCACAGGGCATTTATACCACAGCATGTTAAGGGGGGGAAAAAATTAAAAGCATGGATCGAACACTTAATTGCACATTTCCATTTCAAGTTTGAAGAAGCTCTTGTTTGTCTTTGTGCGGTTGATTAAACTCATGATTGACTCAAAGCTTTGTCCTGACATTAAATAATTCCTTAAGTAATTAATCGGAAGCATTTATCATACTGTACAGCCAAAAAGGCTCCCACAGCTGTTAATCTAAGATTAGTAGCACATAAGGCAGACTTTACCCCACACGCTTGCAAACTAAGGGGCAAACTACATGTGACATGTGGAGTGGGAAATATCCAGCTTGTGGACAAGACAGGAGTTAATGAGAGGTCCCAAAGGGTCTCTCGGCCGCACACTGGATTTCATGCAACCCATTCCTGAAATAGTGACATAACCGTTTATCAGTAGATGATTAGAGCTAAGATCTTTCTCTATTGAAGCTCTCTTATCTCTGACTGGAGAGAAGAAATTTCCCCTGCTCCCTAGCTGTATTTTTAAAAGCTCCTCTTAGTGGCCAAATTGCCTTTTGAAAAGCCAAAACCGATCATGAGGCTATTTGAGACTGGTAAGGTAAAGGTTTCCCTTGCTCGAAAGCCAGTCGTATCCGACTCTAGGGTGCAGTGCTCATCTCTGTTTCTAAGCCGAAGAGCCAGCGCTGTCTGCTTCTGCAGACGTTTCTGTGGTCATGTGGCAGGCATGACTAGACACCGGAGCGCACGGAACGCTGTTTACCTTCCCACCGAAGTGGTCCCTATTTATCTCCTTGCAATGTCTTGCTTTCGAACTGCTAGGTTGGCAGGAGCTGGGACAAAGACAGGAGCTCATTCCGTCCTGCAGTCCTCGGGAATCGAACTGCTGACCTTCCGCTTCCCAGTCAGCGTCTTAGCCACTTGAGACACTGCAGTCTGGTTAACCTTCCCTAATGTTTCAACTCCCACTTCAGTAAATCATCTCAAATTCCAACAGTAAAGCCTTTATGACAGGGGTGTCCAAATGTTTCAGGTTGGCGGGCCAGTCACGTGGTTGAGTGGGCCGGTCATGTGGTTCCTCCCACTGGAAGCAGAAGTGAAATGTGCCCATGCATGCACATAACACTGCCGTAAATGCACCTGCAGCTGTCATAAACACGTTTACAACAGCCACGGGTCATTTACAGCCGCATTTGGGCACGTTTTACTTCTGCTTCTGGAAGCGGCACAGGCTGGATGATTTGGCACCATGGGCTGGATCTGGCCCATGGGCCATAGTTTGTACACCTCTGCTCTATGGCAACCAATGTTGGTTGCAGTTTATAAGTAGGAGAGTTTTCCAGGTGTGTGTGTGTGTATGTAAGATATCATGGTGGGGAACCACATGTTAACAGTGACCTGTTCTTCCCACTTTGAAATGTGCCCCCCAAACACCCCGCATTTTGGTGTTTATATATGGTCACCAAACTTCCCAGAGTTGAGTTTCCTATGGTCAGTTTGGCCCTTGATCTGAAAATACTTTCCTATAATTGAATTTCATGTCAGGCTCTTGGAAGGCTTTGAATGCCTGTCATAGTGGTTTTTTGGGGTTAACCCCACTCTTGAAATACAGTCTTGACTTTCTGGATGGGGAAGTGAGACAGAGCTATGAAGATGGACGGAGAAGCAGCAGTTCATCAAAACCTCTGGAGCCACTTCGATACATGTGAACCATCAGCTGAATATCTGATCAAGCTCCTTTGGGGGGAAAATGTGCAAAACATGAGATAAAACTTTTCCTTCTTTGATGTTTCTCCCAACCATTCAACCCAACGACAGATGTGGCTGTAATGTATTTCTGAGTCTTGCTTTTTGAAACGTTTGGGTAATTACTTTATACCTGCAGTTGTGATATTTTGTAACTGTGATGTTGTAATTGTATTTATTGTAACTTCTTTGTTAGCTGCCCAGAGTCGCATTGAGAGTGGGGCGGCATACAAGTCGAATAATTGAATTGAATCAAATCAAGAAAGAGCAATAGTAATGATACTTCTATCCCACCCCCATAGCACCTAGTGCGCTCTCTGGGAGGTTAACAAGTTAATTAGCATTTTGTCCCCAACATGCAAGGGACTCATTTTACTGAACTCAGAAGGATGGAAGGCTGTGTCACCCTTGGTCCCCATCAGGATCGAGCTCACAATTTTTTGGCTGCAGTGCAGCATTTTAACCGCTGTGCCACCAGGGCTCTTTGAACTCAAATGCATCAAGAGGGGCTATGCTCTGTTTTAGTTCTACCAATTTCCTTTGTACCACTATCAGAGGAAAGAGTTAGGACACAATTGAATAAATGACAGAGCTCCTGTCCACCAATATATTTCTCTGTTAGATCTTTGTTAGCCCACCATCCAGTGGTATTGATTCCTACCTAAATTAGTAAAGGTCAAGGGAAAGGTCCTTCATTAGACACCTGAAATTAAGTAGGCTTGGATTAATCAGTTTTTTGTGTATGGATGGGCTCTGAGCTCCATCCGCAGGATTTGGGTCTATATGATAATATTGCGCATGTTGTTCCTTCCCATTTTATAAGCCATTTTGGGAACCCACATTGGGACTAGGGTGGAATATATTAACTAAAAGAATGGAGTGAAGATATACAAATAAATTGATACTGGTGATGGTGCCAATTGATTTATATCCAGTACCAGAGGCAGATTATCTCTTAATTCCAGTGGCTAATGAGCAAAAGTGAAAAAGTGATATAGCGCTAATGTCCTGCTGGGGATTTCCTGAAACCATCTGCTTGGCCATTGTGCTGAATTAGATATACCTTTGTTCTTATTCAACAGGGTTCCCATGTTTATTTTCATAGCTGTCCTTTGGTGCTATAACTACAAAGTGTAGAGGCAAGAATAAGGCGACAAAGCTTTTTTTCTTCTTCAAATTAAACAAGCGCATATGGAGTTTGTTCCCATCTATCCTTTTACCGGGATGTCACACAAATAATTCTAGTTACGGCGGAAAAGATTGCCAGTGCTACACTGACAGATAAGCAGCAGTACTATTGCTCAGACAGAAATTGCTCAGATCTCACATCTGTAGGTATTCCTTCTGTATAATTCATTGTCACTCTGCCTTCTGCAAACAGAATGCCTGCTTACTTAGATGTCAGATGTTCTGGACCTACTTGTTAATGGGCAACACAGTCATTTATTTATACATTATATAAAGCAGAGGTGTGCTCTTGTATGTGCTGAATACAAAACTACACCCCTGCACCGATTGCACTGTAACGTGGCACACACAAACATTGGGTGTGCTGGATGGTCACTGTGGGGGCCATGAACCCCATGGGGGGCATATGCCACACCAAATTGATCTGTTTCCCAATGATCTGTTTCCCAATGAGCTGGCTGATGTCACCAAGTGGGTGACATCACCTGAGATTGTGACATCACCAGGCAGGTGACATCACCTGGGATTGTGACATCATTTGCCTTTCCCTCTGAGCTCAGCTGTAGTTTTCACAGTATGTGGAAGGCAAATGGGCATGGGAGATCAGCACTGTGAGGTCACAAGACGCAAAGGGGCGGCACCATTGGGAAGGATGAGGGCAGTACGTGACTGTCGATGGAGAAGCGGGACGGGTGAGGGAAGACGGAGAGAGGGAGGCAGGAGGGACCCACATACACAACTATACGTACCCGAGTGAAGCCAGGTAACCAGCTAGTTTTCTATACTGCTCAGAGGCAAAGCCCCCACTTTTGAAAAACCAGCAGCTCCCAGATTTGTTCCGCTTCAAGTCCCATCAGCCCCAGTAAGAGACCTATTAGATTTGCAAATCTCTAGTTTAGAGAATAGGGAATGCGGTGGCTTAGTGGTTAAGACACTGAATCTGACAACTGACAGGTCAGCAGGTTAGCAGTTCAAGACCCGAGTGCACGATGGAGTGAGCTCCTGTCATCTCTCCCAGTTCCTGCCAACCTAGGAGTCTGAAAGCAAGACATTGCAAGTAGATAAATAGGTACCACTTTGGTGGGAAATGTTAGTGTTCTGCGCACTCTGGCGTCTAGCCATGCTTGTCACATGACCATGGGAACTTTTGCAGACACAGACAGTGCTGACTCTTTGGCTGTAAACGATGAGCACTGAACCCTAGAGTTGGACACGACTGGGGTTCGAGTGAGGAAGACGTAGTGTAGGGAATAGCAAGTGAAGAAAATTAACAGGGTCTGGTGTTAATGGTAAGAATATTCCAGATAAAAGCGTACATAATAAACAGAGCAAACATTTACAAGACCAGTGATATAACTTTCACCTGAACTGGGATAAGAAACTGCCATCACAATTGATGCCCAAGTTGTTAGAATTGAACTTTTTGATAATTTCGATGAAATCTCCTTCAAAGCCCAGTTATTTGTGTCTGTGTGTGTGTGTCTGAGTGTGTGTCTGTGTGTTTAATATTGGAAGCAAATTCAGTGATGATTCCAGAATAGATTATCACTTTGATTTCAGCACTAGATTGTCCTCGGAGGCTGAAAATGTTCTCCCACTGCCAGAGGTGAAATGAACTTTAAAATGTGCAATTCTACATCCATTCGGTTGAAATCCATTGCCTGTGTATCTAAGAGTAAAGCACAGATTGACCTATGTTAGGATGGGTGAGAATTTGAACCCAGGACACCCGTGCCTTTGTCCATGAACTCTATCCATTACACCAGTGCTTACCAGTCTTTGGCTTTTGGACTTAAATTCCCAGAAACCCAAGTCAATCCCCCAAAGCACTAATCAGCCAATGGGAATTCTGGGAATCGAAGTCCACAGAATAGTAAAGGTAAAGGTCTCCCTTGCTCAAAAGCCAGTCGTATCTGACTCTAGGGTTCAGTGCTCATCTCTGTTTCAAAGCCAAAGAGAGAATAGGGAATGCGGTGGCTTAGTGGTCTGCTTCTGGCATATGTTTCCGTGGTCATGTGGCAGGCATGACTAGACCCCGGATGGCACGGAATGCTGTTTACCTTCCCCACCGAAGTGGTACCTATTTTTCTACTTGCAATGTCTTGCTTTCGAACTGCTAGGTAGGCAGGAGCTGGGACAAAGACGGGAGCTCACTCAGGTATTGACCGGCTGACCACTAAGCGACCGACGCCAACGTACAGGGTGACAACTTATCACGTACAGGTTCATCCTTCCAGTAAGACCACAAACATCGTTGGTACACTTATCTGACTATGGATATGCATGTGTTATTTGTATTAAGGCACCTTCTCCAGTTTACATTCCTTTTAAAAGTAGCTCAGGTATGTACATATTGTATTTTATTGCACTCCATTGTATTGCACAGATTTTAATTCTTCTGCTAAGGTCGTAAGACTAATCAATTAATAAACATTCATTCATTGGTACAAGGTACAGAACGAGAACATCGCCAGCAGCGATCATCTCAAAACATACACTGTTTTATATTGTTTGTTGTTGGACTTGTAAGCTGTCACAGATTTCACACACACACACATGAGTTTTGTTGCACTGGCCTTTTTGAAACACAAATATTCCTCGAAAGAAAATCTCTTTTCCTCCTTGAAATCTCACATCTCCTAGGTCTAATATGTCTCTTTTTACCTGCTTCCCATCTTTTCAAACACCTTTCTCCCATCTCCAAATATGCTGCTTATCCAACAGTGACACCCTCTGGTATCTTTGATGCTGTTCCATGCTTCCATGTACCTCCCTCCACTTTGCTTATTAATTTTCTCTTATGAGTGGGGTGGGGAATAATTAGATAGCAGTCCTACTCCCCCTGTGTTCCTTCGTCTCCCCGAAGGCTCTTGGCCATCGTCAACATTTCTGCAATCTCCATTTAATTGCCACCAGAAATTGTTATTCTGCAACAAATCACATTCCACGCCCTTGGAAACTGGTATTTCTTTAGAGTAGACAAGAGGTCTGTAATAACATAATGCCAGGATATGGTGTAGTAAACTATAGAGCAGGTGTTCTCAAGGTTTTTGCTCCACGGGCTGGACTACTCACCCTCAGACAGCTGAAATCAATGGTGGCAGGCACGTTTGCAGGCGCATGGGAATGGTTGCGCATGCGCATCCACTTCCGCTTCTGGTTATTGCCGTGAGCCAGATGGAATGGTGTCAGGGGCCAGAGCCGGGCCATGGGCCATAGGTTGAGAACCCCTACTATAGAGGGATGAACTAGGACTCAGGAGACGTGAGTTCAAACCCCTGTTCAGTCATGGAAGTTCACTGGGGGCATGGGACTAGTAAGGTAAAGGTAAAGGTCTCCTTGCTTGAAAACCAGTCATGTCTGACTCTAGAACAGTGGTTCCAGTGGTGGGCATCAGCAGGTTTGCACCAGTTCACCAGAACCGGTAGCAGAAATTCTGGCTGGCCTCACCCATCCAAGTTTTGAAATAAAGTAGTCCTAATTTGGGTGCAACGCAGGGCTTTCCCCTGGCCAGTCCCACACTGTGGTAGTAAATTGTTTTGGAATCCACCACTGAGTGGTTCCCAATGTGGGGCACATGCTCCACAGGGGGACTTCAATTCCTAGAATCCTAAGTCAATTCCCCAAGGCACTGATCAGCCAACGGATTGACTGAGGCTTCTGGGAATTGAAGTCCACCCGTGTTCGGCGGAACCTAGTTTGGGAAGCACTGATTTAAAACATGATGTGGATCTAAGGTCAATGAGAAAGAAACATAGATGGCATACGGACAGGGTGTATTAGCGTGGTAAGGGCTAACCTAGACTTAAGTTGGGGAATTCCTAAAATATATTACCAGGATTTTCCTCCATTCTTCTTCCGTGTCTAGGCTAGATGTGAAACTGCCAAAATGAAGGCACCTTTTGTTGAGCTCATTCTGTAGTACCTTTCGCCTGACGTAGTGTGAGAGAGATTAGCTGGCACAAGGTGGCCATTGCCTGGGATACACCCGATTGTGGTTCAGAAACACCACAATGGTCAAGGAGGCTCTTTCTGTGTACCCCGTGGTCTCCATTGATTGCGCAACGGTAAAGTACTAGATCTAGTCAAGAATTCAAGAGCAGCATTCAATTGATCAGAGATGTGCATGCAATCAAAGAGGTGACTTCTATAACATAGAGAGATCTGGTTCCCAACCTAAGACGCATGGTTCCCAGGGGTTTCCAACCTAAGGCACATGGGCTGGATCTGGCCCATGGCGCTATTTCATGTGGGGGGCCCCACCTCTCCAAGGGAATTCAAGCAACAAAATGGCCACCCCTTTGAAGCTCTTAGGACAAAATTGCCACCCCCATCATGCAGGTAGGGCAAAATGGCTGTCGGGCCCTCGAAGCTGACTGAGAGAGCCCCCGGCTTGAAAAGGTTGGGAACCCCTGATATAAGAAGATAGCTCTCTGTCCATTACACCATCTGCTTCCATATTTGCCATTAGACATATAGTAAATTGAACAGGAGAATGGACAGTTCTAAAGGATTCAGACAGATGTTGGGAAAGTTGCTACAGATCCCAGAATTTCTAGAAAGCTTGGAGCAATCTTAGAGTCGTAGTCTCCAAAAAGTTATTTTTCCAAGCTCTGCTTTCAAGCTAGGGCCTAAAACCATGACGGCGAACCTTGGCACTCCAGATGCCAACTGGTTGCAAGGAATATTGTGCCTGTGGTGCTTTAAGACTTTACTGCTGAGGCACTCAGGTGTTGGGGTTTTTTCTAGAGAGTTCTGTGGCCAGTGTATTTATGCCAGAGCAAAGCCACAGACCTCCAGCTACACAGGTCAACTTCCATGAGCTTCAATGCTCAACCTGAGCTACCATGCTCATCTTGCCGGAGCTCTGATGCCCAGCTACTGCTCCAACACTTTGTTTTCTGCCAACAAGTCGGGACTAGGAATTCTGCAAGTCCAAGGACCAACTACAAGAACTGAATCTCCGCTTTGCTCCGAGGAAAGGCATCTGCCTGACTTGTCGGTTTACTGCAAGGAAAGACTACTCGGGGGTAAGCTGTGAAGCTGTCTGACTTTACTTTTCGTTGTAATGGTCCGTGGGAGTCGAGGTGCTGAACTCAAGGAAGGCACGCGAGACTGAAGTATGATGGTAAAAGCCAGCCCTGATTACTTGGGTAGTCTGTATTTATTGACTACAATTGGGAGTCATCACGCACAGCCTGCGTGAGACCCCCGTGACAGAAGGCTTGCTATGTGGCACTCGGCTGGTTGGGTTACACTTACCAGCCTGCGTGCCCAGGTTGCCCATAGGCAGACAAATCGGCAGATTGTGGTGAGACTCATTGTTCTCGTGTTATCTAAGTCCTAGAAGACTCTACCTATGCATAGCTATTTGGTCTAGCTGCGGTTGGTGTCTGCTCAGCCCTTTACGCGGACGTGAGCCAGATACAGTATGCTGTTTATGAGACCTTGGGTCTCTATCCTCATGACGCTTGTCCTACTTCTCTCAGTGTCCCCAGCCAAGGAAACATGGAGTTACTATTGCTCCCTATTACTATTAGCCCGTACCCAATTTCCTTTCCGGTCGAGTCAAGTTGCTCTCGAGCCTGTTTGCATAGCCCGACAAACCCATTGGGAAAGGTAGCTGTCCAATCAGTGACCTGGGCAACCCACAACTTTTGGCACAGCTTGTTTTGAACTGCTACTCAGCTGTGTAGAGACTTGTACATATTTAGCACAACTGTACCTTCTCCAAGAGACTGAATCTGTTTTCTGTTATTGCGCGGTTCCCACACACACACACACACACACACATTTTGGCCATGCCCCTGACGTTTTCTGTGCATGCGTTGTTTGTTTGCGCATGCGAACACCAGTGGTTTTCTGGCGGTGCCACACCCCTATGGTTTCCTGCGCATACACTGTTTGTTTCCCGGCGGTGGTGGGCCCCCACCATCTCCGGGCCTGGGACGGGAGTCCTGATGCCCCCCCCCCCATGGCGGCCCTGTGTTATTGCATTGTATATATTTCTGCACCACTTGCTTCCAAGTAAACCTGCTTGAGTTATCACCTGCACCAAGACTTGTCTGCCTGTTTGTTGCACAAGGATAGGGAACATCCCCTGGGTGCGAATCTTCTACACCACTCACAAAATCATTATGTAAGTCAAACTTTATGTAACTCGAGGCATATGTAAGTTGGGGTTTTACTGTACCGTTGATGAAAATAAAATGTTTACAGATTAGCTAAAATGTTAACTTCAGGGTAACTTTGTGCCAATGGGGCAATGCAATAAGATATCTGCAGATGTGGAGGCAGTCCATCAAAGACCATAAGCATACAGAAGGGGGAAACCCTAACACAGTGATGGCCCACCTAGGCCATACCTGTCAAGTATTCCAGATTTCCCAGATTTCTCCGCTTGTTCCTCCCCTTTCCCACCACCGTCCCGTATTTGAACGTCGGGGAAAGGGGTTACTGCACATGCATGCCCATCGCAAATGGGTTCTGCACGTGCGCAGAGGGGTTCTGCGCATGCACAGATGAGTTGTTGCATGCGCAGAGGGGTTCTGCACATGTATAGATGAGTTGTTGCAGCGCATGCACACCCGGGCCGGAGCAGTTCCCGTATTTCCAGGAACCGTGCTTAATGGTTATGACCTTGGCACTCCGGGTGTTCTTGGACTTCAGTTCCCAGAAGCCCAAGTCAACACACCTGCTGATCAGGGCTTCTGGGAATTGAAGTCCAAAAACATCTGGAGTGCCAAGCTTGGCCATCACTCCCCTAGCATCTTCCCTGTACTTGCAGAGAAGATAAAGGACATCAGTTCAGTAGCCCTGACGAATAAGTATGCCTTAAAATCCAATCGTTAATCCTAATCAGAGGTGAGCCATGAGTCAGTGGAAAGTTACATAAGTGAAGACTCATTAAATTCCCATTGACTCAATGAATCTTCTCTCAGGAGAAATAAGCACTGGATTTAAGTTCACAGGGATTGCAGTGGCTGAAGTGGTTAAGACGCTGAACTCTACGACTGGAAGGTCAGCAGTTCGATTCCTGAGTACTGCATGATGAAGTGAGCTCCCGTCTGTCCCTGCTCCTGCCAGCCTAGTAGTTCGAAAGTAAGCCGGGTAACCAGCTAGTTTTCTATACTGCTCAGAGGCAAAGCCCCCACTTTTGAGAAACCAGCAGCTCCCAGATTTGTTTCGCTTTAAGTCCCATCAGCCCCAGTAAGAGACCTATTAGATTTGCAAATCTCTAGAGAATAGGGAATGCAGTGGCTTAGTGGTTAAGACGCTGAATCTGACAACTGGCAGGCCAGCAGGTTAGCAGTTCAAGACCCGAGTGCACGATGGAGGGAGCTCCTGTCATCTGTCCCAGTTCCTGCCAACCTAGGAGTTTGAAAGCAAGACCTTGCAAGTAGATAAATAGGGACCACTTTGGTGAAGAGCGCTGGCTCTTCAGCTTTGAAACAGAGATGAGCACTGAACCCTAGAGTCGGATACGACAGAAAATTACAGAACCCATTTGCACATGCTCAGAACCCATTTGTGGATGCGCAGAACACATTTGCGCAGTAACCCCTTTCCCTGCCGGTCAAAATACGGGACGGTGGCAGGAAAGGGGAGGAACGAGTGCCAAAATACGGGAAAATCCCGGCCAATCCGGGATACTTGACAGGTATGGCAGGTTATCTACAAAATAGCCTTTTTAAAAACATAATATAATGATAGCTATAAAACACGTTCACATGAAATATATCAATACATAAATGAATTTATATACAACCGTTAATTCTTACTGTAAGATGATCTGTTGTACTTTTGAGAAGTCGTGTTGCGATCAACTCTTAACGTCCTCAGTTCCAGGAAACATGCTGGTCACACTTATCGGGCGGTGGTGTGAGGCGAGGACATTAAGATTTGTCTCCAACTCCAGTGTGGCAGGAAATTGCTCGTTTGATGGTGAGAGTTTGGATTAATTTTAATGGTGTGTAAGTTTTAAAAATCTGGGGCTTTAACATGATTTTTATTGAACTGGCCGGGACAATTTTTCCGACCTTGAATCCGGGACAATCCCGGTTTTCCGGGATGTATGGCAACCCTAGATCAGACGCTGTATTGCTGTTTGTCGCACTTATTCCTCATGGCAGGACTTACGTCCGAGTAACCATCCATAAGATGGCGCTCTTCTCTGGCTAAATGTACGACTAGGACGTGATCCTGTGCCTTGTTTTACTTGTGAGTAAGCACCATTGAATATAACAGGGTGTTCTCTTGAGGAGACCCCCGTCTGTCACTCTAAAACTCTTAGACACAGCTGACGTTGAGACAATAATACAAAAGAGGGTGACAAATGATTTTCCCGATAATTTGAATTATTATTTTTATAGGCATAGAATTTGACTATTCCCCCCACCCCAAAATTAATTTTCTTTTTCAAAACATGCACGCATAAAGTCCTGACCTGCCTTAAAAACTAATAAAGCTACACAGCAGTATTTAAATACAATAACCTACCCCCCCCCAAAAAAATGTTTTTTCCTGATAAAAAGCTCAAATTTAGCTATCTTTAAAAAGAAACATACTTTCACGTCTACAGGAAAAAGGTAAAGGGCGCCCTGGCTCGAAAGCCAGTCGTATCCGACTCTAGGGTCCAGTGCTCATCTGTGTTTCAAAGCCGAAGAGCCAGCGCTGGTCTGCTTCTGCAGACGTTTCCGTGGTCATGTGGCAGGCACGGAACGCTGTTACCTTCTCACCGGAGCGGTCCCTATTTATCTACTTGCAATTCCTTGCTTTCAAACTTGCTAGGTTGTCAGCTCCTTTACTTACAAGAAAGGTTGCAGTTTTGAAACTATACATTATCCTACAAGGTTTTCCACTCCAGACGCCTCAGGCCAGTACTAGTTTCCTCCTCCTTACCCAAGATGGTTTTTCTCTTTCATAGAAGGGGCAGGGGAGTCGACACGAGGAGTGTAACGTTTCTCACGTTACAGGGTGCGAGGAAGACCACCAAGAAAGGCATCTCTAAATGGAGGAAGGGGGATCTGAGTCGAGACTGAATTAATCTCCTGGGTCTATGGGACTTATCCTGCTCACTCTACTAAGAACTCTTCAACTGATCCGATGTAACAACGTGAGGTTGGGAAGGGGCACTTAAATTTACTAATAGTATTCTAGAACTTGTCGATTTCAAGGGTGTGGTTGACACTCTTACCTGGCCAGGAGTGCAGAGAGGGGCATATGTGGGGGGGGGGAGAGACCCCAAAAGAGAAGTTGCCTTTCCTCTAGGAAAGGAGTCCTGGTCCCAAATCCATCCCAAAAGAAAGAAGGTGAAAGTTAATACATCCCTTGACCCTTACTAACCCTGGGGGAAAGGGGGGGGGGTTGTATTGATGGAGACCTCCTGCCAACCTAGCAGTTCGAAAGCAAGACATTGCAAGTAGATAAATAGGGACTTCAGTGGGAAGGTAACAGCGTTCCGTGCGCTCCGGGGTCTAGTCATGCCTGCCACATGACCACGGGAAAAGTCTGTAGAAGCAGACAACGCTGGCTCTTCAGCTTTGAAACAGAGATGAGCACTGAACCCTAGAGTCGGATACGACTGGCTTTCGAGCAAGGGAAACCTTGACCTATACTATTGATGGACATAAAGGACTGAGGTGGCTTAGCGATCAGACGGTCTGCAGGTCAGCAGTACAAGACCCGGGTGCTGCGTGATGGAGCGAGATCCCGTCATCTGTCCCAGCTCCTGCCAACCTAGCAGTTAGAAAGAAAGAAAGAAATTGCAAGTAGATAAATAGGGACTGCTTGGGCGGGGAAAGCGTTCCGTGCTTAGATGGGAGATGAGCACTGCCCGCCCTAGAGTCAGATACGACTGGCTTTCAAGGAAGGGTGCCTTTACTATTGAGTCTGGGTGCCCAAACTACGGCCCCGTGGGCCGGATCCAGCCTTCGATCCATCTGGACCACACCGCCCCCAAGTGGAAGTAAAACACGCCCATATGGGCATGTTTTACTTCTGCTTTCAGGAGCGACGAGGGCGGTGTGGGCCGGATGAATTGGAGTGTGGGGAGCTGGATCCGGCCCACAGGCCACAGTTTGGGCACCCATGCTATTGAGAGACCCAAGAGTCAGGCCAAAAGCAACCAAACAGCATGGGAGTTGGCGGCACCTTTGCTCTTACCTCTCTCTGTGTGTGTGTGCGTGTGTGCATGTGTGTGTGTGCATGTGCGCGTGTGCATGTGTGTGAGAGAGTTCTCGACCCCCTGGCCTCCCAACAGCTTGCAACCGGCCTGGCTTGGAAGGGGAGCACAACTCCTGCTGAGAAGGCTTGCCCGCCTACAAGCTGCTCCACCCCAAAGAGAGGCCTGACCTTTGTAGGCCAGAAGGAAGGGATGAATGTGTAAGAGAGAAAGAGAGAGTGAGAGACCAGGAAAGGAGGGAGAGAGAGAGAGAGGAAAAGACAGGGAAGCCAAACTCGAGGCAAGAAACCCACCTGGAAGTTGAACGGAGAAGCGCTTGTAGTTTTTGAGACCAGTTGGGAATAACTCAAGCCTAGCCTGGATGGAAATGAGCTCCCGTCTTCGTCCCAGCTCCTGCCAACCTAGCAGTTCGAAAGCAAGACATTGCAAGTAGATAAATAGGGACCACTTCTGTGGGAAGGTAACAGCGTTCCGTGCGCTCCGGTGTCTAGTCATGCCTGCCACATGACCACGGAAATGTCTGCAGAAGCAGACAGCGCTGGCTCTTCGGCTTAGAAACAGAGATGAGCACTGCACCCTAGAGTCGGATACGACCGGCTTTCGAGCAAGGGAAACCTTTACCTTTACCTTAGCCTGCTTTACCCCGAAGTGAGACCTACAGGACTCAGTGGGTCTTCTTTTACTCGCCCCCAAGATTGCACCATGTAGAGGATGAGAAGGCAAAGGAAGGCAAGTCGGATTCGTTGAGAGGTGGCCTAAAAGACGAAATCCGCCCTGGAGTTTTTCTTCTCTTTCTCCTTCTCCTTCATTGTTATAGTAAAGGTAAAGGTTCCCCTTGCTCGAAAGCCAGTCGTATCTGACTCTAGGGTTCAGTGCTCATCTCTGTTTCAAAGCCCGAAGAGCCAGCGCCCACGGAATGCTGTTACCTTCCCACCGAAGTGGTCCCTATTGATCTACTTGCAAGTTCTTGCTTTCGAACTGGTAGGTTGGCTGGAGGCAGGAGCTGAGCTGGGACAAAGACGGGAGCTCATTCCATCCTGCAGTACTCGGGAATCTAACTGCTGACCTCCCGCCTTCCAGTCAACATCTTAGCCACTAGGAGGAGGAGGAGGAGGAGGTGTAGTAGTAGTAGGAGGTGTAGGTGTAGATGTAGTAGGTGTAGGTGTAGGTGGTGTAGTAGGTGTAGTAGTAGGTGTAGGTGTAGTAGTGGTGGTGGTGGTATTAGTATTAGTATTAGTATTAGTATTAGTATTAGTATTTATTAGTATTAGTATTAGTATTAGTATTAGTATTAGTATTAGTATTAGTATTAGTATTAGTATTAGTATTAGTATTAGTATTAGTATTAGTATTAGTATTAGTATTATAACAGCAGCAGCAGCAGCAGTAGTAGTAGTAAGATGGGACTGCGGTGGCTCATTGGTTAAGAAGCTCACCTTGTTAGCTGGAAGGTCAGCAAGTCAGCAGTTCAAGACCCGGGTACTGCATGACGGAGTGAGCTCCCGTCTCTGTCCCAGCTCCTGCTAACCTAGCAGTTCGAAAGCAAGAAATGGCAGGTAGATAAATAGGGACCCCTTCAGTGGGGGGGAAAGATCTTGGGGGGTGGGGATGATAGGTGCCTCATTGGGGCGTCCCCCGAGTGGAGTTTCTCCAGCAAAACTCCTTTCAACCCAGACAGCACCTCTGTGTGCTTCTGATATGACTTTTAAACTAAACCAATATTAAGAGGACAGATCTTACTTACTTCACGATCCTTTCTTCTGGGCTTTAGCAGTTAGCCATAGTAGGGGTGTGGGTGTCATCTTTAACTCAACAATGGTAGGATCGAGGGGGATATATTTGCGAGAGACCAAAGCAAGCCAGGATCAGAGGAAGGATTTGGGGGGAGCTGGTGCTGATGTAACCCTGCGCATGAGATACTACAGGGTTTGGGGTTTTCCACCACCCCTTCCTAAAAGGATGGTGTTTTCTTTAGCTGCCTTTGGGGGGAAACAATGGAAAGAGGCTGATGGATAGAGAGGCAAATTTGTTCTCCCACCCCATCACCGTCAAAGATCTTTTTTTTTATTTTAGAAAAAAAAGATCTAGTTCTTCGTGGTTTGAATTAAAAATAATTTCGAAACATGCCAAGACCCTCCAAAAAAACAAACAAACCCCGTATTCTGAGCTATTAAATGTTGCCAATATTAATAACGTCATTGATCAGAGTAACGGAAGGTAAACTTTTCACTATTCGTTCCTCTTGCCGCTTTCTCCTAACCCGAGTAAAGGTTTCGCCTGCTCGAAAGCCAGCCGTATCCGACTCTAGGGTTCAGTGCTCATCTCTGTTTCAAAGCCGAAGAGCCATCGCTTGTCTGCTTCTGCGGACGTTTCCGTGGTCATGTGGCAGGCATGACTAGACACCGGAGCGCACGGAACGCTGTTTACCATCCCACTGAAGTGGTCCCTATTTATCTCCTTGCAATGTCTTACTTTCGAACTGCTAGGTTGGCAGGAGCTGGGACAAAGACGGGAGCTCATTCCGTCCTGCAGTCCTCGGGAATCGAACTGCTGACCGCCTTACGCCTTCCAGTCAGCCTCTTAGCCACTTGAGCCACTGCAGTCCCTTGCTTATAACCCTATCTCCGGCCATATGTAACACCAGATTATTTTTTTCCTGGGCTCCACGCGATTAAAGGTAAAGGTTTCCCTTGCTCGAAAGCCGGTCGTGTCCGACTCTAGGGTTCGGTGCTCATCTCTGTTTCAAAGAAGAGCCAGCCGTTGTCTGCTTCTGCAGGACGTTTCCGTGGTCATGTGGCAGGCATGACTAGACACCGGGAGCGCACGGAGCACGTGATTAAAGTAAAGGTAAAGGTTTCCCTTGCTCGAAAGCCAGTCGCATCCGACTCTAGGGTGCGGTGCTCATCTCTGTTCCAAAGCCGAAGAGCCAGCGCTGTTTGCTTCTGCAGACGTTTCCGTGGTCATGTGGCAGGCAAGACTAGACACCGGAGCGCACGGAACGCTGTTACCTTGCGACCATAATCGAGGAATCGTCTTCCGGATTCTTCGTCTGGTTTTGCCGACACGAGACTCTTCTTTTGGAAATCCTGCGGTTATTTCTATCAATACATCGCGATCTTCCCTCCCTTTAACTTCAAAGTAAGCTCCATTTCGGCTGTCAGGCGAACTTTTTTTTCCTCTTTTAGGGTCATCCTCCCTTGATATTTTTCTCAATTTCCTGTGCGAACCGCACGTCTGAATTGATCCCTTGCCTTCAGAAAGTCTACAAAGTTCAAATCTGCCTCCCCCAGCCCTGGAATAAGTGGAATTAGTGGAAATTATTACCATTTCCCAAATTTTTCCCCAAGTCTAATGATGTGTTGAGAGACACATTAGACCACGATAAATAAATTCACGTGTACTAGTTGGTTTCCCATATTAAACTTTTTTTTTTATCCTAGTGCTTGGACAATGCGTTTAGAAATTCAGAAATAAACCATCGCGGGTTCTTTCCTTATCTAGGCTTGTGGATTCGAAGTAAGGCTCTCTAGGATCAGTGAAGCTTACTCCAGAGTAAACCGGGGGTGTGGGGAGGAATGCCCAACTTGTACCAATATTGGCTGTCAGACAGCGTTCGGCTTTGAAGCAGAGATGAGCACTGGACCCTAGAGTCGGATACGACTGGCTTTTCGAGCAAGGGAAAACTTTCCCTTTCCCCAGGTAAGTGTAAAGGTTTCCCTTGCTCGGAAAGCCAGTCGTATCCGACTCTAGGGTTCAGTGCTGCTCATATGTGCTTCAAAGCCAGCGCTGTCTGCTTCTGCAGACGTTTCCGTGGTCATGTGGCAGGCATGACTAGACCCCCGGAGTGCAGAAAGCGCTGTTACCTTCCCTGTTTATCTACTTGCAATTTCTTGCTTCCGAACTGCTAGGCTGGCAGGAGCTGGGGCAAAGACGGGAGCTCACTCCGTCCTGCAGGACTCGGGAATCAAACTGCTGACCTCTCGCCTTCCATCTTCACCACTTAGACCACTGCAGTCCTATACACTGCGTGTGTGTATAGGATTGCTCCAAGACACTTAAACAGGCCTTTCTTTCAAAGGAAGAAGCAAAAACAGGGAAGTTGTAAAAAAATAACCCGAATTTAATATTTCCCATTTGGACCAGTTAGCATTTCTCTTATTATAAACATCGACGTTTTGTTCAGTCAAGTTGGGGGGGGGGGGGAATTAAAATAATTAAAAGTGACAAAAGAAGGGGTAAGCGCTAGAGGAAAGGAGAACCAGGAACACATTAAAAGCGTCCTTGTTAGAAGTGATTAACATTTTTTGAAAATTGCTTGTCTGGTCTTTACAGCGTCTTTGTATAATTAATTTTTTCTTTAATACAAAAAGATAGAGAGAGAGAGAGAGAGAGGAGGAATCAAACTGGCTGTAACTATTTTAAGCACTTCTTTCATCAGCTGTGCTGGAAGGCGACAGTAATTAAGCTAATTCAGCACCAAAAATAAACTTCATTCATTCATTCATTCAGTTATCATTTTTCCTTCCAAGGTTCCCAAATTCTTAGAGCCCTGCAAAACCTGATTAAACTAATTCAGGACCAAAAATAACTTTATTTATTTATTCATTCATTCATTCATTCATTCATTTATTCATTTATTTATTTATCATTTTTCCTTCCAAGGTGCCCAAATTCTTATAGCCCTGCAAAACCTGATTAAGCTAATTCAGGACCAAAAATAAACTTTATTCATTCATTCATTCATTCATTTATTTATTTATCATTTTTCCTTCCAAGGTTCCCAAATTCTTATAGCCCTGCAAAACCTGATAAAGCTAATTCAGGACAAAAATAAACTTTATTTATTCATTCATTCATTCATTCATTTATCATTTTTCCTTCCAAGGTTCCCAAATTCTTATAGCCCTGCAAAAACTGATTAAGATAATTCAGGACCAAAAATAATCTTTATTCATTCATTCATTTATCATTTTTCCTTCCAAGGTTCCCAAATTCTTATAGCCCAGCAAAACCTGATTAAGCTAATTCAGGACCAAAAATAACTTTATTTATTTGTTTATTCATTCATTTATTTATTTATCATTTTTCCTTCCAAGGTGCCCAAATTCTTATAGCCCTGCAAAAACTGATTAAGCTAATTCAGGACCAAAAACAAACTTTATTTATTCATTCATTCATTTATTTATCATTTTTCCTTCCAAGGTTCCCAAATTCTTATAGCCCTGCAAAACCTTGATTTATTTTTGATTTTTTTTCTATTTTTTGCTTCCTCCTCTCCCCCCTCCGGGTTACTAATAACCCCTTTTAAAACTTCATCACCGGCCTAATGATAGGAAACCAGGGTGGAAATTGCCCGTTAACAGTTGGATCTGGGCTGTAATTAATTCACTGTCACTTTTAATCAAGCGGAGGCGAGATCAAGTTCCCTGATTCTGTCTGACTGTATATGGGAGGGAGGGGGGGCAATTTGGAGAGTGACATCATCCTAAAAGCTGGCTGTCCAATCAGGAAAGAGGGAGTAGAACACGTGGATTTGGGATCTAGGGTTTAATTTATTTTATTTTTATTTTATTTTTATTTTTTTTAAAAAAAAGTGGGAGGCGAGGAAAGGAGAAGAAATTGGAACCAAAGCAAGTTGGAGGTGTGCGCGTGTGCGTGCGTGCGTGCGTGCGTGTGTGTGTGAGAGAGAGAGAAAGTGAGTGACTGAGTGTGAGAGAGCGAGCATTGGAAAAAGCGAGAGCAACGTGGCTGCAGGCGGAGCTGTTCATGGTGCTGAATCGAGGCAGCGGCGACCGGACTTGTTCACCTTCCACCATCAGGGGACTTTCCTTTTCCAAAGCGGCTTCCCAAAAAAGATCAAGAGCATGGGAAGAGGTGCTGGGGCTCCCGTTGGGCACCCGAGCTGCCTGCCTGGGTTTTTCCAAAGGTGCTGACTTTCCCATCCACCAGCCAATCTTTTAGGGGGGGCAGGTTGGGGGGGGCTTTTCTTTTAGGGGGAAAAAGGCGCTATGTGCACTCCGGTGGTGCGCTCCGGTGTCTAGTCATGCCTGCCACATGGCCACGGAAACGTCCGCAGAAGCAGACCAGCGCTGGCTCTTCGGCTTTGAAACAGAGATGAGCACTGAACCCTAGAGTCGGATACGACTGGCTTTCGAGCAAGGGAAAACCTTTACCTCTACCTTTCTTTTAGGTGGAGGGTAAGGGCGCTGTCCGTAGTGCTGAAACCTCGGTCTGTGTTCCTACTCAAAGAAGACTCGGGGCTCTTTTTCTTTCCTAACTTTGGAGACTTTTTCTCCCTGGGTTTTCCTCCCCTATTTCCCCAAACCCTATCAAAGTTTGACGGGGTGGGTGGGTATGAGGGGAGACTTTTCACCATATCTTAGACATCATCATAATAGATGGTCTTATGGGGATGGAGAAACTAGGCTGAAATGATGATTAACCCTTTGGACTCAATGGGAAATGCTTCTGATTAACTTGCATTACAATTATGTTGGTTTTGGGTTTTTTTCATGTTTTTTTTGTTCCCAAGCAAAATCTGACTTTCTCTCCTCCTCTTTGGTTCTCTCTCTCTCTCTCTCTCTCTCTCTCTTTCTTTCCTTTTTTCTTCTTCTTTCTCCTTTGCAGCTAATTCAGCCACAGGCTCCTTGGGAAGAGTCCCTGCGCCTTGGATCTTAAACACCGACTCCGGATTGTTGTTCCTCTGACTTCCTTGGGATTGAGACCTGTGCCCTCGCAGGGGGGCTGAGCCCCTCTGGTCCTCCCCCTCTGTCCTCCCCCTGCCACGGGTTCGATCCTGACGGCCGGCCAATGTCACCCTGAGAGCCATGGAAGGCTCCGGCGGGTTTGGGATCGACTCCATCCTGTCCCATCGGTCGGGGAGCCCTGCAGCGCCCAAAGGGGACCCGCTTATGGGGGAAGGCCGATCCCCGTTGGAACTCAGCCCCCGGTCCGAGATCAGCAGCGGCTGCCCTTCGCCCCACTCGCCCGGGAGGGACTGCCTAGAGTCGGTGGTGGCCCCCCAAAGACCCATCGGGCTTGAGGCTCAGCTTCCAGGTGGACCGATCTTGGCACCTTCTCAATCCAGAACCGTGACCTCCTCCTTCTTGATCAGGGACATCTTGGCCGATTGCAAACCTCTGGCCGCCTGCGCCCCTTACTCCAGCACCACCAATGGACCGGGCGCCCAGGAGCTGCCGGTTCGAATCCCGACCAAGGCGGGCGAGGATTTCCGAGAGAAGATGGACAAAGGTGGCAGTAATTCCTCTTCTGATTCAGAGTACAAAGGTAAGGTGAAAACTTGCCTCTTTTAACCCCGACCTCTTCCTTGAGATCACGAACCTTCCCATGCTGCTCATCCTCATCCTCATCATCCTTCTTTATTAACTGATTAGTCATCTGGCCATATCAGCTTAAAATAAAATTCACTAGGTAAAATGTGATGGCATAAAAAGGGACACGAGCAGGTAAAAAGTAGGATGATGCAATCGCAATAAAATGGGCTATAAACTCAAAATAATTTATCAATAAATTATAGAAATTGATAGATAAAATTCATCACCTTTACATGCAACCCCCATCTGACAAATGAAACTTCTTCTCTTCTGAATGGCCCCCCAACCATAAACTTGGCAGTTCTAATATTTACATATTTATTTGTGCCCTGAAGGAAGTTCGTCTCTTCCTTTGAAGATCATGCGCCTTCCCACGCTTATCCATCTCTCTCGCACCCCAGCGTTGCACCAAAGTAACGATCTCGGGAATCAAAAGTAACGGGAGTTATTTGGGGAATGGGGAGGGGGCTCCAGTCGCCTACGAATAGAGCAGGGCGGCTGCATGCCCAGATATCTGGTCCTGCAGGTACATTTCTCCTACACATGGAGGTTCCAACGCACCTTCTTTTTTTCCGATCAGAAGGAAAGGGGCTGGTTTGAGTGTCTTCTCTTTTTCTGCCTGAGACATAATTTAATTTTTTGTGCCTCCAAGTCTGACCTAAAAGAATCTGTTAATTACCCATTTTCAAATGGTCAGATTTGATCTGATCAGATCTGATCTGGCTGATCGTTGGGACTAAGGGGGAACTGGTTATTAGATTTTATTTCCTGTTGTTTGTTTTTTTTACCCCAGCCTGCAGAGGAAAAAAGAAAACCAACTCTGAATTCAGACTTCAGGCCGGTAGCATATGCGGAACTTCTCCATTAAAGTCTATTTCTTCCCACTCCAATTGACCCTTTGCGGGGGGGGGGGGGGAGTGTTAATATTACTTTGGGCGGCCCTTATTTGCCTTTGAATTAAGAAATTGCAAGTAGATAAATAGGGATAGGGACCACTTCGGTGGGAAGGTCAACAGTGTTCCGTGCGCTCCGGCGTCTAGTCATGCCTGCCACATGACCGCGGAAACGTCTGCAGAAGCAGACAAGCGCTGGCTCTTTGGCTTTGAATCAGAGATGAGCACTGAATCCTAGAGTCAGATACGACTGGCTTACGAGCAAGGGAAACTTTTTACCTTTTACCTAAGGGCAGGTAAAGGTAGAAAGAGGCACCACACAAACACACACACAGAGACACACACTGGGAAAAATCAACGCTATAAAAGGCCAGTAAACTAAAGAAATTCTTGGGTGATGCGAATGAACTTGACATAGAGATCGATTGTCAAGTCAATAGCAATGCTATTCAGTGGAGAAGCAAATTCACACGCAGAAACGTAACATGATTTCCTATCATCTGTCATCATCCCCGCCGGTTTCCCCCGAGAGTCTGCCTCTTCGTCTTAGGAAACTTCCTAACAGGGAAAATTCATAAAGTCGTCTTGACCTTCCCAAAGAAGTTGGCGATGATCGGAAAGGCCAAAAGCAGTCAGGAAGATAGGAGGTTGGAATTATCGTCTAGATGGGAACGATTGGCAGTTTAGCAAAGGTTAAGGTTTTCCCTTGCTCGAAAGCCAGTCGTATCTGACTCTAGGGTTCAGTGCTCATCGTCTCTGTTTCAAAGCCGAAGAGCCAGCGGCGTCTGCTTCTGCGGACTTTTCCGTGGGAGATCAAATTATCTTTAAGTTTTATTTGCCTGTAGATAAATTTAAATTAGAAAAATAGATCTATCTTTGGATGAGGCAATATTCCCCATTCCATATCATTTTATAGGGGATAAGGACACCCCAAAATTAGGCTAAGTAACAATCCTCCCCCCCCCCAAAGATGTCTCAAACCCGATCTTCATCTTGCGTACTCCCAAAATGTCGCTGATCTCTTCGATTTACTCGGAAGTAAGTAGCTCCAGTCTCTGTCCCGGCTCCTGCCAACCTAGCAGTTTGAAAGCAAGACATTGCAAGTAGATAAATAGGGACCACTTCGGTGGGAAGGTCAACAGCGTTCCGTGCACTCCAGTGTTTAGTTATGTCTGCCCCATGTCCACGGAAATGTCTGTAGAAGCAGACAGCGCTGGCTCTTTGGCTATAAACAGAGATGATCACTGCACCCTAGAGTTGGATATGACTGGCTTTCAAGCAAGGGACACCTTGACTTTTACCTTTACTTAAATAGCTTTAGGTTTAATTGCAAGTACAGTAAGTACAACAGAACAACCTTTGGATCTGCTAGCAAATATGTAATTAGTCAATGGGCATAATTGTGACACTTTAGGGTTTCTTGTGGCTTACTTTTTTTTAAAAAAAGGCATGTGTTAAATGGTAGTATATAACTATAATTAGTAATTATTTTATCGGTTTGCAATGGTGTCCTGTTAGCAGTATTGGAAGGTGACGATTGAGTTCTTGAATAAATAAATATATGTTTATTTTATTCAAATGATGAGGCCCTTATGATTCCAGATAAAAACCCAATTTCCCTGATTTTTTATTCTACCTGCTACTCCTTTCTGGTTGAATTGGAGAAGAAATACCTTTCCATTTTGATTCATACAGATAGACAGATAGATAGGAAAGAAGGAAGCAAAGAAAGAAAGATAGATAGGAAGGAAAGAAGGAAGGAAAGAAAGATAGATAGATTGGAAGGAAAGAAGGAAAGATAGATGGATGGATAGGAAGGAGAGAAAGATAGATAGATCAATAGGAAGGAAGGAAAGAAAGAAAGAAAGATAGGAAGGAAGGAAAGATAGATAGATAGGAAGGAAAGATAGATAGATAGAAAGGAAGGAAGGAAAGAAAGATAGATAGGAAGGAAAGAAAGATGGATAGGAAGGAAAGAAAGATGGATAGGAAGGAAAGAAAGATGGATAGGAAGGAAAGAAAGATAGATAGGAAGGAAAGAAAGATAGATAGGAAGGAAAGAAAGAGATAGATGGATAGGAAGGAAGGAAAGAAAGATAGATGGATGGATAGGAAGGAAAGAAAGATAGATAGATGGATAGGAAGGAAAGAAAGAAAGAAAGGATTTGCAAAGGATACTAAACCCTTTCACAAGTAATTGAAAAAATAAACAACCGGCTGAAAAGTGGATTGTGTAGCTAACATCACAGCCTGTCTTTCTGTTTAAGTCAGCTGTCATAAACCCACGGGGGTTCAAAAATATCTTAAATATTCAG
This sequence comes from Bradypodion pumilum, assembly GCA_035047305.1. NCBI lineage: Eukaryota > Metazoa > Chordata > Lepidosauria > Squamata > Chamaeleonidae > Bradypodion > Bradypodion pumilum. Next base: position 8,915,622 of record JAWDJD010000015.1, read on the forward strand.
TTTATCAATAGAAGCTAACAGGTCGCCTAACTAAACGGAAGTTACTTTGTGGAGCTGAAAGCGACAGGTATCCTTACAATGGCGGAACTCCCCAAAGGTTTGGGCCTAAAATTATTCGGGATTAATCCTCTCTGAACCAGAACCTGGGCTACCAAAGCGACTTCTTACAGAGTTGATTTGGCCTTATTTTATCATTCAAGGAGAAAATAACAGATTAGGAAAATTATGTACATTATAGATTGAATGTCCCCCATTTCTTAGAAGGGCAGCTTTAGTTCCATTCTGGCTGGTTTCTTACACACACAAGCGCTGGTGAATCTTGTTGCTAAAGCCAGCTTAGAGTAGACCCTCTGCGTAGTAAGTCAAACACTTCAGTAAATCCTACTGAGTCAGTAGGTCTACTCTACTTGGGCCTGGTTCTGGGATGATTGCCAAAGACAGGCCGAGGTAGAGCGTTTCCAGATAGGTTTCCTCGGAAGCCAATCCTTCTACCTGCTCTAGATTTGACTTCCCAATAAGTGTGCAGAAGGGACAGAAAACCCAGAGCCAGACCCAATTGGTTTCACTCCGGAGTCATTCCAGAGTGGCAACCTCCACCCTCTCTCCTCCACTTCCGTCCTCATTTGGAGCCAAAGCGGGTGTGGATCCAGTTTGGATTTTCACTGGCAATTCGGAGGCCTCCAATGTTCAAGCCTGAAAAATTTTCCCAACCAGGAACTGCTAAGGGGGAAAAAAAAACCCAAGAAGATGATGTTGATGGGGTTGTTCTGTTCACCTCTTTTTTCCAAATCCTATTTTTGCTCCCAACCCTTGGGAGAGTGGCTTAAAATGTCTTCTGTGATTAGTTGTGGGTTTTGCCCGCATTTATCGAAAAGAAAATGAATAATCAGGGAATGGTGGGGTGGGGGGGGGGGAGATCTAATGTATTATTTATCCAACCCTAATGTCCAAGATGTGGCCACGGTCTTTTCCCCTTTTTCTCTTTTCCTGGGCTTTCACTTTCCTGTCCTTCAATCTCCTGGTTTTCTCTATCTCGTTTCTTTTCTTTCTCAATTTCCTCTCTTTGCTCTCCTCGTTTCCTTTATCACAGGGATTTCTTTTTTTTTCTTTCTGTGCCTTCCCTTCTTTCTTTCTTTCTTTCTTTCTTTCTTTATTCTTACCCTTCTCTCTCTCTCACTTTCTGTGCCTTCCCCTCTTTCTTTCTTTATTTATTTTTACGCTTCTCTCTCTCTTTCTGTGCCTTCCCCTCTTTCTTTCTTTCTTTCTTTATTTATTTTTACGCTTCTCTCTCTCTCTCTCTCTCTCTTTCTGTGCCTTCCCCTCTTTCTTTCTTTCTTTCCCTTTTTCTCTTTTCCTTGCCTTTCACTTTCCTGTCCTTCAATCTCGTGGTTTTCTCCATCTCGTTTCTTTTCTTTCTCAATTTCCTCTCTTTGCCTTCCTCGTTTCCTTTAGCACAGAGATTTCTTTCTTTCTCTCTCTCTCTCTTTCTTTCTGTGCCTTCCCCCCCTCTCTCTCTCTTCCTTCCTTCCTTTATTCTCACCCTTCTTTCTCTCTCTCTCTCTTCATTCTTAGCCTTCTCTCTCGCTCACTCTTTCTTTCTTTCTGTGCCTTCTCTTTCTTTCTTCCTTCCTTCCTTCCTTTATTCTCACTCTTCTCTCTCTCTCTCTCTTTCTTTGCCTTCCCCTTTTCAATCCTGACCCCATCTCCCTTTCCTCCCTTTCTCTTCCTTTCTGTTTCAATTTTGCCTCCATTTCATTTCTTTCCCTCTCTATTTTTTCCTTTCCTTCCTGAACTTTCGCTTTTCCTCCCTTTCCTCATTTCCTTCTTTCACTTTTCTTCATCCTCACCCTCCTTCCCTTCTCTCTCTTCCCCTTTCTTCTGCCTGTGTCCTGCTCCTTCCATCCTCTGTGCCTCTCTCTCTTTCTCTCTGTCCCGGTTTCTCTTCCTTCGCTCTCTCTTTCTCTCCTTTTCTGTCCCACTGTGTTCCTCTTTTCTTCTTGACCCTTTCTCTCCCCCTCTTTTCTCTTCCTCTCAACTTTCCCCACCTTACCTCCGATTTCCCACCTTACCACCCAGTCACCAACACTCTCCAGCTCAGGATCTGACTCCCAGCCTCAGGATCGGGCCCTCACCATCCCCCTCAACCCGTGTGTGTGTGTGTGTGTGTGTGTGTGTGTGTGTGTGTGTGTGTGTGTGTGTGTGTGTGTGTGTGTGTGTGTGTGTGTGTGTGTGTGTGTGTAAAGAAATTACATAGTGAAAAGACTGAATGGCTGTGGCACTCAACCACCAACTCAAGACTAGGACAAGATGCTCTACTATCATCCCTGCATGTTTCCCAAAAGATGTCCCCACAGCCAGAGGATCTAGATATTTTTTTCTTTTAAAATAAAGAAAAAGACCACCAAAAGGTCAGATACGTGGGTGTAGAAATTTCACTTTTAAAATAAAATAAAAGCTTGGCAGACTGGCAGTTAGCAAAGGTTTTTGACATGAGATTATAAAGCCAAGAAGAGCAAGAGTTCTATGATGACCCCCATTAGCAACGGAAAATATATATATTTTCTTTATTTTATTTTATATATTTTATATATATTGCATGTAGTGTGTCTATCTCATATATTTGTTTCGCCTTTTAAGTGAAATGAATGGACATTTGCACGGTATTCTGATTTTCCAAGTTTCACAGTGTATATCTATATATATATATATACATGAGTGGTGTTTACAGCAGACAGCGCTGGCTCTTCGGCTTGGAAACAGAGATGAGCACTGCACCCTAGAGTCGGATACGACTGGCTTTCGAGCAAGGGAAACATTTACCTTTACACCAATAGGGCAGGGTATAAAATGAATGAATGAATGAATGCATGAATGAATAAAACCAAGGTGTTGTGACCCTTGTTACTCATGCGCCAGGACACCATGGCACCCTCCAGATTTCCCAGCCTGGAGCTGCTGCAGATGTGCCTTTTAAAACCTAAGGAAGCTCGGTGGTCCTTTTGTGGGACTTTTCACTTTTGGGTTTAAAAAGAATTCCTCTCCTCCCCTCCCCCCCCAAAAAAAATGCAAATAAAAGAAAAACCTGGCAGGGTCTTAGGCCACTAATTCCATCTTTAGCCAGGGAGGGGGTGGTGGTGCATGTGATTCCCCTTCCAAGCATCCTTGTTTGTCTCTCTTCCATGAAAAGGAACTTCTCATGTTTAATAAGGAGACCTTCCGCAGGTTTCTGCTTGAAAGGGTTTCGCCTTCCCTGGTGGCTCAATTAAGTGGATTATTGTCTTTCTACAGAGAGGAATCAATGCGCATGGAGGATGAGCCAGTGTCATTTGCCCTAACTCCTTCCCACAATGAAATTTACCATAAACCCCCTGATTTTAAAAAAGAAAGAGGAGAAGAATATATATATTATATATTATATATTATATATTATATATTATATATTATATATTATATATTATATATTATATATTATATATTATATATTATATAATGCGACCAATTTATTTAAATCGAACTTACTGCCTTTTAGACTTGGATATACAGGAACATAATCTATTTGGAAGCAGAGATAAAGGAGGTCGGGCGAGGCAAGGGGAACTGCAGGCAGAAGGATGAAAAGCACATCATCATCATCATCATCATCCTTCTTTCAAGGCTGTAGACTCTGGTTCTTTTCTTCCAGGGCAAGATCTGTGTAAACGCAACCAAACTCAACCGAATCAAAGGAAAACGGAGTTGGGTTTTCTTTTTTTAAAAAAAATGAATAGGAGAAATGGGTAGACCCAAAAGTGGGGGTTGGGTACCAAAAATCCGTAGCATTATTATTATATTCCTCCTCTGACCCATCTGCTCCGGATTAGAATAATAGAGCTGGAATTTAATCCGATTTGGAACCAAGTTGCTGTTTGCAGCCGATGGGAGGCAAGGAGGGCTGTCTGGTGTGTGTGTGTGTGTGTGTGTAGTATTGAATATATATATATATATATATATATATATATATATATATATATATATATATATATATTATATATATATATATATATATATATATATATATATATATATATATATATATATATATATATATATATATATATATATATATATATATATATATATATATATATATATATATATATATATATATATATATTCAATTTGCAGAAAGAAATAGGATCAGGAGGAAGTAAAAGAGCATAATATTTAATCTCCCTTATTACTTACATCTGACTTCTTTTTTGGCTTACCTGCCAACAGTCAATTTCACTCCCAAACAGCTTCATCCCTGATATCTTTTGGGTGGTGGTGGAGTTCATATACAGGTGAAACACAGAAAATTAGAATATCGTGCAAATGTTCATTCATTTCACTCAGAAGGTGAAACAAATATATGAGATAGACTCACTATGTGCAAAGCAAGAGATGTCATGCCTTAATTCGTTATAATTGTGATGCTCATGGCGTACAGTGTACATGCGATTATGTGATGATTATGGGGTGCATGAGATTGTGGGGTTTTCATAAATTGTAAGCCATAAGCATCACTATAATAACAAAGTAAGGCTTGAACTATCTCGCTTGCATGCAATGAGTCCATCACATATATTTGTTCCACCTTTTAAGTTGCATCGCTGGGCTGAATGAACATTTGCACGATATTCCAATTTTTCCGAGTTTCACTTGTATTTCTGTTTATTTTAGCTCTGCTCCCCTTACCAGTGATGGGTCCTGAAGGACTCCTAGGTTTCTGCTTCCAAATTTGAGCTAAATATTTACCTTAAAATGACTTTATTGGTTTTTTTAAAGGAAGACCATTATTTCCAAGAGTTGTTTTCATTCTCCCACCTTTAAAAAAATAAAATAAAGAAACAACAGTCCTACTGATTTTTTTTCTCGTTTCTGATTATCAATTCAAACTTTATTAGCGTTAATGGCCAGTGCAGTAAAAAGGGTTTAAGTGCATGAAAATAGAGTCGAAAGGCACCACCACAAACACATCGGTTTAACTTAAAACAAAACAGAATAAAACCAGTTCTTAAAATGTATGCTACATTTGGGACAGGTGTCTGATTTAAAAAGGAATAAAACAGCACATAAAACAGTATAAAAGTTTAAAAGTCACAGTCATAAAATAAGGATTAAAAAGGCACACAATTGACACAGAGGTGAGTTCGCATTGTTACTTTAGCACAAAGACTTGAGGTTGAATTGTTACTTTAGCATCAAGGCTGAATTCGAATTGTTACTGAGACTGAGTTCGAATTGTTAAAGGTAAAGGTTTCCCTTGCTCGAAGCCAGTCGTATCCGAAAGCCAGTCGTATCTCTGTTTCAAAGCCGAAGAGCCAGCGCTGTCTGCTTCTGCAGACGTTTCCGTGGTCATGTGGCAGGCATGATTAGACACCGGAGCGCACGGGACGCTGTTACCTTCCCACCAAAGTGGGAACTTTGTTACTTTGGCATAAAGCCTACCTCGGAAAATCGTGGCGAAAGGGCCACAAGTTTCACGTCTGTGCCCAAGTTGCTCGTGGGAAGAAAAGAATATACACGGGATTAGATTTAGACGGAAAGTGGTGGAAATCATTTCTTTTAGGCTTTCCTTTCTAAACGGATAGTTAAGATTTTCCCCTGCCAGTCCTTCGCCAAGTAGCAAAAGATACCGGATTTCTTTCTAAGAGTTATTTCCTACGACAACAAAATGTAGAATATATAACTTTTTTTTTTCCTTTTGAAATATACGTATGGAAACCTTTGGAGGCGGATAAATCGCCAAATCCTACCTTATCAAGAAAATAAGGGGGGGGGGGTAAAAGTTTTCCGAAGTTTTACGAAAACAATTGGAGTAGGGCAGTGGCTCAAGTGGCTAAGACGCTGACTGGGAGGCGGGAGCTCAGCAGTTCGATTCCCGAGTACTGCAGGACGGAGTGAGCTCCCGTCTTTGCCCCAGCTCCTGCCAACAAAGCAGTTCGAAAGCAAGACATTGCGCCTGGATAAATAGGGACCCACTTCGGTGGGAAGGTGAACAGCGCTCCGTGCGCTCCGGTGTCTAGTCATGCCTGCCACATGGCCACGGAAACGCCTACAGATGCAGTCAGCGCTGGCTCTTCGGCTTTGAAACAGAGATGAGCACTGAACCCTAGAGTCGGATACGACTGGCTTCCGAGCAAGGGAAACCTTTACTTAATCTTTAGATGGGCAAGATCCGAGTGGGTCTACATTAGATACCCAGGGACGCGAGTCCAATCAACCAGGACACTTACTTTCGAGTATACCCGATGGAATCCAGTAAATAAATGAATGAATGAATGAATGAATGAATACCCAAGATCGGGCAACGGAGGATAGTTGGCGATGTTTGTTTCCCCAGGAAGTAAACCTGATAAACAGCCTTTTCCTTGGGATAATTCAATTTCTGCTCCAAAAGAAGACACTCGTTCCAAATTTCGAATACAGTGCAAGTCAAACCTTCAAGATAAGAACGGTTCGACTTAAGAAACACCTCGAGATACATCCGAAAATCTCAGGGGGGAAAATATCAGCTTCAAGATACTGTACAAATTTTTAATATGATTTTTTAAAGATAAAAAATTTGATGCATTCCTATGGGAAATTGCATTCAATGCATTCCTATGGGAAATTGCATTCAGTGCATTCCTATGGGAAATTTCATTCAGTGCATTCCTATGGGGGAAATTCAAGATAAGAAATTTTCGAGATACAACCAACCTCGAGGAACGAATTAAATTCGTATGTAGAGGTTTGACTGCATATCAATTCGTCCCACTTTGGAATATGTCTTAATTCCTTCGCTCAAGCGATCAATATCTTCGATTAAAATAATGTATCCCTATTACAAAGCATCTAAAAGGGGCCGGAGGCATATTGTCTTAATTTGAAACGGATTTGTAGAATTACAATTGTTTCCGAACAAGGGAAGCACCCTAGAGTATTTATATATCCCATAACTTCCTCCCAAAAAATGGTCAGAAAATATTTATTTTCCTTCATCTTGGCTACATTTCCTATCCAACTTCTTTTCTGTAACTCAGGCCCTGATTAATTAACCTGGAGATCTTGAAAGCTTGTTCATTACCTTGTGATGATTGGAATTCTAATTATTCATCATCACCTGCTGAAATGTTTGATCCTTTCCGGCATGAAACAATACAGCTGAATTTGCTCGATTCCACATAATGAATGTTTTTAAAAGTTTAAAAACTCATGTTTTTAAAAGTTTAAAAACTCATGTTTTTAAAAGTTTAAAAATCATGTTTTTAAAAGTTTAAAAACTCATGTTTTTAAAAAGTTTTTAACTAGATTTTTAATTGGTGCGGGTGGGAGGTAGTTTTTTTCAGTGTTTTTAGGAATTTTAAGGGTTTCTATAGTTTAAAATTGGGGATTTTATGTACGCCGCCCAGAGTCGTATGTCAATTAGGGCGGTTATCCGAATTGATTGAATGAATGAATGAATGAATGATGTTGGGGGGGATAAAATAATTTCCCTCGGCTTGTTAATGCGCAGCTTGATTCTCTGCAGTGGCTCGTGGCTAAGACGCAAACTGGAAGGCAGGCGGGAGGTCAGCAGTTCGATTCCCGAGGACTGCAGGACGGAATGAGCTCCCGTCTCTGCCCCAGCTCCTGCCAACCTAACAGTTCCAAAGCAAGACATTGCAAGCAGATAAATAGCGACCACTTCGGTGGGAAAGGTAAACAGCGTTCCATGCGCTCGGGTGTCTAGTCATGCCTGCCACATGACCACGGAAACGTCTGCAGAAGCAGACAGCGCTGGCTCTCGGGGCTTTGAAACAGAGATGAGCACTGAGCCCTAGAGTCGGATACGACTGGCTTTCGAGCAAGGGAAACCTTTATCCTTTACATTGCGGGGGGGGGGGGCTGCCAACGTAAAGATCCGTGTTGCCAGAAAACTGATTTGGACACAGCGATTATGCTTGCTGAATTTACTGAGATTTACTTCATCCAGATTGCACCTAAAATGCTCTCATCCTGCAACAGAATTCTTACATAAGCTCCCATAGGATCGCAGTGCACAGAACAAGATTTTACATTCCACACACACACACACCCAAAAAATTCAAACTTTGCATTTATTTTATTTTAATTTTTAAGGAAGACACACACACACACACCCAGCTCACTTCATTTGGGAGGGTGAGTTCCCGAGAATTGACTTCTAAAGTCGAATCTATTCTCTTCTCTACAGCTCCAATACCGACTAACGTAAGAATATTTTAGACAGGATCCTATGGAAAGACAAATCTTTTTATTTTATTTACAAGTCAAACCTCTACATACGAATTTAATTCGTTCCTGGAGGTTGATTGTATCTCGAAAATTTCTTATCTTGAATTTCCCCCATAGGAATGCATTGGATGCAATGTCCCATAGGAATGCATTGAATTTTGTATCTCAAAAAAAAAAGTCCTATAAAAAAATTGTACAGTATCGGTGCAAAGCTCTGTTTCAAAGCCCGAAGAGCCAAGCCAGCGCTTGTCTGCTTCTGCAGACGTTTCCGTGGTCATGTGGCAGGCATGACTAGACACCGGAGTGCAGGGAACGCTGTTACCTTCCCTATTGATCTACTTGCAATGTCTTGCTTTCGAACTGCTAGGTTGACAGGAGCTGGGACCCAAGACGGGAGCTCACTCGGATCTTGCCCATCTAAAGGTGAATTAAAGGGGGTTAGATTTACTGTTTAAGGCCAAAATCCTGTGCCAGAAGGATCCGCTGCTCTTTCCAGAATTTACTTCTAAGTAGACATATATAGGTTTGCAAAGGGAGATTTTCCCCCTAGGTAAAGGTTTTCCCTTGCTCGAAAGCCAGTCGTATCCGACTCTAGGGTTCGGTGCTCATCTCTGTTTCAAAGCCGAAGAGCCAGCGCTGGTCTGCTGCTGCAGACGTTTCCGTGGCCATGTGGCAGGCATGACTAGACACACCGGAGCGCACGGAACGCTGTTGACCTTTCCCACCGAAGTGGTCCCCTGTTGATCTCCTTGCAATGTCTTGCTTTCGGAACTGCGATCCAACTGACTTTGGATCGCTTGAATTGAATTTAATATGGTGTCTATCTCGCGTTGACACCCATGTGTGCAGCCTACTCTCACCTTTTTTTTTTTTTTTGAGTTGATTCGGATCTACTCTCTCGTGTTTCTGCTACTGGAGCCGTATTTTAAAAGGCCGCCGTGTGTGAACGCGCCCATCCTCACCAATGCGAGGCGGACGAGAAATTGAATTTAAGCCTCTAGTCCTCATGAAAGACGCTTCGTCTTCCATTCAGATCGCTAGTTTAAGCCGTTTTCAATACGCGGCAATAATAATAATAATAATAATAATAATAATAATAATAATAATAATAATAATAATAATAATAATAATAATAATAATATCCTCTCTCTGAGATGCGTGTAAAGGTCTCTCCCTCGCTCGAAAGCCAGACCGTGTCCGACTCTAGGGCGCGTCTGCAGGCATTTCCCCGGTCATATGGTAGGTATGACTAAACGCCAGCCAGAGCGCAATGGAACGCTGTTACCTTTCCCACCGAAGCAGTACCTATTTATCTCCTTGCAATTTCTTGCTAGGAGGTTCGGTTACGAGTCCAAAGAGCGTAGGGTCAGGAGCATCTCACGTGTGGTTATATCCATCCTGTATTATTATTTTTCTCTCTCCCTCTTCCTCGCCCAGTGAAAGAGGAAGGCGACCGGGAGATCTCCAGCTCCAGGGACAGTCCGCCCGTGCGGCTCAAGAAACCGCGCAAAGCCCGCACCGCCTTCACGGATCACCAGCTGGCGCAGCTGGAGCGCAGCTTCGAGCGGCAGAAATACTTGAGCGTCCAGGATCGGATGGAGCTGGCCGCCTCGCTCAACCTCACCGACACCCAAGTCAAGACGTGGTACCAGAACAGAAGGTAAGAGAAGTCGAGCCTCGTCCCGATCCTCAATTCGGATTAGTCGGACCCCCCCCCCCAATCCAGATTAATCGCCCGGATCCCTGATCAACAGACCCGAATCCCGATTGATTGATTGTGTTTGTGTGTTGGGGGGTCAACATGTCTGAATCCGGATTGACAGGTTCGAATTCGGATTGATTGCCTCGAATCCAGATTAACAGCCCCGGGATCTGGATTAATCGCCCAGAGTAGGGAAATCCCCTAGATAGGCGGGGTATCAATATAATAAATAAAGAAACAAATAATTAGGTTAACAAGACCCAATCTGAATTAATCATCCTGAATCCGGATTAATCGCGCAGGATCTGGATTAATCGTCCAGTCGGGAAATCCCCTAGATGGGCAGGGTATAAATTTAATAAATAAATAACTGGGTTACCAGGACCCAATCTGAATTAATCGTCCTGAATCTGGATTAATCACTCCGGATCTGGATTAATCGTTCAGAGTCGGGAACTCCCCTAGATGGGCGGGGTATAAATATAATAAATGAATGAATAACTCGGTTGACAGGACCCAATCTGAATTAATCATCCTGAATCCGGATTAATCGCTTTGAATCCAGATTAACAGAACACAGATCTGGATTAATCGTAGGGGAAATCCCCTAGATGGGCGGGGTATAAATATAATAAATAAATAAATAAATAGGTTAATAGGACCGAATCTGAATCAATCATCCTGAATCCGGATTAAGTGCTCAGGATCTGGATTAATCGTCCAGAGTAGGGAACTCCCCTAGATAGGTGGGGTATCGATATAATAAAAAAATAAATAACTGGGTTAACAGGACCCAATCTGAATTAATCATCCTGAATCCGTCTTAATCGCTCTGAATCCAGATTAACAGAACCCGGTTCTGGATTAATTGTCCAGAGTAGGAAAATCCCATAGATGGGCAGGGTATAAATATAATAAATAAATAAATAAATAACTAGGTTATCAGGACCCAATCTGAATTAATCATCCTTAATCTGTATTAATCGTCCAGAGTAGGGAAATCCCCTAGATGGGCAGGGTATAAATATAAGAAATAAATAAATAACTGTGCTAACAGGACCCAATCTGAATTAATCATCCTGAATCCAGATTAATCGTCCAGAGTAGGGAAATCCCCTAGATGGGCAGGGTATAAATATAAGAAATAAATAAATAACTGTGCTAACAGGACCCAATCTGAATAAATCATCCTGAATCCGGATTAATCGCTCCGAATCCAGATTGACAGGATCCGGATTAATCCTTCAGAAACTGCGTTAACAGGGCCCAATCCGAACTAGTCGTCCCGAATCCGGATTAATCGCTCCGAATCCGGTTTGTTGTCGTTGCAGCCAGCCAGCCAGCCCCTCTCACTGCTTTTTCCGGAAAGGGTGATGTGTTACTCTTCAGCATTTAAAGAGCCAACCTTTTCTCTTGCCCTTTGAATCTGAGAGTGAATGAAGTTGTGAGAACTGTTTTCTGGGTTGTGGGGAAGGGTGGTTATTCCAGGGAGCAAGTATTCAGAATTATAACAAACAAACAAACAAACAAACCAGAAGCGAGAGTTACAGTGGCATCTTAAATCTGGCTTTATGAGTCGTGGGCCACAAACCTGCCACATACTATGCAAACACATAATGATGTGTGTTGTATATACAGTATATATAGACTGCAGTGGCTCAAGTGGCTAAGACGCTGACTGGGAGGCGGGAGGTCAGAAGTTGGATTCCCGAGTACTGCAGGACGGAGTGAGTTCCCGTCTCTGCCCCGGCTCCTGCCAACCGAGCAGTTCGAAAGCAAGAAATTGCAAGTAGATAAATAGGGACCACTAATCTAAGTTTATCTACAGCCTACACGTGTTCCTGGCCGTGTTTTGTTTTTTAAATGGATGGCCCGCAGTGCAAAGTGTGAAGTGGCTTTTTAAGATGGATCTAAAAAGATGGATCTGGTTAGCAACTAGAGCCGTAATTCCTTGTCCCACAGGCCCGGGTTTCCCAAGCTTTTCAAGACGGGGGGGCCAAGCCACACACCCTCTCAGTCAGCTTCGAGGGCGCCGGACGATCATTTCCCCCTGCCTGCACAGATGGGTGTGGCCATTTTGTCCCAACAGCTTCAAAGGGGGTGGCCATTTTGTTTCTCAAATGCCTTTTGGGGGCGCATGAAATGGCGCCGTGGGCCAGATCTGGCCTGCGGGCCTTAGGTTGGGAACCCCTGCAGCAGAAATGTCACCCCGCACCCCCCAGTCTGGGCTTGGGATATTCAGTGAGGAAATGGGTTTTTAACCCTTCCTTCCTATTTCCAACGTGTGTATCCAAACCTTCGGGGACTCTGACTTGCAAGTAATCCCAGGAACTTTCCAACCCAAAGAAGCCTACCAGGTTCACACACACACACACACACACACACACACACACACACACACACACACACACACACACACACACACACACACACACACACACACACACACACACACACACACACGGCGTGCCCCTGGGGTCTTGGCTGAACGTGTGAACGGATTCCATTTGCTCCTGTGGCATTGAACTCGGACGCTCTCCGCCACAGTTCACACAACCCCATCGGTGCCAACATCGCTAGTTGTGCAACGGGTTGGTTGCTATTACACCCACTGTTCTAAACAAGGGTCAAACCCTTGCGTGTACACCTTAGTTTCCCCCCTTCAGCACAAAGCAAAACAAGACACGAGTCGGGATTCTCACTTGCCCCTTGGCGCACGGTCGGGCACACTTGCGGCCGCACCGGGTCGCGTGTTTGATGTGCACGTGGAGATGCTGTTATACGTAGATGGCAAATCTCAAAAGGTCAGGAAATTGGGCACGTTTGAAACAAACCTATTGAAACAAATGGGAATTGAACCGGTCTTATTGACTTCCATGGGCCAGCTCTCAGTGCGAATTGGGCTACTACATCCCTATAGTTAAAAGCAGCAGCCTTTTGGGGATGAGGTCCCCCCCCCCCCCCCGCCCTTGGGAATCCTGCCTTCTCTGATGTGTCCAAAGTAGGAGAGTTTCAACTTCATGATTTGGGTCTAACTTTTCATATCTCCAAAACTTTGGGTCTTGCCACAACAGCCTAATGCAGCCCTCCGCTTGGATTTCTCAACAGAGGGGTTCTCACATCTGGGGCTTTAACATCTGGGAGACAGGAGCAGGTTTAGGCTTCTGTCTTGGCATTGATCCTAAGCCTAAATTCCTGCCCTGGGAAACCACGTCCTCCTACAATTTGCCATCTACCTTCCTCCATGATTCCTAGTGTTTCCCACATCTTTTTTAGCTCCATCCTCTTGGATCGCCCTCAGCCCAAGCTCATTGCCAGACTTGTACACGAGCAAACTAAGGTATAATTTAGGGCCGCGATGGCGAACCTTGGCACTCCAGATGTTCTTGGACTTCAATTCCCAGAAGCCCAAGCCCCCTGTGAATCCACACAGATGGGTTAACTGCGATTCATCCGGCCTGCGATGTCCTCGTCGCTCCCAGAAGCTGAAGTAAAACGCGCCCATATGGAGGAAGGGTTAACCCGGTTAACTTCCGCGACGAGGACAGCGCGGGGCCGGATGAATCGCAGTAAACCCATTCATGTGGATTTACAGGGGGCTTGGGCTTCTGGGAATTGAAGTCCAAGAACATCTGGAGTGCCAAGGTTCGCCATCACGGATTTAGGGTCTTAGATTACAACAGGCCTGTAAATTATACCTATAGGGTATATACGTTTAGCTATGGAGGAGGAGGAGGAGAACATTTTAATTTTTTGATATGATTTTGGTAATGCTTAAACAATGCTAGGGACTGTGGTGGCTCGAGGGTTTAAGATGCTGAACTTGACGACTGGAAGGTCGGGGTTTGATTCCCGAGTACTGCACGACGGAGTGAGCTTCCCGCTCTGTCCCAGTTCCTGCTAACCTAGCAGTTCGAAAGCAAGAAATTGCAAGTACAATAAAAAAACCTACTTAGGTAAAAAGTCCATTCCGTAGGCTTTTGCTTAAATCGGTTTTTTATGTAACTCAAAGCAAACCCATAGGAAAAAGTATTATTTTTAACATAACTCGAAGCAAACCCATAGCAAAAATGAAGTTTTTATGTAAATTGAAGCAAGCCCATAAGAAAAATTGTTTTTTTACTTAACTCGAACCAAACCCATAGGAAAAAGAATCTTTATGTAACTCGAAGCAAACCCATAGGAAATCGTGTAAATCGGGACATGGTTTTAGCACAAAATCATTACGTAAGTCGAATTTTATGTAACTCGAGGTTTGTGTAAGTTGTGGTTTTACTGTAGATAGAGACCACTTCAGTGGGAAGGTCAATAGCGTTCCGTGCGCTCTATTATCTAGTCATGCCTGCCACATGTCCAAGGAAACATCTGCAGACGCAGACAGCGCCTCTTTGGCAGAGATGAGCACTGAACCCTAGAGTCGGATATGACTGGCTTTCAAGCAAGGCCGACCTTTACCTTTGCCTGAACAATGCTACAAACGTCAACTAACTTAAACCCAGTTAATTTTTAAAATAGGAGTTTTGGGTGGCACCTGTGCGTTCCTCAGAAGCGCTGCTTGTTGATCAAACCTTGATCCAGCCAAAGGTTGCGATGGAACATGTGGCGCTAAACCGGCGCTCCTTCCTTCTCTCTGTTTGGTCACCCCACATGTTGTTGTGTCTTAAATTCTCCACCCATCAAATGCATTTATTTATTCCCAAACGTCTGATTCGCAGGCATTTGCCCACCTACCCCGTGAATGTCCTCAGCGCGGGAACATTTCTGACTCAAATGAGAGGAAACCCAATTTTTTTCCTTTTTTTAATTTGGGAGGATGGAGAGAGGGAATAAAATGAGGAGATGTGGGGAAGCGTGGGTTAGTGGGAAGAAAAGCAAAAATTCACCAGTCCCTCCCCCCCCCCCCCCCCGGCTAAACACATACAACAGCATATAACACGCCGCCCTATTAATAATGAATACCAATTACTGCTTTGGGCATCAATAATTAACAGCAGTTACAGTAATTACACAATTATTATGATGATGAATAATTTAGGCAAGAAAATAGGTCTTGAAGCCCTTCGGATGCAAAAGGGACGAGGGGAAGATTGGAAAGGGTTTGATTTGAGATGGCCGCCCAAGCCAAGCCCTCACTCAACACCCGTTGTCATTTAGTCATGCCTTGATCGCTTTGTCGTTATGCGCCATCAGGTCACGTCTGGCTTACGGCAATCCTAGGAATTAACAGCTTCCAAAAAGTCCTGCCGTTAACGTTGCCCAGGCCTTGTAAACTCAAACCTGTGGCTTCTTTTTTTGAGTCAATCCATCTCACGTCCAGTTCTTCCTCATCTCCTACTTCCGTCGCTTCAGCAGCATTGTGTGCTCTAAGACTTGTCTTCGCCTGATGCACAAAAAGTATGGCGACCTCAGCAGCGGCTCAAGTGGTGAAGACACTGAACAAACTGACTGGAAGGTGGGGATTCGATTCCCGGGTACTGCGTGACGGAGTGAGCTCCTGTCTCTGTCCCAGGTGCTGCCAACCTAAAAGTCCGAAAGCAAGAAATTGCAAGTGGATAAATAGGGGCCACTTCGGTGGGAAGGTCAACAGCGTTTCGTGCACTACAGTGTTGAGACATGCCTACCACATGTGCACGGAAACATGTGCAGACACAGACAGCACTGGCTCTTTGGCTATAAATAGAGATGAGGATTGAACCTTTGAGTTGGATACGACTGGCTTTTGAGCAAGGGTGACCTTTACCTATAAAAATCTAAAAAAATCCATTTTTCTTTCTCTCCCACACTCGGTGCAAGCATCATTTTACGTCCATCAATGTATTGCAAGCATACACAACACACTTTTCTCAGGCAGCTCTTCCACCCTTTCTCTCTCGCACACATTTTTCTCTTCCCTGCTTCGTTTGCACACTTTCTGCCTAGTAATTCTGCCTCCTTCATGCACAACAACACAATTTCCCCGCTCACACTATTGCTCTTTCTGATAGTCCCTCTTGTACATTCATACACAAACTCACACACAATGTCTTCTTTCGTAAAAAAATTGTTCTCCTTCTATCTGCCGTACATTTTAGCCTTTTCAATTTCACTCGTTCACACAGAGGAAATAATTCTCTCTCTCTCCCCCTTACACAGACTTACACCTATGCACACAGACACATACATGTGTGGGTATATGCACAAGTAAAATTGTTCACAAAGAAATATATTCTATATTGCAATATATTCCACTGCTTAAACATATTTTTGTTGTTGTTCAATCACACAGTCGATTCTGACCCTTTGCGACCCCATGGACCATTGCCCGCCAGGCCCCTCTGTCCTCCACCATCCTCCTCCACCCGCGCCGCTCTGTGCCCATTGCGTCCACAATACCATCTAGCTATCTCATTTTCTGCCGCCCCTTCTTCTTTTGCCCTCCACCTTTCCCAGCATCAAGGCTTTCTCAAGTGAGTCCTCCCTTCTCATTTGATGTCCAAAGTACTTTAGCTTCATCTTTACCATTTGACCTTCTAAGGAGCAGTCAGGGTTGATGGGGGGGGGGGGAAGAGAAGTAGGAATGTTTGCATGAAATAGGTATAAAGGTTAAAGATCACCCTAACTCGAAAGCCAGTCGTATCCGACTCTGGGGTCAGTGCTCATCTCTGTTTCAAAGCCGCTGTCTGCTTCTGCAGACATTTCCGTGATCATGTGGCAGGTATGACGAGACACTGGAGCACACAGAACACTGTTACTTTCCCACTGAAGTGGTCCCTGTTTCTCTACTTGCAATTTTTTGCTTTCAAGCGGCTAGGTTGGCAGGAGAACTGCTAGGTTGGCAGGATATATTATGGAACACTGTATATTATATTCTATATATTATAGAATATATTGTGCATAATGTGCTTTCCTTACAACAAGCACCACACCTGTCATATCAGGTGGCGTCCATCTTGCTTCATCACGCTTGTCAGATCATGGTATTCTATATCTACATTTCCTGTGATCTTAACCTGAGCATCCGTAGCAGGGAGGAGGTGGGGATGGGATGATGATAACAACAATGGGTGTGACAACAGGCCTTGGCAGGGTGCATCTTTGTGCTGTGAGCGGCAAAGCTCATGTTACATTGATGAGGATTCTGTGTTGATCGGGGCGCTCTGTGCGTGTCGAACAGAGGAAAGAGACGTGTTTTACACTTGCCCGTTTCCACCTGGCTTCCCCAGGGTTAAGGTTGAACTGAAAAGGTTAACGTCTAGCTTGGAATATTGAAAGTGGTTTCTGTTTTCACCAGGAGGGAAGGAGGGAAAAAATACAGAAAAGTAATAGATTTCATTCGGTCTGATCTGATTTGAAAGGTGGAAGCGAAAGGGGAAAGATTTGATCTGATCTGATCTGATTTGATATGATCAAATGTCGTTTTGCCTCTTTATAAATCTATGGTGAGGCCCCACCTGGAATAGTGTGTACAGTTCTGGTCGCCATACCTCCAGAAGGATATTATGGAGTTGGAGAAAGTACAGAGGAGGGCAACCAGAATGATTAGGGGACTGGAACACCTTCCTTACCATCTGAGGCTGCAACGGTTGCGCCTCTTCACTCTTGAACGATGGACGGCGTCTAAGAGGTGACCTGATTGAAGTTTATAAAATCATGCACAGTGTGGACAAAGTAGATAATCAAAGTTTTCCCTATCACACAACACTAGAACTAGGGGCCACTCCATGAAACTTTTGGGTGCTAGTTCTCAAACAAATAAGAGAAAGTCCTTTTTCACCCAGAGGATCCCTGGTCTATGGAACTCCCTGCCAGAAGACGTGGTGACAGCTGTCAGTCTTGACAGCTTCAAGAAAGGATTAGACAAGTTCATGGAGGACAAGGGCATCCATGACTATAATTATGGATACCTAAGGACAACCTCTGGTGTTGGAGAGATAGGCAGGATATCTCTCAATGCCATTTCCAAGGGATCCTAAGCAGGTGAAGGCATCTGCTTGGGAATAATACCCTGAAGCACATGGTGAGCCACTGTGTGTGACAGAAGGCTGGACTGAATGGGTGGTGGCCTGTTCCAGCAAGGCTCTTCTTATGTTCTTAGGATATGAGCTAATTTTGAGGGTACTGTGGTGGCTCACTGGTTAAGCTCATCTCGTTAACTGGACGGTCGGCAATTCGGCAGTTCAAGGCCAGAGTGCTGCACAATGGAATGAGCACCTGTCGCCTGTCCCGGCTCCTGCCAACCTAGCAGATCAAAAGGCAAGAAATGGCACGGAGATCAATTTTCAGTGGGAAAAGATCTTGGGGACATAAAAAGAGCCTCCTTCAGGCATCCCACTGAGCGGAGTTCCTCCAGCAAAAACCCTTTCCACCCAGAAAGCACCTTTCTGTGCTTCTGACATGATTAAAAATAATCTAATTTTGAAAGGTAAAAGCAAAAGATAAAAGATTTGATTTGAACTTATCTTATTTTGAATAAGATCGTCACTGATGAGTGAGAATAATAATTATATCACCCATGGACAGAAAAAAACAACACATAATTTTTCAGGCCGAGGAATACTGTACTTGCAATTTCCCTGCTCGAGAATGGCAATTTTTAGATCCAGTATACAATGTCCAGGAGAACTAAAATGTCTTTAAACTGGTTTCAGCGTATAATAGTCTCTGATGTCTGATTTGTGTCCATTAATTCTTTTGCAAAGAGATTGTCCTGTTTGACCTATGTAGAGGGCAGAGGAGCATTTCTGGCAGAAGATGGCATAGATCACATTAAAAAGGTAAAGGTTTCCCTTGCCCGAAAGCCAGCCGTATCCGACTCTAGGGTTCAGTGCTCATCTCTGTTTCAAAGCCGAAGAGCCAGCACTGTCTGCTTCTGCAGACATTTCCGTGGTCATGTGGCAGGCATGACTAGACACCGGAGCGCATGGAGTGCCTTCCCCCCCCCTAAAATAAAAGCCCCCCCAAAAAAAAACACATAAAAGATTGGAGTGGTCCCTATTGATCTACTTGCAAATGTCTTGCTTTCGAACTGCTAGGTTGGCAGGAGCTGGGACAAAGATGGGCGCTTATTCCGTCCTGCAGTACTCGGGAATCAAACTGCTGACCTTCTGCCTCCCAGTCAGTGTCTTAGCCACTTGAGCCACTGCAGTCCCTTTTCACATTAGTAGAGGCATTATCAAATTTAAAAATGCCGCAGCTAAAGGGTTAAATTCATCTTGCAGAGCAGACTCAAAAATGCAGGACTAGAATTCAGAGAGAGACAGCGGAGATAAAATATAATGTGCATGCTGGACACTCACCGAAAAGGTTTGAATATTAGCCAAGGGTTTCTGGGACATTATCAAATTTAAAAATGCCACAACTAAAAGGTTAAATACATCTTGCAGAGCAGACTCAAAAATGTGGGGAAGGAGAAGGAATGGGGTTGTTGTTTCTCAGGGCAGCTGACCTCTCACTGTGTCTTATCCCATAAAACTTCCTCAGTCAACTCATTAGGATATATATATATATATATCAGAATGTTTATTCCTCAAACTGATTCCCATCAGATATTTGCCCGACAAACTGACTGCATTTTATTACCGGTTGTAAATAAGTCATTGATTTGCAAGTGCATGTCCTGAACCAATCTCCTTCACCCAGCCATCTATATATATATATATATGTCCCAGTCCCAGGTAGGGACGCAAAGGGGGCACATGTATGGGATGGATAAGGGTGAACCGTCGACAGAGAAGCAGGACAGGTGAGCAAAGAGAGAGACGGAGGAAGGGATGTCACAGTCCCAGGTAGGGACGGGCGAGGAAGGCAGAGGAGGGACAGGTGAGGGAAGAGAGAGATGGAGGGAGGGAGGCAGGAGTGACCCACACACACTCCATGAGGTTTCCATGGGAAAGACTGGCCTACGGTAAATAAAAACAACCCGGGCAAGGCCAGGTAATCGGCTAGTACCAGATATTTATAAAATGCATACCATGAAAATCCACTTTTATGTCTGATGAAGTGAACTTGATCCATGAAAGCTAAACATTAAAATACAGGAGTTAGTCTTTAAGGTGCCACGGCATTTTTTGCCTTTTGTCTTGTCTTGTTTTGTTTGCTCTCTGATATGCTAGCACAGACTAACACGGCTATCACTTCAAAAACCCTATGCAGGTAATTCAGATTCTAAACAGCAGGGTTTCCTTTATCACTATCATCACATCAGGTAGAGAAAGTTTTGAAAAACGCAAGTGTCAAGGTCCTGTGGGACTTTAAAATTTAAACAGAGAAACATCTGACTCACAACACAACTGTTGTGGAAAATAAGAAGACCTGGTTTACTGATATTGCTTTACCAGGAGATGCACAAATTGAAGACACACAACTAGAGGAAATCACAAAAATTGTAGTTAAGCTTTATGGAGGAAGAAATCTGTTTTTGTGCCTATAGTGAAAGGAGCCCTTGGAAGGAGCAATACTAAAAGGACTCCCTAGATGAGTGATGTCGAACCTTGGCGCTCCAGGAGTTCTTGAACTTCAATTCCCAGAAGACTTGATCAAAAGGTGAGATGACTTGGGCTTCTGGGAAATGAAGTTCAAGAACACCTGGAGTGCCAAGGTTCTCCATCACTGCGCCTAGATATTTGGATTTGTTGGATTTGAATGTCCTAACTTTACACACAGAGAGAAACAACTTTGCTAGGAACTGCCTGTCTACTTAGATGTTACCTTAACATTTCTTAGGTCTTGGGTTAGGCCTTGAACTGTTAATTTTATATCCATCTTTGACTGTTAATCTAATGGTAGATTTTAATAATAACACAGTATAGAATCGAACTCTCAACTTTCAGCTCTGCAACCTCTGCCTCCTATAGTAAAGGGTAAAGGTCGACCTTGTTCGTAAGCCAGTCATATCCAACTCTAGGGTTCAGTGCACATCTCTGTTTAGCGCCAGTGCTGTCTGCATCTGCAGACATTTCCATGGACATGTGGCAGGCATGCCTCAACACCGGAGTGCACGGAACGCTAGTTACCTTCCCACCGAAGTGGTACCTATTTATCTACTTGCAATTTCTTGCTTTCAAACTGCCTCCCTTAATCACCAAGTTATCCAACCAACTTTAAACAATAAACTAGAGCTTTCAATTCGATTTTGACTTACGGTGACCCCGTCCAGGTTTTTGCAAGCAGAGAATACACCTGAAGTGGCTTACCCTTCACTTCTTAATCCACCCAAAGTTGGAGTGGGGGAAGAAATGCTTAACACAAACCTACAAAAACAATTTCTTAAAATGTGCTGCTTTCATCAGTATTTCCGAACCAATCAACTGAGTGGAAGATTTGGGAAATGTACCAAGCAAGGCCTGCAAACTACTATTTATTACGACAACATTTTTACCACAGTGTGTGGAACGGAGGCCATGTACCTCAGAATTCCTCAATTTGGCTGTCAAATTACGGGAATCGTCTAAGGGAAGGTTTCCAAATTTTGATTTATTGTCAAGGCAAGGATGCAACTTTGTCAGCAGGGGGAATCGCTTGGCTAACTTTGGCTACCAAAGCTGGAAATTGGACCTTTTGGGAACAATACTTTCCCCAAATATTTTCATGCTCTGTGAGGTACTACAGGTTCCATCTATGATTAGAAGGATGCATGTAGAAGTGGAGTGTTTTTCCAGATAAATTTGGGGTACTAGTGAGATCTGCAGGTAAAACAAATTCATGTCACTATTTTACAAGAATCAGAACATTTTAACTTTTCACTTGATTATTCAAAGTTGTGGCATGTCTTGTCCTCTTCTTCTTCATTATTTGGTTTATCGGTCAGTCGGTTGGTTGACTGACTGACTAGCTGGCTAGATCAACTAATCAATTAGTTGGTTGGTTGGTTTTCTGATTCATTGATTGATTCATTGATTGATTAACTGAATGATTAATCAGTTGGTTGGTTGGTTGGTTGGCTGACTGGTTGATTAATCAGTTGGTTAGTTGACTGACTGACTGGTTGAGTGATTAATTGATCCATCAGTTGGTTGACTGACTGATTCATTGATTGAGCAGTTGGTTGACTGGTTGATTGACTGGTTGATCAGTTGGTTGTTTGACAATTCATTGATTGGTTAACTGATTTATCAGTTGATTGGCTGATTCATTGATTGACTAACTGATTGATCAGTTGGTTGGCTGATTGGTTGGTTGACTGATTCATTCATTAACTGATTGATCAGTTGGTTGATTGGTTGACTGATTCATTGATTGATTAACTGATTGGTCAGTTGGTTGGTTGACTGACTGACTGACTGGTTGGTTGGTTGACTGATTAACTCATTGCTAGCTTACTTCCTTCATCTGTTGATTAACTGATTGATGGACTGATTGTTTACTCTTCTCCTTCTCCCTCGCAGGACCAAATGGAAAAGGCAGACGGCGGTGGGCCTGGAGCTTCTGGCTGAGGCCGGGAACTACTCAGCCCTCCAGCGGATGTTTCCCTCGCCCTACTTCTATCCGCAGAGCCTGGTCTCCAACCTGGACCCAGGGGCGGCCCTGTACCTCTACCGCGGGCCCAGCGCACCCCCGCCGGCCCTCCAAAGGCCGCTGGTGCCCCGGATCCTCATCCACGGACTCCAAGGGGGCAATGATCCCCCACCACCCTTGCCTCCACTGGCCGGAGTCCTTCCCCGGGCAGCTCAGCCACGGTGAGAGCACCCCAGGACATGTGGAGGAGGAGAACATGGGAACGCGGCCGGCCGGGGATCCCTCGCGCCCAACACGGGTCTTGCTCGCTAGCCAGCTGACAGAATCCGGATTGACTCTTAACCATGGGGAGGGGAGGGAGGAAAAGGAGAGCAGATCCGGTTGAGTCACAGCTGTACACACGTCCGGGCGCCTTCACACGGCCGCACCATCTTTTTTCCTTTTTAAACCCTAAGATGAGAAGAAGCCAGTGATGGGGAGCCCCGCCCCCTTCACGGTCCCCAAACATCGTAGCCTCCAATGATTACAAGGGGCAGTTAGCCAAAGTTTGCCAAGCTAACAAGATTCAGCGTGTTCGGACTACAAAGCCCATCGTACGCCCATCAGGTTGGTCGGACTACAGAACCCACCATGGGGGGGGGAGTAGTCCAACTCAGCCAGAGGGCCAAGGCTTTGCCTCCCTGGCTGCTTTGCAAAGGGCTCGCATACTGTACAAAATAAGTTTATGCTTGTACATCAGCCTCATATCCTCCTTCCATGACACAAATCTCTCTCTCTGTCTCCCCCATCACTATAAAGCAGTAATGGCCAACTTTGGCACTCCAGGTGTTCTTGGTCTTCAATTCCCAGCAGCCCTGATCAGCAGGTGTGTTGACTTGGGCTTCTGGGAATTGAAGTCCAAGAACACCTGGAGTGCCAAGGTTCACCATCACTGCTATAAAGGTTGCCAGCTTTGTTCAGCCCCTCTTTGTTGAGCCTGTTTTAGCAACATGAATTCTGTACTTTAATTAGTTCCTGCAAAGTTTGGATAAAAACCCGGAATTGTTGCTTATAACCCTAACCCAGCCACCCAAACCGGAATCACAGGCTGTATCCTCAGTGGCTGAAACTCATACTGCAGGAAATAATAATAATGTATGATTTTAAAAAATATACTTAGAAAGAGAGAACAGAAGCTAAAATAAAATAAGGTAGAAATTAGGTTAAAGCTGAAATGTATTTAAGGTAACATAAATACAAATCTCATTTCCACAAGCAGGATTAAGTTTAACACAAATAAACTGGTACCAGTAAACTCACTATTCCCTATAGTGAAATGGGGAGGGTTTTTATTTATTTAATTTATTTAATTTATTAATTTATTCTAGAATTAACTTAACCCCCTTTCCCCCAAAAATACACTTATTAAAGATTAAGGTTGATCCAATGGGAGGTTGGTCATGAAATAGCTTTCTGGACATTGTTGGACTACATTTCCTATCATCCACCATCATGAATTATGCTCTCAAAGCCTGATGGGAGTTGCTGGCCAACAACATCTGGAACATGTTACCTGTTAACAGCATTTAAATGCAATCCTGAGTTGATATAAAATGGCACATTTTTTTTAAAAAAAACTCTTCTTGTTTAGGATGAGTTTATATAGCAAGAAATTGCAAGTAGATAAATAGGTACCGCTTTGGCAGAAAATGTAGCAGTGTTCCGTGCAATCTGGTCCTGTCTGCCACATGACCATGGAAATATCTGTGGCTTGCACATGTGCGTACACACATGCGTGCACATGCGTGCATGTGCACGTGCACGCATGCACGCGCATGCACAGTTTTTAAAAACCTGCAAAGTTCAATTACACTTGTTCTGAAATAAATATGCTGAAGACCAGAGTGATAGTGTTACCGTGAGGTCTTGTTATGTGCCATGAAGTCGTCTTCGACTTATGGCGACCCTATAAATGAGAGATCTCCTCGATGTGGCCTCACTCCCCCAATGTATTGCTTCTGTCTCTTTACTTGCCTTCACCTTTTCCATCATCCCAGTGAACCAAACCTTTGCCAAAGACAGAGAGATCTGAAGAGAGGCAGAGATGTTAAGAGAGAGAGAGAGAGAGAGAAACTGACCTGGAGGAATCTGAAATGAAAGATTAAATTTAGAGAAAATAAGTAAATTTAAGAATGCTATCTTACCCATATTTACTTAGATGTAAGCGCTACTGAGCTCAGCAGGCCCTACTCCCAGGTAACTGTGTGTAGGATTGCTGCCTAAACTCGTCCTTTCTGTTTTACTTGCCCACTTGGTGCCAAAAGGAGAGAGAAAATGCAAATAGAAAGGAATTCATACACAGTAAACTAAAGCCCCTGCTTTAACCATTGGATTGTATTAAAGCCACCGATTCATCATCCCTTTGTTGAGATATGCTTTGGTTTATGGAACTAAGATGTACTAATACAAAAAGCCTTGAAATTAGCAACACACACGGATACAGGTTTCAAGTTACCTGAAGGTCTAAAAATATTCAATAAAATATATAATACAGTATGTATGTTTTTGACACATTACCAGACCTGGCCACTAGAGGCCACTGTCTGGAATGCAAAATACAGGGTTTGCTGTTATCCGTAGTTTCAGATATCCATGGTAGTCTCAAACATCGCCTCTGTGGATAAGGGGCATGTGTGACCTGTATTTATAAACTGGTTAGGTCCTCTGGACCAGTTGGTGCACTTTTGGCAGATTTGTGGATCAGACTACTGTACTGTATATCTCTTTCATAAATTCATATGTCCCACTGGATATTGTGGGTCTCCAGTTCCCATTATCAGGAGTCTATTTGGAAATGAACAGGAATGATCAGAGATAGAGTAAATCTGAAGGCAACCCATTCTTCACCCTCGTCAGTAGAATAGGACTAGGAAGAAATTGGCTGTCTAGTTGTTAACAGATTTCTTTCAAGTACTGTACAGTAGAACCTCGGTTAACATAAAAATTGCATAACAAAAGGAAATCCATAGAAAATAGTGGCTCGGTTTACGGGTTTCTTCCTCCAGATTTGGATTAATTTGTTTTCAATGCATTCCTATGGGAAACCACGATTCAGTTAAAGTATTTTGGTTTCCAATGCATTCCTATGGGAAACCACGTTTCAGTTAAAGTGTTTTGGTTTCCAATGCATTCCTATGGGAAACCACGTTTCAGTTAAAGTATTTTGGTTTCCAATGCATTCCTATGGGAAACCATGTTTCAGTTAAAGTATTTTGGTTTTCAATGCATTCCTATGGGAAACCACATTTCATTAAAGTATTTTGGTTTCCAATGCATTCCTATGGGAAACCACGTTTCAGTTAAAGTATTTTGGTTTTCAATGCATTCCTATGGGAAATTCAGTTAAAGTAATTTTTTGCTGTAAGAAACGTCCCAGAGAATGCATTAATTACATCAACTGAGGTTCCACTGTATATGTTTATATTCTGCACATCCATGGTTTACACACATTAATGCATGACAGATTGAGTGCCCCGTCTTCTTCCATCTATATATCCGTATATACAATATATATATATATATATATATATATATATATATATATATATATATATATATATATATATATATATATATATATATATATATATATATATATATATATATATATATATATATATATATATATATATATATATATATATATATATATATATATATATATATATATATATATATATATATATATGCGCCTGAGATGGACCCTAAAGGAGAGAGCCAGCCACGATTTCTTTTTTAAAAAAAGTTACAGTTCATCATTTAGGACAATTTGGCCATTGCATCGATTCAGGCTAGGACGGGTAACTCCAATTTCACAGGGGTAGTGAATCCGTTCCAGATTTTTGTCTGAACTTTAAATGGGTGATCTAAGGTGCTGAACATCTTTTGACAATAGGGTTCATCCTCTGGTATAAGTCCTGTGATGTCTGGGCTAAAACCTGGAGCACCTTCACTGCCCCTGAGTGATCATCAGTCAACTACTCTTGCCTATCTCTTTAGCACATGTATGAGATCTCTGTATGTGCGGATACTTTCTTACCTTCCTGCCTTTGTGTGTGTTTACCTATGTGTGTAAGTGAGGTGGCACTATTAAATTTTGCTTCTGATTTTAATCGCTCAGCACCAACAATCACAGTGGGCACCTGTTGACTCTTGGAAAGAGCTCGTGCATCTTTAATATAGTGTTTCCTTCTTCTGCACAACTCTTAAAGGTGCACGAGCCCCGTCTTGTTTATATTAACCCAGCTTCAAAGACCAATCTTCTTGGCTTGATTAATTCAGAGCCTGATAGCCCACCATCAGTAGAGGGGAAAATAATAATTAAGAATGTCATGAAATGTCTATCGTCTCTTCCCGCATGGAACATGTTCTCCCAAATTAGTTCAACATCGTTTGTGGGTGGAGAACTGTATTAGGTCCAAGGGCTGAATTCCAATGCTGAAATGGCTTCAAGTGTTCCAGGGGTGGGTGGGGTGGAGCTATGAGAAAGGGGGTGGGGTTTATGCCTGGAGGTGGGTGGAGCTAAAAGCAAGTGGGTGGAGCTAAACATTCTTTGAAAACAAAGTCAGGCAAAGCCATACCTGTCAAGTTTTGGATTTGGAAATAAGGGAAATTTCCTGGCAAATACAGGATACTTGACAGCTATGCTTATCCTGTGCTGCCCTCCAATGGTGGCAATAGGGCATTGCAGGCTAATTAATAAGGGATGATGGCGGGAAAGAGGGTAAAATAAGGGGTTTTCCCGGCCAATAAGGGATACTTGACAGCTATGCTTATCCTGTGCTGCCCTCCAATGGCGGCAATAGGGCATTGCAGTCTAATTAATAAGGGATGACGGCGGGAAAGAGGGTAAAATAAGGGGTTTTCCTGGCCAATAAGGGATACTTGACAGCTATGCTTATCCTGTGCTGCCCTCCAATGGCGGCAATAGGGCATTGCAGTCTAATTAATAAGGGATGAAGGCGGGAAATAGGGTAAAATAAGGGGTTTTCCTGGCCGATAAGGGATACTTGACAGCTATGGGCAAAGCCATATTGTTCTCTTTTTCTGTCTTGGAAATTATTGGCAACTGGTTCTGTGGCTCTTTTATGAATCATAGTCATTATACTCAGATTGTGCTCAGTGGTTAAGAAGCTCGCCTTGTTAGCTGGAAGACTGACAAGTCGGCAGTTCGAGACCCGGGTACTGCATGACGGATTGAGCGCCTGTCTCTGTCCCAGCTCTTGGGGACATGAAGGGAGCCTCATTTGGGCATTCCCTGAGCGGAGCTTTCTTCCGCAAAAATCCTTTCAACCCAGAATGATTTCTGACACGAAATTATTATCCCCTTCAAGGTGCAGAAATTTAAGATTTTATCTACTTAAGCTGTGAAATAATTCCTTCCTTCCCAGTCAACCAAATGATAGGAAACCACAACCCATGGGTTTCTCCTAGCCGAGTGCGAGAGGCATCCCTTTTATGCTAAACCAAGAATTTTCAAAAGTCTGTAACTTAAAGAAAAGAGGGTGTTTTTTTTTTTAAAAAAAATCCCCTCCTGTAAATACTGTGTGCATAAATGTATATGAATTATTTATTGGTGAACACTGAAGGGCGTATTTGTGTAAGTGAGTCTCGTAAAAGTCTGTACATCTGTAGAATTATCTTCCTGGACTTTGTAATGAAAATAAAAAGAAGAAAATGATAATTCTACTTTAGACAAGATCAGAAGAAAAAGCTCTGCCTTTTACTTTCTCTCTCTCTTTTCCCCTAAATATGGAAATAAACTTTACAAACAGTTCGAGGAGTTGCCAGGCCTTCTGCCCTCCTTTGCTTTTGCTGCCGGTTCTGAGACATCAAAACATGCTAGAAAGCAATAAAAGGGATTTTTGGATTGGGGGCCAGGAAATCATTAAAATCTTTGCCAGAGATTTAATACTTTGCTCTGAAATAGGCTAGCCTGGCCTTCTCTAGATATTGTAGGGCAGGCGTTGCCAACCTAAGGTTGCCAACCTTCGCGCATGCGCAGTAACCCCTTCGCTAGGGTTGCCATACGTCCCGGAAAACCAGGATTGTCCCGGATTCAAAGCCAGAAAAATTGTCCCCACCAGTTCAATAAAAATCATGTTCAAGTCCCGGATTTTTAAAACTCACAGATTGTACATTATAACACACCATTGAAATAAATTCAAACTCTTGCCATAAAATGAGTGATTTCCTGCCACATTGGAGTTGGAGTACACCTGGAGACAAATCTTAATGTCCTCGCCTCACACCACTGCCCGATAAGTGTGACCAGTGTGTTCCCTGGAACTGAGGACGTTAAGAGTTGACCGCGAGACAACTTCTCCAAAATACAACAGATAATCTTACAGCAAGAATTAACCTGTTGTAAATAAATTCATTTATGTATTGATATATTTAATGTGAAAGTGTTTTATAGCTGTCATTATATGATGTTTGTTTTTTAAAAAAGGCTATTTTGTAGATAAACTGCCCATTTTTGTCAAGTATACTTCTGTCCTGGTTTTGTGGGAGAGAATTATGACAACTCTACCCTTCGCGCATGTGCACCGCTGCCTCCAATCGGAACGCATGTGCAGTAACCCCTTTGCGCATGTGCAGTAACCCCTTTGCGCATGTGCAGTAACCCCTTGTGCATGCAACCACTGCCTCTGATGGGTGCGTATGCACAGTAACACCCCCCCTCTGGCCGCTCCAAATTCGGGATGACAGCAGGAAAGAGGGGGAAAGAGGAGTAAAATATGGGATTTCCCAGCCAAAATGGGATGCTTGACAGGTATGCTAAGGCCCCCTAAGGCTTCATGTGCTGCCCCCACACTTCCAAGGGCATTAGAGAAACAAAATGGCCACCCCCTTTGAAGCTGTTGGAACAAAATGGCCGTCCCCATCATGCAGGCAGGGCAAAATGCCTGTCGTACCCCTGCTGTAGGGTTTCAGTTATCCACTCCAGTCATCAATACCAATGACGATGAGCTCAAAAATTCAGCCATGTTTGGAAGGCCAGAGGTTTCCTCGTCCAGATGTGAACATAGCTTTCCTAACACAGTACATGCCACGTGTGTGGAGCTACAACTCCCATCACATGGAGGACACACCAAATTTGGGAAGACTTGTTTAAAATGTGTTCAAATTTTACCACATGTTATAAGACATATTCTGTATTTTACACAAAATGTGGATTTAAGCACTTGTTTTTTCCAGAGCTGCAAAGAGAGAGAGAGAGAAGGAGGTGGGATAGGTAGGGGAAGAGGCACATAGCTGTAAAGCGGCGGTTTTCAAAATCCAGGAGCCGGTCATGCATGCGCAGTAAGTTTCCTGGCGCCGGGCAGGAAAGGGGTTACTGTGCATGCGTGGCCGTCAGAGGCAGCAGCGCACATGCACAGTAACCCCTGCGCACGTGCGCAGTGACACCTTCGGCCAGGAAAGGGGTTACTGCACATGCGCAGTAACCGAGTAACCCCTGCGCACATGCGCAGTAACCCCTTTCCTGGCCAGTCAAATTACGGGATGGCCGCGGGAAGGAGCGTGATGGAGCGGTGAAATGCGGGATTTCCTGGCCAATCTGGGATACTTGACAGCTATGAAGAGGCATAGTCTGTCTTTGAAAAAATAAAATTCCTTGTGTGGGTGAGAACAGGAAACATTCATTTTTATAGGATACTGTGGATGAGGCTCGTGAGAAGGGTCACTTGAAAATAAGCCTACGTCTAGCCCAAGCGAGAAGTCTGAGATGGTGTCAGATTTTCACCACAGTTTTATGGGTGCCTCAAGTTAAGGCGCATGTCAGTGGAAATGTCTGTGAATGCACACAGCGTTGGCTCCTTGGCTACAAGCAGAGAGGAGCATGGAACCCAACTCTCGTTGGATACAACTGGCTTCTGAGCAAGGGCGGCTTTTACCTTTATACTGGATCCGCACCATTCAAAACTCACATTTTCCTGGAGCACCACCTCTGGCAGGGACCAACGATTCCACTTTCCCAAGATAGAGGCAATCAGTTCTGGGTTTGGGTCTGAACTTTACAAGGCACTGAATCTAATCCCATACTCGAGCATGTTCAATAGCTCATGTGAAGCACAGTGGCCTCAAAAGCTTTGTTGGCTGGCAAGGTAAAGGCAAAATTTGCCCTTGCTTGAAAGCCAGTCGCATCCAACCCTAGGGTTCGGTGCTCACCTCTGTTTATAGCCAAAGAACCAGCGCTGTCTGCGTTTGTAGACATTTCCATGGACATGTGGCAGGCATGACTAAACACAGGAGTGCACGGAACGCTGTTTACCTTCCCACCAAAGTGGTCCGTATTTGTCTACTTGCAATTTCTTGCTTTCGAACTACTAGGTTGGCAGGAACTGGGACAGAGATGGGAGCTCACTCCAGCACTCAGGTCTCGATCTGTCGACCTTCCAGTCATCAAGTCCAGCGTCTTAACCATCAAACCACCACAGACCCTAGCTGGCAAAGTAGTCCGCCAAGCGAGACTGGAGGTGGCTAGTTTGCAGTGGGCAGGGTTGGCATTCAGGAGGGCAACCTTATTTTGGGTCCCATTACCTCTCGGCACCGTGGCGATGCCAAGGTGCAGGGCCACCATCGGGGGGGGGGGGACCATCAGGACTCCTGTCCCAGGCCCGGAGATGATGGGGGCCTGGCGCCACTGGGAAACCACTGATCTGCACATGTGCAAACAAACCACGCATGCGCAGAAAACCACAGGGACGTGGTGGCACTGGGAAACCACTGATCTGCGCATGCGCAAACAAACCACGCATGCGCAGAAAACCACAGGGGCGTGGTGGCATTGGGAAACCACTGATCTGTGCATGCGCAAACAAACCACGCATGGGCAGAAAACCACAGGGGCATGGCCAAAATGTGGGGGTGGCACGTACCAGGCCCGGAAATTTCTGATGCTGGCCCTGCCGAAGTGACCAAGGGTGAGCAGAAGGAAGACGGGGAGGCCTTCTGCAACCGACCCTCTCCAACCCGATTGAATTATTAACATCCCTCTCTTCCTGCCTCCATCAAATACATAATGGGCATAAATGAATCGCTTTGGCAAAACTAAATGGCCGCCGTCCACCGTTTAATAATCCTAATGAAAAAGGGGGGGGGGAGAGAGCAGGAAGGATGATGAGAGAAAGGAAGGGAAAAGAATGTGATGTTTGTCTCCCTTTCAGCCAGTTTCTTCCCAGCAGGTGGTGGCCGGGCGGGCCAGAAAGTTAGATGCTCTATCACGAGAAGCCGACAGATGGATGGCGAGGCTTAGCTTTTTTCTAAAGAGCGCCAGCGCACTGCCAGACCTCAGGCCTATCCACCATCTCTCTGTCTCTCCTCCCTCCCCAGTCTGTTGCCGATCTGCCTCCCAACCCCCCTACCACCCCAACTGTTTAAAAAGAGAAGCATTCACCAACCACATGGTTGAAGAACAACGATGTGCATTTCAAAGAGGGGGGG